>OY776129.1:41292140-42492140 GCA_963675135.1 Galeopsis tetrahit | reverse complement strand
TACTTAGAAAAAAATTCAATTTTTTCTAGGGATGAGAAGAGGATTCAAGAACTGAATACAAGAGCTGAAAATTTTTTACTTAGAAAAAATTTCAATTTTTTCTAGGGATGAGAAGAGGATTCAAGAACTGAATCCGGGAACTGAAAAATTTTTACTTAGAAAAAATTTCAATTTTTTCTAGGGATGAGAAGAGGATTCAAGAACTGAATCCAGGAGCTGAAAATTTTTTACTTAGAAAAAATTTCAATTTTTTCTAAGGATGAGAAGAGGATTCAAGAACTGAATCCAGGAACTGAAAATTTTTTACTTAGAAAAAATTGAAATTTTTTCTAGGGATGAGAAGAGGATTCAAGAACTGAATCCAGGAATCGAAATTTTTTTACTTAGAAAAAATTTATTTCAATTTTTTCTAGGGATGAGAAGAGGATTCAAGAACTGAATCCAGGAACTGAAAATTTTTTACTTAGAAAAAATTTCAATTTTTTCTAAGGATGAGAAGAGGATTCAAGAACTGAATCCGGGAACTGAAATTTTTTTTACTTAGAAAAAATTGAAGAGGATTCAAGAACTGAATCCAGGAGCTGAAAATTTTTTACTTAGAAAAAATTTCAATTTTTTCTAGGGATGAGAAGAGGATTCAAGAACTGAATCCGGGAACTGGAAAATTTTTACTTAGAAAAAAAAAATTCAATTTTTTCTATGGATGAGAAGAGGATTCAAGAACTGAATCCAGGAGCTGAAAATTTTTTACCTTCAATTTTTTCTAGGGATGAGAAGAGGATTCAAGAACTGAATCCAGAAGCTGAAAATTATTTACTTAGAAAAAATTTCAATTTTTTCTAGGGATGAGAAGAGGATTCAAGAACTGAATCCAGGAGCTGAAAATTTTTACTTAGAAAAAATTTCAATTTTTTCTAGGGATGAGTAGAGGATTTAAGAACTGAATCCAGGAACTGAAATTTTTTACTTAGAAAAAAAATTTCAATTTTTTCTAGAGATAAGAAAAGGATTCAAGAACTGAATCCAGGAACTGAAAATTTTTTACTTAGAAAAAAAATTTCAATTTTTTCTAGAGATAAGAAAAGGATTCAAGAACTGAATCCAGGAACTGAAAATTTTTTACTTATGAAAAAATTTTAGTTCTTCAAATAACGATACAAGTATAAGAGAGCATAAGCAAGGCAAAAAGATAAGAGATCTCATTAATCATGGGACGTTAACAAGTACAAAAACAAAATATACATAACAAAATGACAAAAGGAGCATACAAGCTCTCGAAATTAGAAGAGCACTAAGTCTGAATATCGGTGGCAGGAGCTTCTTCCTCTACAGGGTCTGAGAGCTCAAGATCAGGAGTACGGGACCCTTCGATTGAGGGAAGATTAGGCAGAGACTCAGACGTTGAGGGCAGAGCCTGACGGGGAGGAAAGATATCATAGATCAAAGGAGAAGTGGCAGGCACTTCAGGATCCAATTCATTTTCAAAAGCCAGCTTCAAAGCCGCTTTCTGGATCACAGGAAGCCACCACTGCTGGTCAGGTCCTGTGTTAAGATCTCCTTGGAAGAAGGGAGAAGGTGTTAAACTTGCAATAATAGGAGCAGTATCAATGGTGGGCTTGAAGCCTTGTTTCTTCACTTGGGATACAGTGCACTTGATCCCATGAGTTATGAAGTGACCAATGTGGGGGTTCATGTCCCTGAGATAATGGGGGCTATGTTGGTATGCTTCAACAAGTCCTAAATGGAGATCTTGAAGGAACTCTTGGCCAATGGAGGTTGTCAGCAACCTTTGACGGCAATCATCGACGCCCCGTTTCTGTCCCTGCTTAAAAGCATCTTCTAGAGCCCTCTCATACTGAGCCTTCATGGCAGATATCTCGGAACGAGCCTTCTCAGCCACCTCCCAGCCTTCTTCGACCTTCTTCTTTAGCTCCTCGTTTTGAGCAGTGAGCAAGCTAAGATCTGCAGCCACCTTCTGAACTTCCTCATCTTTCTTGGACAACTCCGAGCGAAGGTGTCCCAGGTCCTTGTTACTTAACTCTTTCTCAGTCTTGTCCAATAAAATTCCTTGGACAGCCATTAGCTGCAAAGAAGAAATCTATTAGGAAGAGCAAAGTAATAAAAGTATAAAAATATAAGAAAAGAGAGGTTACCTGGGTGCTCAGCTCTGAAGAGATCTCCCAAAGTTGGGGAACTGAATGTTCAAAGAACCTTTGCCTGTCATCCGAAGTCGGAAGTAGTTTAACAAAGGAGGTACTCTCTTCTCCTCTCAGCTCGGAAATGGACCTGGGGATCTCCAGAGTAAAGAGATCCTTAGAAGATCTACGAGGAACAATCACCTCTGAACGAGGCCGGTGGGATTTGGATCTCTTTGAAGAGACCTTCTCACCACCCTCTGGAGCAGGACGTTTAGGGACAGGAGGCAGGGCACTCGAGGGAGCATCGCCAGGGCTCTTGGTGATGTCCAGAACTGAGTTGTCCTCATGAATAGGCTGGGCTGAATTCAGAGGAGCTGCCACTGTAACGACATCCTCCATTCCAGTCGACAAAGCAGGAGCCTCTGAAGAGGTCTCTGCCACAGTAACTTCCTCATCCTCGCCAAGGTCTATCTTGACGGAACTGAAGACGAACTCCATCTCTGAAAAAGATAAGAAAAAGTTAGAAGTGAAAGCATAAGAAAATGAAAGAAGAACGAGAGCAGAAGGGGAAGAGAAGATGGTTTTACCGGCTCTGGGGGGAAGTTCCGCTCCAGAGCTATCAAGGCCAAATTGAATTAACACGCCCCGATCCCGCACAAGTTGAATTATTTTGAAAAGACCATTCTTTTTATCAAGAACATGGTCTTCTAAGGATTTCATAATTTTCCGATCTCTCCGAGAAACTATAGAATCAGAAATGGCAACATAGGAGGGAGTGGTCTGTTGCCACTCGGAACAAGGGAAAGGCCACTTCCCGTCTTTGGGAGTAACCCAGAAGTACTTTTTCTTCCAGCCCCCGTTAAGGCTGGGAGGTTTCTTTATAAAATTGGGGAGACCGTTTACACGAGAACTAAAGTAGAAGAACCCTTCCTTTAATTTCACTTCATGGCAGGCTACAAACATCTCAGAGCTAGGTTTCCCTCCATAGTATTTAAGTAGGATGTAGAAAGACAAACAGGTCCTGATGGATGAAGGATTGACCTGAGCCACTGATATGTTAAATAAGCGACATATCTTGGCAAGATAGGGGCAGATTGGGAAGCGAAGTCCACAATCGATGTGTGCCTCGAAGAATGGTAACGAAGGACGACAGAAGAAGTTCGGCCTCTCTTCAGGAAGAGCCATATCAAAAAGAAAACTAGAGACGTTATGACATCTTCGTCTTATGGTCTTAAGCTCTATGGACGTAAGGGAAGAGTGCTTAGCAACCTTATTCCATGATTCATCGGAAGTGTCCTCAGAGGTCGTTAACCTCCTTGGACGACGAGAAATGGGAGGACGAGAGGAAGAAGGATGAGGAACTAAAGCTAAGGGAGCAGGTCCTAATTGGGATCTGGGGTATTGGTCGGACAGAACATCCGTATAACCAGAGGAGTAAAGCTGATCAGGAGTTAAGCTCCGAGAACTATGAGTATAAGAACCAGATCGAGTTCCCTCCCCCTCTGCAGAAAAGGAAGAGGAACCAGGAGCAGAAGGAGATGGACTAGCCATCAGGGACCAGAAAAGAAGAAGAAGAATGGGAAGAGGACAGTACCTGATTTGAACGACGGGGACGCCTGAGAAAGAGGAACTCGCCGGAATTAAAGATCTCCCACCGGAATCTTAGAGAGAGAAATTTCTCAAAGGACAAAGCTTTTTTACTCAAAAGTTCAAACAGTGAAAAGTGAGGATAAAACTATCCTTTTATACTAAGAAATGATGGGACAGCCGCCTCAATGAACGAGTGACGCGTGTACGGCCCAGATGAGAGGAGGTGAAAGGTCAAGTCCGAATAAATGGCTCAGATCGAAGGTAATAAAAAGTTTGGAAAATAAGCGGGAAAATCCAGAGAAGTTGAAAAGACTCTATTCTTAACTACCTCAGCAGAAGCTGTGGCAATCAAGAATAGGGGGGAGTGGATGATAGGGCATAATGGTGCAGGTCCAAAAGAGAGAAGCCACTAGTCAGAAATCAAGACGAGGCCTAATCATCTCCCACCAGGACCTGATCTCAGAAAACTAGACATAATTTCATCAGATCCCTGCGGGATCTGATCTGCCATCACTAACCTTATCCTGAGTACAGCCGAGCTTGTGGGCATGAATAAGAAGAAGAGTACTCCACTCGGTCCTCCTTTCTTTATTAGGACCTAGTAAATGAATTGTCTTGGCCCCCAAGAAGAGTAGGGAATCTGGGTGTGTCAGAATATCTCTGATACCCCTGCAAATGTGTGCGCACTACCCGAATAATCAGGTATGTGTCAGAGTCGTACCATGACGTGGCACCATTTGTAACAAACCCTATATCCAAATTTACATCCTTACCCCTCAGTCATAAGGTATAAAAGGTACCCCATTTTCATTTCAAAAGGTTTAAGTTACTTTCCATTACTATTCACTCAAATTACTCTTATTTTCATCATCTTCTCCATCAAACTCGACTGACTTGAGCGTCGGAGGTCCGTCGCCGGACACCCCTCCGGCCCGGTTTGTTTGCAGGTCTTCAACCTCATCCAAGACGTGCCTCATCATCATATATTCAAGGATTTACAAAAGACTCATTTAGGTATTTCTTACATTAATCTTTCTTTGATTGTGTTCCTTATCATTCACTCTTCTGAATTCGATAAGGTCACATCAAATAGGTATTCTTTATAGAAAGACGAAAGTGATAGTTGTAGATGGAAGACCTCACCAGATGACATTTATAGTACTAAAAAACACATACAAAAGTTTGGATCCTACACGAGTACCACCATGGGGAGGCGGACAGTGGCAGAGAATTCGAGCTGGTACGGTGCAAGTATGCACCACTCAGGCTTCAGGAACTGCATGGAGAGTGTTGTGGGATAGAATTCCATTTAAATCAAACTTATTTTGGAGACGAATCATGCAGCGCCCCGAAGATGTTAGGTGTGTTTTGTGTGACGAGGCAGACAGAATCATCAAACCGTCTATTATTTGAATGTAAAATTACGTTCAGAGTATTTACAAAATGCTACTAATGGCTAAAAACATTAAAACTATGCAAAACAAGGCAAGATAACACTTTTTACATCATATTAGATTGTTGTACGAAAAAAAAAAAATAGAGAGGCCATTTTGCTATTAGTATTTGGGTATGTATCATTTGAGTTGTGTGGAGATGGAGGTAGATGGTGATTTTTAATAATTCTAATTTTATGGCGAAGAAGATAATAGATGAAATTAAGAGTAGGTGATGGGGTTGGTTCACGGTGAAGGAGACTAGGTGTTATGATATCTTTTTTTTTTTTTTAATTACATTAAATACACATCATTTTTCCCCTCCCCATTACTCGAACCCAGGATCTAAGACTAAGTAGTGGTGCTCTAAATCCCACTTTATCAGGTGTTATGATATCTCTTGTACCTGAAACAAATAAGTTTAAAATATAATTTATCTTTATCGATTAAAAAAAACTTATTTTACTATTTATTTAACTCCTTTTAAGGAATAATTGCAGCCCAGTACAATACCCTAACCTAATTTGCATTTGAGTACAACAAAAAACAGAAAGCAAATAGATACAATTGATATAGGTAGATTTTCCTTATTCCTGAATTTAGAGTGATTTTAAAATTTTATTTTTGAAATTTGAGTTTTTGAAATTATAATGAATAGTAATATTTGTGTTTGGTTTAAATTTTTTATAAATGTTAACTTTATATCAGAACAAATATGTAAGATTAAATGAAATTATATTATTACACTTCGCTTCACTTTTATTTTTTGAACATTTCACAATATATTTTTCATTCTATTTTTTACATTTTTTTTTTTTTGTCTTAATCACATTATTTGTAGTATATTTATTATTTTATTATATTTATCTCATACTAATTTATTATTATCTGCTATTTTATCAACTTATACCGGGACAAATACAATATAATAGGTTGATTTGAATAACTTTCAACAAAGCACCAGTGTCTAGTGGTAGAATAGTACCCTGCCACGGTACAGACCCGGGTTCGATTCCACTCTGGTGCAGAGGGCTGTGATGACATGTTATCTTTGCGATCCCACGCTGGATATTGGGTTATCCGCTTTCTCCAAATCTGGAAGAAATTTGAATCGCATCTGAGCCCCCCCCCCCCTTCTTTTTTCAAGAAGTACAGACGAATTCACTCTTGTTCATTTTTTATCGCGAAAAGCTTTTTTAGCACTTAATTATTCCTCAAATGCATATTAATCAATAAATTATAATTAAGTTTTATTTTTATTCTTTGAAATAATGCCAAATATAAATTACGATACGAATCAATATGTCGACAATGGAATGTGAGATGGGAACACAAATAATTGAAACCTCTTTCTGTTTTACATTTGACCAATTTGAGAGTAATATTAATATATAGGGTTAGGCAGCCGAAAAGAAATTCATGATAACAATGTTCCTGACCAGAGACATAACATTAATAATACAAGCATTATTCATTTATATTTATATATGTATTCAAAAAAGTTGACATGAAGACAATAGAAAAGTGAAAATGATGAATTATTTTCCTTTTTTTAAATACACTTTGTAGCTCTAGAGACTAGTGAATTCAAAGCAGAGAAAAATTAAGCTAGAGGTGCCTAAGTATATCTTACTGTATATATTTGTAAAAATAATTATAACGCTTATCTTGAAAATATAATAATGTTGTCAAAGTATACGTGTTTACTTTAATATTAACAATTTAATTTAATGTTGTCAAAGTAGATATGAAAATTCTATTTATTTAACATGACTTAAATTGTTTATTTTCAGTATTTAATTTAGAATAGCTTGATTTTATTGAGGGTGCTTGTATACTTACCCCAAATATCTACTGTTCTAGGGTGAGGAGTTGATCGGCGAGAGGTGGTGATGGATGTTGGTCTATTATGTTTAGACATGCACAACTGTCTGTAACTGCCGATTATAGTTACAAATCTGCGGTTACGATTTTGTAAAATTGGGAACCGAAACCGAATTGGCAAACCGTCGGATTTTTTTTCCCTCCATTTTTACTCGTTTTTTGTTCGTTTTAACTCTCTTTTTAGAAAATACATTACTAGATTTTAATAAAAATTATATAACTTAAATTTATACAGGAAATGGAAGAATTGTGTATTTAAAAAAAAACACAATCGAACCGTTAAAATCCGGTTATGATTTGATTTTTAACAAGAATCGACAGTTCGGCCGGTTCGAACCACCCATGTCTAATTATGTTATTAATTTTTTAGTACTTAAAAATATAATTTATTTCTTATTTAAATTATTGGATGGAGACCCTTTTCGACCATGTATAGTTATTAAGTTTATCAAATGAATTTTATTGGGTTCTTGGTTTAATTGAATTTCACTTCATCCATTTATATTAAATTATGAGATGTTTGTTTTTTAAAAAAAAAAAAACATTTCTTAGTACAAAAAGGGATGTTACAATATGTTATATACATCTAATTTTTAAATCTTCTACCATTTAACCCCATTTCAACATTTTTTACTTTTATAACATTTCAGGCATAAACCCTCCCCTCAAAAACCTTCCATATGATGATATAATCACAACGAACATCGTCATGGAAGAAGAAAACGTAATGTAGAGCATCAATGTAAATATATTTAGATTTTTACACATTTTTTCAAACATTTTTTTTACAGTATACATATTATGAGCTAAAACAGTCACCAATATGTTCGGTTAGAATCGTGGCCGAACACATCAATGTATGTACGATCGGAATGGCCGAACACATCATTGGATGTACGGCCAATTCTTATCGAACATAATTTTCCCATGCAACCTCGTACATGGTCGGCCATTTCGACCGTGCACAACAAGAAATGTGCGGCCAAAAATCCGGTCTAACACCTTTAACACAACAATAAATTTGACAGCAAAAACGCGCAAAAAAGTGAGGAAAAAACAACGTTTTAGAATATCAAACTCTATTTTTTATGCAATCATTACACAATGTATTCAACAACTAGGTGTTTACAATATTATCACTCCAAATCATCTAAACAAATTAAAAATATCAAAATACTTACAAACTCTAAATGTTAAATGAGGTGCATTGGTAAATGAGAGAGTGGGAAGAGAAAATGTTAAATTAGGTGTGCTTAGTAAGAAGGGGATTTTGTACGGAGAATGAGATTTTAAATGGAGAAGGGTATGATAGAAAAAAAAATGTATTTAGTATTTTAAATTAATTTTTTAATGTTAGTGTGGTGTGTATAACATAATTTGAGGGGTGGAGCGACCCTTACTTTTAAATTGTCCCTTTTTTTAAAAAAAATTAGGTTCTTTAAATGCCCTTCTAATATCTCATACTAGACATTATTCATGCATACATCAGTTTAATCTAACACTACAACGTATTAAATTTGAATGCACTTCAATTTAAAAATTAATTCATTTTATTTTTTTCTAGTTTTTTCCATCTTTAAAAATTACTCCCTCGGTCTCATTCTTGTTTTAACATTTACTATTTTTGTGTAGTTCATTGAAATAAAGGTGATAAAATTTGTAGGGAATTATTGATTTCAGAAAAAAGAAAAGGTGGGATTGGATTGTGGATATTGAAAAAAAAAACTCTTAATAGGATACCCAACATTTCGACAGAATGAAAATAACTTAACCATAAATTTTAGTGATGCAGAGACTCGGAATAATGAATAATCCCATCGAAACCAAGAAAAATAGATTACAAATGAATAGCCCAACCAATTCACGAGATATACTCAAAAATATCTCTTTATCAATTTTACCATTAAGTACATAAAACAGTCACCAATAGAACATGCTACACAACTAGATTTTAACAACACTGGAATGTCAAAAAGGTTGAAAGCTCTCTTCATCAAATTAACATATAAATCAAGAACACGTAAGAGAGACATCATTCCAAAAGAAGCGCCATCTTCATCAGGTTCCAGCTTTCCGGCGACCAACACGAGCAACAAACCCAGCCTTGATAGGAGCAACTGATCTCCCAGAACCACACTGCAATAATTTAAACACAAAACAACTGAGATTAAACATGTAGAAGTTGCTGAGTGACGACACATAGTAAATATAAAGTATGAACATAAACGAAGGGATTCATAAAAAATGAGGCATGTTGAATAGGGTTCAATTGTTCTGAAATTATCATCTTCCTCAAGGCCTCAGCACTTAAATTCAGGATTGCTCTTCAATTAACAATCAGACAATGTAGGCAAATAGTTTTAAACATCACAGGCCTTGAGAGAGCATAATGATGACAACATTATTCAAGACAAAATTGCTGAATGAGAACACTAGTAAATATAACGATGAACAGAAATGAAGGGATGCTTAAGCATGAGAGAAGTTAAATAGGTTAAAGCATTCCAATTTTATCTTCTTCCTCAAGGCCTCAGACATCATTCAGAATTTCTCTTCAATTCACAATCAGACAATGTAGGCAAATTCTTTTAATCATCACAGGCCTCAAGAGCAAAATAATAAGAAAATATTATTAAAGTTTTGCAACAGACGCAAGGCACCAAACGACTGAAGCTACAGAAATGAAAATATCCAAAAAGAAGAAAAGGGCTCATCTTCCTCAAGGCCTCAGAGACTTAGTTCAGAAATGCTCTTCAATTCGCAATCAGACAATGTAGGCAAATATTTATAATCATCACAGGCCTCAAGAGAAAAATATCATTATAGCATTCAAGTTTTGTAAGGATTACGAATTTCCATAAGGACAACTAATATTTCCTAAGGCACCAGAAAATGGGAGCTACAGAAATATAATTTCTAAAGAGAATAAGGGCTTAATCTTCCTGAAGGCCTCAGAAAATTTGGTTGCTCTTCAATTCGCAATCAGACAATGTAGGCAAATATTTATAATCATCACAGGCCTCAAGAGAAAAATATCACAATAGAACTCAAGTTTTGTAAGGATTACGAATTTCCATATGGACAACTACAATTCCTAAGGCAACAGAAAATGGGAGCTACAGAAATATAATTTCTAAAGAGAATAAGGCCTCAGAAATTTTGGTTGCTCTTCAATTCGCAATCAGACAATGTAGGCAAATATTTATAATCATCACAGGCCTCAAGAGCAAAAAGGTATTCAGATTTTGAAACAATGGAGAATTTAAAAAATGAACAACCCTTGACACCAGACTACTGGAGCTACAAAAACACAATTTCCAAGAAGGATGGAAGGGGAGGGAGGAGGGACGAAAGAAATCTTAAGTATGCACCAGCTTTTTGCAGTTAACAACACCTGAAGCCTCAGAACTAGTGAAAGTCTCTTTCAGAAACAGCAATCAGACAATGTAGGCAAATTGTTCAATCATCACAAGCCCAGGTGAAATAAACACATTTTGACCCAAGTTTTATCCCATGAAAAAAGTAACGATATTTTAAACAGAGAACTTCCAGTTACTAGAATCTAATAAGAGAGTTTTATATTGAGAAGAAAGAAAACTACCTTTTCACATCTAAGGAAGAAGAGACGATTTTCCTTCGAAAGGATGGTATCTGGACTTTTGCAGCCATTACATATGACATACTCATCTGCACCAACAATTGAGAAGCAAAATTAATATGCTTCACATGGTGGTATCATCCTTAAAAAATGTGCAACACATACCAAGAGACAAACATAAAATACATAAGAATATAAAGGACACTGCATTTCTCAAAAAAATATGTGAATAATACATAAACTTACTAATATAGCGTCTCAGAATTCCTTCAAAATTCTTGGGAGCAAACCTCCCTTTGACGACCAACCTTTGCTGTCCATCTAGAGACCCACTTGTTCCCATTTCAGCAAGCAAGAAAGTCATGACATGCTCAGGTTGTCTATGCATACTACAAAAGGGTAAAATTAAATCATTATAACATCTATTTATGCAAAGGAGCAAAAGTGAGCATCTTACCAAACATAAAAAAAGACTACTACAAAACATATACAGCAACTCATGGAAAATTAACCTTAGAATGGAACTATGGAAGTACTACAAATAATGGACCAAAAGGATAATACAATAAAGTAAAGGGGAGGAAGCAGAGGGAGATATAATTTAAAGCATCGACCGGAAATCAGTATTATCCTATTCCACCAGACAAAAATAGATTAACTTGTGGAAATTGCTTACGTTTTGCAGAGATCCATGAAATTCACAAAAACAGTTTTCTTGGTTCCTTCACGAAGAACTTGCGGAGGTCTCATAACTGTTCTGCGCCGATCTCCAGCAAGCTCGGGATTATTCTCACGGAGAATGTTGAACACTCGTCCAAGAAGCTGCACATAATTAACTAAAATTAGCATCATTTGGGCAGAGACAACAAGAGGGGAGATGGCAGGCAAATGAAGGAAGAACAGCATTCATGATAGTAAAACTAATGGGAAAAATAAAAACTCAATTAGAATCAAGGTATGAAGGTACTCATTCCATATCACAAAACTTGCAGCAGGAAATCATATACAGAACATAATATCATAATCCCAATCTGGAAAAATAATGGACCATTCCTCAATAATTTAAGAATCGCCTCAAATTTAAACAAAAATCCCCGACCTGTATACAATGAAAAAACATCAGTTACCTCATCATATTCATAATCTCGATCAGTTCCTTCCCAGGGATTTTGTTGCAAAACAATTCCTTCTCCTTCTTCATCTTCTCCAATGGTATCTACAATTGTTACAAACAAATTGGTCAATGAAAAAAACCAAATATAGAGCATAAATACAATGATGGTCTAGAATAAACACAATCTTTACCATCCAATTCTTCCCCTACAATCTCTTTTTCTTCATTCAGATCAGTATACACCTGAAAAATGTGGCAGAATGTTACATACAAGAACCACAAGGAAAATTTCCACAAACACAATTAAAAATGAATGGTATTATCACTCACTGCTTTTTTCTTTTTCTTTTTGAGACCAGCAAATGATGTTTCAACACCATCAATAACTGCATGAGTAAAAAATCAGACTAAAAATCAAGTAGTGCAATGGAAAATTATAAATTAGGGGCACTGAATGTACTTGACAAGTTCTCAGTTTTCTCAGATAGTTTATCAACAGGCTCATCTTCAGCTAGTTCAAGAGCTACTTGCTTCTTCTTCTTCTTCTTTTTCGTTGGGTCAAATGGAGCAATCTGCATTGCAATGACATAACGTTAGAAAAATAACAATTTCAGTATATTATACAGGTTTCGGTCAATCTTTATGCACTATAAATAATTCATAAAGTAATATGTACTTACAACAGTAGAACTCCACTGAGCATTTACAGCATGAAAACCAGTAAACGAAAAGGAAAAAATAAAAATACGGCACTCAAGCCTCTCAAATTGTCATTAAATTTCTCCAGTTGCTTTGAGAAAAAGTACTATTTTGCTAAAAATGATCATTTACACTATTAGTTTCCAAAACCATACTCTGCTGCAACCATATTAGAGTCTCACACCTATAGACACAATTAAATTAAACAAGCATTTTTAGCTAATTCAGCTTCATCTTCAACACAACAAAATGAAAACCTTTGCATTACTTGCAACACCAGGAAATATAAGATCCAAACCAAAGCATTGGTAGACATCACTGTTTTGGTATGGGAAATAAAATAAATAAAGGCAACTTCGGATCCAAATAATTAACAAGTTAGCAATTTAATATTTTTGTGTATACTAACATCTCCAACAACCTCTTCCTTCACATCGATTTGATTTTCCTCCTCAGCCATTGTAATTGGATCTGCAAAATAAATCAAAACGTCAAGTGAAAACAACCCCTTGAATACAAATGGAGCTAAAAAGCTGAAAGAAACCAAGAAACAACCAAATAAATAATGATTCAATCATTCAATACAAACATTCAGTATTTTCGAATAGAAGAAGGCATGCATTAATACAAACCATTAAATTTTCATCAAATTACAGAAAACCTCGACAAGGTAACACTCCTTCAGAAAAGAAAAGATACATTTCGATGCTCCGGGTGTACTTTCAGTAAAATAAATAAAATCCCTAAGAAACAAATCAAAACCCTAAATCTCAAAACAAGATGAGAAATTGCATCAATGATTCCCCATAGTTTTGCAAAAACACGCAGAATTCATTTGATAAGCGAAGAGATTATACCTTGACGCTAAGAAAAAATCCTCTCGTCCCTGCTAGAGAAATTCCGTTGTGCGTTTGCGGCCCTAGTTCTGGGGATGGGAAGGGTTTATTATATATAATCTGGAAATTACACCACAAAGCCCATCTGAACACGGGCAATATCTGGGATGTTTTCCTTCTACTTCTTGGGGATTATTGGGCTGAGTACGTGGGCTTTTCATATTGAGATCCATTTTGTGGAAGGCCACGGATAAATGCCCCCAATTATTATGTGTTCACCCCTTAGATATTTTCACCTCTTACATATAAGTTCACCCATCTTTTATTTTTCAAAATTACCCTCCTTACTCATAAACCCTAATTTTACTCCTACCTCACCCCCTTTTTTTTTGGATTTCTCTTCATCGTGGTTCGATTTCGCACTCACTACTCAATATATGTGTAGTGTAGTTCATTTCCGAATTTTTTTTTACAAAAATCGTGTTTTGCAAAAACTCAGCATTGGTTCGCCGAGTTTTTGCAAAACACGATTTTTGTAAATACACTACACATATATTCATTACAACTACACAATCATGCAATAATGCGGTCAAATAACACAATAATAACATGAAAAATAATCAATTACAAATAAATGTTTTGGGTGTGCGAGGAATGCAAAAAAAAACTTTTTTTTTTTTGTTTATGGGTGGAGGGTGAACTCAGCATACGGGGTAGTGATGGAGAATGAAGCTGCAAAGAAGAGTCTTCCTAAAATTATGCTATTTTTTTTATTAGTCAAAATTAGTCCACCTAAAATTATGCTATCTATTTAACTAGTCAAATGTATCCATTTAAGTTTCATTTAATTTATTGCCAATAAGAGTTTTGACTCGTCTATTATAAAATTCTATAAAAAGAGAATATATGATGCATTTTAGGACATTCAGAAATTATATGAAAATTCTTAAGGTTTTATCCTTAATCGTTGTTGTGTTTATTCCGGATATTTCGTTATCGAAATCAACGGTTCTCACTTCATTTTATCCTTAATTGATATTGTATTTGTTCGGATATATTTCTTTAAGAAATCAATGGAGTTCTCACTTCAATTGAGACGCTTCCCCTGCATCAGTTGGTAATCAGAGATTAGGTACGATTCTTGATGATGGTACCAATTTTCAATGAATATTTTGATGAAAATTGTGGTTATGATGGACCACCAATTATCGATGAATATGTTGATGAAGATTGTAGTTATGATGGACCACCAATTTTCGATGATTATTTTGATAAAGATTGTGGTTGTGATGGACCACCAATTTTTAATAATTTTATCGATATTTTGGTTGAT
The DNA here is from genome assembly GCA_963675135.1 of Galeopsis tetrahit. Taxonomy (NCBI): domain Eukaryota; kingdom Viridiplantae; phylum Streptophyta; class Magnoliopsida; order Lamiales; family Lamiaceae; genus Galeopsis; species Galeopsis tetrahit. The sequence goes on along the minus strand of OY776129.1, from coordinate 42,477,515 downwards.
AATGTTGACGATGGCTATAGTGGCCCTCCAATTTTTAACGAGGAGAATGAAAATATTTTTATAATTGATGGTGTTCATCCCAATATCCTTGACTCAACAATGAAGGTTGAAAAAAATTATTTTGTGTTATTTACTAATGGTGATGGAAAGCACATTGTTCTTGCGACAAGATATCAAATTGTTATTATTTTGTGGCCAAAATAGTACAAAGATGTTCCAGCTTGTCTTCACACCTTTCCAAGGAGAATGAAGCTAATGGCGATTCGAGGTCCAATCGTTTTCAACCTGGTGAGAATGATGGAGAATGAAGGTGCAACGAATAGTCTTCCTAAAATTATGCTATTTATTTAATTAGTCAAAATTAGTCCACTTAAAATTATGTTATCTATTTAACTAGTCCGTATCCATTTAAGTTTAATTTAATTTATTGTCATTAAGAGTTTTGACTCGTCTATTGTAAAATTCTATAAAAAGAGGATGTATGATGCATTTTAGGACATTCAGAAATTATATGAAAATTCTTGAGGTTTTATCCTTAATCGTTGTTGTGTTTATTCCGAATATTTCGTTATCAAAATCAACGGTTCCCACTTCATTTTATCCTTAATTGATATTGTGTTTGTTCGGATATTTCTTTAAGAAATCAACGGAGTTCTCACTTCAACTGAGACGTTTCCCCTGCATCAGGTAGTATAGTCTTTTTAGCTATTAGTTCAAAATATAAATTAGGGTGCGGTTAAGACATAATATGTGGGGGGTCATTTATCCTGGCCTTTGTGGAACTTTATGTTGGGCCTTCTAATTTACTTATGGTCAGGGTTAATTGAACCTATTGTATAATTAGTACACCCACACTTTTAGTTAGTTTGAAATGTTCGAAATGCCACTTCCTCGTTTTCAAATAAAGCCTCTGAGTTCACCCTTTCCCTCTACTAACTTTCCGATGATGTCTTCTTTTAAAATAACTAAAACAAAACACATATCAATAGAATACTCCTTGCGTCTAGGGTTGTAAATAAATCGAATAATTTTGCTCGATTCGGTATTCGTATTCGAAATTTTATGATTCGAATTCGAATACAAATATTTTTTTTGATTCGATTAATAAACGAATACAAAATTATAATATTCGATTCGATATTCGTAAGTATTCGATTATATTTATAATATATATACATAAATATATTTTTAAATGTATATTTGTCTCATGTTCTATAATATTATTTAAATTATTATTTTTTAAAAAAAAATTCATAAATTTTTGAATCGAATAGTTGCAAGTCAAATCGAATAGTATCGAATACGAATCAATTTCAAATCAAATACTTGAAAAATAATTTTTAAAATATGTATTAAAAAATTTGAATCGAATAGTATCGAATAATCAATCGAATCGAATATCAAATCAAATTTATTATTCAAAAATTAAACGAATACGAATATTCGAATATTTTCACGAATAGAATCGAATACTGCAGTATTCGCTTTGATTCGTTTACAACCCTAATTGCGCCCACTTCTGCTCATTTTCTACTTCTTCTTTTTTTCCTTTTAAAATACACGATTAATCCGTGTCGGAAAAAATAACAATAAAAAAAAATCGAAAACAATCCTAAATTTCGGGAATTTAAAAAAAAATGAAAAAGCATAGATTTCGAATTTTTTTGTAGAACCAAATAAATGTGAACCGGAAAAACCCTAGATCGCTTATGCTTAGCAGTCTAGCTTCCATTTTGGGAAGGGATCCGGAAACCATTTGCCAAAAAAAAAGGAAGAGATACGAAGAAATCTACGTTTTCAAAAAAACTCATTTAAAAAAATTACCCTAAAATCAATTAAATCAGTTTATTAGTGAAAGTATTCCATCTCATCTAAAGGTTTGAACTTGTAGAGAGGTTGAAAATTAATTCTTATTACTCCCCATCACTCATGGGTCGAATTATCACCTCTTACTTTTTGGGGAGGAGGCCCATCGAGTGGATAATTTTAAATGAGTGTAGTTGCTTTCAGTAGGAATCGAATTCAGGACGTGTGGGCGTCGAACCCAGGACGTGTGGGCGTGAGCCTTATGGCTCTGATACCATGAAAATCATATAAACTCATTTCAAATAATTAGTTATGTTAGTTACCTTAAATGGCGGTATAAATAAGATTTTTTTAGCTTAAAGAACATGTCTCACTCTTGTAACTACTTTTTTTTTTAGGAAGGTTTTACAAGATCATATCATAAAAATTCAACTTCAAGCTTCAAATCTTGATCTTCAAACCAAATGGACGGTATCGCTGTCCCCTCCAATCGTGTGAAGAGAAAAAACGAGTGTTCCCTTTGTCTTGATAAACGCCCAGGTCTCAACCCTTTAACTGAGTCAACCCCACACTAAGGTGTCTTCAAATCAAGGATAGGAAACACCAACAATAAACAAAGTTTCACCAAGTACCGAATCCCAAAGAAAGTTCCAAGGACTTTAGAGCTGATCCCAAAAGAGTCCCACCACAAGAGAAAGTCTCACAACCATAACAACAGAGTCCCAAAGAGGAAACGATAACAACCAACAAAAACTAAAGTCTATACTAGAAAAATAATAATCTACCTATAAAAAATAGTAAACGTGATCAACAAAAAATACCCGAACGGTCACCGTAGCTCCGTTAGGGATAATTTATACGTTGATCCCAACGAAAAACGAAGTAAAACTACATAAAAATAGGGAGAACAGAGACGACCGGAGCGATGGCGGCGACGGAGCGACGACGGCGACGACTTCCGGTCTGGACCAATGTAAATCTGTGGATCTGCTCCCGGATCTTGCAAAAAAAACAAAAAAAAGAAGAAGTCAGAGCAAAGTCTGGCGGCGGAACAACTACTGAACGGCGACGAAAAAGGCGTCAAAGGCAAGAATCTACAACGGAGACAGAACGAGGACGACTACGAAGACAGATCGGCGACGCCGGTAAGAGCGAAGGACCGTCGGTAGAGAAGAGGAAGAGCAACTCTCTAGAGAGAGAAGCTCTCCCTTCTCTCTTGAGAGAGAACAATCACTCTTGCCAACTACTCTATCAGGCCTTTAAACTTTTTGGTGGTGTTTGGTTTGGGATTGATTTGGATTGGATTTGGATTATGGTGGATTGAATTGGGATTTGGGTAATCCATGAATAGTAATTGTGTGTATAAATTGTAGAGATGTTTATCAGGGTCGGGCTAACCGGGCTGGCCCGTTTAACCCTGAAAAATACAGGGTTAGGGTTCATGAATTATAAGCCCGTTTAAAACCGGGCTTTTTTGACCCGGACCGGTTAGCCCGTGGGCTAAACCGGGCCAGTCCGCAGGGCTACAGGGCCAGCCCGCTAGCCCGAGTTGTTACCTTTTTTTCTTTTTTTTAATAAATAATCTAAGAACAAATTTTGGGTTATTTGACCAATAACCATAACTATAAGCATTAAGAAGCTCATTACCATCCATTAGTCATTATTACTATTTTTTATTAGATTATGATATTTGTTTAGCTTTATTTGGTCATATTAAGAACCAATGAGTTCTAGAATTGTGTTTAAATTATATTTTTTTTCTCATTTACTGATCATTAGATCATTAACTAATTATTTCTAGTTTATTTGCTTGTTGGACGTGCCAATTGAGACCTTTAATTTTAAAAGAAAAAAAATTATTGTAGCCCGTTAGTGGCCCGTTTAGTCCGTGGCCCACTAGGGTTAGGGTTAGGTCCCAACAATTGTAGGCCCGTTAAATATGAACCGGTTAAGGCCCTAACCCGTTTAGCCCGTAGCCCTGTAGGACTGGCCCTATAGGGCTAGGGCCAGTCCGATAGACATCTATAATAAATTGTGTTTGGTTAAGGATTGAGAAGTATGGTATATAACTTTATGTCACATCAAAGTATGAGAGAGAAGAAAGTAGGAGAGAGAATGAGTGGTTGAAAATAGTGATTTGATTGTATAAAAATAGGTGTATATGTGTATTATAAGGGTGGATTGGTATTTGGATTGAAATGGATTGAGAGAGATTGGATTGGGATTGGGCCAATCCAAATCCGGATTGGCCAATCCCAAACCAAACACCGCCTTTAAGTTTTGAAAGATTCACTTCTCTTCACTCTACACAAATGATCATTACCCAAAATATATATCCTCCATTAAACATCTTTAATTCTTAAACCAATACTCGTGAGGGCACATGTGGAATGAGCACCTTGAATCGAGAAATCACTCATATCCCTAATGCTATTACAACGTATGTCTTGTTGTCTTATTGTTTATTCTTTGTTTCAAGGCAGTTTGTCTTTCAGATTAATTCGATAGGTATTTTTTTTATCTTGTTATGAAATATTGCGCTTAGCTATTCCAATCACAAATGATAAAATAAGACAACAAGAACGCAATGAATTGAACAAGTAAGGACACGAATAAAAACACGGGATTTACGTGGTTCGATCAAATGATCTACGTCCACGGAGGATAGAGTCTCTCTTTACTAATATGAACAAGTGTTTACAATTACAAGTATGATCACTAAAAAAACTTGATAACTCGCTCAACTCACAAAGAATACGATCTCACATAGAATTTTATCTACCCCAATATATGCACTTAGTGGTGTATTTATAGAGATATAATGTCACTTGAAACTGCCACAAACTAACTACCTACCTAACAGAAATAACCACTAATAACCAACTCTGGATCAACAAAAATCAGCAGACTTGACTCAACTGATATGTTTATCAGCTGATATGCTTATTAGCTGATATGGCTTCAGCAGACTTGGACCCCAACTCCACTAATCTGATTAGACGACTTGCACTCAGCAGAGTTGTCCTCACTCTATCAGACTAGTTGATCATAATCAGATGACTAACCTTATCAACTGAGTTGACCTTACTCATCTTGTACTGACTGCAACCAGATGACTAACTTCTCTTCTGATAAGCATTAGCATCAGATGACATCTCAATATTGCATTAATCATAACAATTCTCCACCTTAATGCAAGATTGCCTCTTCCCATCACTGCTCAAGGCTGTTTGTTCACTCTCCTTAGTGAACATCCCAAGTTTTAAGGTTTACCAATTGTATGCAATGTTTGAACTTATTGTTTGGTAAAGCCTTAGTCAACATATCAGCTGCATTCTCTTTTGTAGCAACTTTCTGAACTTCGACTAAGCCTTTTTCTAAGACATCCCTTACAAATGGTAAATTCACACAATGTGTTTTGACCTTTCATGAAACACTTGATGTTTGGCTAAATGGATTGTACTTTGATTATCACAAAGAACTGGAATACTCTTCTAGTATATGCCAAAGTCTCTCAAAATGCCCTTCAACCACAATGCTTCCTTGACTACTTCAGTTAAGGCTATATACTCAACTTCTGTTGTGGATAAGGTCACCATAGATTGTAAAGTTGATCTCCAGGTGATAGCAATGTCATACAATGTAAAAACATAACCAGGTAAGGACTTCATTGAATCAACCAACAAAATCAGAATCCACAAATCATATCAGAGGACTCTTAGTAGCAGCCGGCTTCTCGAATACTAGACCTAAGTCTTCTAATCCATTCAGATATCTTAGAATCCACTTTAAAGCCTCCCAATGCAGCTTCCCAAGGTTTCCCATGAATCTACTAACCATACTCACTGCATAGGCTAGATCAGACCTACTACACACCATGGCATACATGAGACTCCCCACTCCATTAACATAAGGAACAATAAGCATCTACTCTTCTCATCTTCTGTTTGAGAAGAATGCTTCACTGGTAACTTGAATTGATGACCAAATGAAGTGCTCACTGACTTTGATTGATGTATAAGAAACCTCTTTAAGACCTTCTGAACATAACTCTTATGGGATAGGAACAACTTCACTGCTTTCCTATTTCTAAAGATATCCATCCCTAATATCCTCTTGGCTTCACCTAAATCATTCATCTCGAACTTCTTACTCAATTGTCCTTTAGCTGAGTAATCATGTTCATACTCTTGCTAGCTATAAGCATATCATCTACATAGATCAGTAGACATGCGCTCTTTAGATTATCTTGTTTACCAATATACACACAACTGTCATATCTGCTTCTTAAGAAATCAATAGAAAGCATGAAATGATCAAACTTTCTATACCATTGTCTGTTACTTTTCTTAAGTCCATGCAATGATTTCTTAAGCAAGCATACCTTACTTGCACTTCAGGCATGACAAACTCTTCTGGTTGGTGTATGTATATTGTTTCAACTAGATCACCATGCAAGAATGCAGTTTTGACATCTAGATGATGTAACTCAAGATCATCTTGAGGAACCTTAGACAAAAGTAATCTTATTGAACAATGTTTAACAATAGGAGAGAATGCCTCATTGAAGTGAATGTCTTCCCTTTGAGTGAATCCCCTATGTTGGTCCTGAAAGGAGTATATAACAAGTGTATGGGGGTGGGGGAATACACTTGTATGCAATTCTTTTCAAACTTTGATCAAACCAGAGATCAGCAAGGTTGTCTTGGACAACTCTGCTGAAGATGATTAACTCTTTAAAGATAATCAAACTACTAAGTACTATTGAGTACTTAGTTGGATAACTATCTAAGGGAGTTATATGTGCGGAATTAGTGGTTGGCCCTTTAGTTTAAACTCCTTTAATTTCTGAAATCACTTAGGCAATCAATACAGTCCAGTTTTCAGGGAACTTGTCCAAATGTCTTTTGCACAGTCTTTGAGTATAAGTTCTTTGAAAGATCAGTTTTGTGTGCAGTGTTGAATGTATGAAAGTACTTGAAAGTAAATCAACACAAGAGTTTATAGTGGTTCAGAGACTCAAGCTCCTACATCCACTTTCCCTGATTTAACAGGATAATTCCTTTACTCTTGGAATTAACTTGTTTTATAGTGCCAAAGTGCACTTGATCAAGAACACCACTCCTTGGTGAATTGATCCCTAGGATGTCTAGAGTCCTAGTACCCTCTTCTCAACTCAGAACTGAACTGTTCTTCTCTCAACAGTCAACTCCTACCACTTCTACTACTACAACCTTCTCACTTTCTCACTTGAAAGGGGTAAGGATTGAAGTAAGGTTCCAACTAATGAGATATCCTTTACAATGAAGACCAGTGTATAAGGATTAAGATATCTCTCTAAGCTTGTATGGATATACAATTGAGTTCGACTTAGAAGAAGTGTATGAAGACTAAGATAGTCTTTGAAAGCTTGAAAGCACTTTGACTTGTAGGATAGTTGGATATTCTTGTCAAGGTTGAGGTACTTCAAATGGTCTTCACACTTCTGTATTTATAGACAAATGAAGGATTTGCCCGTTGGAGAGGCAGCCTCAAATGTCCATAAATGTCTTCTTTTAGTTCTTCAACTTAGAAGACAGATTCTTGATAGTGACATGTCCTCATTTGGGAAATAAACGGTTGTATAGACTTTGTCTTCATTCTGCAGCACTCTTCCCAATGTCTGACTTCAAGATTCACTTGTTAAGACTTGGACATGACTTTTGAAGATTGGTTCTATGATAGGACAACATTCCTTATCAATAGACAACTCTCCTTATCACTATCAGCAGACTTGCTTATCAGCATGGTTGGCCTGCTCTTTTCAGATGACTTGGCTCTTTCCCTTTGCTTCACTTTCAAGTGAACTTAACATGTTTCTTTAAAGATCCTTAAGGTATAGTTGTCTTTATCTCTTCAGCATAGTTGACCTTTAGGCTTCATAACACTTGTTCTGGTTTAATTGTGCTGAGACAACTCTTCTGGACAACTCTCCTGATCAGCATAGTTGTCCTTCAAAGGACTTGGTGATTGTTCCAGAATTTGAGCCTTGAGGGGACTTGTTCTTGATAATCTTCAAAGCATATGTTCCCCCTCAAATTGTGCATCTATACAACTAAGAGCTGCCTAACATATCAGCTTCTCATCTAGCCTTATTCTATATGTTCTAACATTCTTAGAACATAATCATTTTGACTTAGGCATGTCTCAGGGGGTTTTGGTATTGAATCAAAACATATCTCATTTTATTCCCAACAATTTCCCCCTTTTTGATGATGCCAAAACCTATACATTTTATGCAAAAGTGACTTGACTACACCTATTACATTTATCTTCAGAAGACATGACTAGGGTCAATTTTCCTGAAAAACAATGTGTTAGTGTACTCACTGTTCATATTTCAAATAGGTTTCAAAGATAGGCATAGAGAAATTTTTGTATGAATGCTTTCTTGATTCAAAAAGTGTTCAACTATCATTCATTTGAAATTCATTACAAGCATGTTGATAGTTGAAGTTAACATATCAGAGCATGAATCAATAATACATTAGAGCATTTCATTACAGAGTATCTGAGCATATACTAAGCACTTAATGATATCTAGATCTTCAAGTATCAGAGCAAAAACTTATATCAGAGCAATCAAAGCATATCAGAGCAAACAGATTATCAGAGCACATCAGCATTCTTGACCAAACTTCAGCATAGATGACCAATTAAAAACATATCTTCAGGTAAGATAAGTTTTCATCCATAAAAAGGTCAGAAGACTTAGCCATTTCAGAGATCATCCTCAGGAGGTGGCACCATCCCATATTGTGCCCACACTCTTCTTTTCAGCTCCATGGCCTCTTGGTTTGTTCCCTTGGGTCCAAGAACCATCTTGTTTAGCTTGAGGATTTTCAGAAACTCCTTCAGGATTTTTGACTGGTCAATCCATCCATCAAGCTTTGGAGGCATGTATATGATTGGCTTGGGGGCAGTGAGTTCAACTCTTGCAATATCAGCAGCTGCAAGTAGTTGTTGATAAAGTTCTCTGTGATACTCTATCATGAACTCAGCAAAAGTGGAGTTGGCATCTCTTCCATTCCATCTGTCAATGACATAGAAGTCATAGACAAACTCCCTTTTGGCTTCCTTCCATAAGTCATTCAGCTGAATTGACACCCATTTATCCAAGTGAGGATATTTGGTGTCCATGGGGATCAAAAGTTGTGGCTTCAACTTGTTGTAAGTTGCTCTTTTCCTTCTTGGCTTTTGAAAATCTGCTCTTCTTTTGTCTCTTGCTCTATTAGCTTCATCCATCAAGTCCATCTTCTCTTGGGCCCTCATCAATGCCAGTTTCTGTTGAGTTTCAGGGTCTTTGCCATACCCTTCATGAAACAACTTTGATGGATCAAGAGCTAGGACAATTGTCTTCTTTTTGGGCTCAGGTCCAAATCCTTCAGCAAACAATTCTTCAACATCTTCAGTGGACTTGGGACCTTCAGCACTTTTGTCAGTTTCAGAAGACTTATCTTTTTCAGCAATCTTGGACACTTCAGTAGTTTTGTCCTTCTCAGCACTCTTTGCCTTTTTGGAGATAGGCTCATCATCATCAATTCTGAACTCAGGAGGCAGATCAAGGCTATTGGGAAAATCAGTGAATGTTTCAGCCTTTCTTTTGTTTCCCTTGGCCTTCTTAATCTTTCCTCTAGTTTGGACACCTTCAGCATCTTTGTCCAAACCAGACACCTCTCCTCCTGGTCTTTGCTGTAGCCTAACTCTTTCCTCTTGAACTGAGGCCATTGAGTTCTTCAAGGCTATGGCTAGCTGCTCCTCTTCATCCAAATCTTCCAAATTCAGCAGTGCTGGCTCTTTTCCTTTTCCTTCAGCAATTTTGTCCTTTCCCTTGATTGGGCTTCCAATGACCAAGGCACCTTTTGCCCTTGCTCTTTCCCTTTCCCCCTTTTTGGCAGCATCAAAACATTCAGTCCTAAGTTCACTCATTGTTGATGCCATCAAGGACTGGGCTTGGGTTAGAGACTTCATCTCCTCCAACAAGTATACATTCTCATCATGTATATTTTGCATTCTGTCACTGCTCAAGCTAAGGAGAGCTAGAACAGGCTTCATCTTTTGTTGGACAACCTCCTCCAAGGTTGCTTTCAGAGATGCATCAAGTTGGGCCTTAAGAAGCTCAGTGAGGTTGGCCACTGCACCTTCAGCAATGTTCGCCATCACCTTTTGGGAAAACTTTTCTGAGGCTGCTTTCACCATTGCTAGCCTTTGTTCTTCAGCTCTTTTCCTCTGCAGGGCTGTCTTCCTTCCAAGAGCTTGTTTAACCACTGATCTCAAGGTTTTCACATTCCTGTTGTGGTTATTCCTTAGCAAGGTTTGCTCTTTCTTGACATCCTTTGATACTGACCTCATAGTATTCTTGGCTTTGATGACTTCAGTGGAGATGGTTTGCAAACCAGTCTCAACTCCACCGATTCTTGCTTCCAAAGTGGGTAACACCACATCTTCTGAGCCAGTTAGCCTCATTTCTACAGATGCTAAAGTTCTTCCATGCTCATCCAAGGCTCCAGTGGTTTCTGCATGAGCTGATTGGACTTGATGAGACAAGGAGTCCAACTTTGCTGATTGCATCCCAAGCAAGGCTTGTGCTGATCCAGTATCAACTTGGATGGGTGCATCTGTTAAGAAGTCATCTGCAAAAATTTGATCAAAGGTTATACCTGCAATATCAGACAAATCAAAAGGGTTAGTGAAAACACACTCATCACCCTCAGTTTCTTTTTCATAAGACTCTGATACATCAGCAGTCTTCTTCTCATTTTCAACTCTTTCTTTTCTCCCTTCATTAATAATGTCCTCACACAAGGAATCAGGCCTCCTTTCATCAAGGGATTCTTGAAGTTCAGATTTGACTTCAAGAATAACCTGTCCTTCCTCACTTATACCACCCTCATTTTGTGGTACACTCACTATCTTAGTGATCACAACCTCTCTTTCATCCTCTACTCCCTCTGATTTTTCAACTAAGCTCTCCTTTTCAACACCATCACCTAGACCTGCAATATCTCCACCTTCAATAAGGTTCAAAGATGGCAGTTGTGGGGAGATCACAGTGCTTATTTCAGCAGCCACTGAGTCATCCTGAATGATTAAGGGCTGATCAGTGTCCAACTCTTCTGACACTTAATAGGTCTTAACCAAACCATCCTCTATGATAGGAACCTCAACATCTGTAGGCTGTGCCTTGGGTTCAGAAGAACCTTCATTGGCAGATGTATCTTTGGTTGTGTTACCACCCTTGGTCAACACCTCTGATGAAACAGAGCCTTTCCTATGATAGGTTAGAAGGGGAGTTGAGAGAAATTTGGATTCAGAAGGGTTGGGATTGGTTTCAGGAGGGTTGGGATTTGAAGGGTTTGAGGGATCATCAGGGAAATCATCATCATTTGAGCTACTATCAGGGTGTCTGATGCCCTTAGCTTTTCTCTCTTTCTCCTCAATGATCTTCTCATCTACTAACTTTGCAAAAACCTCCTCATAAATGAGGAATCTTGTCTTTAACACACCAGCAAAGTGTAGCAGTCTGCTTTCCTCCACTTGCCACCAGTTTGCACCCTTATCTTGGATGACTTGTGATATTTCCATTATGGTTTTGTCTTTCACATCCACAAGCATCCTTAAATCATGGAACATCTTCTGAATTCTTGGAAATTCAGCAAGTTGTGGATACAAACTGTCCACAGTAGCCTTGGCTCCACCTCTAAGCATACTCTCATAAGTATACTCCTCCTCATCTCCACTTGAATGGAGACTTTGGGTTATAGGGGAGCTGGCTCTGTCTTCTCCTAGTGTGGCTTCAGGAAGGTTAAGTTCAGGGATGTTGGCTTCAGTAGGGTTGGGTGCAATTGAAGGTACTTCAGTTGCTTTTGAGAGCAATGGATCTGAAGGGGCTTTGCTCAGGGGGGTTGGCTCATGAAGTGCAGCTTCTAAAAACTTTGAATAATTGAGCATAGATGAGTCAAGGGGTGATTGTAATCTTGTCTCATCTACTGCTAAATCTGCTAGCACATCTATCCCACTTCTTTGCACACTCCCTTCTGGAGAATATCTCTTTGTAAGATTGAGAGGGGTGATTGGTTGGTTGGTTGGGGTTATGTGGGTTTCAGGAGAGTTGGGCTCAGGATTCTGTGCTTCAGGAAGGTTGGCCTCTTTAGGTTGACCTTCAAGGATTTTGGACTCTGGAGTTCCAGAACCAGAAGAATTGGTTCTAGACTTAGATTTTGTCCTGCTTTCAGCCCTGCTCTCCCTTAGAGCTAGTTGGAGAGATTTTGCTTCTTGAAGCTCCAACACTTTTTCAGTAGGCTTGGCCCTTCTCTTGCTAGCCATACTGCTTCCACTACCTTCTCCATCCTTCTCAGGGACAACTTCCATGGGCCTCTTATCACCCTTAGACTTTTGTCTAGTCTCATTGTATTTCTGTCTCAACTCTTCTGAGTGGTCAGAAGGCACATTCACTCCCTCTTCAGCAACCTCTTCAATCTCAGTTGAGGCTTCTGAAGTCTCTTCTGATTGAATTTGAGACACTTTTCTTGTTTTTACCACTCTGGCCTTAGTTCTCTTCTTCAATTTTGGCTTCTCCTCCTCCTTTTTCTCAGCAGGTTTGGCCAGTTGCATGCTTCTTTGTTCAGTTTTCTTGCTCAATTTTCTGAACATGATTTTTTGAGCTGGAAGTGGCTTAGCAAAAGTTTGCATTTCAGAATAGTGAGCAAACTTCTCAATCAAGAGACTTGCCCTGGTGCAATATCTCAGTTTGCCCTCCATCACAACCTTGTTGTGAGTTTTGACCTTAAACTTTGCCTTCTCCTTCATCATTTCAGACAACATGAAGGTCCTCCAGTTGAACTTGATGCCTTTGTCACTGGCATCAATGATTGCAGCCATAATCCTTATCCTTGGATGGCTGACCTGCTCCAAGCTCCCTGTGTTGCTCAGCAAACTCTTGGCAACTACTTCAAACAGTGTAAGAAATTGGGGCTTGAGAGTCTTCTTATGTTGAGTAGAGGATATTGGCCCTGGAGTAATAAGCCATTCTTGAGCAATTTCTTGCTCGAGTCCATTGCCATAGAATTCTGGATTCCTTCCCTCTGAAGGTAATCCAAAGGCAGCATCAACCTCTTCCACTGAAAATTTCACTCTATGGAATCTTTCCTCCTCTTCTCCCTCTGCAACAAAAGACAGTCTTGTTGCTACCTCACCATCTTCAGGCTTGCCTCTCCATTTTAGAAAGGCAAAGAACTCAGCCATGTAAGATTCAAGGCAAGAGTCTGGCTTTTCTTGCATAAACTTTTGAAGGCCTGCTCTCCTCAGCCATCTCAAAGTTGGAACAACTTCAGGTTCCTCACTCTCAAAAGAGAGGATTGGCTCAAAAGTAAGGTTGTTTTTGTGACTTAGATACCCAAAATCAAGGTCTAAGTCTCTATTGGTGAAGTCAACAACCATTTCAGACTTAGCTTTGGGAGCCATTGAAGGTTTCAGAAAGAATTTTGAGAGAGTTTTGAGAGAGTTTGAAGAAATGAAGGCTAGGGTTTTGAATACTTGGGGAAGAAGTGTTTGTGGGGAGTTCTTAAGACTTGAGAATATTCTAAAAATAATGTTTGTCAATGAGTTGGTGAGTCTCAAGAGTTTTCAACGATGGATAAAAATGGAAATTTCAATTTGGACGGCCAGGATTGATTTCAGGGGAGTTGGCCAGTTTTGATCCAATGGTCATTAACCAATGAAACAGTGAAAAACTGTTTTCTATTCAAATGTGGAAGTTATTAAATTTTGGTTAATGCTTGGGGAGTTTTCGAGATAGATCATGGCTTGAAATGTTTAATGCAAACAAGAGTTAAATCTTGACATTTAATGCATGGAAAGCGACCTTTTGGGTGGGAGACAAATTAAAATCCCAAAAAGGTGATATCTGTAAAAGGAATGGGACAAATATCAAAATAGGTAATGATTGCCCAAAATAGGTGTTTATCAAACCAAGATAATAGTTTGATAGCCAGGACAACTTATCTGACCCTACATGGACAAGTGTCCTGAAAGATTGTGGACAAGTGTCCTGAGATTTAATGGACAAGAGTTCTGAAACCTTTTGAGGTCATTTCTTCTGAGTTTCAGTAGACTTGTCCAAGTCTACTGAAAACCATTTCAGTTCCCTTTACACCCATTATCTTCAATGGATTTACTTGTCCAACTTTCCTGGATCAAGTAATCCCAACTCTGCTGATAGCTCTAGAAATCTTGCCTCTACAAGTGTCTTTGTCAATATATCAGCTTTTTGATGATCTGTTTGGATCTTGACCAACTTTATGTCCTTCTTCTCCACATGATCTCTAATGAAGTGATGCTTGATGTCCACATGTTTGCATCTTGTGTGCAATACAGGATTCTGTGATATTGCAATTGCACTATTGTTGTCACAGAAGATTGGCACTTCAGTAGAGTTGACATTGTAGTCTCTTAGTTGTTGTCTCAACCAAAGGATTTGAGCACAACAACTTCCAGCTGCAACATATTCAACTTCAGTGGTGGAAGTAGCCACTGTGTTCTGCTTCTTGGAGAACCAAGATATGAGTTTGTTGCCCAAGAATTGACAAGTCCCTGAAGTGGACTTTCTGTCAATTCTACATCCTCCATAATCAGCATCTGAGTAGCCAGTTAACTCAATGTTGTCATCAGCAGGATACCAAAGGCCTAGATTTTCAGTGCCTTTGAGATACCTCAAGATCCTCTTTGCAGCCTCAAGATGGCTTTTCTTAGGATTTGCTTGAAACCTTGCACAAACACCTACTGCAAAGGTGATGTCAGGTCTGCTGGCAGTGAGATAGAGGAGTGAACCAATGATTCCTCTATACTCAGTAGAGTTGGTTGGAACACCACTCTCATCAGGATCCATCTTCCAATTAGTGTTCATTGGGATCCTTACTGGCTTGCTAGTTGCACACCCAAACTTTTTGATCATTTCTCTGGTGTACTTAGCTTGATTGATGAAGATCCCTTCTTTGGATTGCTTGACTTGAAGACCCAAAAAAAAGTTCATCAACCCCATCATGGACATCTCAAACTTGCTTTGCATGAGCTTTGAGAACTTCTCACACAGCCTTTCATTAGGGGATCCAAAGATTATGTCATCCACATAAATTTGGACAAGCAAGATGTCCTCTCCTTCAGTGATTCTGAAGAGTGTTCTGTCCACAGTTCCCTTGATGAATCCATGATCCAAGAGGAATTGTGACAGTGTATCATACCAAGCCCTAGGGGCTTGCTTGAGTCCATATAGAGCCTTCTTCAGTCTGTACACTTGATTTCCAACCTCAAAACCAGGTGGTTGCTCCACATAGACTTCTTCTTTCAAGACTCCATTCAGAAAGGCACTCTTGACATCCATTTGGTACACTTTGAACCTCTTGTGGGCTGCATAGGCTAGAAAGAGCCTTATTGCTTCTAGCCTTGCCACAGGTGCAAATGTCTCATCATAGTCAATGCCTTCATGTTGGCAATAGCCTTTTACCACAAGTCTTGCTTTGTTTCTGACAATCACATCATTTTCATTCTTCTTGTTCTTGAACACCCACTTTGTTCCAATAACATCTTGATGTGAAGGCCTATCCACCAGCTCCCATACTTCATTTCTGGTGAATTGATTCAGTTCTTCCTGCATGGCTGTGATCCAATTGGCATCTTGAAGTGCCTCCTCAATATCACTTGGTTCTTGTTCTAACAAGAAACAACAGAAAAGAGCACTTTCACCATAAAATCTTCTTGTTTTGACTCCAATACTTGGGTCACCAAGTATTTGATCAGTAGGATGGTCAGACAACCAAGTCCTTCTTTTTCTGATCTCTTCAGTAG
Source organism: Galeopsis tetrahit (assembly GCA_963675135.1). Taxonomy (NCBI): domain Eukaryota; kingdom Viridiplantae; phylum Streptophyta; class Magnoliopsida; order Lamiales; family Lamiaceae; genus Galeopsis; species Galeopsis tetrahit. The sequence goes on along the minus strand of OY776129.1, from coordinate 42,461,828 downwards.
AGTTGTCCTCTACTGAAGTTGAGTCAATTTGATCATAGAATTCAGGATAATTGAATGCAGGATCTAATTCAGGATCATAATCAGGGGTGTTGTCCTCAATGTCAGTGACATTGGTATTTTCAACATTTTGATTTCCCCCTTGATTATTTGACCCATTAACTACCTCAGCAGGAACTGCTTCTTCATTGGTAGTTGTTACCTGGATGTGAACTGGGATTGGATCATTCAGTTCACTATTTCCTTCAGTGGGATTTGCCTCAGGAGGATTGCCTTCAGGATGGTTGTCCAACATAGAGTTTTCAGGTAGATTGGCTTGGACAACATCTATAAGCTTAATGTCTTTGTCTTTTAGACTTAGTCTGGTTGTCCTCTGTGTGATTTATTCTGATTCCAAGTTCTCATTCCTGAACTCATGAATAGATTCATCAAATACAACATGAGGTGTTTCCTCCACAATAAGAGCTTTCTTGTTGTAGACTCTGAAGGCTCTACTGATTTGAGAGTATCCAAGGAATACTCCCTCATCAGCTTTGCTATCAAAGGCTTTCAATTGTTCTTTCCCATTATTGTGAATGAAACACTTGCAACCAAAAATGTGAAAGTAAGACACTTTAGGCAATCTTCCTTTCCAGAGTTCATAGGGGGTTTTGCCTTGCCCCTTAGTGATCAAACATCTATTTTGAGTATGGCATGCAGTGTTTATGGCTTCAGCCCAAAACCTCTTAGGCAAATTTGAATCAGCAATTAAGGTTCTAGCAGCTTCTTTTAAAGTTCTATTTCTTCTCTCTGCAACTCCATTCTGTTGAGGAGTTCTAGCTGCTGAGGTTTCATGAGCTATTCCATTAGATGTACAATACTCATTGATGTATGAGTTAATGAACTCAGTGCCTTTATCAGATCTTATCTTGATAATGCTAAGGCTTTTCTCATTTGACAATCTCTTTAGAAGTTCAGGCAGTTTGACTTGAGTTTCCTTCTTATTAAGGAGAAATACTACCCATGTGAACCTAGAGAAGTCATCTACTACTACCAATGTGTATTTTCTACCATTTATGCTTACAGGGGTAATTGGTCCAAAAAGATCCATATGTACAAGTTCAAGTACCCTTTCAGTGGAAATGACTGGTTTTCCTTTAAATGAGGTTTTGATCTGTTTTCCTTCTTGGCATGGTTTGCAAACATGCTCTTTAATGAAAACCTCATTAGGTAGTCCTTTGACTAATGCATTTCTAGCAATTTTGTTCATTGTTTTGAAGTTCAAGTGGTTTAATCTTTTATGCCATAACCAACTTTGTTCACTAGAACTCTTAGCAATGAAGCATGCAGCATCAGTAGACTTGTCCCAGTCTGCAAAATACACATTTCCTTTCCTAGTTCCAGTCAATAGAATTTGTTGAGTCTTATCTTTGATCAAGCATTTATCACTGGAAAACTCAACATTGAAGTCTTTATCACAGAATTGACTGATACTTAGGAGATTATATTTGAGACCAACCACATAAGATACATTGGATACTTTGATGTTACCAATCATCAAAGTACCATAACCTTTTGTTGATGCTTGTGAGCTGTCTCCAAATGTGACATTAGGGCCTTCTTTTTCAATGAAATCAGTGAGGAGTTCCTTGTTTCCAGTTATGTGCCTTGAGCATCCACTGTCAAGGTACCATGCTGTCTTTTTGCTTATGCTCCTCATCTTGTGGCCCAGTGGTACCTGCAATTAGATAGGTTTAGGTACCCTTTGAGTTTTGGGTCCTGAGAGGTTAGCTGTACCTTTAGGAACCCAAACTTGCCTAATAACCCTGATTGATTCAAGGTGGCTAAGTTGTCTTCCTCTAGTATCTACATACACTGTCTTTCCCTTAAATGCCTTTGGGAAAGTATGTGTGAATGTGTTAACTCTATAGGTTTTAGGAGAGTTGTCAAGTCTCCTGAACTTTTGAGTTCTTTGTGCTACTTGAGGGAATCTTTGAGGAAAGGCTTTCTTTTGACCATTACCCTTTGGCATGAAAGGTTTTGGTTGTTTCATTTTATTTTGCCTTTGAGGATAGTTATCCTTAGGTCTAATCAGCTGAGGCTTTCTCAGAAGAGTTGGCAGTAGCCCTTTGCCACTAGTCTTGCTTTGTTTCTGACAATCACATCATTTTCATTCTTCTTGTTTTTGAACACCCACTTTGTTCCAATATGTGAGGGTCTATCCACCAGCTCCCATACTTCATTTCTGGTGAATTGGTTCAGTTCTTCCTGTATGGCTGTGATCCAATTGGCATCTTGAAGTGCTTCTTCAATGTCACTTGGTTCTTGTTCTGACAAGAAACAACAGAATAAAGCACTTTCACCATGAAATCTTCTTGTTTTGACTCATATACTTGGGTCACCAAGTATTAGATCAGTAGGATGGTCAGACAACCAAGTCCTTCTTTTTCTGATCTCTTCAGTAGAGTTGTCCTCTACTGAAGTTGAGTCATTTTGATCATAGAATTCAGGATAATTGAATGCAGGATCTAATTCAGGATCATAATCAGGGGTGTTGTCCTCAATGTCAGGGACATTGGCATTTTCAACATTTTGATTTCCCCCTTGATTATTTGACCCATTAACTACCTCAGCAGGGACTGCTTCTTCATTGGTAGTTGTTACCTGGATGTGAACTGGGATTGGATCATTCAGTTCACCAATTTCTTCAGTGGGATTTTCCTCAGGAAAGTTGCCTTCAGGATTGTTGTCCAATGGGAGTTTTTCAGGGAGATTGGCTTGGACCACATCTATGAATTCAGTGTCTTTGTCTTTTATCTAGGCTCTGCCTGGTTGTCCTCTGTGTGATTTCTTTTGGTTCTAAGTTCTCATTCCTGAACTCATGAATAGATTCATCAAACACAACATGAGGTGTTTCCTCCACAATAAGGGTTTTCTTGTTGTAGACTCTGAAAGCTCTACTGATTTGAGAATATCCAAGAAATACTCCCTCATCAGCTTTGCTATCAAAAGCTTTCAACTGTTCTTTCCCATTATTGTGAATGAAGCATTTACAACCAAATATGTGAAAGTATGACACTTTAGGCATTCTTCCTTTCCAGAGTTCATAGGGGGTTTTGCCTTGCCCCTTGGTAATCAAACTTCTATTTTGAGTATGGCATGCAGTGTTTATAGCTTCAGCCCAAAACCTCTTAGGTAGATTTGAATCAGCAATTAAACTTCTACTGGACCTTCTCCTATCAGAGTACTTGTCCTCTGATCTCTTCTCTTCAGGCTTTTTGACTTCAGCCTGAGCTTCAGGAGAGTTATACCTTCTCCTGAATTTGTTGTCCTGGTAGAATTTCTTGTATCTACCAAACCTTGAATTTAACTTGTCAAACCTCCTAGCCATTAAGGCTAGTTCCTCCTTCATTTCAGTCTTGGAGTCTGACTTTGATGATCTAGGAGTGGACTGCATTTCTGGTTCAGCAGCTTTGGCTTTGAATGCCACTCCCTTTGTGGGAATTGAAGGTTCCTCAACAGGCTTTCTTCTGTTGAGGTCGAACTCATAAGCTTTGAGTTCAGAGAAGATTTGTTGCATGGGCATGGTGGAGAAATCCTTGGTGTTTTGCATCATAACAGCATAGACATCCCACTTTTGAGTGAGACTTCTTAGGATCTTCAAACCAACTTCTCTCTTGGAGTACACCTTGCCCAAGGAGTTGATTTCATTCATCACATCAGTTAATCTACCAGCAAATTTGTCAATGGACTCCTCAGACTCCATTGAGAATTGTTCAAACTTCTGCACTGCCACTTGGAGCTTATTTTCCTTGATCTTTTCAGTACCCTCACACATTTCAGCAAGAGTATCCCAAATTTCTTTGGCAGTTGTGCAGTGGTAGACTCTACCCATGATTGCATCTGGAATTGTTTGGTAGAGGGTGTTCATGGCAAGATAATTCAAATTATCTTTCCTCTTTTCTTCAGAGGTGAAATCATCTTCATCTTTGGGAAGTACATCTCTTGTGTCTGCCCTTTGAGCCTCAGTGACGCTGGGATTGACTAGGGTGAACACAAAAGGACCTATTGTGATCACTCTCAACATGTCAATGTGAAGAGATGCAAGATGAGCCCTCATTCTGATTTTCCAGAAATCATAGTTGTCTATTGAGAACATGGGCAATTTGTGATGAGATATGTGATTGACTGGATTTGTGGCCATATTGTCTAATCCTTGAACAGCAGGAGGTGGAACAACAGCATTGATGTTCTGATCAGGATTTTGTTGCTGGTTCTGGTTGTTGTTGTTTCCTCTTGCCATTTCTTCAAGAAAGAGGGTTAGACAATGGATATCAAAGATTTCAGATAGATCAGTTCAGTGACCATACCAAATATGTGATTTTGAAAATCAAGATGGATTTTCAGAAGCAGTGGTCTTTGAACCCCTGCTCTGATACCACTTGTTGGTCCTGAAAGGAGTATATAACAAGTGTATTGGGGGGGGGGAATACACTTGTATGCAATTCTTTTCAAACTTTGATCAAACCAGAGATGAGCAAGGTTGTCTTGGACAACTCTGCTGAAGATGATTAACTCTTTAAAGATAATCAAACTACTAAGTACTACTGAGTACTTAGTTGGATAACTATCTAAGGGAGTTATATGTGCGGAATTAGTGGTTGGCCCTTTAGTTTAAACTCCTTTAATTTCTGAAATCAATTAGGCAATCAATACAGTCCAGTGTCAGGGAACTTGTCCAAATGTCTTTTGCACAGTCTTTGAGTATAAGTTCTTTGAAAGATCAGTTTTGTGTGCAGTGTTGAATGTATGAAAGTACTTGAAAGTAAATCAACACAAGAGTTTATAGTGGTTCAGAGACTCAAGCTCCTACATCCACTTTCCCTGATTTAACAGTATAATTCCTTCACTCTTGGAATTAACTTGTTTTATAGTGCCAAGGTGCACTTGATCAAGAACACCACTCCTTGGTGAATTGATCCCTAGGATGTCTAGAGTCCTAGTACCCTCTTCTCAACTCAGAACTGAACTGTTCTTCTCTCAACAGTCAGCTCCTACCACTTCTACTACTACAACCTTCTCACTTTCTCACTTGAAAGGGGTAAGGATTGAAGTAAGGTTCCAACTAATGAGATATCCTTTACAATGAAGATCAGTGTATAAGAATTAGGATATCTCTCTAAGCTTGTATGGATATACAATTGAGTTCAGCTTAGAAGAAGTGTATGAAGACTAAGATAGTCTTTGAAAGCTTGAAAGCACTTTGACTTGTAGGATAGTTGGATATTCTTGTCAAGGTTGAGGTACTTCAAATGGTCTTCACACTTCTGTAGTTATAGACAAATGAAGGATTTGCCCGTTGGAGAGGCAGCCTCAAATGTCCATAAATGTCTTCTTTTAGTTCTTCAACTTAGAAGACAGATTCTTGATAGTGACATGTCCTCATTTGGGAAATAAACGGCTGTATAGACTTTGTCTTCATTCTGCAGCACTCTTCCCAATGTCTGACTTCAAGATTCACTTGTTAAGACTTGGACATGACTTCTGAAGATTGGTTCTATGATAGGACAACATTCCTTATCAATAGACAACTCTCCTTATCACTATCAGCAGACTTGCTTATCAGCATGGTTGGCCTGCTCTTTTCAGATGACTTGGCTCTTTCCCTTTGCTTCACTTTCAAGTGAACTTATCATGTTTCTTTAAAGATCCTTAGGGTATAATTGTCTTTATTTCTTCAGCATAGTTGACCTTTAGGCTTCAGAACACTTGTTCTGGTTTAATTGTGCTGAGACAACTCTTCTGGACAACTCTCCTGATCAGCATACTTGTCCTTCAAAGGACTTGGTGATTGTTCCAGAATTTGAGCCTTGAGGGGACTTGTTCTTGATAGTCTTCGAAGCATATGTTCCCCCTCAAATTGTGCATCTATACAACTAAGAGCTGCCTAACATATCAGCTTCTCATCTAGCCTTATTCTATATGTTCTAACATTCTTAGAACATAATCATCTTGACTTAGGCATGTCTCAGGGGGTTTTGGTATTGAATCAAAACATATCTCATTTTATTCCCAACACCCTAACTACCAACCTTGCCTTGAATCTGATGTGCTCCTCTTGGTTTTCAAAATAGACAAGACTTACTTGAACTTGGTTTTACCCTCTTCGGTAATGAGCAAAGTATCTTTGAAACTGTCATATGAAGGTGGTAAGGCTTCTAGGAGTAGAAAATACTTCTCATGATCATCTAAGGTAATTCCCACATTCTCAAGATCATCCACAACTTGCATGAACTCAATTAATTGCTCATCAAGGGTTTTCTCATCGGACATCTTGTAATTTGTGAGCTTTCTCTTCATAAACATCCGATTTGACAAAGATTGTGTCAAATACAGATCATCCAATGTCTCAAACACAGCAACTACATCATTTTCCTTCATCAACTGTCTGAAAACATTATCACCTAAACTCAGAACAACAATGTTGTAAGCTTTCTCCATAAGCTCTTCTTTCTTGGCCTTGTCTGCCTCCGATGCAGCGGGGTCAAGAGGAACTAGGGCATCCTTTAGTCCATTGTGTGACAAGAGTGCCTTCATTTTGGATTTCCATAAACCAAAATCGTTCTTACCCGTAAATTTCTCTACTTCCAACTTCACATAACCCATTTCTTGATTCTTGCCTTTATCTTCATTTTCCACAGACGACGCAAATTGTTATAGAATATTGCACTTAGCTATTACAAACACAGATGATAAATTAAGACAACAAGAAGGCAATGAATTGAACGAGCAAGAACATGAATAAGAACACGGGATTTACGTAGTTCAATCAAATGATCTACATCCACGGAGGACAGAGTCTCTCTTTACTAATATGAACAAGTGTTTACAATTACAAGTATGATCACTAAGAAACCATGATAACTTGCTCAACTCACAAAGAATATGATCTCACACAAAATTCTATCTACCCCAATCTATGCACTTAGTGGTGTATTTATAGAGATACAATGTCACTTGAAACTGCCAATAATAGAAATAACCGCTAATAACCAACTCTGGAATAATAGAAATCAGCAGACTTGACTCAATTGATATGCCTATCAGCTGATATGGCTTCAACAGACTTGGATCTCAACTCCCCTGATCTGATCAGACGACTTGCATTCAACAAAGTTGTCCTCACTCTATCAGACTATTTGATCCTAATCAGATGACTAACCTTATCAGCTGAATTGACCTTACTCAGCTTGTACTGACTCCAACCAGATGACTAGCTTCTCTTCTGATAAACATTAATATCAGATGACATCTCAATATTGCATTAATCCTAACAAATCTAAATGTGAAAAAAAAAATCATTGTTCTTCTTATTCTGAAACTACTTATTGCCCATCTTGGATTTGACATTTTCAAGGCTTCGGCTTGATTCTTAGTCTTCTTTTCTCCTTGATTTTGAATCTGCAATATCTTAATTTGAATTGTTGCTTGAATCTCATTCGATGTAAGTTAAGTTTGTCTCTCATACAGTAAAGTATCCTAAAAACTCCAAGAGGTTTAAGCATATATTTAATATTATTAAGGTTTTATCTTCATCCTCAATCTTAACCTCAAGATTTTCAAGATCATCTACAACTTTGTTGAATTCAACAACAATGTTTAAGTAAGATACAACTCTTCAAGCTTCCTCCACACTTTTTTTTTACGAGGTAAATGAACATTTTATTAAGCATAAAAGCTTGGGTCATTAGATATGACCCCAAATATAATATATAATTTTTGATACAGTTAATAGAAAAAGAAAGGAACAAGATATGAATTGGGTATTAGTATCTTAGCAACTGCAATTAAGCTCCATAACTCTCCTTGGGTCTTTGAACCAGTCCGCTAGAGTCTAGTTTGATCCCACCTCTTCCTTGCTAATCATCCAACTCCATAGTCTTGCAATTATTTCCTCCATCAATTTCTCTCCCGTGATCTCCTCCTTCCTAAATATCGTTGCATTCCTCCTCTTCCAAATTGACCAAGTTACACATTCCTATATGCATACAATCGCCCTTTTGCCCATTTTCCCTTTCAACATTCTACTAAAGTGGAGTAGATTAATTAACGGGATCGAGGACATTACCGTTTGAATTCCTAGCCATTTTGATATGTCCATCCACACGTGATATGAAGTTGGACATTCGAATAAGATGTGCCTAATTGACTCCCTTGGCCCGTGCATAAATCACAATTTACACACGAATTAGGTGGAAGAGCTTCTCTTCGGTGTAGATTGGTCTTGGTCGGTAGCTATTCACGAACATTTCTCCACGCATGTATGTTGACTTTTTGTTGGAGAGAACTTGTTCCAAATTAATTTGAAACATGCCTTCTCTTCCTCCGTCATCATGGTCTCCTCCTCCTCCTTAGAAAGCCACTCATATGTTGTCTTAGATTGATATCTGTCGTCTGAGCTTAGTTTCCATCGCCACACATCCTGTTTGACATGGTACCTGCTAATCACATTCAATAACTAGTTAAACATAATAATGTACGTCTCTCTCTGGTTGTTTCCTTATCAACTTCCCTAGGGACTCGATCGTCAAGGTAGAGTATTATTACATTATGAGCTTAATCAAGAATTTCATTCATCTTTTCTTGATTGCTTGAAAGATGTCTTTTTTTTTTTAGCTTAATTCAGTGCATTCGCCGGTCCATGTTAAATCAAGTGAGCTTTCATCTTGATTCTCCATAAGTCAAATCGTCCTTGCCTATGGACTTTTCAACATCCAATTTCATTGATGATGTGGATGTACTAGAAGTCAAGTTTCAGAGCTTTAAGAACTCTAATTGTAATTAAGATTACGTACAATGGGAAAAGTGTATGACTATACTCGTGATGAAAATCTGAACAAAGCTCGAAATGATTGAAACAATGACAAAGTGGGATAGCTCAAGTGGTTGAAGCACCACTACCTAGGCCTTAGGTCCTGGGTTCGAGTCATGGGGAGGGGAAAATGGATGGGTATTTAACTTGTAATTAAAAAAAAAAAAAAATTGAAACAATGGCAAATGAATTTAGTTCCTAACCACCGGTCTAATTCTGTTTTCCCGGTTCACTCAAAATGACCCCGGTTCACAACTACAGCTTCTATGAACGACACATCAGCTTTCAGTTTCACCACCTTTGCTATTAATATAAAGGCGGTGGCATCACCTACGTATAAACAACCAAAATTCCTCTGCAAATATATGCATGCACATTTTTGTTTCTTTATGACTAATTTGATCTTATCTATCTTCGGACTTCTTCGCTGCATATTCATGAATTTGTAAGAAATTAGAACTCCCTCCGTCCACTTTTATTATTTCTACTTTTTTTTTTTCTCTTTTTTATATATATAAATAAATACATATTATTCATCTTTCACTTATAACTTATTTACTCAAATTATCATTCACTTTATTTATAAGTAGATCCATAATATCCTACTATCATTTCATCAATCCATTTATTTTATACACAAATTAATTCATGTCCGAAAAAATAATTGATTTCACAACTCTATACAGTTTCAAACTTTTAAATAAATTAAATTATTTTAGTATCAAAGTTTTTCCTTTATCCTTCTAGCCAGCACTTTTGTTTCGTAGCTCAGACTATAAATAGTAGTAGCTCTTTGCTCTATACTACTATATAATAATGAGCTTCTTCTGCAATTTTCCTTCCTAAGCTTTTCTTCCGCATACTTTAATTTCAAGAGTAAGCCATTTATTTTTGTGTCCTTCCTTCTTAATATATGAAATTTAATTTAATCCACACTTTTTTTTCCTTTTCTTGGGAGTATCGATCTGTGAATGAAAATAGATGATAATTAGGTGATAAAAATCCTATTGCTTTTACGAGTCAATTCGCTCCTGAATTAAGGTACTTGATTTAATTTCAGTACTTCTCTCTCTTTAAAAAAAAAAAAGGTATATTATTGATTAGCGCAGAAGTATATTTTTCTTGCTATTCTTAGTTTGTGTTGAATGAAAATGGGAATTTGGGCAATCTCTTATTCTGATTATCTTGAATTAATTTTTGGAGGTTTAAGTTTGAGACCCACCTACCCTATTAACCATCTACTTCCATTCATTATGTTAAGCGACACATAATTCACTAAGGTCATGTTTGATAGTTTAGATTAAACCTAGATTAACTATATATCATTTTTATTGATTGTTTGATAACTTAGATTAAGGGTAGATTATGCTTTAAAATTTATAAAATTTAGTTATCATCCTAATCTTAGATAATCCATCTTTGCTATCAAACATGTCCTAATAATTTTTGTAGGGCCCCAAATAGATTTTCTCTTCTAGCTGGAGTATACTCTCTTTTTGTCTTTTTCACTCCATAATTCACTAATGGAGTAATTTTTTAGCCCATCGATATTTAGTGGTCACAGTCTTCTATTAAAAAAAAATATTTGCTTCTTGTCACTGTTCATAATTTGCTCAATAATTTATTTTACGCCATTATTTCATGTTAAAAAGAGGGAAGGGGTGGCGTGTCATGTTGAAGAGGTAGATTTGGCTGGATAGTTGTCACGTGTCTCAGCTGTTGTCAAGCTCATATTTATTTAATCTCTTGCTGGGCCCACAATTTGGGCTTACTTGGAAAAATCAGTCAAACCCGATTAAATTTGGATTACAAAATCGAACCGAAACCTACAAATAGGATTTTTTAATTCATTTATATTAATTAGTCTATTTAAAGTTGTAGAGAATTGGAGAAATAATCCATTTATATTAATTTCATAATAGTATTAGACGGTTAAAACCGTTGGTTTGACAAAAAAGTCAAAATTGAAAGCCCATATCAAATTTCGATTACACTTCCCAATGTTTTCGAACCGAGGGTTATTAATAACCGTAAGCATTTAGTGTGAATTTAATTTAATTTGTTGGCGTGGACAAAAGTTTCCCTCCATGTGTCAACTTACAAGCATGCACCTCCTTATTTTATGATCACAAAGTTGAACTTGAGACCTGCAAATTTCATTTATTTTTGCTTATTATAGCTTCAAATGTTCATATGTTTATAACAATTTGTTTGATATGTGTTTTTCAATTGGTCCTAATTAAGTTGCAGGTAAATCGACTTATTATCGACTGTAAAGTAGTGTCAACATTGTAGCAATGGAGTCGAGCTCGAGCGCTGTAAGAAATCGAATTAACTTGATGATTTATTTTGTTTGTTGATGAATTAGCAGCCAAATTACGTCGTCCTCGTCTTTTTCGTTGCAGGTGAATCCGAATAGAATGAAGAGGATAGAGTCGCACTCTTGGTGGTGGGATAGCCACATTTGTCCCAACTCCAAGTGCCTACAAGAAAATCTTCAAGGTAAAATTATCTGAATCTTTAACACGTGATGTCATCAAAAATATTACATGTGATTTCATTCTGTACAGAGTGACTATTAAAATTGGGACACAAGTAATTGAACTTCATTCCTAGTGTCTTTTGGCCCTGTTTCTTAATGTATTTAATTTGGTGAAAACTAAATAAAATTTCTAAAAATAGTAGTCTAACACAAGAGACACACATTAATGGAAGGTATCTGGTTATCATTTGACCAAGATATGTTGGCCAACTTTGAGCCACTCCTCTTAAAAGGGAAATTTAACATACAATGTAATAACAGTAAATCAAACATCATGTTAAAACCGTTATGTAAAAAAATGGACAAAATCTTGATTTACATAACACTCAGATAGATATATATGATTGATGTTGTTCTTGATTGATTTACAAAATCTTGCATCATGTTATGCTAATTCAACATGTTGAACAAAAAAATGACAAGCAAATCGTTGATTGCAGAAATGGATCAACGTGTTAAACAGATGTTAAAGCTCATAGAAGAGGATGGCGATTCATTTGCTAAAAAGGCTGAAATGTATTATCAAAAGAGGCCCGAGTTGATCCGCCTCGTCGAGGACTTCTACCGAAGGTACCGCTCGTTGGCCGAGCGCTACGACAACGTGGCAGGGGAACTCCGAAAGGCTCAGCCTCCGGAGCTTCAATCTCAGGGCTCTGGAATATCCGAATATGGATCCGAACCACCTTCCACAATGCCGTCCCCTGAACGAAAGCCTAATCGTCGTAAATCTGGCCACCGAGCTCCAGGGTTCGAGTTTTTTCTCGGTGAAGGATACGAGTCGTCTACTTTGGATTCTGAATCGGAATCGGATGATTTTTTTGGGAGGTTCGAGGAACGGGGGTTGCGCCAGAAGGTTATCGAGCTAGAGGCCGAGCTTCATGATGTGAAAGAGAAACTTGAGGTTTCTGAAGTTAAGATGGGTAAATATGAAGAAGAGATCAATTATTGGAAAATGGAGCTTGAAAGGTATAAGTCACTTGGAGACACAGATGATGTGCTTTCTGGAGGCGTTGTGAACCCCGATGATCCCGTTGTTTTGGATTGTGGAGGCGAGGTTTTGGACTCGTCCCATAGAATTCAGACGCTTGAGGAAGAGCTTAGAATTACACGAGAGAAGGTTCAAGAAAACGAGCAACTTCAAGACGAGATAAGTAGATTAGAGAAGGAACGAGCCTACATGGAAGTCAGGCTAAAGGGACTAAACGTGCGTTGCCATGATTTGGAAGAGGAGTTGAGACGAGTCAAGTATGGAAGGGCGGAAAGGGAATCTCAGGCTGAGAATGAGTCCATGGATGGAGAAACAGAATCTGAGAATGTCCCACATGAATATCAAGAGCTAAAGGAAAAGCTGGATGCATTGCAGGTTAAATATTATGAGTTAGTGAGTGAGAAAGATGAGCTAAATACGAGCATTTCTGAACTTGAGCAAGATGCAAGTTTTAAAGACGATCAAATCGACCAAATGAACAATCATCTGAACCAGTTGCACACGGAGCATATTGCCTTGATAGACAGAGCTGAGGAGGCACGTAAATTGGTCGACGAGTTGAGGTCAAAAATTAAAGAACTTGAACGGGAGGTGGAGAAGAAACAGGAGATGATCGTTTTAGGAGCAGAGGAAAAGCGAGAAGCCATAAGGCAACTTTGCTTCTCGCTTGAGCACTATCGGAATGGGTATCATAGGCTCCGGGAGGTGCTCACGGAGCAGAAGCCGCCGGTTGAGGCAACTCAAGTTGTAATGTAGACTTCTGTCTGTGTTCCATGTTGTTCATGTATATGCTGTCCTTTTTTTGTCTTGTTCTTCTTAGATCTAACTAGACTAGTCTCGTGGGGTTTCCTCTGATGAAGTTACTAGTTGAGATCTGAACTAATAAAAATGCAGGCTTTGTAGTTTTGAACTTCTGTGTGGTTGTTTTCTACCGGAATAAATATGGTTCGTCAGAAAAGGCAATGCCCCTTTGACCCTTTCCTACTCTGTTATTATGTGCATGAACTGCATTCATCCATAGATGAACTGCATTCGTGCTCTCGACTAACAAAAAGATTGAATTCGAGCTCAAGTTCAGTGGTACTTGAAGTCTTGAATCAAGCTTTAATGTGCTCATTATTAAACAAAGGAACAATTTCGATCAAAACAAGCTTCAAATTATATACATTATCAAGCTAAAATTATTTAATTACGTCGTGTGAATTTCGGAGCTCAAGTTCAAAAAATAACTGAAATCAATAGAGTGGAACAGAGTTTCGAGTTTTCTAATTAAGTCTAACGAAAAAATGCAAGGGATCAATGTTTACAAATAAAATGCTAGAAAGACAGAAAGTGAAGATGGCTTATTTACAAACGCTCTACAAAGTTAGGAGGGGAAATGGTTAGATTAGTGGTAAAATAAACTAGTAAAGCAAAAAACTGCAATGTACAAGAGAATCTACTCCCCATAGCAAAGCAGCATATGGTTCATCTTTGTCATTGATCGAAAAACAAAACGAACAATACAAAATTTTCCATCAGTCATCCCAGGCATCATCAGCAGAGCCCTCTTTTTTGCTTACCGCGGGGGCAATCATGTGTCTATACCTGTCCTCGACATTTATCCCTGTGGATCCCACCGATGCTTGCTTTGATAGTGTACCACCATTTGCCTCTTTGTGGGCAGCTATTGCTTCCCTTTCCTTCTTTCTAGCACTCTAATATTTATCGGGAACAGATAGTTTCAGGCTTGATATTGCTCAATCTAATTTTGTGTGAGAGATAAGTATGCAGATGCAAAGAAAATATAACATACCTTTCCTGTTGCGAAACTTAAAGTATTACCAGATCCAACATCTTGAATTGCTTTCTTTATTTGTGCTACAAGATACTGTATGCCAATACTCGAGTCAGGAAAAAAATAAAAAGAAAGAGTGCAAGCCTGCTGAAGAGTTTCAGAGGCAACAGGAGAGATTACCATGTCACGATCAGTGTAAAATGATGTAGCTTGGCCTGTTGATCCAGCACGACCCGTCCTTCCGATCCGGTGTACGTAATCTTCCATGGTCTATTGTAAAGTTTTACACCATTAAATAGAATAATCAAACTTTGCGGTCTGAGTATCTAGGTTTAATAGATTTGACAAAGGGGAAAATCTGTTGCCAGTCTATAGGTTAATTTAATTTGGTAACTATTGTCATTAGGTTACTCAAGACATAGAGTACTTTTAAAACATCAGATTGTTGAATGATCACTAAAATGGAAACCAATATATTACAGGGATGCAGAATTAACAGTGAGATCCAAAACAAAAAAAAGTCGGCAGGATATAGAGAGAAACTTCAGAGTATCAGCAAGATTTACCTTAGGAAGATCCAAATTGATGACATGAGCAACACCGGTGACATCCAATCCCCGCGATGCAACATCTGTGGCAACCTACAAGACCAATAAGATATGGCAATAAAAAAGTGGATCATACATAATCATGTAACAGTTTGAATCGTAAGAAAGGTGCTGAAAACACATGTAATAAATTAACAATTGGAGTTTAAGTTGAACATGTATAAATGTACCAATTTTTTTAACTGTACATGATTATTGTTCATCATGATCATCCAACCCAACTCATCATTTGCATTGAATATTGACACAAATGAGCAAAAAAAAAAAAAAAAGAGAGAGAGAGAGAAAATACAGTGGAAGTCGTTTCTCAGCATAACCAGCAAAAAGGAAAGTGAAGAAATTCAAGGAACAAAACAAGATGCAAAATATACACATACCAGTACCCTGCTAGGGCCACTTCTAAAATCACGGAGAGCAGTTTCTCTCTCACTTTGACTACGACCACCATGAAGAGCAGCAGCTTCCAGACCTTGTTGTATCAAGGCTTCAGCAACTTCGTCACATCTGCTCTGAAAGACATATCCACATGCAACATTTTGAGCATACAGCAGGGAGTAAGGCTAGAAAAGGATGAGGGGTAGGGGTGAAGGGAAAGGATCCACACATTTGATAATGTTGCTTTTCTGTAAGAAACTAGAAGTATTCTTTGCAAATTGGTACTTAATAACACATCAAACCAAGTTCATGACTAGGCTTCAACCCATCCCCATGTCTATGTTACTAAAGAATTCAACAGAGAATCACAGCCACTAAAGAGAGACCACATATAAAAGCATCCAAATACCATTGAAGAACAACACTGATAGCATGACTTGTAAAGAAAAATCAGAAATAGAGCACCTTAAAGATGGAACTTAAAGACACTAAAATGCCAATTCAACAGAAAGATGGTGAAACGCAAATAAAGTAATGTGAATTGCAAGTGGACATTAATTCATTAATTGATGTACCTTCCGTTCCACAAACACGATGGTCAAGGGGAATGGCTGGCTACATTTTT
This sequence comes from Galeopsis tetrahit, assembly GCA_963675135.1. Lineage (NCBI taxonomy): Eukaryota > Viridiplantae > Streptophyta > Magnoliopsida > Lamiales > Lamiaceae > Galeopsis > Galeopsis tetrahit. Next base: position 42,446,065 of record OY776129.1, on the reverse strand, counting down.
CAGATTGAGCAGCAGCCTCAACAAGCATATCTAGCAGCCTGTCAATCTTCATACCATAAAAAAATGTTTATTTGTTGATACCCAAGATAAGTCCAGCAATAAATATCTAAAATCTAAAATCTCATATATTAGAAATATGCTTGGTCCAAATAATCAACCCTCATACATGAGATTTCACATGTAACTCTCTATGGCAGAATCCAGCCAAATGATAGACCCATAAATTACATGATTTCATTGAAAAAGTCAGTGACAGTGACATAATTTTCACTCTTGACACCATTAGACAACCTGATATTCCTCTACAGGATACCTCCCTGGCATCCCTGTGAATATGAATATGGCATGTTAATGGTTCTGTGTCTAATAAAGAACCATGTTTTATACATTAAGAGTATTGTGCAAGTTATGCTTGCCCACTTATTGGAAGCATCAGCTAAAAAATAATCTTTATATTTGACCTGAAGCTCTGCAATGCAGTGTGCTTTACATATATCTTACGCCTAAGAATGGGATTTAGCATTAAATTATCACTAGGACATTCAAGGGCCTATATACCTAGGAAATATGCCACTAAGGGAACATAACAAAACAAAACAAAACAAAAAGAGGGAAGAAAATGTGATTTGTGTTACTTATCAGTAGTGGAAAATTTGCCACAAACTCTTCAGCAGTGGCAATTTGCCACAAACTTGCTGCTACATTGAGAGGGATATTTTGCGGTAATTTGCGGACTAGCCTCAGCGTTGGAGACGCTCTAAGTAAATAAGTTTGTCCATCATTAGAAAGGCTGACTATTGCATCAATTACAAAGGCATAACAGCCTTAATTTCAACTTAAGTTTCCAAACACACAAGATTCTACATTCTAATGATTCTAAATAAGTAGTTTCTCTGCCTTATTTGGGCTTCATAAATCAAATCCAAAGGTGAACACATGGATTACTTTCAACATAGCAGCATAAATACATTTCGATCATATAGTGCAAAGACAAGTATACCTTCTCATTTTCTGTCACCTTCTCCAAAATCTGGGATACATTTGCTGTGGGGCTGCTAACTTTACCCACTCTTACACGTACTGGGTTTGTTAGGTATTCCTAAGTTGGCATAAGAAAGGGACATTGGATCAAATGCTATTAGCTGAAACAAAGATCATTTTGTTTCTTTTTCTTATTTATACAATATTGTAGAAAACTGGAATTTAGCAAAGGCTCAATGTGCCACATCAACATAGGACAACCAGGATTAATCTAGTTATCTCCACGGATCTAACCTGTGATAGCTCTTCAATCTCCACCGGCATTGTAGCACTGAACAGCAAAGTTTGATGCTTTACAGGAAGATTTTGCATCACCTGCAACAAGAGAATTAGACAGCACAGAAATGTTTAAGACTATGACACTATATGAGCATTATGATTGAAAAAAAAAAAGAAAAAAACGAACATAACAAGATGAATCAACAGCTAAACCTACATGATTCAGTTCAAACGATACGATGGAAAAGGTGATGAATCATATTAAGCAAAAGCTAACAAGCATTTTTTACTCCCTCAGTAAAAACAAGAACTTGACCAGAACTGAATACAGCTTCCAAATATACAGCCACCAGGTTAACTTAATGTTACTGGCTTAACCCATCATTGCATAAATTTATTACTTCTCCCAATCTCCATCAAGTGCACTAATTACAGCCAGCAAAAGGATATCTCAGAAACAAGTTTGGTCCAACTTTTGAGAAAAGGAAAACAATTCAGATTTCTCTTGTCTTCTTTCCAATATTTATGGGCAGATGATGGATATTTATGTTAAAAGTAAATGTTATTGTTAAGATGTACTAATACAGTTTCCACTGCCAGCTCAAAATGCATATTTCATACTGATTACAGGCTTTAATGAAGCTATATATTAACCAGTACACCAGTTTTACCAACTAATGCAAATATGCATAACTTGCAGAAGGGGAATAATAATAACAACTGTATTGTTGATAATTATGATTTGATAACTAAGAGCCTGGGCATACCACTAAAAAACCACCATGATAGCTTCGTGCAATATCAGAAAAAAACTTACTGGAGCTTCATCGACATAAATCAAATGTAAAGCGAAAACCGCAGAAACAAGGAAGAGAGAACAAACTAGAAAGCTTAACAAATATGGAGAAAATTAAACATTAAAGACAAGGTACCTCTCTAATCTGAGGTTCAAATCCCATGTCAAGCATTCTATCAGCCTCATCTAAAACAACAAATGATATTCTTGATAAAGAAGTGTTTCCTTGTTGTAGATGGTCAATGAATCTCCCAGGAGTAGCAACCACTATATTTACCCCTGCTCGCAGGTCAGACCTCTGTATAGGCTCAATAATAGAAAAAAATCAGAATACAAACCAATTTCATGTGTATCATGAAACAAAGAATGTCTTGTCTAGCACTAGCTAACTAATAACTCAATAACATGACCTGTTCAGAAATGTTGGTACCGCCCACAACAATTGCAGTCCTGAACAAGTCCAAAGATCGACTGAAGGCCTTCACCTGAACAGACAGTATATGATTACCCACAATATTATCAAGTTCAAAATTGAATGAAATGATTTGTATTATAGACAATTCAAATTATGTCCAACTTCACAAGTTATTTGAGTACGGTTATGCTAGAGGAAGAAAAGCTCCTTGGCTGATCCAGATCTACATACAAGATTGTTACTACTATCAAGGAAGTGTTGGGAAACAATTTACAAGGAGAAACAGGACAAGATTTTCAGTTTTAGCTTTCATCACAAAAAATTATTTGATTGGCTTCAATTTCAACAACTTAAACTTTTCTCATCTTATTCACCTCCATTAATCCAGAATAATGAACCAATACACAAAAGAAAATTGAAAGGAATGTGATTTTGCTTGTATTTTGAAACCTTTGTTTTCCATTTTATATATCACTTTTAACCTGCAATAAAGAAGAACATTACAAACGAAGAACTATAGAGGGAATTGAAGTGAACCAAGACATTAGAAGCATTGAAATATCCAACACTTCAATTCAGATGTCAGTTTTTTTCTTTTTTCTATTTAAACTGCAACAGAACTTGTAATACTATGAATGTAAATCCCAGACTCACTTCTTTCTCTATCTGTTGAGCAAGCTCCCTAGTTGGGGCTAATACTAATGCCAAAGGTCCATCCCCACGCCGAATAGGAAGCTGAGCCAGGCAATGCTGAAAATAATGGATATAAAACATAGAGATGAGAATATGGTACTTGAGCAATATATGATCACATAAGTTGAAAAACAAATATAATCAAGAATAAAACATCCATGTATTAAAACCTGTATCATAGGTATAGTAAACGCAGCCGTTTTGCCACTACCAGTTTCTGCACACCCTAAAAGATCTCTTCCACTTAGAGCAACTGGCATGGCTTGAGCCTGAATTGAAGTTGGCGTAGTATATCCGTGAAATGCAATATCTTTCATGATACTTGGATGCAAATTCTGCAAAGATAAAAGTGCAGATAAGAAACTCAGTATCTTTCCCTAAGCAAACAACGGCTCAGACAAATAGGAGTGTATATAAGTACTAATCATTACCATGTCAGTAAATGATTCAATAGGTGCTGGTGCAACTTGTGAATCTGGCGGGACTACAGCTTCAACATTAAGCCTCATGCGGACCTCCTGAACCTGAACATACAAACAAATACTACCAACTAATAAACTTGAGACTTGAGAGGGCATTTTTCAGACAGGAACCAGCATACTCAGTTACATACTACAAACAATAAGGTTCCATTTGGATGAAGGGATTTAGGTCTATGGATTTTAAATCCACAATCCAAATCCACTCCACTTGCTTGGATTAATAAGTAAATTAATGGATTTTAAATACTTAGATTTGAGCCCATTTTTATTTATTTTTTTAGTTATAATTGAGAGAATTTTAAATCTTCACTAAAACCATGTCATTTGAAATCCATCTATTTTTAAATTCTTTTATTTGAAATGCCTCCTCAAATCAAATCCTCTCATCCAAACACAACCTAAAGGTTGTTCCTCAATCAATTTCATAATGCTCCATTGGCACCCAACATTTGGTGGAAGGAAAGTAACAAGGAATTCCAAAACCATTGAAACATAAAGATTATAGTGTTTTCCTTAAGAGTTTTGTATTTAGTGTTTTGCTTTCAAAAAAAGAAGAAGAAAAGTTTAAGCTGAAGTAAGAAATGATAGATGGCAATATGGCATGCCTGTTGCTTTATATCATCTATGAAAGCATTTCCCTTGTTTTCCTTAGAACATCAAGCAAAGACAAACAAACGCACTAAAATCCAAGGCCACAGACAAAATATATTGCTCAAGCATCACTACCAGTATCACTGTCATGAACATTCTACTTCTCAATAGTTAATCCCTACTGAATAGAAAACACCTAGTTAATTACTCTGCGAGCATAATCCTCAACATAATGAATTGTAATAATTGATGACTTGTAAAATTCAAGTTATTGACCGTAAAGCAAGATGTCAAGCCTCGGTTCAGTAAAAAAAACAAAAATCAAGGCGCAATTCATCGTGAGTCCCAGATAACCACTACCAGTCATTAAAATAGAACAAAGATGTAAGAATATGGAGTCTAAATTCGTAAAATAAAAGCGCCTAAATACCTAAATAAAACCAGTTGTTAGCTCATGATGAGTACCTGTTCGGGTTTGAGGCGGATAACACGGTCGGAAGGCTTCCATTGAGGAAGGACAGTGTCCGGCACTGAGGAAACATAATTCCCGGAGCTCCGATAACCGGGAGTGGACAAATTAATCGAGTTGGTATTGTTATTGTTGTTGGTTTTAGCGGAAGTGAATTCAGAATAAGAAGTATTGAGTTGCCTCTTGTGGAAGTGATCGGAATTACCGTTCACAACAGCTGTGGCGGCGGAAGAATTTCTCAGGTGAGGAGGCACGTACGACATCGCTTGTTGATTTCGGTGGGGGATAGGATGAGTTGTATGTTCACTGAGTAAGCAATTCGAGAGATACAGAAACTGAAAGAGCGGAAAGTGTAAGGGAGAGTAGGAGATTCCTAATCTGGTAATGGGCCTTACTCTTTTTTTCGAGAGTTGGGCCTAAGGACTCTCATTCGTATTGGGCCTGAATCACGAACATGCATGCATTTAGGGTACGGTTATCTACATCTCCAGGTATTGGTATGTGACATACACTCCCCTCAATTTTATTATTTTAGTGATGTTGTTACTGTTGTACGTATCCACAATGCTCTTTTTGTAAAATATCGTTAATAGATAACACTTTACTTATAGGTATGCTTCCTCCTAACATTCAAACCGTAATTTCTAATTTAATAGATATACCGTCACCAACAAATTGCAGTCGTAGTTGTAGCAGTCGACTCGCCAGTCGCCACCAACTCCACCCATTCAATGTCGAAAACTCAAAAAAGAAAAAAAAATCATAAAAAATTGGTATATTTCGATAAATTAGTGTTGAAATATACACCATTTTTTGACAAGTTATTAGCAACATATACACTATTTCTCAACATTGATTGATCGAAAAAAATTGAATTTATTTTTATAAAAAATGAAAAATTCAACAAAGAGTAATCGAAATTTGCAAAATTTATCAACAAGAATTGATCAAAATTTGATACTCTCTCCTTTTTTTGTCCACAAATAATATGTTCATCTTATTTAAGTTCTTGTATATTAATTTTTAACACCCCCCTCACTCGTGGACCAATGAGGTGGGGAATTAATTCTTATATATTAATTTCTAACACTCCCCCTCACTCGTGGGCCGAATTAACACCTTTTACCCTTTTTGGGGAGGAGGCCCATCGAATGGACAATTTAAATGGGTGGAGTGCTTTCAACAGGAATCGAACCCAGGTCGTTTTGCCCGATTTGCTCTGATACCATGACAGAATTTCGTCTCATCTAAAAGTCCGAAACTTGTAGTGAGGTGGGGAATTAATTCTTGTATATTAATTCCTAACAATTACCCCACATATCTACTTTATAATTAAAATATAAATTATTTTAAAAACATGTGTAAAAAAAAGTGAACACACTTTTAATGTACGAGGGAGTATAATTTTCGACCCTTATTCATGAAATTTTTTTTTTTACCTAAACCGTCACATGTGAAAAAAAGGAGAATGAAAAGAGAGGAAGAGGGTCGGGGATGGACTGGGTCACTGGGCGATGGGACATCATGAGGTGGGGACGGGTGGGGTAGGGGTAGGGGTAGGGGGTCAGCCTTTTACTGCTCAATAAAGGAGGAAAAAATAGGTGAAAATGTGAAATAGAGATTATGATTTTTGTGGGTGGAAGTGTATTTATTAAGGGGGTTTTAGAGAGAAAATGATAGTTTAAGTAATTTAAAGGCAGTGTATATACTAATCGGCCATTTTTTTTAGGGTAGTGCAAAAATTAGAGGAGTGTATATGACATACATGAAGGTGCAGATAACCATACACGTGCATTAAGAAGGAGTTCACGTTTTGAACATACTTTGCAGTTCGCACTCCATATCATTTTTAAATTCATAATTTGTTGTGCGATTGAGAAATTTAATTGTAAAAATTGTTTATTAGTATTTGAAAAAAAATAGAGAGCATAAACGTCTTTTGAATAGTAAAGTACGTAGGGTAAGTAAAATATCGTGAGCATTAAAGTAAAGTAATAAAATATGACATGTGGTGTAACTTGAGATGATTGAAAGATGTAGTTTAAAGTGAAAAAATCAGTATTTTTTTTATTTAACTATTATGGAAATCCTGAATTTATTTATGTAATGTTGAATTTAATTAAAAAAAAAAAAGAATTGTATTTTTATTGAATTAATTTTGGATTTAATAATTAATTATTTTTTATATTCGTATTCGTATTTGCATTGTTATTGTTGGATTTAATCATTATCGTTTTCCTATTTATTATTATGAGGAAGTGGTGTATGTTGGGATTTAGTTATCAAGTGAAATTCGATTCATATTATCATGGTTGAGTTTAATAAATAATTACAAATATTACTATACTATTATATATGATTATTAATATCTATTACTATTATTAATCCAAACAAAACCTTATTATATTAGAGTGGTCTGGTGTGAATCATATTTATGAGAGAAGCTCCACTTTAATAACTACATATTTGTGTTGTATTATTTTATTGAAGAATCTCAATTTTTCGATTTTGAACATGTACTAAAAATCAACAAAATGTTTGTTTGAATTATATTATTTATTGTATATATTTGTTAAAGTAACTATATAATTATTTAATAAAAATCCAGTATTAAATTATTTCAACTACTGACATTACTTGGTAGGAGTAGTAATTTTTATTTGAAAAAAAAAAATCTACGAAATATGGGAAGATTATGTTCTTGGAGAAAAATAAGTGAAAGCTGACAAAAGGTATATTCAATTTATATTTTACTCTAATATTAAGTTGACACATTTTCAAATACTCAAAATAAAGATCATGTGTCTAATGTATTTATCAATAATTACACATCGAAATTTTATTAAATTGTGTAACTCTCATAAAACGTGACACTTGATTTAGACAACATGCCATTATAATTAGCAAACAATTGACTCATCAGCCGACAAAAATCTACATACGGAAGTATCTCTAAATTATCGTTATGTAAATTCTAAACCTTTTATTTTTATCCCTTTTTCTCTCTCTCTCTCTCCCTCTTTTTTTTTTTTTTGGTCTTGATTTGAACTATGAGAATTTATTGAAGGAAAAAATATATATTCTTTAATTATATAAAAAAAATCGGCAATCATTTTATAACGGACGAAGTATTAATAAGAAAATTGGAATAATTTAGTTCATTTTAAAATCAAAATTGATTTGTAGAATGATATATTGGTAGGTAAGATGATGACGTAGTAGATGACGCACTTGATTACATCACCTTTGGACAATCGCGTCCACAAATCACACCTAATTCATATATGTGTTCAATGACAATTCAACAATTATTTTCTAGAAAAAAGATTCTCCGGTAACATAACATGCAAAATACGAAGTAATATCAGGACCATGCAAATAAATTTGTCTGCATGCATTTCTTCCAAAATTAGGGCTCTTCTAGTCTTTAATTATTTTAAGATATATGTGTTTTTTTGTTGTATTTTTCAACTCAACTTAGATTTACCATCGATTTTCTTGTTTATATACTCCTCAACAGAAACAGAATGTACATGTTGAACGTAAATACAAACACGTCATTTCGACTCATTTTTTAATGGGTTTGCCTGCTATGAACTCGAGTGCATCTTGTGCACCCTAGTCCATGTTGCACTTTTCAGTTTTACTGACTTACACTTTTTGGTAAATGGTGTTGCACTTTTCAATTATTAAACTGTATAATAATATTTTTAGTCATAGTGACTTACATTTTTTAGTAATATTGTGTTGTACTTTTCAGTTTAATAACATACACTTTTCTTTAGACTAGGGTGCACAACATCAACATGCACTCGAGTGCATACTAGACTTTACCTTTTTTTATTGATGTGTTTTCTTGTGCGGTCATTTGCTTGAAAATAGACCTTCTTTTGAGATCTTGTATAATGCACCTCTGAATCATACGTTTAAGGATTGCTTCCCGTTATTTATATAATTTATTATTAATATATTTGTTTTAAATATATAAAAAAATTGGCTTTTAATAATAAATTTCAAGATTTTAATAATATTTTCATCATTTTTTTCAATTTTTGCGATATTGATATGGGTTGCGATAACGATATCTTTTACCCTTACATGCAATAAAGAAACATCCATCTTGCACAAAATTCGAATAAAATCCATGTTTGATAAAAAAAAAAAAAATCAATGCAGATTAAAGAAAAGAAAGTAAACAACATTCGCATGTGAATGTGACGCAAACAAGTTTTTAATACACAACGTCTTTTCTTTTCTTTTTTTTTGAAACAGAATACAAGGGATAAATTGGCAAAACAGAAACTAAATCAGATTCCTAATATACTGTGGAACATCTTCTTCAAACCATTCATGAGGTCCTGAAGAAACTTGGATCAAACGCGCAAGCCGATGCGCTGCCTTGTTAACTTTCCTCAAAACATGTTGACAGTCCCACACTAGGATGTCTTTTAAATGAGTCCTGATTGAACGAAGAATTTCCTTCTCCGGCCCCTGAAAAGGAATTTTAAAATTAATGCCATCAACTGCCTGGGCCGAATCAGATCGCAAACCCGAAATGGCAATCTTATGAGCTTTGCAAACAGATAATCCAATATCAATGGCCATGAGTTCTCCAGCCATAATCGAGTCAGGTGCAGCGATATGCATACACCCCGCCAAAGCAATTTTACCCTGCCTATTATGCACAACATAACCAACCCCAAAACACTGAGTCGTAAAATTAAACGAGGCATCAGTAAAAAGAAGCAGACCTTCGTTGCCTCTATTCGCCCTTTTACCCTTAAGACAAGAATCTTCCACGCTATTCGTACGAAAATCCCCCGTGCCTTGGAAGGCGCGCAAAAAACGAATAGCCCAATCAATGTGAAAGTTTGCCTTAAAATGTTTGACTTGAAACGACGAACTCTCACGATGTACAAAGTTACACCTTTCTTTCCAAATTGCCCAAGCAGTGGTAAAGAACACATCAAGCCCGATATTCAAACGGCTAACACCAAGCAAACTATTCACCCAATGATCCTGACACCACCAATGCTTAATCGTGCTCCAAATATCCAAGTTCTTCCACACAGCACGAGCAAAATGACATTTAAAGATAGCATGGATTAAATTTGCCTCACCCGAACCACAGCATCTACACCACGGGTCGATGGGGACATGATGTCTGGCCATATTATCTTCAGTGGCGACAATGTCACGAACCATTTTCCAAGCAAAAATCTTAATCTTAGGCGGAGCTTTCATCTGCAAAATCTTATGGAAAAGACGCTGAGATGAATCATCATTGGAGGACCCGGCTTCACCCATGAGTTCCTGCCGAACCTCCTCTTGCCGAGCGAAAGCATAGCCAGAAGCCACCGAAAAACACTCATTCTTTTCATTGATCCAGACTGGATAATCCTCCTTCTCTAATCCCATCAGTGGAACGCGCAGAATAGCCTGAGCTTCAAAGGGAAGAAAAGCTTTTGTAATTAAATCCTCATCCCAACTATAGTCCTGTTTGAGATAGCGAAAGACCCTAGAGCCACTCGCAATCCTGGATTGAATAATCCCATCATGGAGGTCCTGGACCCAACGATTTTTGTAAATATGAGTGGCTCTCCCATTGCCAATTTTCCATCGCATGCCTTTCTCCAGAATCTCCTTTCCCCACATAAGAGAACGCCAAATAAAAGATGGATTAGAACCAATATCGGCCTCCATTAGATCAGTATGGCGAAAATAATGAGCTTTGAAGACTTGACCAACAAGAGTTTGTGGGTTATGCAGAATTCTCCAAACCTGTTTAGCTAATAAAGCTTTGTTAAAGAGCACCATTCTTCGAAAGCCAAGGCCTCCATTCTCCTTTGATTGACACAAATCATGTCACTTCTTCCAATGAATTTTCCTATGCTCTTTGCCAGATCCCCACCAGAACCCTGCCATTGCACTCTCAATGCCGGCACAAATTGAGACTGGGATTCAAAAACAAGACATGGCATATGTTGGAATAGCTTGAAGGACAGATTTAATAAGCACCTCCTTGCCGCCCTCAGAAAAATGCTTAAAGCTCCAATTGTCAATCTTTTTGCGCACCCGATCAAGTAGGTAGTTAAATTTATGCTTTTTCGACCGAGCTGTCACAGCAGGTAGACCCAAATAAAAATCATGGCCATGAACAGTTTTAATCTGCATCTTTTCTCGAATGACTACCATATTTCTTTGTGAGGTCGCAGGATTGAAAGTGATAGCGGATTTATCAAAATTAACCAATTGCCCAGAAGCATGCTCATAAGTGTTAAGGCAATCCTGAATAACCTGGCATTCTTGGTCAGAAGCTCGAAAGAAGATGAGGCTATCATCTGCAAAGAAAAGGTGAGAAACAACAGTTGCTGACCGAGCGACTCGAATTCCCCTCAGTTGATTTGTAGCAACAGCATTCGAAAATAAGGAGGATAGACTTTGTGCACAAATAGCAAAGAGATAGGGTGATAATGGATCACCCTGTCGTAGACCTCTGGATGGATGAAATGATTGAGAAATACACCCATTGATGGAGAGGCTATAAAAAACTGAAGTAACACATTTGAGAATAAGCTCAACCCATTTTTCAGAAAAGCCCATTTTCCTCATAATAGCAAGCAAGAAAGGCCATTCAATCCGATCATAGGCTTTACTCATATCCAGTTTCAACGCAACATATCCCTCCTTACTCATAGAATGTCGGAGCCAGTGCATACACTCAAAAGCCACCAAAATGTTGTCGGAGATGAGGCGACCCGGCACAAAGGCACTCTGGAATTTATCAATAATTTCGTGCATCACCGTTTTGAGCCTATTTGTGATAGTCCGTGCCAGAATTCTATAGCTCACATTGCACAAACTAATCGGCCGGAAATGAGAAACTGTTTTTGGTGACCTGATCTTGGGGATCATAATAATAACCGTGCTATTCCATCCCGCCACCGAGCCATTATCATTAAGAATTTTGAGAATGTGGCCAATAACTTCATCCCCAACCGTCCCCCAATTAGATTGATAAAATGAAGCTGGAAATCCGTCCGGGCCAGGCGTTTTCCCCGGATGAAGATCCTTCACAGCTCTTCGAACCTCCTCAGGTGTAAAGGGGGTATCAAGAAAGGAGACCATATCAGGAGTGACCCTTTCTGGGATGCAGTTCGTAGCCTTCCTTAGTTGCTCCTCCAGAGGACTAGTTGTGAGGAAAATGTTGTGGAAATAGTCAAGAAAAATCTTCTGAATATCAGATGGACGAGTATTCCACTGGCCATTAACATCTTGAATGCCCTCAATGCGATTAATGTTCCTACGCATAGAAGCTCTCTTGTGGAAAAATTTAGTGTTCCTATCCCCATCCTTGAGTCAATCCACTCGAGCCCTTTGTTTCCAATGAATCTCCTCCTGGGAATTGAGGTTTTCTAATTGTTGCTCAAGAACATGGATGGATTCACAATCAATCTCACCAATTTCGTTGTTGAGAGCAGAATCAAGTGCCATTTGAGTATCCTTAATACGCTTGGAGAGGGGACCCCCCTTAGTGATTGCCCAAGATTGAAGACCAGCAGCACAACCCTTAAGAGCTATAGGTAGGTCCTCACGACCCGCATTCTTTTGCCAAATTTCCCCAACTGTTCCTGGAAAGTCATGCTCCTTTAACCAAGAATTTTCAAATCTAAAGCACTTTTTGGAGATCACCAAAGGAGAGTTCGGGGTGCTTTTGCAATTGATCAATATTGGACGATGATCAGAGCCAAAGAAGTTAAGATTTCTAGCATAAGAGTTGGGGAAAAGTGCATGCTACTGGTCATTAGCCACAAATCTGTCCAATCTTTCCCTAATCAAACAAGAGCCCCTTCTTTTATTCATCCAAGTAAATTTAGGACCAGAGGGATTAATAGTGGAAAGATCATTGTGCATAAGGGCATTATGAAACTGTTGCATTTGATCACAAGGACGAACAGCCCCTCCCTTCTTATCAGAAGCAAAAAGAACTTCATTAAAATCCCCCCCCCCCCCCACAAGCCAAGCTTCTGGAGCACTAGTAGCATAGTATTTTAACCGTTTAAGAAGCTCCCAGGATTGTTTACGCTTTTGAGTGTTAGGGTTTCCATAAAAGCCAGTGAATCTCCAAGAATAATCGACGTTTGGAACAACACAATCGATAAAACCATTGGAATAAGACAAAATATGCAACTGCTGAACATTCCAAAACATAATAAGACCTCCTGACATGCCACAAGCATCAACGGCAAGACAGGAATTAAAGCCAAGTCTTATCCTAAGACTATCAACGTGAACAGCTAAACACTTAGATTCGGAAATAAAAAGGATAGAAGGATTAAAACGCTTAACTAACTTATCCACCCTACCGAACGCACGAGTTCCACGAACCCCCCGTGCGTTCCAACAAATTACAATCATTCGCCTCGGCGGGGCTGATTAACTTCAGCCTCCGCCACACCAGGGATGCCAATATCCTCCCCATAGAGCTCGAACATGCTTCTGGCCTTCTTGAGGAGGCCCATAGTCTCCATTTCCCTCCGATGGAATTCCTCCCAAGCTTCCACTGTTTCTCTAGCCTCTTCATTGTAGCCCCTCTTTCGACTATTGCGATTGTTGCTCTGAGCCGAATGAACCTCATTATCCTGAATCCGGATGCCCAAAAAACCTGTACCTTCCATTGGGGAGCGACGAAGGATTTGAACTTTCTCTCGAGGAGGAACATACAGAGTTTCCCCTTCGTTGATGACTTCCACATAAGTATTGTAATCCAAAGTCCTGAAATCTCGACTCACATAATGAATGACCCTGTAGTCCTTGCCATTATCAAACCCAAAGAGAGGTTCTTTGAGAACACGATGCTCATGACTCCTTGGGATGATGAAAGAGAGTGGCTCGAGAAAGACTCCCGTCCTTGGATCAACCTTCCTACCTCTGAGATTCAGTAATGCCTCAGCACCTCCAACCTGTTCATTCTGGTCAGGAACTAAATCAGTAAAGTTGTGAACAATTTTGCATGTGGGTTTAGTCAATGATTTAAACTGGGAGTCATCACTATCCTCAATAAGGATGGCCTTCCCCTTTGCTTTGCGACCCTCAGCATCAAGATCCTGAATTTTAGTTTGTTGAAGAAGCTCAGATTCCTTCTCAAGAAGACTAAGAAGCCTTTGCATGTCAGATTCGGATGGAGCAGCCCGAGTTTCAGTGCGCAGCCATTCCGGAAAGAACCTGTGATTGGTGCACCATTCATCCGTCCTCCCAATGCCCTTCCCACAATCTTTTTCAACATGATCAAGTTTACCACATAAGAAGCAAAAATCAGAAAGCCTCTCATACCTGAAAAAAGTAGTACATTCCTCATCATCAATATCCAACGAAGCACAGATAAACAAAGGCATACGAACATCCACCAACACTCGAATGCGAAGGCATTCCCCCCAGGCCTGTTCACCATCATCTGTTTCCACCTCAAGAACTTGGCCAAGATTATTCTCAAGCTTGATACCTGTAGTTTTAGTCATAGCCTGCAAAGGGAGCCCATGTGCCTGAATCCAGAAAGGAGTCAAGAAAAGCTTGATAGTAGAGGGCCGATCCGAGCCATGCAGCTGCTTGAGAATCAGCAAAGAACGTCTAACATTCCAAGGTTGTCTATGCAGCACCATCTTCATTTCCTCCTCAAGGCGGAAAATCAGCATATAGATTTCATCACCAAGGAGAGAAACTCGAATGTCCGTCTTGATGTTCCAGACCCTTTTAAGCAGGGATTTGAGTTCCGCCAAGTTGAAAGGTCGGCGCGCCGCAAACTTCATGGCCAGAGCAAATCTTGGATTGATCAATTCCTCCTTTTTGACAAGAACTTTTGGATGCTCTTGATCAGAAATGGACACCTGCTTTAACTTTTCTTGGATAGCTTCTAGCATTTTGGGGTGAAAAGAACAAAAAGGTACTTCTAGAAGAGAATGAGAAAAGGGATGAAGAAAAGCTCTTCTCCAGTCCCCATTATATAGGCGGAAAACCATAAGAATACCATGGGAAGCGTACCACCGATTCCAAGATAAATTTTGGAAAGATTTTTGCAGATGGCACTCAAGTGCAAAAAATTTAAAAACCCAAGATATATTGTTTGCCATAAGAGAAGGAAAAAACCAAGGGAAAGATGTTCGCAAAACACCCCCAATACAGAGGCACGTAAGGTTCACGCAAGCAGCAACTCAGATTACCTCTCCCCAGAAACACAATGATGGGAAATCTTGGTATGCCCAATGCAAACTGGCGTAATCCAAGAAGAAAGAGAAAAGCAAAAAAACAAGCAAAAGAAGCGGATTGGCCGGTACTTCCAAAAGAAATCCGGAAGAGAGGAGAAAAATTCCAAAGAATTTCCTGAGGAAGCTCAAACGGTGCCTCTTGAAATTCTAGAGAGAGACGAGAGAAAACCGGTGAGAGGTTTATGAAAAGAAATGTTAATGGTCATGCTCCATCCATATCTTTTCTTTTTATTTTAATCAATGCGTGTATTTGATGTTGGCACAAGGTTTTCATGTCTTTCTAAAACTCACATAACCGGATATTTATTTATGTTGAACAAGCTAAGTAATTTAAATTGTGTTTTCATTGATAGTAAAAATCTCACAAACTCTTGGCTTAAATAAATGATAGTAGACCTTTCTAGAATCACTATCTTGTGTGGCAAGTAGCCTAACAAACTTGCTAATTAACTATACATACAAAAGTTTATACGTATGTTTACAAGCATGCATTACATGCATTTCTTCAGGAGTGTATTTACTAATTATGAGATTTAGGGTTTGCATGAGTTTAACATGCTCCGACTGGCTACAAAACCCCTGAAGATGAGAGGCCAAGAGCTGTGCACAACGAGCGAAAGCGGGAAGGAGCTAAAGGTTTGGTGAAGATATCAGCTTGTTGGTCAGCTGTGGGAACGTATCGAACATCAAGAATTTGAGCAAGCACCTTTTCTCGAATAAAATGCACATCAATTTCAATGTGTTTTGTACGAGCATGAAAGGCAGGACTAAAGACAAGCTTGATCGCTCCTTCATTATCAAACCACAGGATTGATGGAGAGGTCAAAGGGAGGCCAAGCTCTTTGAAGAGGGAGGTAACCCAAATGAGGTCAGTAGCAGCCAAGGCAAGGGACCTGTACTCAGCTTCAATGCTGCTGCGAGCTACTACTGACTGTTTGCGAGAACTCCAAGCAAGAAGATTGGAACCAAGTTTGATACAAAATCCACTAGTGCTACGTCTGTCATCCAATGAAGCAGCAAAATCCGAATCCGCAAAAGCAACCAACCTGAAATCAGAAATAGAACTGAAAACAAGACCATTAGAAAGAGTGCCCTTGATGTAACGGAGCACCCTTTTGCAAGCTTTCCAATGTTTAGTGGTGGGTGTGTGCAAAAATTGACTTAGCTTGTTAACCGAGTATGCAAGATCAGGCCTTGTGAGGGTGAGATATTGGAGAGCACCAACAATAGAACGATACAAAGTAGGATTTTCAAATGAAGAAGAGTCAGATTGGGATAGTTTAATAGCTGGACAGGAGGGAGTGGGAGTTGGAGTGCATTTGTGGAGCTCAACCTTGAGAAGAATTTCTTTGGCATATTTGGATTGGGTGAGAGTGATTTGACCATGAGTGACAAGGGCCTCAATCCCCAAGAAGTAGTTGACTTCACCAAGATGCTTTAGAGAGAATTTGAGGTGAAGAGCCTGAATGAGTAGCTGGATATCATAAGAATCATCCCCAGTGATAAGGATATCATCAACATAGACAAGAATCGTTAGCATTTTGCCAGAATAGTGTTTGTAGAGAAGACAGTGATCAGAGGTGGACTGACAGAAACCCTGATCAAATAAGAAGGCCATAAGAGTATCAAACCAAGCTTTTGGAGCCTACTTGAGACCATACAAAGCTTTAACCAATCTGCACACATGTGTTGGTTTGGTAGAATCAACAAACCTTCAGGTTGCTCAATATGGACAATCTCCTTAAGTGTGCCATGTAAGAAGGCATTATTGATATCCACATGTTGAATGCTCCAACCCTTTGTTACAGCTAGGGAAAACATGATTCTTAAAGTGATTGGTTTGAGAACAGGGCTGAAAGTATGGAAGAAATCAACCCCAGTCGTTTGCTGAAAACCCCTGGCCACTAGCCTTGCCTTGTATCTTTCAACAGTACCACCTTTGTGCTTCTTGATCCTAAAAACCCATTTAGTGGTGATGAGATTCATATCAGCAGACCAAGGAACTAGCTCCCATGTGTGATTCTTCATAAGAGCAGAGTACTCGTCTGTCATGGCTTGTTTCCATTCAGGGAGTGC
Source organism: Galeopsis tetrahit (assembly GCA_963675135.1). Classification (NCBI taxonomy): domain Eukaryota; kingdom Viridiplantae; phylum Streptophyta; class Magnoliopsida; order Lamiales; family Lamiaceae; genus Galeopsis; species Galeopsis tetrahit. Next base: position 42,429,021 of record OY776129.1, on the reverse strand, counting down.
AAGAGCTTGAGAGGCAGAATCAGGTTCAATCATATCAGGAAGTTCAGAGATGAGAACTTTAGGATGGGGTTTGAATATGCCAGCTTAGGATCTTGTGATCATGGAGTGAGTGGGAAGAAGAGCACTGGGAATGGGAATGGGAGTGGGAGTAGCAGAGTTGGGACCAGTAGAGTTGGGATCAGGAGGGTTGGGACCAGCAGAGTTGGAATCAGGAAAGTTGGGTTCAGGAAAGTTGGGATCAGGAAAGTTGGGACCAGTAGAGTTGGGATCAGGAGAGTTGGGATCAGGAGAGTTGGGACTTCTGACTGGATGATTATATGGGGTGTAAGGAGGAAGTGTTTGGGATGGAGAAGAAGAGACAGAAGGATGTGAAGAGAAAGGGAATTCTGATTCATTGAAGGAGACAGTATTTGAGATATAAATTCTGCCAGAAGAGTCAAGACACTTGTATCCTTTATGAGAAGAGCTGTAACCAATAAAAGTACATTTTGAGGATCTGAATTGCAGTTTAGATGTGGCATAAGGTCTGAGGAAAGGATAACAAGCACATCCAAAGACTTTTAGAAGAGAGTAGTCAAGAGTTTTGTGATAGAGTTTTTGGAAAGGGGAAATATTGGCAAGAATGGGAGAGGGAAGCTGATTGATAAGAAATGTAGCAGTGTGAAAAGCATCCCACCAGAATGTGAAAGGTAGAGAAGCTCGAGCAAGAAGAGAGAGGCCAACCTCAGTGATGTGCTGATGTTTTCTTTCAACAAGACCATTCTGCTGATGAGTATATGGACAAGAGTGCCTCATAATGATCCCCATATTTTTACAAAAACCTCTCAATGCCAAGAATTCACCCCCATTATCACATTGAATGATTTTTACTTTTGTAGCAAACTGTCTTTCACATAAAATGATAAACTGAGATAGAACAATAGCAACCTCAGACTTTGCTCTTAAAGGATAAGTCCATGAGAAACGAGTAAATTCATCCACAATAGCAATATAATACTTAAAGCCATCAGTAGAAACAACAGATGAAGGCCCCCACACATCAGCATGAATCAATTGAAAAGGGGCAATAGTATGATGCACAGTGCTAGGAAAATTTCTTTGATGCATCTTGCCAAATTTACATGCTTCACATAAATCTAGTAAGGAACTCTTAAATGGAACTTTAACATTCTTCAATACAGATGATAAAGTGGAGGGACAAGGGTGGCCTAGCCTATAATGCCAAAGCATCTGATCACTAGACACCTTACTGACATTATTACACATGAGCAAAGAGCTGGAATTAAAACTTGCAACATCTTTATTATCAAACTGAGATAGATTCACTTGATATAGGCCATCACTTAGAGTCCCTTGCAGCAGAGTCTTGTGTGTACTCAGATCCTTAACCACACAAAAACCAGAGTGAAACTCAATATAAGCATGATTATCCTTTAAAAACTGAGAGATGCTGAGAAGATTCTTAGTTATTGCAGGCACATGAAGAATATTCGACATTAGAATATAATTGTTACTATTCTTAAGAGGCACAGACATAGATCCAAAATTATGAATAGCAACAGGAGCTCCATTACCAACAATAACAGATGATGTACCTTGATAAGGAGAAGAGATGTGCAGATTCTCAATGGATGGAGTGATGTGATGAGTTGCTCCACTATCCACAATCCAAGGAGAGGAGACAGGGTGCTGAGTAGATGAGGAAGCAGTGTTAGAATTACCATAAAAGGTAGAGTGTGATGCATTACCAGATGATGTAGAAGGCATGGAGTAATGAGCTGCATAGGCCTGAGTAGGAGCAGTGAAATGAACATGATTCACTTGAGAGTCCATGGAGAGAGGAGGAGCAGGAGCAAGAGGCCTTGAAGCATGATTTGGAACAGGTTGTTGTTGTGCATTTTCCAGTCCTTGAAAAGCTTGATCAAATCTCTTGAAACATTTTGCTACAATATGACCAGCCTTCCCACAGAGTTGACAAATCACCCTAGGCTTAGAGGGGAATCTAGAACGGCCTCTAAAATCACCACCACCTCTGGATCTGTGCAGCAGATTAGCCATTGGTAAACCAGATGGAGGAGCAATAGCTTGAGAGACATTTAACTATCGCATACGCATTTCATGAATTTGTAGAATAGAGTGCACTTAAAAAATGGATGGTAGGGCACCTCTGGTGGTTAGATTCACCACCACACCATCAAATTCAGGTCCAGCTCCACCAAGCAAATGCATGATAAAATCATCATCAGATATAGGATGTCCAGCTGCTTTCAATCCATCGGCAATATTTCGGAGAGAAAGAAAATACTCATCTACAGTAGAACCATGTCTACGAGCAGTTTGAAGAAGATACTTAAGGTGCATCACCTTAGCTTGAGACTGAGAACGAAATAACTCCTCAAATGTGTTCCAAACCTCAAATGCATGTTCACATTGAGACACATAGCCAAGCATTGAATCAGTAACAGAGCTCAACATCCATCCAAGCAGAAATTGATCACGACGATGCCAATCTTCATCGTCCTCCGTCGGAATTGCTTGAGCATCACAGAGCAACACAACATCAAAACCATGAGCTTTAACACTGGCCAGAATCTGAGTACGCCAGAAGCAGTAATTCTCTCGATCCAATCGAAGAGAAAGAGTGATGAATCGAGGCAGAGCAGAAGAAGATTCAGGAGATTGAGGCATGATTAATCACGGAATCAAAGATAAGAGGATAGAATCAGAGGATAGAGAGTAGAAAGAAGAGAAAGATGAAGGAAACTGAAAAAAAAAACAGTTTAGATCAATGAATGGGGCTGCATGATACCATGTTGAACAAGCTAAGTAATTTAAATTGTGTTTTCATTGATAGTAAAAATCTCACAAACTTTTGGCTTAAATACATGATAGTAGACCTTTCTAGAATCACTATCTTGTGTGACAAGTAGCCTAACAAACTTGCTAACTAACTATACATACAAAAGTTTATACGTATGTTTACAAGCATGCATTACATGCATTTCTTCAGGAGTGTATTTACTAATTCTGAGATTTAGGGTTTGCATGAGTTTTAACACATTCTAATGAAACAATTTATTAATTTTTTTGTTTGCTCTTTTAGTAATTTCAATGTTTGTTCTTTTATTTCCCCTCTTTTAAATCTAATATTGTATTTTTTAATTTGTTCTTTTCTTTGTTTAAATTTTTGCACATTTATATATGAAAATACATATAATATACTATTTCATTTGTCTCGTGATTACTTATAATTTTTTTTATATGACGTCCCAATAATACTTGCACAGTCTCAATATGAAAATAATCCACAAAACGGAGGAAGTATATTTTATACACTATAGTATTAATATAGTTTGAGATGTTTGGACTATACTATAATGAAAAAAATGATTACATATTTTGATATTATTTTATTTTTATAGTAATGTTATTGGGGCCCCCTATACCAAATGTTTGGCTCTGGTTATATATGAATGTTTTATACCAACTTGCACACACCATATAAGAAAATATCTTCATAACCCCCACCAATAAAATACAGTATATTAATGAAGTCATTATTTTTCCACACTCAATCTACCTTTCACTTTACTTTATTTTATTCATAAACGTTTACAAAACTACCTCTCAAAACATTTCTCGATCATTACACCATTTTTTACACATTTCTTAAAATGTGTGTGTTATGAAGTAATGCAAAAATTGGATATTGTGTTAGCTGATTCTTGTGCATGATAGAAGAAGAGTCGAAGTCGTTTGATTGGATCTGCAGATCAGCTGAGGAAGATTGGTCAACTCAGCTGATAGACTTAGTCATCTAATTTGGAGTCATCTCATCTGAATAGGGTAAGGACAACTATGCTGAGTCCACGTCTTCTGTTCTTATCAACAGAGTTGAGGTCTAAGTCTTCTGAGCCATGTCAGCTGATACCCAAATCAATTGAGTCAAGTCTGCTTATTATGTTAGTTTCTATTCAATTATTCAGTTCATGACAGTTATGAGAATTAGTTAGTAACAGTTCAAGACATATTATTCATCACTTCATCTATATATACCCCTTAGTTTGTATAGATTATGTTGGATCAACTTGGATCATATTAGTTAAGTGAGTTATCAAGTTCTTAAGAGAGTCATACTTGCAGTCTGTAAACACTTGTTCTAATATATCCTCTGTGGACGTAGACCACATTGATCAAACCACGTAAATTTGTATTTTTTTTTTTTTTTTTTTGATTCATTTGCGTTTTTGATAAGTTGCTTGATTTTATCAGTTGTGTTTAATTTATTTTGAGACAAATCATAACAGGGTGTTATTCCAAAGATGCAAATTCAAAATGTTGCTCAATAGTTAAGAATCTTATATATTAGTCCAAAATAATTTTATAATTAAAAAGTGATACTCTTTACATTTCATAATATTTTTTACATTATTTTTTTACAATACCTTTTACATTTTTAAAATGAAAAACTTTTTATAAACTCCGCCCTTACAATATTCACAATTTTACATAAAATGTCATAACTTTTGAATCCATATACACACAAATCAACTTATTTATTTACTTTAAACATAAATATTAACAATATTGTCCTTCAAAACTCTACTCGTTATTTTATATATTTTTAAAAATGTGTTGTGAAAGGTATTTTGAAACGGAAAAAGTACATTTTAATAGAAATTGTGATACTCCTATATATTTTTAAATACAATTAGTCATTGAAACTTCTTTTAACACAAAATTTGAACATAAATTTATCTTCCATGTCTCCATTTATAGCCGCAACAATTTATTTTCTTCTTCTGACAATAAAATGAAGGCCAAAGCCTTGGTATACAAAAGTGAAATAAATGAATGGCCAAATTGTTGTCATATTTGAACTTTGAAACGTATCCATCAATTTTTTTATCGACTGTCTTTAAATGGATACAATTTTTTTTATCAACTATCTTTAAATGGATGCGTATGCGTTGTATCCATCTTTTTTTTTTTTATCACTTATTAAAATAAACCGACTGCAATTAAGTGAAAAAATGAAGACCGCATTTTTATAATTGTAATTCAAAAGTGGAAGATTATCAATTTTGAGTTACTCCAAACCCAAAGCAAATTATTCTTTTGTAACCTTATAAAATTTTCAATTTATCATTTTAGTTTGTCCATTTATAAACTTTTTATACCATTTTTAACAAATATCTTTTAATTTTTTATTATTCTACTTTAATTTTGTATTTACTTTTTCTCTCTATTTTTTTTTTTTCAATCACATCACTTTTACTCCCTCCGTCCCACGATTATCTTCACATGTGAAGTGGCACGCGGAATAAGAAAAATGAATTTAGTGAAAATTTTAAGGGGTAATTTTGTAAATTTTTATGTATAAAGTAAAAACAAATGAGTTGACTTTTGGGCATGTGTGGAGAAAAAGTAATGACATTTGTGTGAATTTGAGGATATTGTAAGGGTGAAGTCACCGGAGTATATAAAGGATTTTTAATTTTAAGGGTGTGAAAGTAATTGTGGGACGTCTTAAAAAGGAAAGTGTGAAAGTAATTACGAGACGAATGTAGTATTACTTTATATCTATTATTTAATCATTTTTCTTAATCAATATGTTAAAAAGTAACATAAAACTTATAAGAGCTTTTTTATAAGAGTTTTATATGATCAAAGCAAAATGTCAATACAATTCACGCTAAAAAATTAATGATCTTCAATCCAAGACGAATCTCTACGATATCGTTGTCCCTTCTAATCGTGAGGAAGAGAAAAATGAGTGTACCATTTGCCACATAATAACGTCCAGACCTCCATTCTCAATACGAAACAATACCACACTAACATGTTCTCATATTACAAAATAAGCAACAAAGCTCCATCAAATACCAAGATTCTATACAATCATCGAACCCACCAAAAAAAAATAAGGACCCACACAGGGCTAGGGCTGTAAATGAGTCGAGCCGAGTCGAACGCGATGCTGTTCAAGCTTGTTTGAAATATTATCGAGCTTTGAAATTAGTGTTTGAGCTTATTTGATAATTAAACGAGCCGAGCTCAAACGAGCTTTATTCGAGCCGAACACGAGCCGAGCTCGAGTAGTTTGGCATTTTTACACTAAATTTATCTTTTTTTACTTATCGAGCTCGAGTCGAGCTTTGGATCATACCGAACGTAAATTTATGTTCAAGCTTGTTTGATATTTATATCGAATCGAGCTCAAACGAACTTTTATCGAACGATCTCGAATCGAGTATCGAATAGCTTGGTTTGATTTTCAGCCCTACATAGGGCAAAGAGTCTCCCATAACTGATAACAGGGCAAATGCCGCACAAAGCGAAAAGCCGAAAAGAGACAGAAAAGGAAAAAAAGAAAGCTAAACTAAAGAACTCAATAAACCTAAAAAAACAATTAAAAAAAAATGGGATCAACGAGTGAACATAGAAACGATGGGGGTCTCGTCTTTTTAGTTGTTCCATTTCATTGTGTAATTTTTTTGTGTATTTTAAAAATAATACTCCCTCTGTTAAATTTCATTATTATCAATTTCCACACTTTTTTAGTTGTCCAAAGAAATTGGCATAATGAATTTGAATGGAAAAAGTATTATTCACACTATTTCATTCACCTTCTAAAAAACACTTATTTATTCAAATTGTATTTATTTTATTTTTTAAACAATCATTTTATTTATAACCCTCACATCCCATCATACCTCATTTTTCTACTATATATAAGTAGGGACCTTCTACATGTAGTTAGAGTGTCATATGACTACCATAGTTAGTTAAATTTGAACCATTAAAAATCAAATGTAAAGGCTTAAACCTGATAACCTGTTACCTTTTGTACTTTGCGTTGAAAATATTCATCTTATGTTTCGTATGTGTCATACATCTATTTTTTTATATTTAATTTAATTAATTAAAACATATAATTATAAAATTACATTATATTTATTAATTTAATGAAAATATGTAACATTACGTTTTTACCCTTATGTATTTATTTAAAATTACATTATATTACATTTATTTTTAATTTAAAATTATTTAAAATCGAGGGGAGTTCTTCCATATGTACTCTGTATCAAGAAAGCTAAATCCCCTAGTACAATGCAAGTAATCAAATAGTGCAACTTCTACATCAGCTTTCACAACTCTGGGAATATTATCAGTAAAATGAGTTGCGGATTTAACAATAAAAAGTTTCGTTGTTAGATAACGTTGGTTCGAAACTTTGGAAAAACTGCATTCTTGAAAATGTCATAAATGGAGGTCATGGGGTTGATTTTTTATCGATAAAAACAGGGCATAAGAAGAGGAAATTGAGCTGGGAAATCATTTTTGAGCATTAATTTCGAATTAGCATATGCAATTCATAATCAAAAGGCAATAATTCTGAAAATCAGATAAATTCAGACAACGAACAAATCTGGTTCTCATTAAAGGCGAGAAATTCAGATAAACAAAAATGTGAAATTCAGAGAAATTCTCAATCGTTGTCGGAGAGGAGAGCAGTCGGCATAATCGTGGCCGCCGAGACTTACCGGAGTTGATTGTCGTGGGGGAGAAGAAAGAACCCTAATTCCCATTTTCTCCATCAATTGAAATTTTAGGTTTATTTAATAAATTAAATTATTTTTTTAAAGTTTATTTCATTTTTTAAAAAATAAATTTATATTAAAAAGGGTAGAATAGTAATTTTATTTAATATGTTATTTCATTTTTTAATGTAATTTATATTAAAGAAAGGTAATATAGTAAATAACAAAATACAAGTTAAAAAATTATTTAATTAAATTAAACTTGTATAACATGTAGCAGGTTCATACGACGCCACGTGGCGCAATTCAACGTGATGATTACATTGTCACTCTGTACAATTTGACTACCGTAAGAAAAACTCATATAAGTATTATACACAAATTAATTAGTACTCTCTCCGTCCGCCTATAAGCTTCACATACCTTTTTTGGTAAGTACTTTTGTTGGGATATGAATCCTATGAACAATATTCTAGTTGATGAGATTGATTTTTTATAGCCAAAACAACTTAAAGTTAATGATATATGTGGTTGGAAGTCATCTTAACTAAGTCAACTAGATAAGTCATGAAAACTGAGTTTACTGCTCTTATGAGTTACTGGTCTTATATGTGAATATATTATAAACTGTTAGGAACTAAGCGGATGTTCATATTGTATAGACAGTTTATAGAATAGGACTTAGATATACTCTTATGTAGGTAGTTCAAATGAAGTATAGATAGGTTTTGTATATGTAAGTTTGTATTCTTGTAATCAGCATTGTAAAGTTCAGAACAGTAGAATAGAACAAGATCAGAAGACTAAAGAAGACTCAGAAGACTACTCTAAAGTAAGAAGATTATCAAAAGGAGTAAAAATTAAGCTCAGAAATATAAGTGAAATATTCTAATGAAGCGTAGAACAGAAGATGAGAACTGTGCTGAGTCGGACTAAGAACAGTAAAAATGAAGGAGAGTAATTTTATTGTGCTGAGGAATAATAAGTTTGGAAAATTTATTTGAAATGTGTAACTGTATATATTTGAAGATATGCTGACTTGGAAAGATAAGAAGTTAAGTCGGTTAAAAAGATAAGTTACGAGAAACGGTTTTAGAGTTAGTTTCACAAACTGCTAACTGTCAATATAAAGTCTCTAAATACCGTGTGATCTTTTACTTGAAAAGACTACTGCTACTCAAGATATTCTGAAGAACTAAAGCATTCAAAGAGCATTCAAGTATTCAAAAACTCACAGAGTTGAAGGAGATCAAAGAAGAGAAGAAGCCACAGATTTGAGAAGAATATTCAAAGGCTACTAAAGAGAAGTTTTACTTTACTTTTAGTTTGTGATTTGTTGTAAACAAGTGTGCTAGTTACTTGTAGAATTACTAGTAGATCGAAGATACACTTGGAAGTGTAATCGAGAAGATCAAAGTCTTAGTCTTGGGACTTCAAGCCACAAGAAACTCAAGGAGTTAATAAAACATCACGACTGGAGTTGTGAGAGTGGATGTAGACAGTTGTCGAACCACTATAAATCTTTGGTGTTGATTTACTTACTGTTTGATATTTATTTAAGTGTTTACGCATATTAAAGTCCAAAATCAAAGTTGAGTATAAAACTTAAAGGTTCACATTGAAACTGAAAGTACTGTGCTGACTGAGTAAGAACAGTACTAATCAGAACACTAATTCGCATTATTCACTCTGATATTTTGAAAGATTTTAAAAAGTCTATTCACCCCTCCCCTCTAGATTTTTTCTAGTTTAATCAATCTTAACTCAACTTGGGACCAATAATTCTTACATTTCACTTTATATCTTACTTTTTCTCTCTATGTCTCTTCTCTCTCAATCACATCACTTGTACTATATCTATTATTTAATCACTTTTCTTAATCTCTGTGTCAAAAAGTAACGTGAATCTTATAGGCGGACGTTCTCTCTCAATCACATCACTTGTACTATATCTATTATATTTTTAATCACTTTTCTTAATCTCTGTGCCAAAAAGTAACGTGAATCTTATAGGCGGACGGAGGGAGTATTCATTAAAATTTATATCCGCATAAATAAATAATGAATTTGTAAGGAGCTTAATAACAGTTGCTCAACAAGACCTCCTCTTTAAGTATTTAACACGTTTCAGTCGAAACGCAAGTATCAAATGGCCTTATTATGTTATGGGCTCAACTATTATTGGCAAGGGAAAGCAGTAGATGTGGCACACTTGTGCAAATTTTTGACAACAACATTTAATCTATGTGCCACCAAACACGGTTTTACCTAACCCCGCATTCCACAAAACCCTCCACTATACTCTCCCGTCAAATCCTCCAACCACACTCGGCCTAATCCTAAACCACCAAATTCAATTCATCTAGTATGCACTTGAGTACATGTTATGCACCCTAGTCCATATTGTACTTTTCAGTTTTACTGACTTACATATTTTGATAAATGATGTTGCACTTTTTAATTATTACTAAAAATATTATTATACAGTTTAATAATTGAAAGCAACACCATTTACCAAAAAGTGTAAGTCAGTAAAACTGAAAAGTGCGACATAGACTAGGGTACATAACATGTACTCGAGTCCATAGCAGACCAACCCTTACTTTACGTATTTAACTTTTCGTATTCTATTTCAGTGAATCATTGTTGACGACGTTAAAAGCATGTTTGTTTTGGAACTCACATGACCGGACGTGGGACGTAACTTTCCCCGTCTTGTTCTAGTTCGGGATTTTACATCCGAATTTCAACATCCAACTCCATTCACCCCTAAAAATATCTATATATTTTACTATTATAATAATACAACATCATTCACTTTTACTAATTGATTTGACATATACAACAACACACTCTCTTACACAATTGATTTGACATAAAATTACATCATATTCTACTTAACATCCCAAAACTAACATATACAATCACTATTCATCAAGATTTCCACATCCAAGATTTTTCCATCCGGATTTCCCCATCCTACCTAATTCCAAATCAAATATGCCCTAAATTTTTCAACCCCACTTGACTCGTTACATGTCTAGTTTGACTTTTCAATCTTTTGTATTTCTCTTCATATTTCATATATTGGATCTTTAATACTCCATTCATCTTGTCATACACTTCACTTACCTATTTTGGACCCCGATTCATAAACTTCTCAATTCATTAAATTATAAAATTTATCATCTCTCCTTGTCCTTTTTTAATTCTTATATCTCTCAAGTTTTTTTTTTCTACCTTTTTTTCTTTCTTCTCCCCTTAAACTATTCATATGACACATTTTATATTATATTTTGTAATCTGTGTAAAAAAAAAAAAAAGAGAGAGAAAATTTATGTCGGAACTCTAAGAAAATACTCTCTATGTACGTCTATAAATTTTTTATTTTGTCATTTTGTTTTCTCCACTTATAATTTTTTCATACCCTTTTGTCAAATACCTTTTAAATTTATATTCATACACTTAACTTTTATTTACATAAAATATCACTAAAAGTTGACTTTATGTTCATTTTCTTTCTTTCAATCATATCACCAATACTGTGGGTGTGTTTGCAAACAATAGTGAATGATTCAAAGTGATTAAAATTGATTTTTGAAATAAATTTGAAAGTGGATAGTGTTTTAAAATTAAACACTTTTAATCAATTTTGTATATGTTGTGATGTTTGCAAAACAAATAGCTTCTTTATAATTTTACAAAAATACCCTTATTACATTTGAATAAGTAATGGGTAAACAAAAAATATTATTTAAATTGTGAGGGCAAAAATGTAAAATTGGTTACTACAATGATGAGAAGCACACAAAAGCTATTAAAAGTGGGTGGAGGGGTGTTTCACCAAAATCACTTTAAACTACTTAATTTAATCACTTAGTTGTGTTGCCAAACACTCCAAAAGTGATTATATTTTTTAAAAAAAGTGTTTTTAAGCACATACTAGTGCTTGCAAACACCCACTATATCTATATTATTTAATCACTTATTTTAATCTTTATCTCCAAAAGTAACGAAAATTTAAAGACGAACAAGAAAAAAAAACTTATATGAAATATTTCATACATGAATTATAGCTAATTAAGGTAGATTTGAGGTAAGAACTTGTGGGTCAAACCCGGGTTAACATGAGTTAATACGGGTCAAAATTAATTAAAATATATATTTTCGCTTTCAAGTATTATTTTACTATATAACAAAAGTTAAAAGTGTAATACTATAAGTTCAAAAATATTTTGAACACTTAATTTTTTTTTGGGCAAATTTTGGTGAATATTTTTTGACTTGTACAATAATAGTTTACTTTTAATGTTGGAGTGATAATACTTTGACCTTACAGTAATAACTAGTAATATATTGTTATGTAGTAAATTGCGACATGTAAATTTTTTAAACAACTTAAATTTAAACTTTTGACCTGTAAATTTTTTTAAAATATTTTAAGGGTTAATTCTAAATAAATAGACAATCTTTCATCGTGTTGCAATTAGATAAATATTTTTTTCTCCGCCAATAATTGATGATGTGGTTTATCGGAGCTTGCCACGTGAGATTACACATATATTTTTTTTTAATTTTCCACATCAAATTACATTTTATAAAAATAAAAATAAAACTTCCGCTTCTTCTTCTGCGTCTTTTTCAAATTCTCAAACTCAATACAATTCTTCTACGTCTTTCTCACTTCTCAAACTCAATCAAGTTCTTCTCTTCTAACCCTAAAAATCAAAATTATAAGGATATAACCTAAAACTTGGCAAAAAAGGAAAAAAAATTGTAAAAAATCCTTAAAAAATAAAAAAATTATAGATACTACACTGTTGAAAATTCTACAAAATTGACAAGACATGAGATACAAATGACTTGTATATAATGTAGTGGGCCACAAAAAAAAAAGTTGTCCCCAGAGCAAATTAAAGTACTTAAAAAAAATCAGAGAAATTGCATGTAAGATTGTGTCATGTGATTCATGTTTGAAGAAAAATGGCAAACCAAGACATGAGTGTATTGATTTGCGAAACCTTTGACATATTATACGAGGGTAAGTTTCTTGTTTAGCGCTTGGTTGCAGAAGAGGAGGTGGTAATCATTAGTGTTAAACACATTAATTACTAGAATATTTTTTAAGAATATTTTCCTCTCCCATAAAAGCATATAAATTGTAGTTCTCGAACTAGTTGAACAAAATAACAAAATTATTCAATAGTTGAAGAATTCTTGAAAAAATAAACCACCAAAAAATTTATCACGTGTGTGGTTGCTTTAGGATGATTTTTAGGTGATTTTGATTTTTAGGGTTAGAATAAAAGAACTTAATTGAGTTTGATTAGTGAGAAAAACAGAGAAGAATAACTCTATTGATTTTGAGAGGGGAGAAGGAGAAGTTGATTGAATTTGGAAAAAATTGATTTTGAGAAGCGGGGAGAAAACGCAGAAGAGTGGGAGTTTTATTTTTATTTTTTATAAATTTTTATTTTTATTTCTATAAAGCATAAACCACATCAACAATTGTTAGCCTAAGAAAAAAATGTGTATTCAATTGCAATACGATGAAAAGTTGAAATTTTTTTACATTTTAAAATTTTGACCTGCAATTTTTTTAAAAATATTTTAATTTGGGGCTAGTCTTGGGTGAGACCGTCTCACATAATGAGATCCGTGAGACAGCTTTTATATATAAAAAGTGATAATGTTTGAGCAAAAAGCGATGGTGTTTAAGTAAAAAGTGATAGTCACTTTTGTGAAAAATATTACGGAGTATCACTTTTTTTATAAATTAAAATCTGAAAAAAAAAAAGGATTATCCTACCCAAAATTTTGAAATATGAGTTAAAAGATTCGTCCCATAGAAAAGGTAAAGTCTAGTATGCACTCGAGTGCATGTTGTGCACCCTAGTCTAAAGAAAAGTGTAAGTTATTAAACTGAAAAGTACAACACAATATTACTAAAAAGTGTAAGTCACTATAACTAAAAATATTATTATACAGTTTAATAATTGAAAAGTGCAACACCATTTACCAAAAAGTGTGAGTCAGTAAAACTGAAAAGTGCAACATGGACTAGGGTGCACAACATGCACTCGAGTCCATAGCAGACCAATCCCATAGAAAAAGATTCGTGAGACGGTCTCATACAAGTTTTTGCCATTAATTTGATATATTACATATGTAAAATATTGGAGAAATAACTATTAGAGTCATCTCACCCTTACTTTTCTCTAATAGAACCTAACTTATTTTTTTTTTTTGTTTCTAATAGGATCAAATTGGACATAAATAAATCAATCTGTCCTTTTAATTTATTTATTTTCGAATTAATTAATATTAGTCAAACATTTAAAATTTTAAATCCTTACTAAAAAGAAGGTCTTCACATTTACATTAAGTCTAGTATGCACTCGAGTGCATGTTATGCACCCTAGTCCATGTTGCACTTTTCAGTTTTACTGACTTACACTTTTTGGTAAATGGTGTTGCACTTTTCAATTATTACTAAAAATATTATTATACAGTTTAATAATTGAAAAGTGCAACACCATTTACCAAAAAGTGTAAGTCATTAAAACTGAAAAGTGCAACATGGACTAGGGTGCATAACATGCACTCGAGTGCATAGCAGACCAACCCTCACATTTAATTGGCTTCCAAATTTCAAATCATTCCTAAAAAGAAGGTCTTCACATTTAATTGAGAGATTTCACCAAGGTGTATTCAATTGAGATTCTATTGGATTTTTGTGAACTTTAAAAAATACGTGGATTTGTAAAATACACAGAGTCCATGCAGAGTTTGAGTGACTTTTTTTATTGATTTATATGAATTTTCATAAATTTGACAGGATTGTGGAATATATTTTTTTATTGATTTAGATAGATTTTCATAAACTCCGATATTCATGCAAAGAGTTAAAAGTTAATTTTTTTTAAATTAATATTATATAAAATATTTTATCAATAAAATATATATATATAATTTATTTTACCAATAATATATATATTTATATAAAAAGTATTTTACCAATAAAATATATATATATATATATAAATTTTATATATTAATTTAGGGCGGGGCGGATACCCGCGGGTCGGGCATAAGACCCAAACTCGACTCATATTCAATACGGGGCGAATCTGACCTGACCCAAAGCTCGCGGGTGGGGTGGGTATCCGCGGGTCGGGTCAATATTGTCATTCCTACTTCTACTTCTGATCTTTAGTTTTTAGAGTTCTCTAAGAGAATCCGTTGAAATCTCTTGTTTTTAGAAGAGATTTTGGATAGTGCAATTTATTTATATTTTTGAAGGAGAATCCAACAAAATCCATAAAGTATTAAAATCCATAGACTGTTTAATACCTAAAGATTTTTAAAGACTTTTTAAAATCCGGATTGAATACCTCCAGACTTTGAAAGTCCAAAAAAATCCTACAGAATCCACAACCAATACACCCCCTTAATCTGCAAAAAAAAGTATACAGTTATACAACAATAAGTGAATAGAATAATGCGTATTAAAGTACATATAAATAATTTTGCATAAAAGCACGCAAACTAAAGTGCATTCTAAACATATGCATATTGAATTTCATGTGAATTACGTCCACTATTATGCAAACTAAAGTGCATTTCGACAATTTTGCATAAAAACATGCAAACTAGAGTGCAGTCTAAACATATGTATATTGAAGTTCATGTGAATTACGTTCAGGAGTATGCAAATTAAAGTGCATTTTAATAATATGCATATTGAAGTACATATGAATGACATAAAAAGTATCGTCATTTCAATGCATATTCCATCACATATCACGTATTTCCGATTTTGATTCTCCATTGTTGATCGTACATATCACATTTTGTTGGATCAGGATATATCAAGCAACCCTAAAATTTTATTGGAATCCACCCAAAACAATCCAAAAATTCATAATCGGAGGTGGATATGCACCGTAACAAGAACACACAATAAAAAAATCATTTCCTAAAATCATTTATTTTTGTTACCTCAAGGAAGAATCACAACAGAAAATTGTGAATTTCAAAAGCTCCATCTCGCATTCTCCGTAATGTTGATGAAAGCATCAAGCATTTGATTAAACAAAACTAAAAAAAAGTACAGATCAAAGTTTAAACAGAAAATTCAATGACCTTAAACTTCAAATCAAAATCCAACAAAACCTCAATTCAGAGGAACCTCCACGTCGCCATCAGTAATCTCCTGCTGCAGAGATGCAGGTACCCAAAATTTCCTTCACGGTACCACTCAAGTTCTTCGCAATGGATCTGGAGCTCATCACATTCGCGATCTCGATGACGTCATCGACCGAGATGACAAATTGAAATCGAAATTGATAATCCAATTTGGGAAATTTCTTATTCTGATTTCATTGCATATCCGAATCTCGTTAATTGAATTTGAAGATGGAATTTGAGAAATTTTCTTAATTTGATTTAAGCGCATAACAAGAATATTAGGTTTTAATTTTCAAACACTTTCTGGTAATCAAAACTAAATTATAAGAATTAATTTCAAATTTTATATTAATTTTAAATCACGAATTTAATTTAAATAATTATTTTAAGGGTATCATGTGTATTTTGACTTTGATTTGACTCTATTAGAAAATTATTAAAGTTGGTGTCTCTATTTGGGGTAGTGACTCTATTAGTGAATAATCTCTAAAATATTTTATATAAGGTAAAGTCTAGTATGTACTCGAGTGCATATTGTGCACTCGATCTAAAGAAAAATGTATGTTATTAAACTGAAAAGTAAAATACACTATTACTAAAAAGTGTAAGTCACTATTACTAAAAATATTAGTATTATACAGTTTAATAATATAAATGTTCCTAGTGTTCGGAACGAACAAATGGAACATACGTTAGTGTGGTGTAATGTGTACGTAGTTGGTTTATGGTTGATTAATTATTACAGTATTTTCTTTTATCATCGATAACCTGATTACATGTTTTTTTTTATTTTATTTTGAAGAGTAATCATGATACATATATGTAGTCTAGTGTATAAAACACAGAAAGTATCACGTTTAATTACTCTGTTCCACAAGTCACTGTTGTTTACCTACTCCCTACTGCCCTTCTATAAATCATCACCCTTCCGCCATTTTCCCGAAACATCTCCACAACCACCACTAATCTCCAACTACCGCCATTACCGTTTAACTGGCCTGAATCCGCCATGGATCTTCTCTTCCTCGAGAAGACCCTTCTCGGTCTCTTCGTCGCCATCGTTGTCGCCACCGTCGTCGCCAAGCTACGCGGCAGGAAATTAAAGCTCCCACCGAGTCCAATCCCCGTACCGATATTCGGCAACTGGCTCCAAGTCGGCGATGACTTGAACCACCGCAATCTCTCCGATTACGCGAAGAAATTGGGCAACATATTTCTCCTCCGGATGGGGCAGCGCAATCTCGTCGTCGTCTCCTCCCCTGATCTCGCGAAGGAGGTGCTCCTCACGCAGGGGGTCGAATTCGGGTCCCGCACGCGTAACGTGGTGTTCGACATTTTCACAGGGAAGGGGCAGGATATGGTTTTCACGGTGTACGGGGAGCACTGGCGTAAGATGCGCCGGATCATGACGGTGCCGTTTTTCACCAACAAGGTTGTGCAGCAGTACCGCCAGGGCTGGGAATCGGAGGCTGCCGCCGTGGTGGAGGATGTGAAGAAAAACCCTGAATCGGCGACGAAGGGGATCGTGTTGAGGAAGAGGCTGCAATTGATGATGTACAATAATATGTATAGGATTATGTTTGATCGGAGGTTTGAGAGTGAGGATGATCCGTTGTTTCAGAAGCTTAGGGCTCTGAATGGGGAGAGGAGTCGATTGGCGCAGAGCTTTGATTACAATTATGGCGATTTTATCCCAATTTTGAGGCCCTTTTTGAATGGGTATCTCAAGATCTGCAAAGAGGTTAAAGAGAGGAGGTTTCAGCTTTTCAAGGATTACTTTGTTGATGAGAGAAAGTGAGTTCACTTTTCCCCCTTGTTGTTCATAATATTGATTTAGTTAATTCTGATTAATTGTTGAAAAATGCAGAAAGCTTGCAAGCACGAAGCCAATGAACAACGAAGGTTTGAAATGTGCAATTGATCACATTCTTGATGCACAGCAAAAGGGGGAGATCAGTGAGGATAATGTCCTGTACATTGTTGAGAACATCAATGTTGCTGGTAAGTCTATAATTCGTTTCCTGTATTGAATTGTTAGTGTTAATCTGTATGCAAAATCTACTACTAACAGATAACAGAGCTCATATTCCATTATGGTAATTTAAATGAAAACCTGTCCCAATCCCATTTGGCAGCAAGATTCTAAAAGATGAATTTGTATTTCTTGAAACGCGTGGCATAAAGGGCTGTTGTGTTCTGGTTTTCAATTGAAACACGCACTTTAGTGGTGCTTCTCACGCCACGTCGCTCCTCATAAACTGATTTTGGCCACCACACCTACTTTTGCCTTTTGTGGGCTCATGAAATGGTGTGCCGTACAGTCGGATTTATTTCGATTTTGGCGTTGACTCAGTAATGGTGTAAAAAATTACTACTCCTTTTTTGAAGTAATACTATTATCTACGTCTATACTCAATCAAACTACTTTATATATAAAAGTTTACAAAATTTTAATTATTACACTTTTTTGTAAAACCCCTTTCCAACAAGTGCAAACTTTTCAGGACGGAGGGAGTAATAATTTTTATATGCATTTGGACACACATTTAAAAATAATATTCACTCCAGGTAAAGTGTGTTTATTTGTGGTAATGTAAAAAGAACATGCACACTTATTTGGACAATTTAAAGAGAAAAACAAACACACTTTATATGGATGGAAGGAGTACCTTTTGTATAGAATTTTAGATATTGTGAGACTGAAGTTTATAAAGAGTTTTTCATTTGAAGGGTCGAGGAGAAAAGAAGGATTATTACAATTAAGGGGTAAACATTAATTATAAAATATAAGTATGTACATTTTGTACTCTAGAATATTAGCCAAGAACGTGTGTGTTAACATAGTCATATTTGATCTTTCTTTCCTCGGGCTTATTAGCACATCTCATCTAACTGGTGAAAGATTCACATTTATGGCAATGCAATTTTCGGAGTATTTTTCTATTTAACGTTTATGTTCATTTGAGTTCTTACCACTAAAGAATTCGTGGTCTAATTGAGTTTCATCACACACACACTGATGGCAGCAATTGAAACCACACTTTGGTCGATCGAATGGGGAATTGCGGAACTAGTCAACAACCCAGATGTCCAAAGGAAAGTCCGTGAGGAGATCGACACAGTGCTCGGTGTGGGAGTACCGGTGACAGAGCCCGACACCCACAAGCTCCCATACCTTCAAGCAGTGATCAAAGAAACACTACGTCTCAGAATGGCCATTCCACTTTTAGTACCCCATATGAATCTCCACAACGCCAAGCTCAATGGCTACGACATTCCCGCTGAGAGCAAGGTCTTGGTGAACGCGTGGTGGTTGGCTAACAATCCCGCTGAATGGAAAAAGCCCGAAGAGTTCAGGCCCGAACGATTCCTGGAAGAAGATGCCAAGGTGGAGGCCAATGGCAATGACTTTAGGTATCTTCCGTTTGGTGTTGGGAGAAGGAGCTGCCCCGGAATCATCCTAGCGTTGCCTATTCTTGGGATCACTTTGGGACGCCTTGTTCAGAACTTCGAGCTGTTGCCTCCACCGGGGCAATCCAAGCTTGACACCACGGAGAAAGGGGGGCAATTCAGTCTGCACATTTTGAACCACTCCACCATTGTGATGAAACCAAGGTCGTTTTGAGCTTCGATTTGAATGGTGATAAGAAAGTGTGATATTAAGTGATTCCATGTTATTATATTGTGTATTGATTGATGGATCTCTCTGTATATGTTTAGTTGGCTTTCGTATGAAATACTTATGAAAGTTTAAGACTAAGGACAATAAACGCAGTCGTTCTTTCACATCTTTACCCGTGACATGTGGATTATTATATGGATTTGATGTAAAATAGACGCTGTCATTTTAAATATTTATTGTTAAAATGAAGTTGTCTAAAAAACTTTAGCATGGAATGAACTTGTAAAGTAGAGGATTTTCTACTTCTACCAAGATTTTTTTAGATGTTGTTAATGCAGTATCATGGTTGGTTGGTTACTGATGTAGACGGTAGACCCAGTGAAATCACAATGAGAAGAGTGCAAGAGGATTGAAACAAAATATGTAGTTCTCAAAACTCAAACAACTAGGAAATAAATCTTTCTTTCACACGGCAAAGTCCCAAAACAAAAGGAAACTAGAGCACAGAATCTTCACTTGGTAATTGAATTCTTTTCTTTTTCTCCAACTCTATTACACATGAGCGGGTCTTCTTTGGCCAAAAATGATGCATCGTAGTCACCATTCTCCCCATCTTGAAAACGATTAGCCCTCGAATCAACGTAACAAATGATGCACATTAATTACATTCGAAGTGCATATATGAGTTGGAAGATTCACATGTTAAGCAAAGGAAATTATTTTGGGGTGATGCACATTAATTACATTCGAAGTGCATATATGAGTTGGAAGATTCACATGTTAAGCAAAGGAAATTATTTTGGGGGAAAATTTATACCTTTGGTCCCCAACCTCTTTTCAAATTTGGTCATTCACATTATTTAATCACTATAAAAAAAATTTGGTAACCTGTTTTGAGCGCGAAACTCATATAAACTTATAAGCAATGATTTTAGGTTCACGGTACCGGTCCGGAAGTAAACTTATAAGCAATGATTTTAGGTTCACGTACCGGTCCGGAAGAGGCGAAACTCATCTAAACTTATAAGCAATGATTTTAGGTTCACAATACCGGTCCGGAAGAGGCCCCGAAACCGTTTTACTTGTTTAACCGGTCATAACCGGTTAAAAACCGATCTGACCGTTTTTTTTTTAATTTTTAATTCTAACTTTTTTTATATTTTGAAATTAGGTGCACATCCGGCCCCTTTTATAATGTTTTTCTCTCATGTTTCTTTCACTATGTCGGACAAAAAAATTTATGCTTGTTTTTTTTTTTTTTTTTGACAGGGAAAAGTAGCTTTGTATTAATTTAAGATAGGCTCTCGCCTTTAGGAGTGTGCAAAATAAAACCAGACGGGAAAAAAGACCGGAATCGGACCGACCGGTTAGATTCCGGTCCGATCCTCGGTCCGAAATTTTTTAAGATTTCGGTTTCGGTCCGGTCCGGTCTAAAACCGGAATTTACCGATCCAGGACCGGAAACCCGAATTTACAATTTTTTATTTTTTATTTTATTATTTGAATTTTAGAAATTACAAATCCCATTCCTCTGGCTCTTCGACTTCCTCTGGCTCTTCGACTTTCTTAAACGTAATTCCCTTTTTTACCATTCTCAAAATTCTTCAACCTTTATTTGAAACGGCGCTTACCAGCCTCACCCAGGGCGACAACCCTTCTCCAATCTCCACTCCTTGCAATTGTTTGTGTTAGCTGTGACTCACCCATTTTGAGAAGGTAATAGAGCCGGCGCAACGGAATACTCCACCCAATCTTCTTGCAATGTAAGTTTTCTTGAGTTATTGAGAAGGTTTAACCTATTTTACAGCTTATAATCGTAATAATTATTTTTAATTTCTTGTTTCAAAATTTTAGATGGATAGTACTCAATCACAATCTCAATAAAAAAGAATACCGATGTTTTTTGATCAATCGGCTGATGCCCTTACTAATGAAGAACTCGAATGTGATCCACTCTCCCCTTCTTCTCATACACTAAGGAATTATAATAAATTAAAAAAAAAAAGAAAAAAAAAAAAACCGGTCTGAAACGGTCCAAACCCGGACCGGACCGGAATTTACCGGTCCGGTCCGGTCTTCGGTCCATAAAATTTTAAGATTCCGATCCTGGTCCAAACCGGTCCCGGTCCGGTTTTGGACCGGTGCACACCCCTACTCGCCTTACATCCTTTTGTGCCATAAGATTACAACAAGGAGAAAGTTCCTCCATCCAAATATGCTCAAAATTTACCTCAGTACCTAAGTGGGCAAGTGTATGGGCCATAGAATTTGCCTCTCTATTGACAGCCTTAAATTCTAGGAGGTTGAAATTTCTCGTGAGTTCCTTGATGTCACCCACAATTAATTCCGAGTACGGCTCTGCCGACGATTCATTACGCAGTGATTTTGCTAAGATTTCAGAGTCTGTTTCCATAATGAAATTCTGGAACCCAGCATCTAATGCACGCCGGATAGCGAATCTGAGTGCCATAGAGCGATGAATATCTCGATGTTGTATTTTCTCAGCCCTTTGTCGGCGGGAATCCTGGAACAGTACGCGAGATTTTTGGACAATAACCATCGGTTCCATAGAGCGGTTCTCAAAGACAATTAAGTTTCTTGCCTTCCAGATATGCCAAGTCACGATAGCAAACAGAGAGCTACCTTCACGAGGGAAAGAATCAATCACAGAGGCGCACAACTCGCGAAATGATTGGGCGGATAAGGAGGGTTTAATTCGCATAGGGCTGCGACCCCAGACGTGAATAGTTGTGGGGCATCTAAGGAGGATGTGCTCCGTTGTTTCTTCCTTAAGACCACAAATTTGACAGCATACTTCCACACTCATTCCTCTCTTCTTCATGGCCACATTCGATGGTAGAGTATCCGAGCACGCTCTCCAAATAAAATGACGGACGGAGGGTGGGATGTCGAGGTGCCAAAGTTTCTTCCTAGGGATGGTAATGGGGCAGAGCAGGGCGGGTATCTCAATATCCAAACATGTCCCGCGCATATATGCATCCGCCCTGCCCTGCCCCGTGATCTGCTACGGGGCAGCATTTTATGCCCTGCCCTGCCCCATGCTTGATATGGGGCAGCATTTTTTAGTCTCGCCCCGCCCCAAGTCTCATTTTATATGTATATAAATTATTTAAAATGATATAAATTAAACATTAAAATTTATCATTAAACTAAACTAAAATAAATATTGGTATAAATTAGGGTTAGTTTACTTAATTAAATTATTATATATTTATATATATATATTTAAATTCGGTACAGGGCGGGGCAGGGCAGAGCAATAAATATGTAAATCCATGCCTGCCCTGCTCTGCGCTCGGGGCGGGGCTGACTTGCCCCATTCTGAGAATGAGGCAGGGCAAGTCAGATCAAAATCTCTCGGGGCAGGGCGGGGCGACTTTGGGGCAGGTCATTTTGCCATCCCTATTTCTTCCATAGTTTAGCCAGGCTGCTTGAGGGCGGGAGATGAATGGAACAAGTTGAGATTTTTTTCACCGCCAGGAAGTAGGCTGATTTAACAGAAAATTTACCATCCTTGGTCCCATTCCAGATCCTCCTGTCTGTTGGGTATCTCGAGTTTAAGGGCATGCCCTTGATTGTTGCTGCGTAATGAGGGTTAAAAAAGAGGCTGATCATCTCAGAATTCCAGCTTTCATAGTGTTGGTTGATAAAGGCTGAAACACTTAGACAGTCAGGAGGTCTTCGATCATGCTCCTCAGGCTTTCTAAGAGCTCCCCAAGTCCTAATCCATCTATCCCTTATGCAGTCAATGGATTTTCCATTCCCCACTCTCCAAGACATACCCTCCTCCACTAATTCTCGAGCTTTCAACAGGCTCCTCCATAAGTAGCTTGGCCGATATCCAACTTGAGCATCCTCAATCGAGTGTCTAGGGAAATAATGAGCCCGAAGAACTTTGGAGATAATGGTTTCCGGGGAGTTGAGAATTCTCCAATATTGTCTTGCCGCCATTGCTAGGTTGAAGAGGTGTAACTCTCTAAAGCCTAGGCCTCCATGCTCCTTTAAACGAGCCATCTTTGCCCAACTAACCCAATGGATTTTTCTTTCCTCACCATGCGCTCCCCAAAAGAATCTTGCACTTGCCTTTTCAATATCCTCACACAGCGACTTGGGGAGGATGAAGTAACTCATAGCGTAGGTGGGGATTGCTTGCACCACACTTTTGATTAGGATTTCCCGCCCTGCCTTCGATAAAGTTTTTTCTTTGAGTTTCCTAAGAACCCGATCATAGATTATTTGGAACACCTGCCTCTTCGATCTTCCTATGAAAGTAGGAAGACCCAGATACTTCCAGTAACTCCCAACTAGGGGTGTGCACCGGTCCAGAACCGGACCGGACCGGACCGGGACCGGTTTGGATCGGGATCGAAATCTTAAAATTTTACGGATCGAGGACCGGACCGGACCGGAATGTAACCGGTCCAGACCGGATCGGACCGGTAAATTCCGGTCCGGTCCGGGTTTGGACCGTTTCAGACCGGTTTTTTTTTTCTTTTTTAATTTATTATAATTCCTTAGTGTATGAGAAGAAGTGGAGAGTGAATCACATTCGAGTTCTTCATTAGTAAGGGCATCAGCCGATTGATCAGAAAACGAGTACTATTCATCTAAAATTTTGAAACAAGAAATTAAAAATAATTATTACGATTATAAGCTGTAAAATAGGTTAAACCTTCTCAATAACTCAAGAAAACTTACATTGCAAGAAGATTGGGTGGAGTATTCCGTTGCGCCGGCTCTATTACCTTCTCAAAATGGGTGAGTCACAGCTAACACAAACAATTGCAAGGAGTGGAGATTGGAGAAGGGTTGTCGCCCTTGTCGGTTGGGTGAGGCTGGTGAGCGCCGTTTCAAATAAAGGTTGAAGAATTTTGAGAATGGTAAAAAAGGGAATTAGGTTTAAGAAAGTCGAAGAGCCAGAGGAAGTCGAAGAGCCAGAGGAATGGGATTTGTAATTTCTAAAATTCAAATAATAAAATAAAAAATAAAAAATTGTAAATTCGGGTTTCCGGTCCTGGACCGGTAAATTCCGGTTTTAGACCGGACCGAAACCCGGAATCTTAAAAAATTTCGGACCGAGGACCGGACCGGAATCTAACCGGTCGGTCCGGTTTCGGTCTTTTTTCCGGTCCGGTATTATTTTGCACACTCCTACTCCCAACCATTCTAGCTCCAAGCCGATGGCTGATTTCCTCTCTCTTGTCGTTCTCTACACAGGAGCTAGCAAAAATCTCAGACTTCTCCATATTGATACGTTGGCCGGAAGCTGCTTCATATGTGGATATGATCTCCTTCACTTTATTTATCTCGAGTTGCTTCGATCAAAAGAAAAGGATACTGTCGTCTGCAAAAAATAGATCCGAGATCGGGGGGGCCAGTCTAGCCACTTTGATGCCCGTGATCTCTCCTCTATTTTCTGTCTGCTGGATCAGGGAAGAGAAACCCTCTGCACATAAGAGAAAAAGATAAGGCGAAATAGGGTCCCCTTGACGGAGACCCCGTTGAGGGACAAAATATTCAGTCGCTCTTCCATTAATCAGGATGGAATAAGAGACCGAAGAGACACATCGCATGATCAAATTTACCCAATTTTCACAAAAACCAAGTTTAAGGCACATGCACGCATCTAAGGAAATCCCATTCAACTCTATCATAAACTTTACTCATATCAAGTTTAAGAGCAACCATCCTTTTTTTCCTTTTTTCTTTTTTCTCATGTAGTGGAAAGTCTCAAAAGCTATCATGGCATTATCAGTGATCAAACGGTTTGGGATAAAGGCACTCTGAGTGGGGGAGATCACCCTATCAAGCATAAGTTTCAGGCGGTTTGCAATCACCTTTGTAATGACACGAAAGATGACATTACAAAGGCTAATTGGCCTGAAATCTTTTGGTGATTCTGGGGACTGAACTTTTGGGATGAGTGTTATATGAGTGTGGTTTAGGGGGGTGGGATCAATGTTATTATTCAGGATGTCCAAGCAAGTTTCAGTGAAAGAAAAACCCACAATATTCCAGAATTTTTGAAAGAAAAGAGGAGGCATACCGTCGGGTCCCGGAGACTTTGTTGGATGCATCTGCTTGAGGGCTTTTCTGATTTCCTCTGCCGTGTAGGGTAAAGAAAGGACCTTGTTCATTTCACCTGTGACTCTAGACTCGACAGACTCGATGACTCGGTGCATAGTACTAGGTCCCCCCGAAGTAAATAACTCGACAAAGAAATTTCTCAATGTATTTCCCACTTCTTTCTCACTTCTGGTCCAGGTACCATCAATATTCTTCAGCCTCTTGATGGTATTTTTCTCTCTACTTTGTGATGCTCGTATGTGGAAGAATGTTGTGTTTCTGTCTCCATCTTTTATCCAAAAGCTTTCGATCTCTGGAACCAAAAAGTTTCCTCGATTTTTAAGAGTTCATCCAAGTAGTACGACAACTGGGTCAGCTCGTTGTGAGTCTCCTCTGTTTGTGTTTAGTTCTGCAACTCCTCCATTCTGTTTTTTGTCTCCGTGATTTTCCTACGGGTGTGACCAAAAGTTTCTTGCTCCCAGGAACTCAGAAGGGCATCCTGAAGGGGTCTTCCCCACCCTGATTCAACAATCTTAGGACATTGATCGTGATCTGCCCAAGTTTTCTCAAAACGGAACAACCATCTATGTTTTTGCTCTTTACCCGATTTCTCCGCTTCTCTCGTTGCTGCAAAAGCCACTTGGATGGGGGAATGATCTGACATGTATCTGGTGTTGTGGGACACCCTATGATTCTGGAATTTTAGCTTCCAGTGCGGTGTTGCAAAGGCTCAATCAAGGCGACATTGGATGTTGTTCACTAGGAGTGTTCAAAAAAAAACCGGACCGGAAAAATGACCGGAACCGGACCGGACCGACCGGTTAGATTCCGGTCCGGTCTCCGGTCCGGCAAATTTTGGATTCCGGTCCGGACCGGTTTGGACCGGAATTTTTTTTTAAAAATTTTTTTTTTTAATTTTTTTTTTTTTTACTAATGCACTCTCAATTATTTTTCAAAACCAAGTAATTGGTGAAAATGTGTTGAGATCTATTACATTTTTTGCAAATATATAATTTAATAAACATATTTAATTTTTTTTAGGGTCAAAAGATCATTAATAATAATGTAAATAAAATTCACATTGGCGTAATGAAGAACAAACACTTTAATTTTCATACACAAATTCATCAATATTGTTCTTGCTTCCATAAACTTAAAAAAAAAAAAATTAAAAATTAAAAAAAAAAAAAAATCCGGTCCAACCTGTCCAAACCCGGACCGGATTAATTCCGGTCCGGTCTCCGGTCCGTAAAATTTTATAATTCCGGTCCCGGTCCAAACCGGTCCCGGTCCGGTCCGGTCCGGTTCTGGACCGGTGCACACCCCTATTGTTCACCCCACTCCTTCCGTTTGACCATGTGAATTTGTTTCCTCTATACCCCAAATCCTGAAGATCCAGGAGATTCACCACTTGTCTAAATTCCTCCATCGATTGAGAGCGGCGAAATTGACCTCCAATTTTTTCGGTTGACCAAAGAATCTCGTTAAAATCACCAAGATATAACCATGGGATATTCGGGCCTGGGTTAATTCAGAGCAAGAGCTGCCAAGTGAGATATTTCTTTTGTTGTTCAGGCCACCCATAAACGTCGGTTAAGTGCCAATTCCCTTCCTCTACTGACTCAATCAGTACCGATATGTGGTTTTGAGAGAATGTTTGTAGTGAGACTGCCAGATTTTCCTTCCACATCATACATAACCCTCCCCTCCTTGAATTTTCCGTTCTAGTACAATCAACCGGGATGCATCCCGGAAAATGTAGAGATCGCATATTGAGTTGAGTCATTTGAGTACATACCAGTTTGGTTTCCATGATGAAGACTATACTCGGATCTTCTTCATGTAGGAGCTTCTTTAGAGCCCGAACTGTCGCCCGGTTCCCAAGCCCGCGACAGTTCCAGCTTAAGTCGATCATTGTGATCGACGGGACTGCATCGCAGTCTCCGCCGCTCCCTCATCATGTGCTTCAGCCTTTACTTTCTTCAATTTCAACATTGTTTCATCTGACATGGTTTCTTTCCTCTTTCTGGATTCGAACGGTGGGCTATGGATTGGTGTGTTGTGGGTATACAACAGTGACTTGGTTTTATTTGCATGGTGTTTTCTCGGTTTTTCATGGATTAAGGTTTTTAGGGGGGGTTTTTTGTTGTGGGGTTATCAGTGTTTGGGTTGGAAACATACTCTGGCCAGTAGGGAGAGAAGTTTACTTTGGTGTGGTTTGCTTATCTGGGTAGCTACTCTGACTGGGGTCAAGGCTTTGGGTTGGGTGGATGGATTCGGTTGTAGTTCCTTGTGTTATCTTTTGGGAGTAGGTGGATTTTGGGGTAATGGGTGGGGGGTGGGCTGAACTTATATTCTGAGTGAGATGGGATGGTAATATGTATGAGAATTCTCCCAAGATTGTGGGTCCAGGTGTTAAAGAGTGGGAATCAGAACACAATTTCTTGAGGACATGTGTGGGTGTAAGTTGTTGGTATGATTTAGTGGAGTTTTGTTTATCCTTTGTGGATTGTGGGGTAGGATGGGTGGACGGGTGAAGGATAGGTTTATGGTGATTTATGAGTGTAGAGTGCTTGGTGGGGAATATTGGATCGAGCTGATTGTTTATGATGTGTGGGGTAGGTTGAATGGGTGGATGGGGGACAATCTTATGGTGATTTGTGCAGGGTACAGGTGGCTTTAAAGCTTGGTTTGGTTGTCCTTCATTGGATGGGGTGTTATCCTTTACTCTCACCTTATTTATACCACCTTCCTTTGATTCTTCAATCTCCATATCCTCTCTCTCAAACTCTCTGTATCTTCTTTCTTCACTTTGATTTCATTTAGTTTCTCACGCAGGTTCTTGATTCTTCCCTCCTCAGCTTCCATTTTTTTTTCGTCCTTTTTCGGGTCCTCCTCAGCCGTGTGGTGACTCTCAATGATTTTCCTTTTGAAGTCTTCAAATATGCTCCTCCGTAGTGTCCAAGTTTCTTTTTCTTTTTTCATTGTTTCAATGGAGACAAAGACCTTTTTCATTGGGGAGGCCTTCATCCATTCGCCAAAGGGTAGTTTACTTTCATCCACCGTTTGAATTTCCTCTGATCCCTCCGTTAGATTGCACTTGCGCTTCATGTGCCCTAACATCCCACAAATATAACAAAAGGATGGGAGTCGTTCATTCTTAAATGGTACCCATATCGGGTTGTGGTGCACCTGCTCGATCTGGATCCCTGTTCTCAAAGGTTGTGATATGTCAAACTGAATTTTTAGGCGGACGCTTCGTCCCAAGACTTCAAGGGATGATTTATCTACTTTCATGACCCTCCCACATTGCTCTCCGAATTTTCTTACACACGGTTCAGACTGCGTATCAGAGGGGAGGTCATAGATTCTGACCAAAAAAACTAGTTGTTTCGAACCTTACAGATGATGGTTGTGCCTCTTTTGATAGTTCCTTAAGTATAAGGAGCTTTTTCTCAAAATGTCATGGTTCCCGGGAGAGAACTTCCTAGAGGTCGTTTCTGCATCTAAACTGGAAGGAGAATAGATTGTTTCCCACCTCTTTTGCTATGAACCCCATTTGTGGCTTCATTGTTTTTTTCATAGTTTCTAAAAATCCGAAGGCATTAAAGGATTTATTTGTTAATACCTTTCCCATAAGGCATAATGAAGGTTCCCCTGTACCCTGTACCTCAGATTCGTCGAAGAAGACAACTGCGTTTTCACGACTCATGGGGCTCTTACTTCCACTTCTAGACGCCATGTTAAGAGAAAAACCGAGGAAAACAAAAACCCCCTAATACTACCACCGAAACACCAAACCTATCGGACCTAGGACACAAAATAAAAGAAAAAAAGCCCTACACTCTACCGGGGAAAACAGGGGAATGACAGAAAAGGTGCCTCACCATTCAGATCCAAACTACAAAGACTCCAAAATGCCTACGGGGCTCGACGCCTAGAGATCATAAATTCAAACTGTGATGAGGAGTTGAAAGGATAAAAGGACAGGGGAGAGTGGATAAGACCAAAGAAAAGGTTTGACTAAGTGGTGACAGCTGGGCAAAAGTCGCCAACACTGGCGGCGTGAAGACTGACTAAAGACTCACAGGACCTTGAGGAGAAAACCCTAAAACTAGAGGGACCATCCTAGAGAGAGATTTTTTTTTTGTTACTATAACAACACTACTGCTTTTATAATATTTTTTTCACATAATTCTTCCACATTTTCGATATTTTATACTTGTTTGTTACTATAAAACTATTACTTTTATAAAAAAAATTATCATACTTCTTCCACTTTTTCGATGTGGGACATAATAAAATCCATATCTTTATTTGTTACTAACACTATTGTTTTTATAATGATTTTCTCTCATATTCGATCCTCGTGTGGGATGGAATTTTTTTTATGTTTATTTGCTTCCTCCTATAGTTCTTTTACTTTTTATTAGATGTGGGACATAAATATCATATACGAAGTATTTGTTTTCTTACAAACATTATTGTTTTTATATTGTTTTCCTCTCATATTTTTTTACTCTTTATTATTCGATGTGAACATGTTTGTTTGTAATTATTTTTTCTAACATGTGTATAACTTATTTCATTTGGATTGAGAATTAATAATGAATTCCATTATTTCAAAGAATAAAAAATTATTATTTCAACAATATTCTAAACAAAATATATAATTATAAATGCCTAAAAAAATTGTTCATGCTAAGAATATTTTAATTCAATATAATTTTTATAAATGTAATAAAAATATTAAAAAAATACATATAAAATTATTTTACCGACTGGACCGTGAACCGGTGCCTAATCCGATTTGATCTCCGGTCCGGTTATAAAAACACTGCTTATAATCATTCCCCAAAATTCACCCCTTTCGCCAAAATCTTATTTTCTAAAATTTCTCATTGGTTTCTGATTTGGGTGTAAATTGCATGACTTATGTGCATATTTAGAGCTTATATTTTTTATATTTTCACATTATATTGGCCAATTGTGGATGATTTGATTTAATTGTGAGAAAGGTATGGTGTTCTTGATGTTTGTAGGTAAAACGAGGCTTTTAGGAGCAAAACACATGTCTATATCTCACTGAGTCAAAGAGAGGATTGCACCATTAAATTCGTCTCGAAAAATGGAGTGGAATGGAAAAAAGAATCGAGTCGATCGAAGATCGGAATCAAAAGTTTTGCACGAAAAAGGATCAGAAATTACTCGGCCGAGTTGCTCAAAAAACTCAAAATTTCAGAATCGGCCGAGTTGCCCAAATCCGGCCGAGCTCAAGGGATGGACTGAGACTAGAAATAGGCCCAACTCGGCCGAGTTGTTGAGTAGAAAAATCGTGTACACGCTTTTAATGGCCCATTTCTCCGGGGGGGGGGGGGTTGACCTATTTTCTCCAATTTTGAAGGGCCGACAAATTTCATCCAAAACTTTCTTACCTACTATAAATAGAGCCAATTTAAGTTTTAGAAAGGAGTCTTACTCATTTTACAAGCAATTTCTCACACACATTCACATAGTAATAGGTCTTCTTCATAGTTTAGTTTAATATCTTCATTAGATTAGATAGAATAGTGGTTTTTACTTCGAATCAAGCTACGATTATCATCGGGCTTCGTCTATTACATTGGTTTGTAGCTAAATTCTCATGATCAAGGTGATATTACTCTATTTTGCAATTCAATTTGGTATTTTCTTAATTTCTTCAATCTCTTGTTATTCTACTATGAGTTTGATGTTATTTGTTGTTGTAGCCATGGGATTCTCTTCTAGAACCATGGGTTAAACTCTTATTTCCTTGGGTGTGGATGTTTTGATGGGTGTTTAGTGAAATTTTGGTTTAATTGCATGATTAACTTAGGTTTTGGGTGTTTATGTTTCTAGAGTTGTGTTGTAATTGATTCATTTGGTTAATCAACCCTATTAGGGAGCATGTTCGATTATGTTAATTGCAACGAGAGTTGGGTTGCATGATTGGGAGTGTAAGTGTGGGCTTTGGTTAATTGAATAAAATTTAAGTAGTAATTAGCTTAACCGAGAGAGGGTTAATTGCTAGACCGACAACTTTAGACATCAATCGAATAGAGGCCGTTTAGGAGATTGGTGAGAGGGCGTCTCATAAGCATTAGTAACCGTGTTGAAAGTGCTTATGAGACACTATATTAGGAGCTTATGGTATTTGATTAGATCCTATAATTGCTAATCAATGCATGTGTTCACCTATGCCTTTCGAGGGGGTCTACACATAAGAGTGATAGCCTTTAGCTTAATCCAAAACCATAACTTAATTCATGCAATTGGTTCGTTAACTCATTGAATTGCCCACAAAATGGACACACCCGAGGCAATACCCCTTCTCTTGCACTTTCTATCAAAAGTTAGATAGTTCGTTATTTCTTTTGTTATATTCTTGTTATCTTAGTTAATCTAGTTTAATACTTTCGTTCTAATTCCCAAAAATTCAATAAACACGTTTAGTTACTACAATAGCATGAATACTCTTAACTCTAGGGATTCACTTACATTCAACTAAATCCTTGAACGAACAAACTACTTGGTCGTACTTACGTACTACAATCGGACCCATACGCTTGTGGGGATTGTTATTGTTGTACTAAAAAGTGTGCAAAATACGAACCAAGTCAATGGCGCCGCTGCCGGGGATCTAAGCGAGTGTTGTTAGTGAGACTTAGAGTTTGTTAAGTGTTATTGATAGTAGCATTTCTTTTCGTTATCTTGTTTTTCGTTTATCCTTGTGGGCTTTGATACTTATCTTTTGTAGGTGCATGATCATAAGATCACGTGGAGGAAACCTAGAACCGTTGGATTTTGAGATCGAGGCACACGCAAGAAGAAGAAATCGAATAGGAACCGATAAAGATTCATAGAAGAACCATTTGAGATGGAGAACAATGAAGAGATGAATCCTCCACCACTTGGAGATGATGATCTTCAAAGAGAGAATCCACAAGTTGGGAATCAACAAGGAGGTAATCCACCTCAAAACCCTCACCCAAATCTCCAAAATCCCAATCCAAAATATCCACTTCAAAACCAACTTCCATATCAAGGATACTATCCTTACCCTTACCCACCTCCACAACAAGCCTACTATCCACCACCTCCACCACATCAATACCCACTACCTCAACACCCTTACCCTCCTTACCAATATCCTCCACCTCAACAAATTCAAGAATAGTACATCCCTCCTCCTCCACATGTAGAAGAGCCTCAACATGTATACCATGGAAGGCCAATGATAGAATATTTTGAGCCTCAACCGAGGGAGCACTACGATGGGTTAGCAAGACCAAGGGTAGAGGCAAATAACTTTGAGATTAGTGCCTCTCTACTACGGATGTTGAGGGAGAGACAATTTGAAGGAAGAACGGAGGAAGGATTTGAGGAAGACCCGAATGAACATCTTGCTCATTTCTTAAAGGTGGCCGACACTCTCAAGCAAAATGGAGTGTCGGAAGATGCTAAGAATATGAGGCTATTCCCATTCACATTGTCGGGCAAAGCAAAGGCTTGGTTACAATCAAGTATCCCCGCCGGAGAAGTGAGGACGTGGGAAGAATTGAAAAAGAGACTTCTATTAATTGAAGTACTACCCT
Organism: Galeopsis tetrahit; assembly: GCA_963675135.1. Taxonomy (NCBI): domain Eukaryota; kingdom Viridiplantae; phylum Streptophyta; class Magnoliopsida; order Lamiales; family Lamiaceae; genus Galeopsis; species Galeopsis tetrahit. The sequence continues at coordinate 42,395,959 of OY776129.1, read as the reverse complement.
CCTTCTAAGACGATGGAAGCCAAACAAAAGATCTATACGTTTCAACAAGGAGTAAATGAGAGCATCAAAGAAGCATGAGAAAGGTTTACGAATCTTCTCATAACATGCCTCCATCATGGATTCCCACTAGAACAAACCACATGTTAGTTCTTCTGTGGGTTACGTGCGGAAGATCAACACCACATTGATGCTTGTGCGGGGGGTTCAATTTGGCGGAAATCGGCGGATGAGATCAATGACATCATGGAAGGGATATCAAATAATACTTTCAAGATGAGAGTAGACCGTGGAGCAAGACACCTGGTAGTCCAAGTAAATGATATGGAAAGTATGAAGGCAATGCTGGCCACACTCATAGAAAAGGTGAATGTTATATCTCAACCGAGAGATAATCATTTACCCTTTGGTCAAGAAGAGCCTCAAATGGGACCAATTGAAGAAGTGCTATATATGGGTCAACAAGGGTACCCACAAAATGTTCAAGGGAATCGACAATATCAAGGGCAACCACCATATCAAAATCGTGCTCAAGGATATCAAGTCTCTCCTCAAAACCGATTACAAGGCAAATCTTCATCATCTCAAGGCCAGGGGGTCCATCCCCTCAATACCAAACTCCTCAAAACCCGAATTTTCGGAGGAATGAAAATTTATCCTACTCCAATCCTAAAAGTGTTATTCAATATCTTCCCGGATTTGATCCCGGAGTAAAACTTCCAAGTGGGGAAGGTAAGTCCGCCACGGATGAGCTTCTTGCACTCATTTTGAAGAGGATGAATATGAGTGACAAGAGGAATGAGATGATTGATAAGAAGTTGGAGGTGATTGATAGGAGGTTGGAGGTAAGTGAGAAGAAATCCGTAGCAACCGACTCCATCCTTGCTCAACTTATGAGTAATAAAAAAACAATGGAATTCTAAATGGGTCAATTGGCAACTTCAATCGGATCTCAACCAAATAAGGGTAAATTTCCATCGACAATCGAGGTAAACCCACGTGAGCATTGTAATGTTATTACAATTTCAAGTGGTGAACAATATGGAGTTTCTTCAATGTCAAGTGAAGTAGAAGAGAATGAAGTGGTGAAGGGAAAAGAAAGGGAGGAAGAGAAAAAGAAGGAGGTAGAAAAAGTTGAGAGTGGAAAGATTGCTCCAAGAATTCCAAAGTGGAGAATTGCCAAGGATTTGAAGAAGAAGAAGAAGCATGAGGTACCTTGTGATAAATGAGGGGTTCCCATTACATATGAGCCGCTTCCATATCCGGGAAGGTATATAAGGAAGAAGATGGATGAAAAGTTTGGAAAGTTTTTGGAGATCTTCAAGAAAATCCACATTGATCTTCCACTTACGAATGCTTTAGAGCAAATGCCTCATTACATGAAGTTTCTAAAGGATGCAATATAAAATAAGAAGAACCTAGTGGATGATGTGAAGATCAAGTTGGACGAGAAGTGTAGTGCTATTCTTCAACGAAATCCTCCCGAAAAACTCAAGGATCCGGGTAGTTTCAGTCTCCCATGTGAGATTGGTGATGGTCCCATGATGAAAGTTCTTTGTGATTTGGGAGCTAGCATCAATTTGATGCCACTCTCAATCTTCAAGCGTTTGGGACTTGGAGAAGTAATGCCCACATCAATCACTCTTCAATTAGCGGACCGTTCTATCACACATCCTAAAGGGATCATTGAAGATGTATTGGTGAAGATTGATAAATCCATCATTCTGGCCGACTTCATGGTGCTTGATATGAAAGAAGATGCAAATATCTCATTGATTCTTGGGAGACTATTTCTTGCCACGGGGGGAGCAAATATAAACTTGAGGAAAGGAGAAGTGACATTGGAAGTGAATGGAGAGAAGGTGATTTTCTCCAAGTGTGACTCAATTGAAAGTGCACCAAGAAAGAAAGAATCTCACTCAATTAAAGAACTTGACATTTGTGTGAATGAGCCCTTACCAAGATTCTCATTGAAAGATTCGGGAGATGATCAAGAAAGGAAGCTGATGAGTCGGGATTATTGCATATTTTTTGTGCTTTAATTGAATATTTTATTTGAATTAAGATTTCTATTTTAGTATCTTTTCTCGACTTATGCATTGTGGTTTAAATTACCTTGATACTTTATTTTTATTTTATTTAGGTAAAAAGGGATGCATGTTATGTGAAGAAATTAACTCTACAATTAGAGAGTGAAGCCCAAACCTTAAATGGGTTGTTGTGAGTTTTAAGAGAAAAAAATAAATAAATAAAAGTTTTGGGCCCATTATTGTTGCTGGATTGGGCCAGTTAATTGAGGGCCTTAACCATCATCAAGGGAATTAGAAAAGGGAGGACACACACGGACAGAGGACAGCCGCGATCAAGGGAGAAAAAGGAGAGAAAAAGTCAAGGCTGGAAAAAGGGATTTTTGGCGATAACGCTGCTGAGGAAAATAAGGATTTTGGATGACTGCTTTTGGTTTGATCATTTAAAAACTTTTGTTTTCTTTTGAGATTGATTTTTGTAAAACATGAATTCATCAACTATTTGTGTTATCTCGTTGATCATGAGTAGCTAATTTCTTTATTCTAGCCCGAGGACGTGAAACCTTATATTGATTATGCCTGTTTAATTAAATAATTCCTGGTTGATTTTGATTTACATCTCGATTTTGTTATTATTTAAGTAGATGCTATGCATGTTTGAATTAGGAGTTTAATAGGCCTGATCACCCAATTTTATTCCTATATCAATTCTAGCTATTCCATAAATTGTAATCTGTAATTGTTATAATAATTTGGGAATTGTAGCAACTAAGGCAGAACACCTTAGGGAGTAATAACATTTAGGTTGCATGAAACGAGCGTCTCGTATTCATGGTCTAATTTATCCTATTGTTTTAGTTCTCAAATGCGTTCCTCGAGTTGAACCTTAGATACATGTTTTAGGGTTATTCGTAGGAATAGATTAATTGAGGGTCGTACCTGCTGATTAATTAAACGTAAGAAACAATTCGAACTAGTTTGGTCGTACCACTGGTTTAGGGATAAGATTCGAGAATAAATTGAGAAAATTGGATTTATTGATTAATTTGGTATAATTAATTGAGGGGACACTATCCGAGGGCTAAATCGTTCTTACTATTTGAATACTCATTATTTTACTTGCACTTTATCATTATTTTCTTGCTTCTTAGTAGTTATTAGTTAACCAATCCAAACCCCCCATTTTTTATTGCTTGCATACACAAATTGATTCGATTAAATTACACCGTTCCCTGTGGATCGACCCTTACTTGCCCTACTGTATTAGTGGGTAGCTAAGGAATTATTTTTGGGTGCCGGCGACAGAAGCAAACACCCAAACTTGAGCAAAACTCAAGTTTGGGGGGTGAAAGTGTGTGTGCGTGCGAAATCAGAGATGTTGTCTGTTGTGTTGGCACAATCTAGACAACACTATGCAGCGGAAATTAAATTGCACGTACTGAAAATAGAAGTATTCAAAATTTGCATAGATTATAAAATAATCTATGCTGTTCACTATATAGAAATATGTGAAACGAGTACAACCTCTTTGAGGTGTATAATTACACTACGAAAGTGTATAATGATTTACTAAGTTCTATGAAACTATCTCCCTCATAGATCTAATCACACAACCTAGTAAATAAGACTATGTTCTAACACACTACTATTCGGGTTTATAATAATGTGAAGAACTACAAGAAGAAACAAAGATATTCCTAACTAGAAGCGTATATAGCGTTCAATAGAGTAGTAGTCGATTTCAGCTTTTCTTCTTGTGTATCTTGTGTTGAGGGCAGCTTCTGTATTTATAGGCTTCATTCACGAACTGCCATCAACTCCCATGATCGCCTCAACCTTGAGATCATGCGGTTATAACTTCTCTCCACCACTCCTAGAATTTAGGGACTTGTTATACCATGGTCTAATAACTTCTCACTCCCACGCAGTGGCATGACTTGGTGTTGCCCACGTCTTCTAACTGCTCTGGGGACATCATTAGACAACAAGCGTAAGATAAGAGTTAGTGAAAGAAGGAAGGGCAAATTCTGATGTTGTCATGAGTGTTGGGAACATTAAACACAACACTCGGTTGTCAGTGTTGGATCATTAAACATAACACTCATATCAACATCAACAATCTCCCCCAATTTGACCTTTCTACATCAACATTCCTGAAGTTCACACAACAAGGATATTGATTAAGAAGTTTACACAATTGATATTCCAAACAAAGATTGAAGTAACAATCTGCATAAGATCAAATTAAAGTAAACAACATTTAAACCAAAAAAAACTTGTTTAGATTTAAATAACTAGAGCAAAAGTAAATCCTAAATAATTACAGAATGTAATAAAGACAGAGTTTGAGAGAAATAAAAAAACATAAGTACAAAGCTTTTTACAACAAGGAAAGAACTGAATTTAACACAAGGGAAAGGATTGGGCTGAAAATGTGTTTCAGCTGCATCTCCATAATCTGCATTTACTCCCCCATTGTGTAAGCTCTCCCCCTGTCTTCAAGCTCATCATTTATCCAGATCACCATAGAGATCCTGGATATCATGTGCATCTCCCTCAGTCATTTCAGTGTCCACAGCAGGTTCATCAGCTCGGCCAGGAACTGAATCCGGTTGTTCATCTACAGTAGGAGCAACAATGTCAACAATGTTAGTGGACTGATTGTGTGAACTATCAGCTACTCCACCTGTTGAAGTGGAAAGAAGATCCATCCAAAATTTCTTTTGGACTAGAAGATCCTCCACACTATTCATGGTCTAATCCGAATAACATTTAGGTTGCATGAAACGAGCGTCTCGTATTCATGGTCTAATTTATCCTATTGTTTTAGTTCTCAAATGCGTTCCTCGAGTTGAACCTTAGATACATGTTTTAGGGTTATTCGTAGGAATAGATTAATTGAGGGTCGTACCTGCTGATTAATTAAACGTAAGAAACAATTCGAACTAGTTTGGTCGTACCACTGGTTTAGGGATAAGATTCGAGAATAAATTGAGAAAATTGGATTTATTGATTAATTTGGTATAATTAATTGAGGGGACACTATCCGAGGGCTAAATCGTTCTTACTATTTGAATACTCACTATTTTACTTGCACTTTATCATTATTTTCTTGCTTCTTAGTAGTTATTAGTTAACCAATCCAAACCCCCCATTTTTTATTGCTTGCATACACAAATTGATTCGATTAAATTACACCGTTCCCTGTGAATCGACCCTTACTTGCCCTACTGTATTAGTGGGTAGCTAAGGAATTATTTTTGGGTGCCGGCGACAGAAGCAAACACCCAAACTTGAGCAAAACTCAAGTTTGGGGGGTGAAAGTGTGTGTGCGTGCGAAATCAGAGATGTTGTCTGTTGTGTTGGCACAATCTAGACAACACTATGCAGCGGAAATTAAATTGCACGTACTGAAAATAGAAGTATTCAAAATTTGCATAGATTATAAAATAATCTATGCTGTTCACTATATAGAAATATGTGAAACGAGTACAACCTCTTTGAGGTGTATAATTACACTACGAAAGTGTATAATGATTTACTAAGTTCTATGAAACTATCTCCCTCATAGATCTAATCACACAACCTAGTAAATAAGACTATGTTCTAACACACTACTATTCGGGTTTATAATAATGTGAAGAACTACAAGAAGAAACAAAGATATTCCTAACTAGAAGCGTATATAGCGTTCAATAGAGTAGTAGTCGATTTCAGCTTTTCTTCTTGTGTATCTTGTGTTGAGGGCAGCTTCTGTATTTATAGGCTTCATTCACGAACTGCCATCAACTCCCATGATCGCCTCAACCTTGAGATCATGCGGTTATAACTTCTCTCCACCACTCCTAGAATTTAGGGACTTGTTATACCATGGTCTAATAACTTCTCACTCCCACGCAGTGGCATGACTTGGTGTTGCCCACGTCTTCTAACTGCTCTGGGGACATCATTAGACAACAAGCGTAAGATAAGAGTTAGTGAAAGAAGGAATGGCAAATTCTGATGTTGTCATGAGTGTTGGGAACATTAAACACAACACTCGGTTGTCAGTGTTGGATCATTAAACATAACACTCATATCAACATCAACAATCTCCCCCAATTTGACCTTTCTACATCAACATTCCTGAAGTTCACACAACAAGGATATTGATTAAGAAGTTTACACAATTGATATTCCAAACAAAGATTGAAGTAACAATCTGCATAAGATCAAATTAAAGTAAACAACATCTAAACCAAAAAAAACTTGTTTAGATTTAAATAACTAGAGCAAAAGTAAATCCTAAATAATTACAGAATGTAATAAAGACAGAGTTTGAGAGAAATAAAAAAACATAAGTACAAAGCTTTTTACAACAAGGAAAGAACTGAATTTAACACAAGGGAAAGGATTGGGCTGAAAATGTGTTTCAGCTGCATCTCCATAATCTGCATTTACTCCCCCATTGTGTAAGCTCTCCCCCTGTCTTCAAGCTCATCATTTATCCAGATCACCATAGAGATCCTGGATATCATGTGCATCTCCCTCAGTCATTTCAGTGTCCACAGCAGGTTCATCAGCTCGGCCAGGAACTGAATCCGGTTGTTCATCTACAGTAGGAGCAACAATGTCAACAATGTTAGTGGACTGATTGTGTGAACTATCAGCTACTCCACCTGTTGAAGTGGAAAGAAGATTCATCCAAAATTTCTTTTGGACTAGAAGATCCTCCACACTATTCATGGTCTAATCCGAATAACATTTAGGTTGCATGAAACGAGCGTCTCGTATTCATGGTCTAATTTATCCTATTGTTTTAGTTCTCAAATGCGTTCCTCGAGTTGAACCTTAGATACATGTTTTAGGGTTATTCGTAGGAATAGATTAATTGAGGGTCGTACCTGCTGATTAATTAAACGTAAGAAACAATTCGAACTAGTTTGGTCGTACCACTGGTTTAGGGATAAGATTCGAGAATAAATTGAGAAAATTGGATTTATTGATTAATTTGGTATAATTAATTGAGGGGACACTATCCGAGGGCTAAATCGTTCTTACTATTTGAATACTCATTATTTTACTTGCACTTTATCATTATTTTCTTGCTTCTTAGTAGTTATTAGTTAACCAATCCAAACCCCCCATTTTTTATTGCTTGCACACACAAATTGATTCGATTAAATTACACCGTTCCCTGTGGATCGACCCTTACTTGCCCTACTGTATTAGTGGGTAGCTAAGGAATTATTTTTGGGTGCCGGCGACAGAAGCAAACACCCAAACTTGAGCAAAACTCAAGTTTGGGGGGTGAAAGTGTCTGTGCGTGCGAAATCAGAGATGTTGTCTGTTGTGTTGGCACAATCTAGACAACACTATGCAGCGGAAATTAAATTGCACGTACTGAAAATAGAAGTATTCAAAATTTGCATAGATTATAAAATAATCTATGCTGTTCACTATATAGAAATATGTGAAACGAGTACAACCTCTTTGAGGTGTATAATTACACTACGAAAGTGTATAATGATTTACTAAGTTCTATGAAACTATCTCCCTCATAGATCTAATCACACAACCTAGTAAATAAGACTATGTTCTAACACACTACTATTCGGGTTTATAATAATGTGAAGAACTACAAGAAGAAACAAAGATATTCCTAACTAGAAGCGTATATAGCGTTCAATAGAGTAGTAGTCGATTTCAGCTTTTCTTCTTGTGTATCTTGTGTTGAGGGCAGCTTCTGTATTTATAGGCTTCATTCACGAACTGCCATCAACTCCCATGATCGCCTCAACCTTGAGATCATGCGGTTATAACTTCTCTCCACCACTCCTAGAATTTAGGGACTTGTTATACCATGGTCTAATAACTTCTCACTCCCACGCAGTGGCATGACTTGGTGTTGCCCACGTCTTCTAACTGCTCTGGGGACATCATTAGACAACAAGCGTAAGATAAGAGTTAGTGAAAGAAGGAAGGGCAAATTCTGATGTTGTCATGAGTGTTGGGAACATTAAACACAACACTCGGTTGTCAGTGTTGGATCATTAAACATAACACTCATATCAACATCAACAATCTCCCCCAATTTGACCTTTCTACATCAACATTCCTGAAGTTCACACAACAAGGATATTGATTAAGAAGTTTACACAATTGATATTCCAAACAAAGATTGAAGTAACAATCTGCATAAGATCAAATTAAAGTAAACAACATCTAAACCAAAAAAAACTTGTTTAGATTTAAATAACTAGAGCAAAAGTAAATCCTAAATAATTACAGAATGTAATAAAGACAGAGTTTGAGAGAAATAAAAAAACATAAGTACAAAGCTTTTTACAACAAGGAAAGAACTGAATTTAACACAAGGGAAAGGATTGGGCTGAAAATGTGTTTCAGCTGCATCTCCATAATCTGCATTTACTCCCCCATTGTGTAAGCTCTCCCCCTGTCTTCAAGCTCATCATTTATCCAGATCACCATAGAGATCCTGGATATCATGTGCATCTCCCTCAGTCATTTCAGTGTCCACAGCAGGTTCATCAGCTCGGCCAGGAACTGAATCCGGTTGTTCATCTACAGTAGGAGCAACAATGTCAACAATGTTAGTGGACTGATTGTGTGAACTATCAGCTACTCCACCTGTTGAAGTGGAAAGAAGATCCATCCAAAATTTCTTTTGGACTAGAAGATCCTCCACAGAATGCTGCAAGTTAAGAATAGAACCCTGCAAAATATCAATCTGCCTCATAATATAATGTGAAGACAAATAGATTGAGGAGGCAGCTCCTTCTGGAGGCAGTGTGGTATTGTGGAAGAGATCATTTTGCTGGAACACTACTGGGGCCTGCTTCATCATCATTCCTTCTCAAAGGAAGATCAACCACCCTTTCACCTTGGATGAGGAACTGATTTGAAATGCTAAAGCTTGGGACATAGGTGCTTATGACCTCATCTTCAATTCTTTCAAATGCTTTGTCCAACATGTATGTGTACACAAGGCATGGGTAAGGCAGGATACCTCTCCCAGTCATGTCAGATTTAAAGGTCATCATGTTGGTGAAGATAACCTGTCCTAGGTTAAATCTTTTCAAGTGTCCAATCTTGTACATTAGGACAGCTTGTTCTAAGGTGAGAGTGGTGTTGTTTGTAGTAGGCAGCCAATTAAAACACACCAACTTATGTAAAACAGAATATAGACTTGTAAGTTTAGAGGCCAAAATTCTTCTTCTCCATTTAGTGATTACTCCCCCAGTCAAGATGCTTATCATCACATCATGATCAGTAACAACAGGATCCTCCATAATCTTAGTTTTAAGTAAAATATTGATCCTCCTAGGGGTAATCATATGCCTATTTCCTCTAAACCAAAAAGTACCATATCTTGTAGAGTTGGGATCACCAGCAAATTGAGGGATGTTTGAATAAAATTCATATACCCAATCAACAATATAGGGACAAGCAAATTGCAAAGCATGCAGTAAAGATCTTTCTTTAAACCAATCAAGCAGATTCATATCCTCAAAATCAGAAGTTTTAATCAGTCTTTCACTTATAATCTGCCTAGTTCTTATGGTTCTATACTGTATGCTTGACTTATCATTGTAATCTTCATCAGAATAACTATTCCTATCATCAGAAGAGAAAAGTACCTCATGTTCATCCTCATCTGATGAATCGGATGACTGATCGGGTTCTGATTGATCTGGTGTTGCCATCGGAGAGGCAACACTTTCGGGCTCTCGGAGCCTTTTTGATCGTCGAACTGGTGGAGTTGGTTCACTTTCCTCCTCCATTTCCTCAGCAACTTCGTCCACATCCTCTTCATTAACAGCCACTTCTTCTTCCATTGAAGGAGCAGGTTGTTCAGCCTCTGTTTCTTGTTCTGGTTCAGAATCAGATACATCAATTGGCTCAGAGGCATTCCCATCCGTTCTGGGCTTTTTCCCTTTTCCAGAGTAATCAACAATTTTGCCCAGATTCCTTTGGGACTTTCTCTTACCACCAGGCCATTTTCGTGCAGGTGGAACAATAGCAGCTTTCTTTTTGCCCTTTTTGTTCCGATGTATTCTTTCGAACTTTGCGGCCAGGACTTCTTCATCCGAGGACTCTAGCTGAGTTTGCATGTCCACATCCCCTTTGAACATGGCATTATCCAGCGTTTCTCCCTCAAGCACTAAAACAGGGTGATTTGTTTTCAGGCTTAGGGTTTCAAAAGCTTCTTTCAAAGTGTTGAACGGGGTGCCCAGAGGGAAGTGTAAGGTGACTGGGGTATTTTCTGGTACGGGAGCTTCAGATGAGGGCTCATCTGGTGGGTTGGAGATTGGAATTTCTGTAGTGGCGTTTGAATTCGCGATTTCAGTGCGAATATCGTATGGATTGTAAGGTACGATTTCAAGAGGGGTTGTTTGAGTAGGTTCTTCTTCAGAGGCGAAAGGAACCACTATGGTGCCGACGGTGAACGATGGTGAGTTTGGTGAGTTGGATGACGCCATATCAGCAAGGAGATTGAGAGGGTCTGGAGAAATTTTGTTGCTTGAATTCGGGTTTGAGTGTGCAGCAGTGATCGAAGGAGTGGACATATTTGAACCTGTACACACAAAACAAGACAGCAAAATTAATTTTGAGACCTTTCGAATTCTGTATACACAATGTAAGTTAGAAATCAACCAGTGTGTGTCCAAGGGAACTGAATATACTTGAGTGCTACAAATATAATTAATATTTTTAATTACCAGGCTTAATTGTGTTAACAAGGCTTTTCAAGTATTTTCCAACACTGTAATGGAGATTCATCTTATATGGAGAGTTGAGATGAAGAAGTTACACGATTTTGGAGTGTGAGGGAAGTGAAGTAGTGGAAGTAACTTCCCCACTAAATGATCGTGGTTAACAGAGAGATTAAGAGATTCTGGAAAAACAAAATTAAATAAAAGCGGAATAACTGAAATAATAAAACAAGGCAAGATTAAGTCAAATTAAATATTTCAGAGAATAATATTTAATAATTATCAAAAATAACTAATTCCATGAAAATTGGGATAAGAATCTAAATTAACGAGTGTTTTGACTATTGTTGGCATTCTATACACCTCAACATAGTTTTTTCATGATTTTTCATCATATGTGTTGCTCTAATTTCTTTTTCTTTTTATCACACTTCACATTGATCCATCTTTTGAAAAGAGTGCATCGTAGTAGCGAACTCTGTGCCCCATAGTTACTCAATGGATTTGTGAATATATTGATGCAATTTATATCACCTTTTGAAAAGAGATCATCGTAGTAGCGAGCTCTGTGTCCCATAGTTACTCAGTGATTTATAAAGCATCTAATATGTGATTTTTCTTTTGTAGCATTTGAGAGGTGTATAGGCTCTTTTAGTATTTTTTTCACAAGTTATTCAGAATTCAAATATCAATCATAAGGAATTTCATCAATTCAATAATTACGAAAATTAAAGCAAGGAAACACATAAGTGACTTATCTTAGTGTTGTCTCAAATGCTGCCACATTTGATACAACACCCTTGATCATATTTTCAGATATTACATAAGCCAAGAGATTTTCGTAGAGAAGAAAACCTCTTATCATCAAGAGCTTTAGTGAATATATCATCTAATTGTTTTTCAGTAGATATGTACTCCATCTTAACAACTTCCTTTTCAACAAGATCTCTTATAAAGTGATGTCTAATACTTATATGCTTTGTTAATGAATGTTGCACTGGATTTTTTGAGATATTTATAGCACTAATATTATCACAGTACACAGTTAGAACATCACTAGGTAAGCCATAATCATGAAACATTTTTTGCAACCAAAGTAATTGAGTACAACAACTCCCTGATGCAATGTATTCTGATTCAGCTGTTGATTTAGAAAAACAGTTCTGTTTTCTACTGTGCCAAGAGATTAAATTGTTCCCCATATAGAAACAACCACCACTTGTGCTTTTCCTATCATCACAGTCTCCTGCCCAATCTGCATCACTGTAACCTATTAAGGTGCAGTTTGTGTCTTTGTTGTACCAAATACCTAAATCACATGTACCTGCAATATACTTAATGATTCTTTTAACAGCATTCATATGTGATTCTTTGGGATTAGCTTGGTATCTAGCACATAAACAAACACTGAACATAATATCAGGTCTGCTGGAACTCAAATATAACAGACTGCCAATCATAGACCTGTACAGTGTTGAGTCAACATTTTGGCCAACACTGTCCTTACTCAGTTTCTGAGTAGATCCCATAGGTGTTTTCATATGTTTAGCACTCTCTAAACCAAACATTTTTACTAGACTCTTAGCATACTTACTTTGTGAGATAAAAATCCCATCCTTTTGCTGTTTGACTTGCAGTCCTAGAAAGTAATTTAAGTCACCAACCATAGACATTTCAAAGGTAGATGTCATCTCATTTACAAAGTGTTTAAGCATATTGTCACAAGTAGAACCAAATACTATATCATCAACATAGATTTGAGCAATCATAATATCATTTTTATCATGTTTGATGAATAGTGTTCTATCAGCTTCTCCTCTTACAAAACCAAACTCAATTAGGAAATCTGTCAACCTTTCATACCATGCTCTAGGTGCTTGTTTCAAGCCATATATAGCCTTTTTCAATTTATAGACATGATCAGAAAAATCAGGGTTTTCAAAGCCTTTAGGTTGTTCAACATAAGCTTCTTCATTTAGAATACCATTTAGAAAGGCAGCTTTAACATCCATTTGGTGCAGTTTTATATCAATATAGCATGCAATGGCAAGTAAGAGCCTAATGGATTCTATTCTAGCAACAGGAGCAAATGTTTCATCAAAGTCTACACCTTCTACCTGTGTATATCCTTGAGCAACCAACCTAGCTTTGTTTCTAATAATGTTTCCCATTTCACCAGTCTTGTTTTTGAAAATCCATTTAGTTCCTATAACATTAATATGTTCTGGTCTAGGAACTAATGTCCACACATCATTCCTAACAAATTGATTAAGTTCTTCATGCATAGCTTCTATCCAATTCTCATCATCTAATGCTTCTTTAACAGATTTGGGTTCAATCTCAGAGTGATAGCATTCATGATTTACCTTACTACACATACATGACATGCATATTGATCTTACCACATCCTTTGAATTCATCCCCATTCTTCTTCTGGTTTGAACACCTGTAGACTGCTCACCAATAATTTGGTCTTGTGGATGATATTTCTGAATCCTTATGGAAGGAGTTTTCTGGAGATTATACAGATTTTCAGGATCTGTATTATCAGATGTTTCCTCTGGTATGTCATCATTCTTCTCAACATTCTGAACCTGTTCAACATTTTCAGTAATGATTGGTACATTGATCAAGTCTGAAATGTCTTCATCTTCAATGCTTTTACCTGTAATGCTTGTATCATCATCAAAAACAACATTTACAGATTCTTGTACAGTATCAGTCCTAAAGTTATAAATCATATAGGCTTTGCTGTTTCTTGAGTAACCAAGAAAGAAGCATTTATCACTCTTTGAGTCAAACTTATGTAACTGATCCCTGTCATTCAAGATATAGCATACACAGCCAAAAACATGGAAATATTTCAGATTTGGCTTTCTATTGTTCAGAATTTCATATGGAGTTCTAGTAGAATCTGTTCTAATATAAACTCTATTAGCAATATGACAAGCAGTATTAAGAGCTTCAGCCCAAAATCTTTTAGATAAGTTCTTAGAACATAACATGACTCTAGCCATTTCTTGAAGTGTTCTATTCTTTCTTTCTGCTATGCCATTTTGTTGAGGAGTTTTGGGAGAAGAAAACTCTTGAATTATACCTTTTGATTCACAAAACTCAGTAAAGGAACTGTTTTCAAATTATCTTCCATGATCTGACCTAATTCTGCATACTTTAGAATTGAAAACATTCTTAAATCTTTTATACATAATTTTGAAAATGGAAAAAGTTTCAGATTTATCTTTTAAGAATTCAATCCATGTGAATCTAGAGTAATCATCTACCACAACTAAAGAATACCTTTTACCTCCAATACTTTCTGTTTCCATAGGACCCATAAGATCCATGTGCAGTAATTCGAAGCAATGTTTAGTTGAGCAATGTCCCAACATTTTGTGAGACACCTTGATCTGTTTTCCTTTTTGACAAGGTCCACATACTTTGTTATCTGAGAATTTCAGATCTGGTAAACCTGTAACAGCTTTTAATCTAACAAGTTTATCAAGTTGTCTATAGTTAGCATGTCCAAGTTTATGGTGCCACAAAATACTATCATCAACTTTAGCCTTATTGCAGATAAGTTCAGATTCAATAAGATAACAATTATCAGCAGATCTGTTTCCCATAACATGAGTTCTTATCAAACTTAACATGCAAATCATCATCACATAATTGACTAATACTTATAAGATTGTCCAGTAATCCATCAACATGCAAAACATTGGATAACTTGGGAAAACCAGGAACATTCAATGTCCCTTTACCAATAATTTTCCCTTTTGATCCACCACCATAAGTGACATTACCACCATTGTAAACAGTATAATCAGTAAGATAATTAATTTGACCTGTCATGTGTTTAGAACAGCCACTATCAAAGTACCATAATCCAGGTATACATGCTTTCAGAGACATATGAACAACATTACAAGATGTATTTTCTTTTGGAGTCCATGCAGAATTACTATGTGATCTTGAATGTTGAGTCATTCCAGGCAATACAGACTGTTTCAAATCATTTTTCTTCTTCAAACAGTGAGGACTTTTATGACCCTTTTTGAAACAGTAATGGCATATAACATCTTTTGCAATAATCTGAGTTTTAGTAGAAACACTAGGATTGTAATTCACTTCAGCTTTTACAAAAACAGTAGGTTTTTTAGATTCAGACTCCTTTTGGTTCTTACCTTGGTAGCCAATACCTGTTCTTCTTGAATTGTTGGTCATAAGAGAGTCTTCCAGTTTGTTCTTTCCATCAGAAAATCTTTTGAAGCTTAGAGAGGCTTCCTTCAATCTCTCTTCAAGTTTAGATATCTCCACATCTTTTCTTGTTAGAATGCCTTCAAGCTTAGTAGCAGATTCTCTTAAATCAGAATTTTCAAAGTTCAGAGACTTAATGATGTGATTAAGTTTCTCAGTTTCAGAAGATATTTTGCAAACTTTCTCATTTCATAGGAATATTTCTTAAAATCAAGAACAGACACATCTAGCCTTTCTTTGAGTTTAGAAATTTCCTTATCCTTCTTTGTTAAAAGACTTTCCAGTTTGAAAACAGTATTAGACAAGTCTTGAATGTCAGCATCTCTTCTGGATAAACCTGCTTTATTTGATGAACCTGTCTCATTAACAGAACTTGTGAAACAGTTAAATTCTGGTACATTATTATTTAGTGATTTCTCAAATGATGGATCATTTGTCCTCACATCATAATAATAGTCCAGATCATCATCAAAAGTATCATCATACAGAATTCTAGCAGAGAAAGCTTTTTCAATATCTTTTTCAGGATCATGATCAACATCAGACTCATCGCTTAAAGTAGCACTGAAATTAAGTTTCTTTTTTAGAATGGTGTTAGCACATTCATTAGCATAATGACCATATCCAGAACATGCATCACATTTAACATTATTCCTATACTCTTGATCAGATCTAAACCTGTTACCTCTTTCTAATTGTCGAGAAGGATTAAAATTGTTCTTCCTAATAGGCAATTGTTGAGTATTATTAATCTGAACCTTAGGTTGAATGTTGTCCTTAAGCCTATTATTCTTGTTCTTCATAAAGGTCTTAAACTGTTTGGTAATGAAAGCCATATAATCAGGATTATTAAGGTATTCCTCAATATCATCTTCATCAGAATCAATTTCAGTAACATAAGGAGACTTTTCAGAACCCGATGATACAGATGATGAGGCATCACCTTTGAAAACAAGCACTTTCTTTTCATTATCAGTCTTTTCAGAAATGTTCATCTCATAACTTTTCAAAATACCAACCAATTCATTTTGACTTATCACATCAGTATCCTTAGCTTCTTCTATAGCACATATCTTAGGTTCAAAACGTTTAGGAACAGATCTAAGAATTTTATGTGCTAACCTTTGATTTGATATTGGATCACCAAGAGAATGAGCTTCATTTGAAATCTCAGTCAGCTTTTCGTTGTAGGATGAAATGGTTTCATCTTCTTTCATCCTCAGGTTTTCGAACTTGGTTCCAAGCATACGTAGTCTGGTCCTTCGTACACTATCTGATCCTTCACAATGATCTTGCAGTCGATCCCATGCATCCTTCGAAGAAATGCAGTTTGATATGATTTTGAACATGGAGGCATCAGTTGAGGTGAAGATTGCATTCAACGCCTTTGAATTGTAACTTGCAGTTGTGATTTCTTCAACTGTCCAGTCGAGCTCTCTCTTGATCCGGGCTTCATGATCTTCATCCGCAGCAGTTCTTGGTTGAGTCCAACCAGCAAGAACACTCCTCCAGGCTCGTTCATCAATGGATTTGATGTACATCCTCATCTTTGGTTTCCAGAAAGCATAATTCGTGCCATCTAGAATAAGAGGCTTTAGTGCGGGTGAACGTGGATACTCCATTTCAGATTTTACACACACTAAGCAGAATCTCTACTTAGTGTATCAAGTAGTTGGCTCTGATACCAACTGAAAGTGTGTGTGCGTGCGAAATGTTGTCTGTTGTGTTGGCACAATCTAGACAACACTATGCAGCGGAAATTAAATTGCACGTACTGAAAATAGAAGTATTCAAAATTTGCATAGATTATAAAATAATCTATGCTGTTCACTATATAGAAATATGTGAAACGAGTACAACCTCTTTGAGGTGTATAATTACACTACGAAAGTGTATAATGATTTACTAAGTTCTATGAAACTATCTCCCTCATAGATCTAATCACACAACCTAGTAAATAAGACTATGTTCTAACACACTACTATTCGGGTTTATAATAATGTGAAGAACTACAAGAAGAAACAAAGATATTCCTAACTAGAAGCGTATATAGCGTTCAATAGAGTAGTAGTCAATTTCAGCTTTTCTTCTTGTGTATCTTGTGTTGAGGGCAGCTTCTGTATTTATAGGCTTCATTCACGAACTGCCATCAACTCCCATGATCGCCTCAACCTTGAGATCATGCGGTTATAACTTCTCTCCACCACTCCTAGAATTTAGGGACTTGTTATACCATGGTCTAATAACTTCTCACTCCCACGCAGTGGCATGACTTGGTGTTGCCCACGTCTTCTAACTGCTCTGGGGACATCATTAGACAACAAGCGTAAGATAAGAGTTAGTGAAAGAAGGAAGGGCAAATTCTGATGTTGTCATGTGTGTTGGGAACATTAAACACAACACTCGGCTGTCAGTGTTGGATCATTAAACATAACACTCATATCAACATCAACAGGGGGGTTTGATAAAGAGAAGAGTTTTGGTGAGTGCCTTGAGGGTAGTGAAGAATAAGAGGGAAGAAGAAAGAGTTTGAACGAGAAAAAGATTGAAAAGGGCTTTGAAATTGGAGATACGGTGGTATGGTGCAACGTGGGAGTGATGGAAGTCCTTGGAAAGATGAAGCTCAAGGAATGCAAAATGTTGGTCATGAAGAATGTTACGATTATCAATGATATTCGACTCCGATTAGACGTCTCCAATCACAAGTAAAATAATCGGCCAATATTCAATCCAACGAAAGCATGGCAATTCACAAATATAAACGAAAACGAAAAACAGAGCACAAGAAGATTTAAGTGGTTCGATCAATGTGATCTACATCCACTGGACACACGACTTCAATTTGATTAGTTCAAGAGATGTTTACAAACACTCATCACTCGGAAAGGGATTTATCCTCACTTCACTCGTGAACTCTCAACTCTCAAAACGAATGCTCGCAGGTGTCAAGAATTACAATTACAAGTAATGGGGTATTTATAGGTTGTCAAGGGTGATTGCAGCGTGTGTTGAAAGCGTGCTCTGTTGCCACGTGGATTTTGTTACAACCGTGTAACCCTGCTATCAGAACTCAACTAGTCTGGTCAGACCTCTACTTGTCTGGTCTTCCCAACTCGTCTTGTCCTTCGCAACACCCATCTCATCTGTTTGGACTCCTCCAACTCATCTGATCTGAGCTAACTTGTCTGACTCCACCAGCTGATACGCCCAACAGCTGAGTCCTTCAGAAGACTTCTATCGACTAAGTACCTCGACTGATCTGCCCAACAGACGAGTACAGTAGTAGAGTAGAATCTACCTGGTCTTCACAAGACGAGTAGCACTCGTCTAGTCTAGGAGGATTTGAGATAAACCTCACAATTCTCCACCTTTAGCTCAAAATCTCCACCTTGAACTAACAACTCCGATCTATCCTTCTCAAAGGACAGATTCTACTACTAATCTGCCGCCACCAGACTAGTAGCCTTCTCCGCAGAGGTCACTAATGCAAACCAACTGACCTAAGAAATAAACCAAACTTCTCTTTTGGTAATGCCTTAGTAAATGCATCAGCAGGGTTCTCCTCAGTAGCTATCTTAACCACCTGGACGCTCCCCTTCTCCACAATGTCTCTCACAAAGTACAGTTTCACATCAATGTGCTTGGTTCTCTCGTGATACCCCTGATGCTTTGCGAGATGAATTGCGCTTTGATTATCACAGAAGACAGTCACACTGTTCTGAGATAAACCAAATTCCTTAAGAATCCCTTTCAGCCACATGCTTTCCTTGACTGCCTCAGTCAAGGCCACGTACTCCGCTTCAGTAGTAGACAATGCAACTACGGATTGATGAATAGACCTCCATGACACTGCCGTACCAAATAGAGTGAACACATATCCTGTTAAGGATTTCCGAGTGTCAACATTGGCTGCGTAATCTGCATCAACGTATCACACAAGTGCATCCCCCTCACTTGGCATCTTCTGAAATTTCAGACCAGTCTGTGCTGATCCCAGAACATATCTCATAACCCACTTAACCGTTTCCCAATGGCTTAAGCCTGGATCACTCATATATCTGCTGATCACACTCATAGCATGCGTCAAGTCTGGCCTACAACACACCATAGCATACATTAGACTCCCTACAGCACTGGCATAAGGTATCTTGCTCATCTGAGTTCGCTCTTGGCTGTTCCTGGGACTCATCTGATTGGACAAACGATGATGTTGGCCAATAGGAGTAGAGACAGTCTTTGCCTTATGCATTCTAAACCTCTCTAACACCTTCTGAAGATAAGTAGGTTGACTCAGCAGAATAGACCTGTCTAGTCTACTGATCTCCATCCCAAGAATCACTTTGGCTTCACCAAGATCTTTCATCTCAAACTCCTGTTTGAGGATCTCCTTAACTTGATTAACACTGTCAATAGACTCGCCTGCTATTAACATGTCATCAACATACAACAGAAGATAGGTAACAGCAGTCCCAACCCGTCTGAAATAGACACAGCTGTCGTACAAGCTCCTTGTAAAACCAGCTGAGCAAATGTACTCATCAAATCTCAAGTACCATTGTCTAGGGCTTTGTTTGAGGCCATAGAGGGACTTCTTCAATAGACAGACCTTGTCTTCCCCTTCTTCTATGTCCAACCCTTCTGGTAACTTCATGTAGATCCTCTCGTCTAGAGATCCATGTAAGAAAGTTGTGGTCACATCCATCTAATGTAGCTCCAATTCGAATTGAGCGACCATAGCTAACAAGATTCTGATGCTACAATGCTTCACAACAGGTGAGAAGATTTCATTGAAATCGATACCTTCTTTCTGTGTAAATCCCTTAGCTACAAACCTCGCTTTGTATCTAAGTCTGCCACCCCTCTGAGCCTCCACCTTCTTTTTATAGATCCACTTGCACCCAACCAACTTCTTGTTCTTGGGCCTCTGAACAATTTCCCATGTCTGGTTCTTGTTTAGAGAAAGCAGCTCCTCCTCCATAGCAACTATCCACTTCTCCTTGTCGTGGCAGCTAATGGCTTCTGAATAAGACTTTGGCTCCAGAGACTCCACCTCAAGAGCTGCACATAATGCAAATGAGACTATGTCAGCTTGACCATACCTCTGAGGTGGGTGGACTTCTCGTCTGGTTCTGTCCCGTGCCAATTGATAATGTTGAAGATCATTCTCGCCTTGAGGATCGCCCTCCTCATCTGGATCAATATCATCTCCAACTGGTCTTGTGGAGTCAACTTGCTCCACCTCGACTTGTGTCTCGTCTGGTTGGTTATCAGCTGCACTAGTACTCGTACTAGTCTGTTCTGATAGAGGCATCCGACTCTCATCAAACGTAACATCTCTACTGATTATGCACTTTTGCATCCCAGCTTCGAGGCACCATAACCTGTATCCTTTCACGCCAGAGGGATACCCAACAAACACGCATCGCAAGGCTCGAGGCTCAAGCTTATCTTGCTTGACATGAGCATAAGCTTGACATCCAAATACCTTCAAATGATTGTAATCGGCTGCACATCCAGACCACAACTCCTCTGGGGTTTTGTATTGCACAGCCGAGGAAGGACTCTTGTTTATCAGGTAGGCTGCAGTAGACACAGCCTCTCCCCAAAACACATTCGGCAGACAAGAACTGTTCAACATACACCTAACTCTCTCAAGTAGTGTCTGGTTCATCCTCTCAGCTACTCCATTTTGCTGAGGGGTCCCTGGCACAGTCATATGCCGTACTATTCCTTTCGATTTGCAGAACGCATTGAACTCGTCTGATAGGTACTCCAGACCATTATCAGTTCTCAAATGTTTGAGAGTCTTGTCTGTGACATTTTCACATTCAATGAGCCATTCCTTGAATTTCTCAAATGCTTCTGACTTCGACTTCAGAATAGACACCCACACCTTTCTTGAGTAGTCGTCTAAGATAGACAGGAAGTATTTTCCACCAGACCTTTTCTGATTCCTCGCTGGCCCCCATAGATCAGAATGGACATAGTCCATGATCCCATTGGTAGAGTGAACACCCTTACCAAACTTAAGTCTCTTGGACTTACCAAGAATACAAGACTCACACAAGTCGAGTTGAGTGATCTTGTCTTTGCCAAGCAGACCTTGTTTAGACAACTCCACTAGGCCCTTCTCGCCTACGTGAGCTAGTCTTTTGTGCCACAACATCGAGTTGTCTTGCACCTCCGCTACATCTGATCTACCAGCTACTGTTTATCCCTTAAGAAAGTAGAGATCACTCCTTCTCTCACCTTTCAGGACAGTCAGCTCCCCTTTTGACACACTGAGCTCTCCATCAGCAGACTGGAATTTATAGCCCATAGAATCCAACATCCCAAGTGAGATCAAATTCCTCTTGAGTTCAGGTACGTACCTAACACTCTTGAGTATTCTTACTACCCCATCGAACATCTTCAGGTGAACACTACCTTCTCCAACAACTTTGCAAGTGTGATCATTCCCAAGCAGAACAGAACCGCCCTTCTGTTGGTTGAAGTCATGAAACCAATCTCGTCTTGGAGTCATATGGAAAGAACACCCTGAATCAAGGATCCATGCTTGCTGTTCTGTAGAGGATGTGATGGTTAGCGCTTGAGCAGACTCATAGCCTTCATGCTCCTTCTCAACTTGAGTCTGATTAGCTTGATTCTTGTCATTAGAGGTATTGGCACCAGATTTCCTCAAGACTGCTTGTATTTGTGACAAGCATTCTTATAGTGCCCAGGCTTATTGCAATGGTAGCACACTGCCTCACCTTGATTGGACACAGCTGATTTTCCCTTATCAGCTCCTTTGGGTTGACTAGACCCCTTCTTGGCACCAGATCGCTTCTGGCCACCTCTGATTGCCAATCCTTCTCCGCTACTGACCTTGTCTGCTTGAGACGTCTTGTTGTGCAGCAGCTTGGACTTGACAGCCAGCATTACATCCTCCAATGTAATACTTTCCTTCCTACCATACAAGATGGTATCCTTTAAGATTTCAAAGGACTTAGGGAGAGCACTCAATAGAATCAGAGCCTTATCCTCTTCCTCTAACTTGACATCTAAATTCTATAGATCATCAAGAATTCTATTGAACTCATCAAGCTGATCCGGAATGGGTTTGTCATCCACCATTCTGAAGGCATACAGCTTCTGTTTCGAATAGAGACGGTTAGCTAAGGTTTTAACCATGTAGAGTTTACCTAGCTTGTCCCAGACCTCTTTCGCGGTTTTCTCTTTAGCACCTTCTCTCAGAACCTTATCACCAAGGCAGAGCAGAATATTACTTCGAGCTTTCCTGAGCATCTTGCTCCTTTCAGCAGCAGTTGTTGCAGTTTCACCAGCTGGGGCTGTAGGCTCTTCGAGCACGTCGAACAAGCCTTGCTGTTCTAGGAGAGCCTGCATCTTGACTCTCCACAGCCCAAAGTCACCCGTGCCTGAGAACTTCTCAATATTATACTTGGTCGAATTCTCCATCTTCGAACTGGCAGTTGATTAATGGCTGACAATCGGTTCCTCTCGATCCTCTCGCTTCCCACAGACGGCGCCAATTGTTACGATTGTCAATGATATTCGACTTCGATTAGACGTCTCCAATCACAAGCAAAATAATCGGCCAATATTCAATCCAACGAAAGCATGGCAATTCACAAATATAAACGAAAACGAAAAACAGAGCACAAGAAGATTTAAGTGGTTCGATCAATGTGATCTACATCCACTGGACACACGACTTCAATTTGATTAGTTCAAGAGATGTTTACAAACACTCATCACTCGGAAATGGATTTATCCTCACTTCACTCGTGAACTCTCAACTCTCAAAACGAATGCTCGCAGGTGTCAAGAATTACAATTACAAGTAATGGGGTATTTATAGGTTGTCAAGGGTGATTGCAGCGTGTGTTGAAAGCGTGCTCTATTGCCACGTGGATTCTGTTACAACCGTGTAACAAACTCACACTTTCAGCGTGACCCAATCTGAATTGACCTCCTTGCCCTTCACTTGTCTTCGCAAGACAAGACGACTCCATACTTAGCCAAAAATTAACCCTGCTATCAGAACTCAACTAGTCTGGTCAGACCTCTACTTGTCTGGTCTTCCCAACTCGTCTTGTCCTTCGCAACACCCATCTCATCTGTTTGGACTCCTCTAACTCATCTGATCTGGTCTGAGCTAACTTGTCTGACTCCACCAGCTGATACGCCCAACAGCTGAGTCCTTCAGAAGACTTCTATCGACTAAGTACCTCGACTGATCTGTCCAACAGACGAGTACAGTAGTAGAGTAGAATCTACCTGATCTTCACAAGACGAGTAGCACTCGTCTAGTCTAGGAGGATTTGAGATAAACCTCACAAAGAAAATGGCCTATGAAGGAGGCATTGTGTTGCAAGGTGAGGAGGATGAAGTGTTCATCACCGATGAGCATAATGTGAAACACTATCATCTTCCATTCAAAGAAAGGGAAGTTTGAACTTGTTAAGTTCCGTCCGGCATAGGACGTTAAACCTAGCGTTAAATTCGGGAGGCAACCCATTTTTACTTGCTTTCTTTCATTTCTTGTTCATTTTTTATGCTTTGTTAGTTTAGTTTGATGTGTTTGTGAGTTTTGATGTTAGTTGGAAAAACTTGGATCGAATGGACGATTGGAGATCGAAAGTGGAACTTTGAGCTTCGAAGAAGGTGTAGCTATATCAATCGTAAGAGGTACGCCCACTCCAAACTTAGGAATTGCATAGCAATTACTAAGTTTGGGGGGTAGTGGAATTTATATTCTTGTTCATGACATTGATTGCTTAGCTACTCTTAGTTTAATTTTTTGGATAATGGCCCATGTGTGTAGATTTGTATGGATAACATTTGGTATCAATATCATTGCAAAACTATTTTTCCAAACTTTTAATTGCTTGGCAATGAAAAAGTTTGGGGGGTATGTTCGTTTTTACATTTTCTATTGACACTAATGTGTATTTTTGTATATGTATGCAATTTGAGCTTTAATGATCATTGAGACACATGTGATGATGATTTTTTGTGAATTTGATTCCTTGAATGTGTACATGATTGGAATGAATCATCATGTTTGTGTTGTTATCATCTTATTGCCTATGTATGTTTTGCATGCACAATGAGTTATGCGTGATGATGATTGATGAATGTTGGAGTTTTGAATGAACCGGTGAGAGTTGAGCTTTGAACCGATGCATTAATCCGGTTTATTTCTTTTTTGAGTGGATTAATTCATTGCTTGCTTTTCTAGAACTTGCCCAAGTTCTTGCTTGAGATCATGCTTGTGTGATACTTTGAGATATGATGTAGGCCATCTTTCGTACTACAAGTCACTTAGCCAAATTTTTCCCAATAACCGAAGAAATTTTTCCGTAGTTAGCCACTTTGAGCTTGATTTTCTATTTTCTTGGCAACCTACAATGTCAAACCACTTAACCTTTTGAGCCTTTAATATCCAAATCTAGTGGAGAATAAAAAGAAAACATGTGCTTGAGTATCTTTGGTTTGATAAGAAAAATTGGCAAAGTTGTGAAAAGAAAAAAAAAGATGAAAGTAAAAAAAAAACGATGAGAAAGAAAAGAGGGACAATGAGCCCCAAGATCTTAAAAGAAAGAAAAGAAATTGGCTAAAAAGATGAGAAGATGAATGCATTTGAGGAACTTATATGAAAAGTAAGAATGAAGGTTGTAAACCTTAAGAGCACAAGCTTGAATTGTTGAAAGACAACTTTCGTTCTCCACTAGACGAGTCACTTTTTCCATATTCATCCTACCCCATCCAAAGATCCAATGTTACGTCCTTGGTTAAGCCCTATTGATCTCATTGTTGAACATGTTAGTGGTGGAAAGATGGTAGAGCTTGGGCAAGCTTATGGCAATTGCAATGCATGATTTGATTGATGAGTGCTTATTATCCTTAATTTGTTTGAGTGTTTGAGAGAAACACTATATCTTGTGAGTTGAACTTGAACATTTTGATATTGTCATCACCATCACTCGTTGTTGTGTGTTGAGCATGTGTGGGTAATTAGTTGGATCTTCAATAATGAATTTAGGATCACTTTGAGAATGTATCTTGTGGAAGAAGAATTCATTTCATCTCATTTGATACATGGGATCTTTCATTCAACATTTATTTGCAATCATTCCACCCTCATGTTTTAATTCTTTCGTTGCTCGAGGACGAGCAACACTTTAAGTTTGGGGGAGTTGATTCGGGTGTAAATTGCATGACTTTAGTGCATATTTAGAGCTTATATTTCTTGTATTTTCACATTATATTGGTCAATTGTGGATGGTTTGATTTAATTGTGAGAAATGTATGGTGTTGTTGATGTTTGTAGGTAAAATGAGGCTTTTAGGAGAAAAAAACATGTATATATCTCACTGAGTCAAAGAGAGGATTGCACCATTGAATTCGTCTCGAAAAATGGAGTGGAATGGAAAAAAGAATCAAGTCGATTGAAGATCGGAATCAAAAGTTTTGCACGAAACAAGGATCAGAAATGATTCGGCCGAGTTGCTCAAAAACTCAAAATTTCAGAATCGGCCGAGTTGCACAAATCCGACCGAGCTCGAGGGATGGACTGAGACTAGAAAGAGGCCCAACTCGGCCGAGTTGTTGAGTAGAGAAATCGTGTACACGCTTTTAATGGCCCATTTCTCGGAGTAGAGAAATCGTGTACACGCTTTTAATGGCCCATTTCTCGGGGATTTTGGCCAATTTTCTCCAATTTTGAAGGGCCTAAAGGCAAATTTCATCCAAAACTTTCTTACCAACTATAAATAGAGCCAATTTAAGTTTTAGAAAGGAGTCTTACTCCTTTTACAAGCAATTTCTCACATACATTCACATAGTAATAGGTATTTTTCATAGTTTAGTTTAATTTCTTCATTAGATTAGATAGAATAGTGGGTTTTACTTCGAATCAAGCTACGATTATCATCGGGCATCGTCTATTACATTGGTTTGTAGCTAAATTCTCAAGATCAAGGTGATATTACTCTATTTTGCAATTCAATTTGGTATTTTCTTAATTTTTTCAATCTCTTGTTATTCTACTATGAGTTTGATGTTATTTGTTGTTGTAGCCATAAGATTCTCTTCTAGAACTATGGGCTAAACTCTTATTTCCTTGGGTGTGGATGTTTTGATGGGTGTTTAGTGAAATTATGGTTTAATTGCATGATTAGCTTAGGTTTTAGGTGTTTATGTTTCTAGAGTTTTGTTGTAATTGATTCATTTGGTTAATCAACTCTATTAGCGAGCATGTTCGATTATGTTAATTGAACAAAAATAATCAATTTACTTTTAATGTCAAAATATCTTTAATAATATTGTAACTAAAATTCACATTGGTTGAGATTGATCTCAAATGAAGAACCGACACTAATTTTCATAATACACAAATTCATCATTCTTGTTCTCGCTTCAAAAAACATAAAAAAAATATGAAAAAAAACTTTTAAAAAAAATAAATTAAAAACCGGTTTGTACCGGTTCATTCCGGTCCGGTCTTCGGTCCACACATTAGTGTCGATTCCGGTCCCGGTCCAAACCGGTTTTGGACCGGTGCACACCCCTATCTACACATAGGAGTGATAGCATTTAACTTAATCCAAAACCATAGCTTAATTCATACAATTGGTTCGTTAACTCATTGAATTACCCACAAAACGGACACACCCGAGGCAATACCCCTTCTCTTGCACTTTCTATCGAAAGTTAGACAGTTCGTTATTTCTTTTGTTATATTCTTGTTATCTTAGTTAATCTAGTTTAATACTTTTGTTCTAAATCCCGAAAATCCAACAAACACGTTTAGTTACTACAATAGCATGAATACTCTTAACTCTAGGGATTCACTTACATTCAACTAGATTCTTGGACGAACAAACTACTTGGTCGTACTTACGCACTACAATCGGACCCATACGCTTGTGGGGATTGGTATTGTTGTACTAAAAAGTGTGCAAAATACGAACCAAGTCAATTTCACTCCTCTTAACTAGAGCTGTTAAAACGGGTCGACGGGGCGGGACGGGGGCGGGCTTGTCCATTTGCTAGGCGGACTGTCAAAACCTCAACCAAACCCAAAAAGGGGCGACCCAACTCGAGTTTTTTTTTTTTTTTTATTAAATTCATAATCTTCATTTCCAAAATTCAAAGTCTCTTAATATTTATTTCTTAACCGCAAACTCATTATTAAATCTATTATCATAATCTAAAATTTATCAATGAAACTATAATTAGAAGGTCGACGTCTGACATTGGAACTAAAACAAACGGTGCGAGCAGCGCGGATTTGTAATGCAAAACAGAGATTTGTTGTACGTGCTTGACTATTTTTTTGCTTCTAAATTTTAGTTGTTAATTGTATGCAACAACTAAATTTTAAGTTGTTGAATAAGTCTCAAAGACGTGATAATCTTTTGTTATTTTTCTATAATATTAAATTAATTATAATAATAGAATAATAATAATATTACTAATTTTTTATTTAAAATAAAAAAGGGTGGGCTGGCCCGTCCCCAACCCGCGGCCCAAACGGGGCAGTCCCTACTATAGACCCGCCTCCTAGCGGGCTGAAAAAAGTTGAGCCCAACCCGTGTTTTTTTTTTTTACAGCTCTACTCTTAACTCCAATCAAGCTTTGAATCTTCAAGCGCGCGCGCGCGCACACACACACATATATATATATATATATATATATATATATATATATATATATATATATCTAGTTTTTTTAATAAGCACTAGTATTTCTCCCGTGCGATGCACGATTTATAAATTAATAAACTTATATAAATAGTGTGATGTTAATAAATGATTTTTTATATACATACAATAGTATAAGATTTTTTTAGGTCCATTAATTTTAATATTTTTATTTTAAAAAATAAACATCACAATAATTTTGAATAAAATCAAGATTTACCAAAAATAATTAATTGAGCCTAATTAATAAATATTCATTTCATATAATCTATAAAGTATATGCAAAGACAAATATTAATACTTAAACATATATAAAGTAAACAAAATTTAGATTTTTTAACTGCATTGTTTTTCGTTGGTGTAGCTTAAAATTTTAAATAATTTATAATTGTTCATTAAGCTCAAGAAATTTGTATATAATAAAAAAATACCATATATTTAATCTAATTGAATTTAGTTCAATCATTGATTTGGGGACAAACAAAGAAAATGGAGTAAAAAAATAGTTCAATCTAATTAAATTAAGGATTGCAAATTATTTGCGGAATCTTATTTAATCTGACTAAAAAAAATGAGTAAAAAGCTAGCTACTAAGAACTGATGTTCAATAGTACAAAACCCAAAAAAAAAAAATATTTATTGCAAATAAAATCATCACCTTTCATTCATTTGCAATCTAATCTAAACCTTTCAATAATTGCAAATAAATCATCAACTTTACATATTGTTGCAAATTAGACTTCTTGGCAAATTTATTTATGCCCGAATAAGACTTTTTGAAATTAGATTAGATTTAAAGAATAATGTTGTTTCATTATGAATGTGTCATGTCAACAAAAAGTTTAAATTACGTTAGATTCGGACATAAATGAATTTGTCAAAAAGTCTAATTTGCAACAATTTGTAAAGCTGGTGATTTATTTGCAATTATTGAAAGGTTTATATTAAATTGCAAAGAAATGAAAGGTGATGATTTTATTTGCATTTAACCAAAAAAAAAAAAACCCTAATAAATACACCATCAATTTGCAAATTAACTCAGACAGCAACAATTGTGTGAATTAAATCGTTCCAAAATCAGTGGTCAAAGGCGTTGGACAGAGAGGAAGCAAATCGAAAATTAAAAATTCAAAATAATTTGTTAAAAGATTCAGACTAAAAAAATGAGTAGACAAAATGATTAATGGGGATAATTTGTTAGAAGTACGGTTCGTAAAACACTATGGAAAAAAAAATAACCGAAAAATTACGAAGAAAAATAGTGTTGAGAGAGTAGAATGGAGAATGAGAGAATAATAAAAAAATTTAAAAAGGTTGACCATACTTTGTTAGGGAAAAAGATTACAGGAGAGAGAATAATGAAGAAATAGAGAATATTGAGCGGAAGAGAAAAATTAACAGGAGAGAGGAGAGAGAAAAATAATTTTAAAAGATAGTATATTTTACTGGTTGGGGCTCACAAAAATAATATTTTAATACTTCAACATTTTGGCGGAACTTGCTTAGAAAGCTACTATTCTGTTATTATGTTATTATATATATATAGATTTATAGTTCTTTTAATGTAAAGATTGTGATGGTTGTTCTTTTTTTTTTTTTTTGAGAACATAGTCTCAGGATCGAGACCAAATACAAAATCATGAAAATTGATCCTGAATCCATGTTGAAATATCTACTCCAGTCCAATCTTGAGGAGAAGGAGAGTTAACAGTCGATTGTGCCAGATTATGGGCGATACCATTAAAATTTTTCGAGATTTTGCAAACTTCCCACACTAGGAAGCATCTCAAGCGACTGTATATATCCGTAAAAGTTGGGCTTATCCCATTAAATCCATTGCCCCTTTCATATATAAAATTCTCAGCATCAGTAGAATCAGTAAAAATCCGGATCTTAGAAATTTGCAGCATAATACATCTCTCAATACCGATCTTGATTGCCGCCAATTCCGCTTCAAGCACCGAATTAACCTTATCAATCCTTCGTCTACCTGCTGCAAACACTTCACCCCTAATATTACCAATCACATACCCCATAGCATAAAACTCTCGAGAGGGGTTAAACGCCGCATCCACAAACATGACCCATCGGGCATCCCCATTAACATAAAAGCGGGGATCATCTCTCTCTATTATCGCAGTGATTTTAGATTGGAAGTCATCTAAAAAATGAATGGCCCATTTCAACGATGAAAGCGTAATAGCAAATTGTTGGCCACTTTTCTTACCTTCAAGATGGCTCCAATTACATCTTTCCTTCCATATAGCCCAGGCTATCATAAGAATCCGATCCAAGCCAATGCAATTCTTATCTAAGTCTATGTTATCCAATAAATCCATAATACCCAGTCGATTCTTAGACTTCAGATAAGGCCAAACTCCCATTTCTTTCCATACCTTTTTTACCGAGGGGCAAAAAAACAACACATGAGTAGTGGAAGCAAAGGGGAATCCACATATTCCACACGAGGCCTGAGTCGGCACATGATGCTTTGCAAGATTACCCTCCGTAGCCACAATTTCATTAACCATATTCCACGCAAAAATACGAACCTTAGGGGGTAATTTCAGATGCCAAATTTTGTTCCAAAAGGACTTTTCAGCTCTGTTATTAGACGGACCAACTTCCCGCCCTTGCACAGTTTCAAGGCAATATCCCGATGCCACCGAATACATTCCATTTTGCCCTGCAACCCATTGCCTCAAATCTCTTCGTCCCTCCTCTTGTATTGGTGTACGCATAATCGCTTCACATTCAAAAGGGAAAAAAGCCTGCCGAATTAACTCCTCGTTCCAAGTATGATCATCCCTGATAAAACGACTGACCGTGGAGCCACTAGCAATACGAGACTTAATTTTTCCACATTTTAGCCCATCAACCCAAGCATCTTTAAACACATGAATATCCCTCCCATCCCCTACTTTCCACCTCACATTTTCTCTAATCGATGACATGCTCCAATATAACGATCTCCAAAGATATGAGGGGTTAGAACCAATATCAGCCTCAAGAATATCAACAAACTTAAAGTACCTGGCTTTGAATAGTCTGGATACCAGGGATTCAGGTTGAGCTATCATCCTCCAAACTTGTTTAGCAAGCAATGCCCGGTTAAAAGCCACCATGCTCCTAAAGCCCAGGCCCCCTTCATTTTTAGGGATGCATAATGAGTTCCATTTCTTCCAATGGATCCTATTTGACTTCTCATTCCTGCCCCACCAAAAATTTGCAATGACTCTTTCAATATCGCTACATGTAGACACAGGGATCTTAAAACATGACATTGCATATGACGGGATAGCTTGAAGGACTGCCTTAATGAGAATTTCCTTACCACCATCAGAGAAAGCTTTGCAATTCCAGGAATCAATACGGGACACCACACGATCCACCAGGTATTTGAATTGAAATTTCTTTTGTCGTGCCGAAAAAGTGGGCAATCCCAGATAGAGGTCATGCCCCTGTGAACCCCGGATATTAAAGGTCCGCTTAACCTCCTCTCTTTCTGAACTGGAAGCACCATTACTAAACGTGATTGCTGATTTTTCATAGTTAATTAACTGTCCCGAGGCTGCCTCATATAGCCTTAAACAAGCCTTAATATTTTCACACTCCTTCTTAGAAGTCTTGAAAAACATTAAGCTATCATCGGCAAAAAACAAATGGGATATAACCGGAGCACCCCTAGCAATCACCACACCTGAAAAGTTCTTATCTCTAATCCCTTTATGAATCAAAGAGGATAGAGCCTGTGCACATAAGACAAACAAATAAGGGGACAAAGGGTCTCCCTGTCTAAGGCCTCTGGATGGAGTAACATTTCCCGAGATTTCTCCATTTAATTTGAAAGAATAGTGCACCGACTTGACACACCTCATAATAAGCCCAATCCAAAGCCTGGAGAAACCCATCTTTTCCATTACTGCTTCTAAGAAAACCCATTCCACCCTGTCATAAGCTTTACTCATATCCAATTTAAGTGCCGCCACCCCTTGTTTGCTCTTCTTAGTGTGTATCCAGTGTAAGCATTCAAAAGCAATAAGGATGTTATCCGTAATCAGTCGTCCTGGAATAAACGCACTCTGGTTTTGGTCAATAACATCATCAAGTACATTCTTCATCCTGTTTGTAATGGCCCGTGCCAAAATTCGATACGAGACATTACAAAGGCTGATGGGCCTGAAATGCGACACCAAAGTAGGGTTCTTAATCTTCGGGATCAGCGTAACCACTGTTTGGTTCCAATCCTCAAGAGAGCAACCATTATTAAGAACATCAAGCATTTGCTCCGAGATTCTATCCCCAACTATACTCCAAGCATTTTGAAAAAACGCAGCTGAGAATCCATCCGGGCCTGGAGCCTTTAACGGACTAACATCCTTAAGAGCACGGACAATGTCCTTCTTCGTAAATGGCTTGTTGAGAACAAAATTCATCTCATCAGTCACCACTTTCTCCAGAGCCCCAGTAGCCATAGAAATGTTCCTCTCATTCGGGTAAGATGAAGTGAAAAGTCCAGTAAAGAATTCTGAAACAATACTTTCAATATCTCTTTGAGAGGTACACCAATTCCCATTGCTAGCTAGTAGACCCTTAATTCCATTAATCTGACGTCTCACACTGGCTCGTTTATGAAAGAACTTAGTGTTTCTATCTCCCTCTTTTAGCCACATAACTCTCGATCGTTGCTTCCAGTATAATTCTTCCTGAGAGTATAATTTTTCCAGCCCCATATCCATTTTTTTAATCTCATTCCAGTCTGGGAGGGAGTTATCATCATTCAGAAGTGATGCTCTTTCATTTTTTAAGGCATGGATGCGGTTCTTAACAGAGCCCCCCTTTTTTCTTGCCCAATTATCCAAATGTTGACCACAAGATTTAAGAGAATTATGCAGCTTTTCATCAATGGGTCTATCTTTCCAGAAATCACTCAAAGTGTCCACAAAGTCAGAGTTTTTAGACCACCCATTCTCAAAACGAAAGGGAGATTGATGACATTTTTTCTGAATTGCACTTACAGTTTGGAGAGTCAAAAGAATCGGTCTGTGGTCCGAGCTTCCAAAATCCAAATTACAGGCTTCAATTGTTGGGAATGTGGATTGAGCTTCATTGTTAATAAGAAATCTGTCCAGGCACTCAAAAATTGCATTACAACCATTTTGCTTATTAGTCCAAGTAAACTTTGGGCCTTTTGCTTTAAGGTGATGTAAATTAAGTTCATCAATAGCATCCTTAAATGCAGCAATCTGATTAAACGGCCTACTTCTACCCCCTTTCTTCTCATGAAAGTGTAAAATTTCATTGAAATCCCCCCCCCCCCAACAATCCAAGGTAAAGATTCCATTGCATAACAAGAATAGAGTTTGCGAAGCAAATCCCAGGAGTGTTTTCTCAATGCTATCACAGAATTTCCATAAAAACCTGTAAATCTCCACAAACCAAACTCAGAATCAATAGTGCAATCAACATGGCCAACAGAATACGACAACAATGAAACTTTCATATCATTCCAGAACAACAGCAATCCTCCACTACATCCAGTCGAAGGAACACAAAACCAGGCCTTGAAGCCCAGTTTCAATCGCAGAACAGAGGCATAAGAACTAGTACAACGAGATTCAATAACAAAATAAAGAGAAGGACAATACTGCAACACCAAACTACGAAGATGACCGAACGCACGGGCGTTATTAAGTCCCCGTGCATTCCAAACTAAGATACTCATTCCGGACGGCGGAGCTGAGACTGCCCAGCTGACGCCTTTTTAATCTTCTTCACTCGTCCCTTACTGCTACTACCAACTGATTTACACTTCATTTTCTTAGCAGGGCCTTCCTCCTCCACATCAGGGCGAGTACGCTGTATTTTTCCCAGTCCACGATCAGGCTCCTCATCAATAATCAGTGTCTTGTCCGGGGCCGCTTCAATTGCAAGTCTAGCAGGGGGTGGAGAGTCCACGTCGGAAGAGGAACCCACAATCATCGGTTGTTGAGGAGAGAGTACCTTGGTGATTGGAGGCAAATAAGGGTGTTCTCCTTCCCCAATGATTTCCATAAAGGATGTGTAATCAAAGTGACTAATACATTTTCCAACCAAGTGAGTAATCCGATAATCGCGACCATTATCAACAGTGTAGAGAGGTTCTTTGATCAAATCATACTCGAAATTATCAGGGATTGAGAACGAAAGGGGCTCAAGAACATCACCTGACCGAGGGTCTATCTTAGCATATTCTGCATGTGCTCTAGCCTCCTCCACCCGAGCTGCCACCACTGCATGTGACATAAGTTGGTCGAAAGAGCTCACCACCTGTCTTGGCTTCCTCTTTAAAACCGTGTCAGTAGGGATCTGTGCTTCCTCTACAAGAATCCCCTTACCTTTATCCATCCTCGCCGTGGATCTGTTTGTAGACGACGAAGCACCACCCCTTTTTACCGCTGCCAGGCGTTCAGTTGCTTCAATACACTGTTGCATCTCCTCAAGTGTTGGTGCTTTTCTCTCATCAGATCTGAGCCATGGCAGGAACCTCCGATTTGCTACACACCATTTGTCCGGCTTACCCAGAGCTTGAAAGCAGTCTTTCTCCATATGATCCACTTTCCCACATAGGTAACAGAAATCAGACAGTTTCTCATACCTGAAGAAGACATAAACCACCTCATCATCAATAGTAATGGACGATCCACGGCGAAGAGGCTGTGAAACATCCATGATGATCCTTGCACGAAGGCAGCCACCTCCAATGTTGTCATCATCCGGGCCTTCAACCTCAATCACTTGTCCAATC
Organism: Galeopsis tetrahit; assembly: GCA_963675135.1. NCBI lineage: Eukaryota > Viridiplantae > Streptophyta > Magnoliopsida > Lamiales > Lamiaceae > Galeopsis > Galeopsis tetrahit. Next base: position 42,361,464 of record OY776129.1, on the reverse strand, counting down.
ACACTACCAACACGAAAGCCTACAGGCTTAGTCAGGGCCCTGATTTGGAGGCCATGCATTTGCACCCAAAAAGGCACTTTTGTGAGGGAGACGTCAGTCGGTCGTACATGCCCCTCCAGCTCTTCCATCACCATCAAAGCTTTCTTATGATGCCAAGGTTGTCTATGGAGCACCATAGCCATTTCCACCTTTTCAGAGAATTCAAAGGTGAATAAGCCCTCACCAACAAAAACAACTTTTAGCGTACCTTCAAGGTTCCAGACTTTTCTAAGGATTTCCCCCATCTCATTTGCTCCAAACCTCCTACGAGATGCAAGTCGGACAATCAGGGTGTTACGAGGGACTGCTAGCTCATGTTGAAGGATATTGATTCCTGGGTTTTCATCTTGTGTGAGGGAAAATCGATTCATTTGTTGGTTGAGGGAGTCTTCCATGAGTGGAAGTAAAGGGCTACGAAAAGTTGGCTAAATATTAGGGGGATACGAGAGGGTTGAATGATACTCCAAACACCAAGAACATCCCCAATATATAGCCAATTTAAACTCCAGAATCATCAAGGTAGCGTAGCACATCTATCAAAGAAAAACACTCGAGTAGAATTTGCGTGAAACAAGAAAAAACCAGGCGGAATAGAAGCAAAAAGATTGCAAATTAAAACCGCCAATAGAAAGGAGAAGCGGCTCTTGGGAATAAAAATGGAGAAAAAAGGGCCAATGTGAGAGCAAGATGAACAAAAAGAACAATGATTATTAGAGATCTAAATAACCATTCCCCAATAAAAGACGAAAATCATAGAAGATGAAAAGGCTTACAATCGAAGCCAAGAAAAGAGAGATGAACTCTCAGTTTTGGGACAATCGCACCGAAAAGGTGTGAAATCGCCCACACAAGCGCGTGAAGAACACGCAGTTAAAACTTGTATTTTTTTAGTGGTTTAACTCACACCTGTACGTGATGGTTGTTCTCTTTCTTATAAATTGAATTTCTACTCTTTTATTTTTTAGGGGTAATTTGTTCTGGACTTACAAGTCAACTACAATTAACAAATGCTCAATTTTTCACGGTGGATGTATACAATAGGATTGAAATGTAATTTTTAGAATATATGAGAGGTGTATTTAATTATGATATTCATGTAGTTTTAATTAGTGTATTTGATTTTGATACTATCTTGACAATTGTTCTTTGTGATTTCGTTTGCTAGCTTAACTTAAGGTTGGTACAACAGGGTCTGTTGTGTTGGCAATGTGGCTTGTGAACCTGAGAAATATGTGTAGCAAATTTATTGACTATAGTGAGTAATATCCATCTTATTCTACTAGGTGATATTTCCATATTGCAGTATATACTTGATTTTTTTTAATTCATGTCTTAAGGTCATAGTTGTCAATTGATATCGTAAAAACTAATTGATGCCTCAAAAGTGTGAAAATAACGGACATGTCACATTAAAATTTCAAGTTTGTGTTTCACCAATATAATAGTAGCATTAGAGGATAACTTGTTCTGTACTTCATTTTTTTTATTTCCTACTTACTACTCCCTCCGTCCCGGGATAACTTGCATAGTTTGACCGGCACGTTGTTTAAGAAAAGTGGATTGAGTGGTTGATGATGTAAGATAAATGATGGGTATTTTAGGTAATTTGATGATGTGTAAAGTGAAATCACTGAAATGTATAGAAAAAAGGAGTGGTAAATTTGAAAGAGTTGGTCTCCTGTGCACACTAATGCACAGGTCAACTCTCTATATATTAATAAAGATGAATACATACAATTAAGTAATTGATGTCCGAGTGGTTATAGACAACCTTATTAAGCATGAGGTCACAGGTTTGAATCCTATGACTTTCATGAATGCTTTTTTTTTTTTTTTTTTTTTTGATATTATTTTTTTATTTTCAATAATAATAGTTACCACTTTTCACTAATAAAATTTCCACTTTTCAATAATAATAGTTACCACTTTTCATTAACAAAATTTCCACTTTTCAATAATAATATTTACCACTTTTTAACTTTTTAGTCACAAAATTTCCACTTTTCAATAATAATATTTACCACTTTTCAGTCACAAAATTTCCACTTTTCACTCATACCACTTTTCATTAATAAAATTTCCACTTTTCACTAATAATAGTTACAACGTTTCACTAACAAAATTTCTACTTTTCAGTAAAAAAAATTCAATAACAAAATTACAGTTTTTCAATATTTTTTTTTTTTGTTATTATTTTTTTACTTTCAATAATAATAGTTACCACTTTTCACTAATAAAATTTCCAGTTTTCATTAACAAAATTTCCACTTTTCAATAATAATAGTTACCACTTTTTAGTCACAAAATTTCCACTTTTCAATAATAATAGTTACCACTTTTCAGTCACAAAATTTCCACTTTTCACTCATACCACTTTTCATTAATAAAATTTCCACTTTTCACTAATAATAGTTACAACGTTTCGCTAACAAAATTTCCACTTTTCTGTAAAAAAAATTCAATAATAAAATTACCACCACTTTTCAATAACAACATTTACACTTTTCAATTATAAAATTACCACTTTTTAATAATAAATTTACCACTTTTCAATAAATAAATAAAAACAAATTTTCCACTCTTCCCGTTCGTTTCCACTTTCTCTCTCCTCTCCATCAATGGAGATCCTCTCAACTCCACGAAAAAAAAAAAGTGATTTCAATAGACTCAACTCGCGTCACTTTCTCTCCCTATCTCTCTCACCACTTTCTCTCTCTCATCACTTTCTCTCTCTTCTCCATCAATGGAGATCCTCTCAACTCTTACCAAAAAAAAAAATCACCAGAAAAGGAAGGGTGTAAAAAAAAAAGTGACGACGAGAGAGAAAGAAAGGAGAACGAAGAAGAAACGAGAAAGGAGAAGAAACAAGAAAGAAGAAGAAAGAAGAAAAGAGAAAGAAGAAGGCTGTAAAAAAAAAAGGCAGGAGAGAGAAAGAAAGGAGAAGATACGTATGTTAATGGCAGTAAAGGTGCGTGAAGAATATAATAAAAAGTAAATGGGCCGGATCGGATCATATGGGGATATGGGTAAAAACCGTGTGCACAGAAATTGGATCTGTGCACACTGTGCATTTAAGATTTTTCCAATTTGAAAATAAATGATGTTGTGAGGTTATTAATTTTGTGGGGTATTTCCATATTAAGAGTGCGTAAGTAATTTTGGGACGTCTCAATAAAGAAAGTGTGCAAGTAATCACGGGACGGGGGAGTATAAACTAACTTGCAAGCATGAATATATACCCTTTGATAAATCTAAATAATGAGGATTGTTTAGCTAGCATTTCAAGAAATCTGCAATAATGACCTTAATCGAAAAATATCTAAAATATAAAAGAAAAAAGAAGTTTCTGAAATATTCTTAATATGAATTGATAAATTTAGATTATTCTATACAATTAATCTTCACTACAAATGTTAGCATATGATCATGATTGAATAATTATAAATAGGAAAATAAATTCAAATAAATAATTACTTTGAAATAAATGTATATCTCCAATCATTATACAAATTCAATATGAAAGTTCAGTAATTGGAATATTTTTCAAAAAAAATTAAGTCTGAAAACACTTTATGTGAACTTTTTATTTATTTTTATTTATTTGACACACACCAATAATAGAATAAATGGAGGATAAATTGAAAAAAAAAATTGAGTTCAGGAATTAAAAGAGGTGAAGATTTCGCATGATATTTTTTTTATCTTTGAATGTAGATGAAAACTAAATGAATTTCCGACCCTATTTAGATAAACCCGTACAATGCGACATGATTAATAAGGCCCTAAGTTTGGGGGATGTTTTAGATATTTCCATTCATCCATAGGTTTGGGGGAAGTTTTAGATATTTCCATTCATCCAAACTTTTTCAGATTATAGCGAATAGTTCGTAGTGATTTAGTGTGTTTTAATTCAGAATTTCATTGTTGTCCATTTGTTCATAAGAATCGTGCAATAATTCTGTGTTTTTGGGAGGTTGTTCATATAGAGAAACAATGAATAGGGAAATTATAATTTCATTGAATGAATGTAAAGAATACATGAGGGAAGTATTTATAGATACAAAACATATCTACTATATATCTCTAATTTAAGGAAATAAAGATTTACAAGATATATAAAATATATTATAAAAGATATATATAATATCTCTTAATATATTTATATATGCCTAATACGCCCCCTCAAGATGGAGTACCATAGGAGAGTCCAATCTTGATCATCAGCATTTGAAGACGAGAACAAGTAAGAGGCTTTGTGAGAGCATCGGCTAGTTGGTCTTCGGAAGACACATGTGAAACACGTAACTGAGTTGTTTTGATCAAATCCCGAACGAAGTGATAGTCAATGGCAATGTGTTTCATTCGAGAGTGAAAAACCGGGTTGGAGCAAAGATACGTCGCACCAATATTGTCGCAGTAGATGGCAGGGAGAGTTTTGATGGTAAAACATAGTTCTTGAAATAGAGATTTTAACCATTGTACCTCAGAGGCAGCTGATGCAATGGCCCGATATTCTGCTTCAGTGGAGGAGCGAGCAACCGACTTTTGTTTCTTGGAAGACCAGGAGATGGGATTTGGTCCAAGAAAGACAATATAGGCACTTGTTGACGTACGATCATCAGTATTTCCGGCCCAATCAGCATCCGTGAAGCAGTGAAGTGAGTTAGATGGGTTGGGGCGGAGGGTAATTCCAACATCTCTAGTTCCATTAAGATATCGAAGGAGGCGTTTTACATTGCCCCAATGAGTTGTGGTGGGAGCATGTATGAATTGAGACAATTTATGCACAACAAAAGCAATATCAGGTCTAGTAAGTTGGAGGTATTGGAGACTTCCAAGAACTTGACGATATTGGGTGATATCAGTGGGCGGTGTTCCATCAGAAAGAGATAAACGAGTAGAGGTGGAGAGAGGGGTTTGGACAGGTTTGGAAGTGAGCATATTATATTTGGTGAGTAGGTCAATGATATACTTACGTTGGGAGAGAAAACAAGTTTTCTTAGTACGGAGCACTTCCACACCTAGGAAATAGGAAAGTGAGCCTAAGTCTTTGACAGAGAACTTTGTACTAAAGTCTGAGGCCACTTTTGTGAGGAACGAGGTGTTGTTTCCTGTAAGGATCAGATCATCAACATACACGAGAAAATAAGCAGTTATACCGGATTTGTTGTATACAAAGAGAGACTCATCAGATTTGGTGTGAATGAAACCAATACTCTCCAAGAAGGTTCGAAGAGCAAAATACCAAGTTCGAGGTGCATGTTTTAGGCCATAGATGGATTTATGTAACTTGCACACATATGTAGGAAAGGTTTTGTCAACAAACCCGGGTGGTTGAGCCATAAATACAGATTCGGCTAAGGAACCGTGAAGGAAAGCATTATTCACATCGAACTGACGAAGTGGCCAATCTTTGGTGACCGCAATACTCAGGACTGCTCGAACGGTTGCTGGTTTGACCACAGGACTAAATGTTTCAGAAAAATCAACCCCAGGGCGTTGGTGAGAGCCTTTGGCGACAAGTCGAGCTTTGAACTTGTCTAAGGAACCGTCTGGTTTCCGTTTGATGCGGAAGACCCACTTCGAACCAATAATGTTTACAGAATCATCAGGTGGTACTAAATCCCAAGTACCATTTTTGAAAAGGGCATTAAATTCAGATGACATGGCCTCCCTCCATCGTTCATCTTTTAATGCCTGAGAGACGCAGCTAGGTTCAGTGTCAGAAGATAAAGTAGAAGATAGACCATACCTCGGATTTGGTTTGAAGATATTGTTTTGGGCTCGAGTGACCATTCGAGTTCGTTGTTGTATAGGTGGGGATGGCAGTGAGGGAGCATCTGGCGACTCGAGATCAAGGGTTTGTATAGTGGAATTAGGGTTTGGAGTTGATGGGGGTGTACTTAGTAATCTGGGGGTGCAGCATGGCTAGGCGTTGGGCTGGTGGGTGTATTAATCGGAACCGGTGGTGCAGGTAACGGGGGTGGTGGCGGGGCTGGATTCTCATCGAGAGATGGTATATTTTGGGGAGGGGGTGTATTCGTAAGATTTGTGGGTGGGGCAGGATTGGGGGAAGGGGCCAGGGGTGTATTGGTAGGTGCAGAGGGTGGATAAATTAAAATAGTGGGTGTGTCTGGCAGATTGGGGGGTGTGTCTGTTAAGGCAAGGGATGTATCAGGAGCAGTTTTAGGAGTGGCTAGAGGAAAGACATTTTCAACAAATTGAACATGACGAGAGGTATATATTTTGTTGGTTTTTAAATCAAGACAAAGATAAGCAGCTTGGGTAGGAGAGTATCCAATGAAGACACAGGGAGTGGATCTAGGGTCTAATTTATGGGAAGTGTAGGGGCGGAGCCAAGGATAACATAAGCAACCAAAAACTCTAAGTTTGGCTAGGTTGGGAGTTTGTTTTAGAAGGAATTGATATGAGGACAACATGTTAAGATTGGGTTTTGGTAGACGATTTATAATATAGGTAGCAGCACAAACTGCATGAGGCCAATATGTAAGGGGCATGGAGGCATGATGTAAAAGGGCTAAGGCAGTATCAACAACATGTCTGTGACGACGTTCAGACATGCCATTGTGTTCAGGAGTGTGGGGAGGAGTTGTGAGATGAGTTATACCATGAGTTTGAAGGAGGGATCGTAGGGCAATGAATTCGCCCCCATTGTCAGTATAGAGGGTTTTGATTTTGGTGTTGTAGAAGTTTTCTACGATGCTTTTAAAGGATGTAAAGGTGGGTAGGACATCAGATTTGCGTTTTAGAGGGTAAATCCATATATATTTGCTAAAGTGATCAACAAAAATGACATAGTATTTGAAGCCTTCAGTTGACAAGACAGGGGACGACCACACATCAGAAAAAAGAACCTCAAGAGGGGAACTAGATATAATGCTTGAATCGTAAAAATGAAGTTTATGACTTTTAATACAGTTGCAAGAATCACAATAATGCAGTTTTGAGTTCGAGATAGGTAAGCTATACTTCGATAAGGTATGTGAAAGGATTTCTGAGGACGGATGACCTAGACGAGCATGCCAGACGGGTGATGGTTGTTTTTCCGAGATGGAGGTTGTGGGGTTAAGAGATGCTCGAGTCGGCCATACGTAGAGATTATCCACGCGACTCCCCGTGAGGAGAATGGTCCCCGTTTTGCCATCCCGCACCTCAAAATAAGTAGAACCAAAAATAATGTTAACATCATTATCTCGACACAAGGTTGAAACAAAGATAAGGTTTTTGGCCATTTGTGGGACAACAAGGACGTTTGAGAATTTAAGCATATTAACATGAGGAAACGACAAGGAACCAATATGCGAAATTTGCAAACCGTTACCATCACCGATGACGACATCATCCGAGCCGGAATATGGAGAGAAAACGGATAAATTATGGGGGTGAGTTGTGATATGATGAGAGGCCCCGGAGTCCAAGATCCAGGGGTGAGAGGGAATTTGTGAAATAGCAGAGTGAGCGGATGTGGTGTATGTATCAGCAGGGTGAGTATGTATACTGGGTGGGGTGTATGTAGTAGTGGAGTGGGTGCGTAGATGCGGGGGGGTGTATTTACCAGAGTTTCGGGTGCATGCTGCAGTGGAGTTGTGGGTCTGGCCCATCTGGCCAGGACGGGAGTATGCAGTGTCGGAGGGAGGGCAAAGATGCTGGGGGGTGTACTTACCGGAGCTGGGGGTGTATGCAGCAGGAGAGTAGTGGTTTTGGCCCATCTGAACAGCAAATATTCAAGCGATAGATTGAATTTGCAGGGGAGTGATTCTGTGATTGAAGAATCAAGAAAAAACTGGGAGGAATTGATTAAATTGGGGGTGGGGAATATAATTGTAACAGAGGGTGTATTAGATTGATCAAAAAGTGCACAGAAGGAAATTATGTGTTGTCTGTAACTTGGGGAAAGAGGTCGGTGGCAGCCTCGTGAGGTGGCAGCGGCTAGGTAGGGACAGTAGGCGTGGGTTTTGGATGATGAAAAACACCGAACAACGACTACGTGTGTGTGTTTAGGATCGAGGCGTGAGCCTAGAGACTCGTTGATACCATATAGAGAAACAATGAATAGGGAAATTATAATTTCATTGAATGAATGTAAAGAATACATGAGGGAAGTATTTATAGATACAAAACATATCTACTATATATCTCTAATTTAAGGAAATAAAGATTTACAATATATATAAAATATATTATAAAAGATATATATAATATCTTTTAATATATTTATATATGCCTAATAGTTAATTCCATAAATTAGTGGCCGGAGGTTCTGGAATCAATCATCGCGGCGTGAACTCACAAAGCCCTTCAACATGATTAATAAGGATAACAAAGGCGTCATCTCTTGCACTTGCTAACAACGATGCAACATGATGAGAACAACACTCACAATCCATTGATATCCGGTCTGAATATGCTGAAATTAATTTTAGAATTAATTAATTATAATTTAATTATGTAATTACATATACGTGCCCTTAAATAATTTTAACTCTTTTTAATGAATAATGACATCAAATTTCTCCCTCTCTCGTTTCACCCTTAGTTTCAATCACATTTTTAAAAATATTATATTCTTGTTTCACTCTTATTTAATAAACTAGTGTACAACCCGCGCGCGGGAATTAAAAATAAATACACATTGATATATCTCTAAATAAATTTACATGACATTTAAAAATTACTATTTAAAATAAAAATATTTAAAGTCGGTTGAATTTAAAAAATTGTGTTATTTCTCTTTAACAAAATATAATAGTACATTAAATTGTGTTATTTCTCTTTAACAAAATATAATAGTACATTCTATTTAGAGTTAGTCCCAATATTTTTAATGTTGTCCCAAACTCTTTTAGGGTTAGATAAAAGTAGTCTCATCTTGATAATTTGTACCATGTTTGCATTTTCTACAATTTTAAACATTTTATACGAAGCAAAACTCCCAAAGGTAAATACCCTTCAATTTGATGGATCAACTAAACGTCTAAATACGGGTTGGTCTGCTATGGACTCGAGTGCATGTTGTGCACCCTAGTCCATGTTGCACTTTTGAGTTACTGACTTACACTTTTTGGTAAATGGTGTTGCACTTTTCAATTATTAAACTGTATAAGTAATAATTGAAAAGTGCAACACCATTTACCAAAAAGTGTAAGTCAGTAAACTGAAAAATGCACATGGACTAGGGTGCACAGCATGCACTCGAGTGCATGCTAGACTTTACCTCTAAATACCCTTCAATTTGATGGATCAACTAAACGTCTAAATACCCTCCTTCGATTTGATGAATCAACTAAACGACTGATGTGATAATGATCCTCGACTTTCGAGGACCTTGATTACGACTGATGTGATAATGATCCTCGACTTTCGAGGACCTTGATTAAGAATTCTGATTGAGTTTGAGTTTCGTGTGGCGGAGAGTTTCGGTTTGAAAAGTGGTTATTATTAAGGAAAATATTAAATATACAAAAAAAATTATGATATTAACACAGTTCTGAATTATCCGAAACAAACCACAACATATTGTGATATTGTCAATAAAGGTAATGTAAAAACCTCCAAATGATTTGAATAATTCCTCAAACAAAAAAATACGTGAAGAAATATAAAATTACCCATTGTTCCGTAAAAGAAACAAATGTTGTCTACCCAAAAAAAAATGCGAATAATTCCTCAAACAAAAAAATACGTGAAGAAATATAAAATTACCCATTGTTCCGTAAAAGAAACAAATGTTGTCTACCCAAAAAAAAATGCGAATAATTCCTCAAACAAAAAAATACGTGAAGAAATATAAAATTACCCATTGTTCCGTAAAAGAAACAAATGTTGTCTACCCAAAAAAAAATGCGTGAAGAAATATAAAATTATCTAATTGTGTGTTGCCTACCCAAAAAAATGCGTGAAGAAATATAAAATTATATAATTGTTCCGTAAAAGAAACAAATGTTGCCTAACAAATGTTGTCTACCGACAAAGTGGAATAGCTCAAGTGGTAAGAGCACCACTACCTAGGCCTTACCGTATTCTAAATTTCTATACCTGGAAAGTGAAAAGAAAATAGAGGCCATGGAAAGAAATGAAAGAAAAATATATAACTTTTTTTATCCAATCCTTTAAAATTATAAACAATACCTGATGAATGAAATTGCAAAAAAATAAAATAACAATAAAATAGAAAAATAAGCACAATTTTGAGCCAAAATTCAATTAAAATATATTAAAACAAAACTTTTGAGAATATGTAAATACGCAATTTGCAACAGTAGAAAATTCAGAATAATATAGAAAAGAATAATATAGGCAACCTGTATACAAAAAAATAATATAGGCAACCTGTATAATATACTGTTTTTATCCAATCTTTTAAAATTATAAAGAATACAAAGAGTGTAATTTTGAGAATTTGAGAGCAAATGAAATTAAAATTTCCAAAAGTAAGATGAATATTGAAATAAAAAATTTTGAGATTATGTAAAACGACAATTATGTAAAGAAGACTAAATAAAAGATTAAAAAAACTATTAAAAAAAATAATATTAAAACTCTCCAAATGATTTGAGTAAACAAATAAACTACGAGAAATATAAAAATACCCAATTGTTACAAACAAATGTTACCTTGTTTAAAAAATCACTATCGCCAATAGTGTAACTTGAATTTCTACAGTAAAATAGAAAAATAAGAAAAAGTGCAATTTTGAGAATTTAAGATCAAATAAAACTAAAATCTTCAAAATTAAAATGAATATTAAAACAAAACTTTTGATATTATATAAATAATGCAACAGAGGCAACCGAAAATTCAGAATAATACAGAATAATATACGCAACCTGTAATTAAAAAACGTAAAAAATAAAATAAAATGGAAAGATCTTCTCTATGTCTGGGAATAAATTTCAGAAAGATAAAATGACAGTAAATTAGAAAAAACATAAAGAAGAATTCAATTTTAAGAATTTGTGGGCAAATGAAACTAAAATTTTCAAAAGTAAGATGAATATTGAAACAAAACCTATCCTACAAATTCAAGGAGTGCTTGTAGATGTTCTGAGAGCAGAAATTACCATCATATAAAAAGCAAGCTAAAACGTTATAGTCTCAAACAAATGATTTATATCTCTACTTTATAGGTGAAATTTTGATTTGAATGTACGATAATTGAGGTAGAAGATGGAGGAAAATTAATGATAATTTAAATTTGAATATTCAAAATTGAATTTGTTAATAGGATTTTCTTTTAAATCGTTCGAGAAATTCGGTTCCTTTGAGAAATTTTGTTACAAATATATTTAATTTAATATTAATATTTAATATATGTATAACTTTTTTTTAGGAAAAGTCTTATATACACTCTACACATCACATTAGGATCCGTGCACACTCTTTTGACCCGATCCGACCCGCCCATTTTTTATTCGGGTAATATGTTCTTCAGCAACGGCATTTAACGTTTCCCTTCAATCTCTTCCGTTTACAGGATTTCTCTCCTTCGTCTCAGCCGTGGATTCCGTCTTCTCTCCTTCGTCTCTTTCAGTCATTGATTCCGCCGATCTTCCTTTTCGTCGCCTCTGTGGGCGGAACGCGCAGTCGTTGTGCCCGTTCCTCATGTCGCCTTCTTGCGTAGCCCAAATTCAGTTCGCGCTAGAACCAAGCCGTCGTCCGCTACCGTGAGTTAGATGTGTTGCCTCTACATCGTTGCCGCCTGCAATAGTGCCCATCCACCGCGCCGGTGTCCTGTAATTCGACTTAATCTGGTAATTCAATTTCGTTTATGAATTTCTGTAATTCGATTTAATCTGATATTTTGTAATGTGATTTTTTTTGGGTGATTCAACTACAGATATGCATAAATTTTTATATGTTTTATGTTGTTGATTTTCTAATCTATTTGTCTGTGAGGAATGCTTGGTTTATGATGTTAAATGATGATCCCGTCTTTGAAAATCAAATACTCAGTTAATTCTAATAGGGAAATAAAGTAGATGTTGAGAAAGTTGTTTTATAGTAATACATTGATTCTCATAGCTTGATTCCTGAATATGACATTTGAGAAATGAAATATGCAATTTATGTTGAAAATTAAATACTGGTGATTGTGTTAGAAAGACGAGTATTACGTTTCAGTACATTTGTTTCATTTATTTCTTGTTGAGGTATTGTCTTGTAAAAAGCAATGTTCTAACTACCACATTTTTGTTCTCTTGTCGTCTTTCATGTTTCATTTCAATATTTTTCAGATACACTATGATCATGTTGTTCTTCTTGATTGTCTTATCTCAAAAGACTCTGGATCTAACTGTGTTGAATACCTATTGAGGTTTGTATTCAAAAGTTCCTCTATATTTAGTCTTGTTATTAAAATTTTACGTAATTGCTGCTAGGTCATTACGAATTGTTTGCAATTCATGGAGCTTATTTGTAGAATTTCCTGGAATGGAGAAGGTTAAGGTCAATTATGTGCAAAGAGGCAAAAGATTTTAACAGATTCTACAGATTTCAAGGGAGGATTATATCCAGCATCATCGAAGGATAGCAGTAAGTTGCAGAAATTTTAGACAATCATTCGTAGCACCATATAATTTAAAGGTGCTTCTGCAACGGTGAGTCATCCTCTATTTTGTTTTTCATAATAATGAACTTCTAAATGCTACTATTTCAATCTTTTAGAACATGATTGTTTTATGTATATGTATATGTATATGTATATGTATATGCAAATGCTTCTCATTCATACGATTTAATGCTTACCAATAATATGTATTCCTCATTTATGATACTTTTGCCATTCTTATTGTAGGTTGATGAAATCTCTGCATTAGTCACTAAATTTTAGAAGCTAATGTTCAAACTCTCCACACTTAGCCCGATTTTTTACAGTCCACCAGTTTTCTTCATCTTTAGATGGGAGTTTTACTCGGAAGGCAAAACCCATTCTGATTTTAGTTTCTCTTTGTTTATAATTGATAGGTTAAATACTTGAAAGGGCAATATTTATTACTGAAAATTAATTTTTTTAATTATTGAAAGTGCTAGATCTTTTTAACTGAAAAGTGGTAATTTAATATTGAAGAGTGGTAATTTAATTTAATATTGAAAAGGGTTTTTGAACTACTTGTTTTTTTAGAATTTCCTATAGTGTTTGCTTTTGGATGATTATCTGCAAATTTAATGTCCTATAGTATGCAAAGGTTGAAACTAGCTAGATCTCTGTCTTGCCTTTTTTTTCTCACTCAATAGCCTTACTCTGTTCGAAAAAAGTGGTAATTTGATTACTGAAAAGTGTAGTTCTTTCTTATTGAAAAGTGGTAATTGTGTTACTGAAAAATGTAGTTTTTTCTTATTGAAAAATGGTAATTTTATTACTGAAAAGTGTAAAGTATAGTTCTTTTAATTGGCTTTTGTTATAATTTATTTCTTCTTTGGGAGGATAATGAACTATTGTCCAATATATGAGTATCATATGGGCCACTGAGTGATGTTCGTTTTTTGGTTACTTATTCTATTGTTACAAGTGGGGGCCTTGGTGATGTTGTCACAAGTCTTTCTCGAGCCGTTCAGGATATGAACCACAATGTGGAAATCATTCTCCCAAAATATGATTGTTTGAAATACAACCAGGTAAGTTGTAATATGTCTTTTTATCCCCACCATATATCTTACTTGATTATGCTTTTAATAAAACTGTGTATTCTTCAAGAACAATCTCTGCAAGGATACATGCGAGCATTTCATCTTTATGCATTCTCAATTTTGACTGAGATTTGTAATAAATAAAAACAAGAAAATTAAATAGTTTTAACTAGGGACAACTGAACTCGTCATATGCTCATTTTGTTTTGTTAAATTAATTTTAACTTCTATACAATCTTTACATTTCATTGAATAGGTGAAGGATATGCAGTTACATAAAAGTTATTCATGGGGTGGGACTAAAATCAAAGTTTGTGAGGGAAGGTGGAAGACCTTTCTGATTACTTTTTTGGAGCCACAAAATGGGTAATTTATCACCTGATATTATGTGGGTCAAGTATTGGAAAGATTTTTATTCATGAGCATCAAGCAGAGTGATGATTTGGTTTGTTCTTGAGCATTTATAACTTTCACTTTACTCAGCTAATGCTTGAGAATCTGCCCTTAATTTTTTTTTATGGTGATTTGTTTTCATTAATGAAAAGTGTTGTTTTATAATACTGAAAAGTGGTAGTCTTTAATATTGAAAAGTGTTGTTTCATAATACTGAAAAATGTTAATATTTAATACTGAAAAATGTTGTTTCATAATACTGAAAAATGTTAATCTTTAATATTAAATAGTGATAATTTTTAATATTGAAAAGTGTTGTTTCATAATACTGAAAAATGTTAATCTTTAATATTGAAAAGTGGTTGTCTTTATTACTATAACTCTTTGTTTTTTGAAAGTGTTAATTTTTATTACTCAAAAGTGTTGTTTCATAATATTGGAAGAAATGTGTACTATAAGGAGTTAGATTTTTTTAATTAACAACTTAGTTTGAATTTGTTAGAATTTTGGAAGTTAATTAGTAAGTTTTGTTATTGAAAAGGGTAACTCTTTATTTTTTGAAAATTGTCAATCTCATTATTGAAAAGGGGTCATTTTTATTAGTAAAAAGTGTAACTATTGTTATTGAAAAGTGATATTATTTAATATTGAAAAGTGTTGTTCCGTAATACTGAAAAGTGTTGTTTCATAATACTGAAAAGTGGTATTCTTTAATACTTAAAAGTGTTGTTTCATAATATTGAAAAATGTTGTTTTATAATAGTGAAAATTGTTGTTTTATAATAGTGAAAAGTGGTAATATTTAATACTGAAAAGTGTTGTTTCATAATATTGAAAAGTGTTGTTTCATAATACTGAAAAGTGGTAGTTTTTAATACTAAAAAGCGTTCGTTCCATAATATTGAAAAGCGTTGTTTCATAATACTGAAAAGTGTTGTTTCGTAATACTAAAAAGTGTTGTTTCATAATACTGAAAAGTGGTAATCTTTAATAATGAAAAGTGTTGTTTCTTAGTACTGATTGTTTCATAATACTAAAAGTGGTAATCTTTAATATTGAAAAGTTTTGTTTAATAATACTAAAATAAAAAAAAATTAATTAAAAAAATGATTTTTTTGTAATTTCTTTTTTAATTGTAGTGTTAATTTTTTTTTAAGAAAAAAACTATTTTTTTTAATAAAAATAATATTAAAAAGTTGACTTGAACCTGTGACCAACACTTGAGCTAATAATGTTGTAACCACTACACTAAAGATTACCCTGTTTTAATATTTCGCTATTAATAACTAATAAGGGTGGACTAGTCAATATAGTGTGTACATGTGCATCAGAGACCAACTTTTTTTTTTAACTAATTTATATTTATAAATTTTAATATTCAAAATTATTATTCATGCATGCAAATATATTTAATATATATATAACTAATTTATATTTATAAATTTTAATGTTCAAAAATGTACATTTAGAAGATAAAATTAAAATATATATATTTTTAAATTCTTCTAAATTTTTTGTTTCATTTAAATTTTAATATTCAAATTAATATTTAAAAGTGTGTTACAATATGAGATTAAAAAATGTAAGGTTAATATTAATGATTAAGATTAATAAAAATTAAATTAATTAGAAAAAAGATATTTTAAAATAGAATGAATTGAAAGGAGAGAGATTGATGAGTCACACTTGTGTACACTTGGACGTACCATACATACCATTTCAATTTTTAATTCATATTTTATCTGCACTCACTCATTTAATTAGTTCACCCTCCAAATCATTTATGTTTACCACCTACTCATTTTTTGTGAGTTCACCCCCAAATTATTTTTTTACCACATTTAACCAATAATAAAATTTCACATAATCGGTAATAACACAAACAATAACCAATAATACTACAATTAATAATCAGTAATACCACACACCCCCAAATTATTTTTTTATCACATTTATCAGTAATGCCTTAACCAATAATAAAATTTCACATAATCGATAATAACACAAACAATAACCAATAATACCACAATTAATAATTATTAATATTAATTCAATAGTGTATTAATAGTAATACAACATACAATAACTAGTAATATCAATAATCAATAATACCACTAACAAAAATAATATTTAAAAGAAAAAGTGAAAGGAAGTGTAGATTTGGTATACTGAGGAAGAAAATAAGGGAGCACATTACAGTACAGGCCCAATAACACTGAAAATAATCCACCGCCGGAGCTCAAAGGTCGGAGCAAAGTCACGTCGGATTCCACCTCGACAAATAACACTGCCTCAACTTTGTAGCCGATCTCGATTCGTCCATCTTCAACATCCACGCCATGGGGTATAACAGAACTAATGCTCAAATGAGCGCCTCCTTCATCGCCGCCGTGTCGAAGAAATTGGCCGCTCCGCTAGGGCAATAGAAGTAGACGCTGGGTGTGTGGAAATTGGGGACCACCAAATCGACGTTAGAATTCCACAGCCAACATTGATTCCTTCACATCAATTTTCATTATGTAATTAATCGAAACTGAAATTGAGAATAAGAAGAATGAGAGGGAAAGAGAGGAGAGAGAAAGAGGCTGAAAGAGGGGAGAGAGAAAGAGGCTGAAAGATCATTCTCCGTTTCTAAATTTAAAACTGAAATTGAGGTATGCATGGTGCACTCGCGAGTGTATAAGTATTTGCCGAGATTGAAATATACCATTGCAAATATATGATAATATTAAGATAAGATTTGAAGAGGAGAGAGATTAAAAATAATAATTATGATTTAAAATTTTGAATTATTATTTTGAGATTAAAATAGGAAAAATGGATTTTTTTTAATAAGAATGCAGGAATTTTAAAATACACGATTTTGGTGAAGAGAGAGATTGTGATAGAGTGTTGAAATTGTGACACGTGTCTCACAAATATATAGAGTATTAAGATAAGATTTCAAATTTAAAAATAATAATTATGAGTAGATAATATGTAAATTATTATTTTGAGATTAAAATAGAAAAAAATGATTTTTTTAACATGAGAATGTAGAGATTTTGAAATAGACGGTGAAGAGAGATTGTGATACAGTGTTAAAATTATGACAAGTGTCCCATTATATTCTCACAAATAGAGTATTAAGATTAAGATTAAGATTAAGATAAGATAATAAAATAATAATAATTAAGATAAGATTAAGATTTGAAATGGAAGAATTTGACAAATTACAAGAATTAATTTTTTTTTTTTTTAATAAGAATGCTTGGCAATATTGAGATTTTGAAATTGAAGAATTTGAAGGGGGAAGAGATTAAAAATAATAAGGGGAAATTAGTATATAGGACATTTCACCTATAGAAACTCGAAATAAAGATAAAAATTTTAAAAGTTAGGAAGAAAGACAATTTGATTTATAAAAGTACAATTTTAACCTCCGTTTATAAATAAAATCGAAATTTGCATATTCAATTAAGATAAAATAGGAAATTCAAAACAGGAGTTGATGAAATATTAAATTCCCGAAAATCTCGGTCATAATTGCGTTCGAAATTTCGAACTTTCCTAAATATCCATTGGTAAAGTCTAGTATGCACTCGAGTGCATGCTGTGCACCCTAGTCCATGTGCACTTTTCAGTTTACTAACTTACACTTTTTGGTAAATGGTGTTGCACTTTTCAATTATTAAACTGTATAAGTAATAATTGAAAAGTGCAACACCATTTACCAAAAAGTGTAAGTCAGTAACTGAAAAGTGCAACATGGACTAGAGTGCACAACATGCACTCGAGTCCATAGCAGACCAACCCATATCCATTGGTCATAATCTCGGTCATAATTGCGTTCGAAATTTCAAACTTTCCTAAATATCCATCGGTTATAATCTCAGTCATAATTGCGTTCGAAATATTAAATTCCCGAATAGACAATCTTAAACAATCTGGATGGAAAACCGTAGCAACAAAAAAAAAATACATATGATGTAATTAATTCAGTAACGTGGAACGTTTTCTATGGAATATATGTGCACGTATATGCCAAACAAATATGCACATTGAGATATGTGCAGTATGGAATGCAAAATACACCATTTTTTTCCATATTTATAATTACTACGATAATCATAGTATTATTACGTGAATCATTTGGTTATAGATGTTAAATATAAAAAGTATTATTATAATATTGACGTGTACATATTATGCAAACGCGGATATCAAAATAAACTATTTATTTTAGAAATTTTAATTATAATATTATTTATAGAAAAAAATTACCATTGAATATCAGTATGTTTGAAAATGTCAAAAATATATTGTTGGTTTGGATTACGTGAGATAATCGTGGGGAGTAGTGGATATATTTAAATTTAATAATATTAATTATGATTGATAAATTATAATCTTTTAACATTACTTTTATAATTGTATGGGTTATTTTAATATGAGATTAATTATTATGATATTCCATGATTTTATTCGATGCCATAGAAAACATTATATTATGGGTTGAGTTAACTGTATCTATCTGGCCCTAACATAAGTAATTAATGAATACATATCTAGCTACTACATATATTGAAATATATGCTAAACATTTAATGCACATGTGTAAATATAAGTTGAATATAAGCTAAACCTGTAAATCATATTCCAAAAAAAAAATATACTCTAAGCAAAAAAAAAAAAAAAATATGGAAGAAGACAATATGGGCCACATACCGATTACTTTGTTAACAATGTCTTCGAACTTTGAAGATTGTTGAACACGGATCAACTTGGTTTTCTCCTCGAATTCGAACTTTAAAATCACAGCATATTCCATTTCTGATTCAGTAAATTAACTTCTCCAATTATCACGTTCAATAGAACCCTAAATCGCATAATATAAAACAGGACGAATTAGAAAAGATCGAAGATCGTGTTAGACAGGGTATATATTGGAAGAACAATGAACCAATCGAATTATTGATTATTGAATTAAAACAACACGGAATAAAATTGCATACCTTGATAATGGAATGGTTCTCGGATGAGATTTAGAAACTCAAAATTAATTCTATTTTGGGAAGTTCGGTGATGATCGCATATCGCAGATGGGATTTGCAGATCGAATTATTGATTATCGCATATGGAGTTATTGCATCAACACCGAATTCATACCTTCACAATGGAATGATTCTGATATCGAAGATAGCGCAAATGGGATTTGCAGATCGAATTATTAATTATCACAGATGGGATTTGCAGCAACACCGAATTCGTAACTTCAAAACGGAATGTTTCTGGTATAGAAGATAGCATTGTTGACTATGAAATGATTTAAATTTAAAATATAATTTTAATTTACAATTTGATTTAAAATTAAAAATCTTAATTTTAATTATTATTTTAATTTAAATTATTGGTGTGATGAAAGAATAAGGGTATAATTGGTTATTTGGTTATGAATTTGACCTTAATCCTAATACTATAATTTTTCGTCTCTTTTCCTAGTTGTGTCTATAATTGTCTCTAATCTTAATTAAACTCAAATAATAATTATAATTTAAAATTTTGAATTATAATTTTGAGATTAAAATAGGAAAAATATATTTTTTTTAATCAGAATGCATGAGAATGCAGAATTTTGAAATAGACAATTTTGGTGAGGAGAGAAATTGTGTAGAGAGATAGAATTGTGACACGTGTCCGTTATGATATAAAACCTAGGTAGTAGTGCTCTAACCACTTGAGCTATTCAACTTCGTCATGTTTGTTTTTCACTGGTTATCAATATTTCTAAGTCAAATTCTTTCATACCGCTAGTGTACTCTAATTTTATTTTATTTTTTTTATATTTTACCTTCACTGCTAATTTAATGAGTTCACCTCCAAATCAAATTTTTATTACAGTTATCTGCACTTGCTCATTTTATAAGTTCACCCCCAAATTATTTTTTTACCACAGATATCTACACTCGCTCATTTTATGAGTTCACCCCCAAATTATTGTTTTACCACGATTATCTGCACCCGCTCATTATATAAGTTCACCCCAAAATATTTTTTAAAAAAATCACATTTAAAATACTATATTATCCTTTTATTAATTTACACAAAAGATAATAAAATAAACTCTAAAAAATCGATTCACCACCAAGTCACTCATATTTTTTTAAAAAATCGTAAAAATATACTCCCTCCGTCCCAGGATTTTATACACACTTTCCTTAACGGGCGTCCCAACATTTTTTGCACACTCCAAAAAAGGAAACAACTCACATAATTTTTACCAATAATACCCCTCCTTTATTTTACCTTACACATCACTTTATTTCATTTTCTTAATCTTCGTGCCGGTCAAAGTGTGCATAAAATCCTGAGACGGAGGGAGTAAATAATAAAAAACTATCGAAATTAGCCACAAATCTCGATTTTTTTTCTTTTTAATTTTTCTTCCCCCCCTCTTTTTCTTTTTTCTTTCCATTTTCGATTTTTTTTTTCAAATTTTTTATTTCTTCATTTTGTTTTAATTTTCCTGTCTTTCATTTTCATTTTATTCATGTGTATTTTTTAAATTTTAATACAAAATAATATTATAGGTGTGATTTTATTATAGTCGATCGGCGGTGCACTTGAATTTCAATTTTAATTTGATGAGTAAAGGACTTGCCGGAAATTCATGTCGGTCGGTGGGTGACCCAGCCACCACCATGCCCGACCACCCCCTCGACGGCGACGCTTCCGTCCCGACCGCTGAAGCCCGAGACACCTTCTCGAATCGCAATCGCGATTCTTCACTTTCATGACAATCGAGATCATCTTCTATCTCGGCCACGATCCATGGCGATCGAAATCCTCTGCTCATTTCGAACACCGACGCGAGTGCTTCGATCAATCTCCCTTGCGTTCGCAATCCAGCATCAATGGCGCTCGCCAGCAACACTCGGATCGACGTCGCCTCTCTCTCGTCATTCATCTTTGTTCAAATCGAAGCTACATTGTTTCGTCTGTCTTCTTCACCCTGCTCCTGCGTAGCCTCTTCCTCCGGCTGACGGCGGCCCGACGGAGGACTATGAGTATGTTGTCGATGGATCTCTAACCGGACGGCACTCGGAGCCGATGACCTTGCTGATGTAATCTCAGACGACGACTGCTGACCTAGGGTGCCCTCCCATTGGGTTAGGGTTCCCTTCAATTGGGTTTGGTACGATCTGCACACTCCTTCCACTTTTTTTATGGTATTATTGGTTATTGGTACTGGTATTACTAGTTATTGATTGTAGTATTACTATTAATACACTATTGAATTAATATCAATGATTTTTTATTACGGTATTATTGATTATTAATTGTGGTATGACTTGTTATTGTTTGTGCTATTACTGATTATGTGGAATTATTTATTATTATTTAAGGCATTACTGATTATTATTATTGTTTATGATATTACATATTATTGTTTATGGTATTACTGATTATTGTTTTTTGTATTACTGAATATAATTATATTTGTGGAATTATTTGTTATTGTATAAGATATTACTGATCAATGTTCATGGTATTACTAATTACTATTCTTGGTATTACTGATAAATGTTTTTGATATTATTGAATATAAATAGATGTGTGGAACTATTTATTATTGTATAAAATTTTTGCAGATTAATATTAATGGTATTACTAATTACTGTTTGTAGTATTACTAATAATTGTTTTTGGTATTACTAAATATAATTAGATGTATGAAATTATTTGTTATTGATTATTATTTAAAATCCTTTACGATTAATTTGTCGAATTTTTTTTTATGAGATTAATTTTCTTTTGATAAAGAAGACCTTTAAATACAAATACAGGAGTGAGAAAAGGATATTGAAGTATGTTTCGATGAATGGGAATATAAGAAAGATAATTGGATATCCAGAATCTGGATCCCGTTCAAGAATATGATACATTTAGAGACAATTCTATTTTTTCAAAAGGGCGCGGCTAAAGGCACCCAAGGATCCTATGAGTACACCCACCAAACATTTTTTTAATCTTTCATAACATGTGAAATGTCTCATTTACCCCTATTATAATAAAAATTATGAAAAAAATAAAGATGAGTACACCCCGATTCTATTTCACATAATTATCTCCATCACCATTCACCACCACCATCAAAACAAACACATTCTCCAACAAACAAAACTCCAAAATTTCAATAAAAATAAATAGGACATCTTGTTAGAAAATTTTTACCTAAGAAACAAGACGTTCGAAATCTCAAATTTGTACGAAAATTTCAAAAGACTGCATTTCGGGATATTTTTTTTTTAGGACATATCAACATTGTCCGAAAAAAAAAAAAAGGGTTGTTCGAATTTTTTTCCTAAAACTCATTGTGTTCGAAAAAAATTCCAAAATAATTTTCATTTATGCGAAAAATAAATTCGAACACAGTGTTCGGAAAAACAAATCGAATAAAGTAATTAGATTAGAAAGAAAATTTCGAACAAATTCAAAACCAAAAAAGAAGAAGAACAGAGTGTGGAGAAGGAAAAACAAACAAATGGCGCATCTATTGTCAGAGATTTCTGTCATATTTGCAATATCTGAATGAAGATTGAAGTTGGAATTTATTTCGACCATACTGCTTGGTTTACTAGTTCTCAAATCTGTAATAAACAGTCTCTAAATCATAATCTTTGAAAATGTGCCTAATTTTTTTGTTTAGATCTGTAACAAAAATTTCAAAATCCTACTTACCTTTGTTTGACGGCGGCAACGGCATAGGAGGGGGTGTGGGCGACGACTTTCTTGGAGGGAGGAGGTGGGGGGACGGCCGCTTAAAGGAGGAGGTGGTGCGGCCGCCGCGAATAGCAGTGGAGGGGACGAGGTGTGGAGAGGGGGCCAACTTCTTACAGATCTGGTGGTGGGCTTCTTCAACGGACGGCGACGACGACGTTCTTCACACTTCTTCAACGGACGGCGGCGGCTTCTTACAGATCTGGTGGCGGGCTTCTTCAATGGACGGCGACGGCGCCTGGGAGGGAGGAGGTGGGTGGGCGGCGACGGCGCCTGGGAGGGAGGAGGTGGGTGGGCGGCGGCCGCGCCTGGGAGGGAGGAGGTGGGTTGACGGCGGCCGCGCCTGGAAGGGAGGAGGGATGGGCGGCGGCCGCGCCTGGGAGGGAGGAGAGGTGGTGTACTGAAATGGGGAGAGAGGAATAGGAAGATAATGAAATAGGGTTTTAATCTAGAAGAGGGTAATTTTGTATTTTACACAGGACTGTCCTCATCCGTTTTGTGTGTGCTCATCGCGTGGGTGTCCTCATAGGATCCTTGGGTGCCTTTAGCCGCGCCCTTTTCAAAATTCAACCGATGTGGGTCAAATTAAAAAAAAATTGCGGCATCTCATTTGGGCCTTCTATTCATATATTTTGGCAAGCTTATCGTATCGCTCATTTGATGACCTCCAAAATATTTTTTTTTAATTACATTTAGAAAAGACTATATTATCCTTGTATTAAATTATATAAAATATAACCCAATTAACTTTAATTTATACATTTATAATCTGCTAATGAGTCATGGTCAAGTCATAACCAAGTCATTCATATTTTTATAAATAAATTGTAAAAATATAATTTTCTAAAAAAACTATCGAAATTAAACATAAATCTCGATTTTTTTTTATTCTCACTCCTCATTTGTATTTTTTTTTTCTCATTTTCATTTTTTATTCTAGACTTTTAATATCTTAATTTTTTCCCTTTTACTTTTTATTTTTATTTGCTGCCTTTCTTTCTTTTTCATTTTTTCATGTTTTTTTACATGTGCAATTTTTTTTTTTGTTAATTTTCCTAATTTTTTTTATTTTAAATAAAAAATAATTTTATATGTACAAAACATATTAAAAACAAGTAGGGATCAATACACAAAAAAAAAAAAATGGAAAAAACGTATACTCCCTCCGTTTCAAAAAGTTTATCGCATTTGTCATTTTGATTGTATAACATAAAACTACATTAATTTTATAGTGAATTGTACATATTTATTGAATATTTTTATCTTTTTCGCATAACGTCCCATTTTAATTAAAAATTTAATTTACGTCACATAACTTCTTTAATTGCTTAATTTACGTCTCATTTACATAAATTTGGGGATTTTCAGGGAAAATTGGACGTAAATTAAGCAATTGTAAAAGTTATGTGACGTAAATTAAAATTTTAACTATTTTGGGACGTTTTTCAAAAAAGGTAAAAGTTACGGGACGTAAATAATTTTTTTCTCGTATAGAATTAAGGAACATATTTTTTTGACACATTTAACCTTCATTAATTTTTCTTTCTCTCCATTGATCTTTCCTTTCTATCACACTCTTACCTTTTGAAAGAAAATGAATCATTAATATATTTCCAATTAAAAGTGATATTGTATGAGTTACAAAAGGGCATTTTAGGAAAATTAATGGTAAAAATAGGAAAAGCGACAAATTTTTTGAAACAAAAATAAAGACCAAATGCGACAAATTTTATGAAACGGAGGGAGTATGTAATATTGATCAATTAAGGTAAATTAAGTCAAAGTTCGTGGGTCAAACACGGGTCAACATTAATTAGAATATGGTAAAGTCTAGTATGCACTCGAGTGCATGTTGTGCACCCTAATCTAAAGAAAAGTGTATGTTATTAAACTGAAAAGTACAACACAATATTACTAAAAAGTGTAAGTCACTATAACTAAAAATATTATTATACAGTTTAATAATTGAAAAGTGCAACACCATTTACCAAAAAGTGTAAGTCAGTAAAACTGAAAAGTGCAACATGGACTAGGGTGCACAACATGCACTCGAGTCCATAGCAGACCAACCCTTAGAATATTTATTTTCGTTCTCAAATATTATCTTACTATACATGACAAAAAATATGTTACTGCAAGATCTAAATTTTGTCACTCCAAGACCAAAAATGTAATACTACAAGTTCAAAAATATTATGGACACTTATTTTTTTGACAAAATTACTAAAATAATTCTGACTTATTCGGCTACTACATGACTAAAACAATGTTACTACAAAACTAAAATTTTATCGCTACAAGGTCAAAAGTGTATTATTACACGTCCAAAATTATTTTGGACACTTAATTTTTTGGGTGAATTTATCAGAATGTTTTGACATGTAGTATTAAATTTTTGGCCTTGTAGTGATAATTTTTTGACCTTATAGTAACAATATTTTGGTCATGTAATAAATCACCTGTTTGAGACGCGCGAATTTTCTGGGCAATCCGGATCCGTGCTTTTGACCCGCGAATTTTTTTAAATTGTCTTAATTTGACTCTTGTGCTAAATGGGCTTTGAGTTTTGACTTGGTCTAATTGGAATGAAATGTGTGTATTAAATATTTCACATAAGACTAGCCCAAAAAATACACTACTTATACAAAAGTATAATTGTTTTCAGTTTTTTAAAATATGTCTATATTTATTTCGACTAATATCATAACCAATACTCCCTCCGTCCCGGAAGTGTTTGCACCACAAAGTGGGCACACTTATTAAGAAAAAAGTGTAATGAGTGGAGTGTTGAGGGGTAATTTTGTAAAGTTAAATGAATAAAGTAAAAATGTGATTGGAAAGAGAGTAAAAGTAATGGCATTTTATGTAAATATGTGAATATATTGAGGGTGGGGTTTATGAAGGAGTTTCCTTTTTAGGGTGTGCAAACAATTGTAGGACGGACGAATAAGGAAAGTGCGCAAACAGTTGTGGGACGGGGGGAGTACTAAGTAATAACTAATAATATAAACAATAATCAATAATACCATAAACGACAATGAGTAGATTGGACTCAATCCTTGATCTATGAATATAAAAGAAAAAACATATTTTTCATCTTCGTTGACCCATTCGTCGCTTTAGTGCCCTTTTCTTTGAAAGCCAAAACATTAATCATTAATATCTTATATAATAATAACACATAATTTCATACATCTAATTATATCAAGTAATACCAAAATAATTACCAGTAATACCATAAACAATAATTATTAATACCATGAACATTAATCAATAATATCTTATACAATAACAAATAATTATATCAAGTGATCAGCCGTTTCTGTGATCTCCCCACATATCGAGCATTTGGTGTCGTCCTCTGTGTGAACGATGTTTTTTCTTCTTAGGTTCGCCTTTGTCGGAAGTTTATCCCACAATAGCCGCCATGTTGTCATCGTCGCCTTGAATGGAGTGATTTTGTTCCATACCGTCTTGAATTCGATGTTCTCGTTTCTGGCCTCTGCATGTGTATTCGATGAAGAGTGGAGAATTTGATATGTCGTCTTCGTTTTAAAGGTCCCGTCCGGTGTTGTTTTCCATCTCCATTTATCCTTCTCGTCTACTTTGATTAGTTTGATAGTGTACCTGATCAACAAAGATTCAAGTGTGTTTAGTATCACTATTTCTCTGTCTAATAGATTTGCTCCAGTTCGGTTCTCAAATCCACTTATCACCCTCCCAGTATCCCATTACATTAATATAATTGTTATGTTCGAGACTCAATCTAGATAGCCTACTGAACTGCTTTCTAAGAGGTGATTCCCCTGCCCATATGCTGTCCCAGAATCTAGTCCTAACCTCGTTCCCAATATTTTTTTCTATGTTCTCCCACAACCACTTCCCTCTATATCCCGACCCGCTAGCAATAATATCCCTCCACCACAATGAGCTTTTCCTTCTCCGTCCCGTCTGATATACCCCCATTTCCCTTACTTCTATCTCATAATACATGGATTTCAAAATATTTATTCTCTAAAAGACCCCAAACCCACTTCCCCATAAGAGCTCAATTAAACAATCCTAACCCCAAGCCCCCAAGCTTGTCTATCTTTGCATATAGTTTTCCATTTTATCCAATCCAATTTCCTCACATTTTCCTCATCACCCCACAAAAAATTGCAGCAAATAGAAGTCAAATCTCTCACAGTTTTTTTAGGTAGAAAGTGAAAGGAGAATTGGTAAATGGGTAGCGATGTCATCACATCCTTTAAGAGAGTAACTCTTCCCCAAACGATTTTTTTCCCATGAACTCAACTTTCTCTTTACTTTTGAGATCAGTGTTGGTGTATACTGTAAAGCAAATTTTTAGTGGGCTTTTGTGACGTATATTCGATTTCCTTTTATCTGAAATAAATAGTTTTTCACATTATTGCATTCTTTGTGATTACTTGTATGTCTGCTTATCTTGCATTGTAGACGATGTGGTGGGTTTGTAGTCACACAGAAGATCACATTGTCAGTTCCTTGTAAGATATAAACAGTATTCACAACTGAGATAGTTATGGACAAAAATATTGGTTTAAGTTGTAGTATAAACTTGTTAGTGGTTTGTCTTGGCCATTAGTTTATACTAGTGCACTGAGGCGTATTGAATGGATCACAGATAAGACATGTTCTTTTGTTCTGACTGTTATGAAGAACTAGAGGTCTTGGTCACTTTTATGATTCTTAACCCTAAGTGTGATATTTAGATGTGTGGGGTGCTTGTTCACTAATTTGATGTACCATAGGTGAGAATCTTGGTAGATTCTTCACGCTCCGTATTTTGGGTAGTGGCATCGCTCGCATGATGTCTACTTATTGGCATTAGGGCACCGTGTCCTGTACATCCAGGCTGATGATGTCCTCTTTAGAAAACTCATAAAGGATTGTCGTATTAAACCCTGCAGGTGGATTTAATCCGTACGACAACAAGGTTGAGTGGTACTACTCAAGGAATTATAGAAATTAATTATTTAAAGAAGTCAGAAGCTTTAATAATTAATGGACGTGCGATATCTTAATCACGTGGAATTATAAAGTTTAATAGAAGCCCTGATTTAGTTCGGGATAGGACGGGAGTGCAACATTAATTCATTAGTGGAATGAATTAATGTTCTCGGGCCAAATTATATGTTCTGGGCTGAACATAAGAGTATTTAGGCCTGTAAGAAGCCCAAACCCTATACCTTCTAATGGATCCCTAGTCTGGCCCATGAACTTATTGAGATTATAAATAGGAGCCTCAAAATAGTTTTGAAACCCTAGCACACACGAAATTGAGAAAACGGCTAGGGTTTCAAGGAGACGAACTAAAGACAGCCTTCTCCACGTTTGATAGCGCGCCGTCCACCCGGTGTTCGAACAAGGTTGGGAGACAGACTAGAAGATCCGTAGATTGGAATCAACGCCTCGATCTTCAAAGGTAACGGATCTAAACTATGCTTTAGATGGATGTTGTTTATGTTTCAATTCGTTTTATACGTTTGGTACCCAACAACGAACCTGGTGACGGACCGCCTTCGCCGGCGTGTTCCAGCAATCAGGTGTTCCCACTCATTGACCCGCTTGTAGTTGACTCCCATTCTGATTCCGAGGTAGGAGAACGGAATTGACCCCACTGTACAACCAAGTATACCAGCCATTTCGTCGATTTTTTGTTGGTCCACATTAACCCCCATGAGGCTGCATTTGTTCTAATTGACCTTGAGACCCCAAAGTATCTCAAAATTTCTCAAGATTCCCCGGATAATCCATGCGTTTTCTAGACTGGCAGCCCTGATGAAGACGTGTCATCCGCATATTGGAGGTAAGAGACTCGAATTTTATCATTCACGATCTCTGCAGCAGTGTATAGTTGGTTCTGGATAGCTTTCGTAATCAGCGAATTCAAGCCCTCAGCCACAATAAAATAGAGAAAATGTGAGAGATGGTCACCTTGTCTTAGTCCTCTTTCCATTTTGAATTCTCTCGAAGGACTCCCATTAAGAAAATGTGAGGAATACAATAATAGCATACACAATAATTAATAATAATCAAGTAATACTACAAATAATAACAAGTAATGTCAAATCTTCCACGGGACCTCAGTCCATGGGAAATGAAATACAATAAACTTATAATTCACCTAAACTTCCATTCTTGATAGGTGTAATTTTTTCAAGTAATTCAAATAGAAAATCAGTACATAATTCATGGAGTAATATTTAAAAATGAGATTGAAAGTTTCTGGCAATTCCATTCATCAGACATGTGGAGTTATCTGAGAATTCATCACCACAGGGAAAATATTTTGAATAATATTCCCATCATTTTAACCCCACACTCATCATTTTTGCGTCGCCACAATTCAAACTATGCACATTGAACAAAACTTAAAACATAATAATGAAATCTTTAGGATAAATCAATGCAATTTAGGAGGAATCCTTTGATACTTTACACTTCTTCCATCTCATAATAACTTTTACATTTTTTTTCCAGATGTCTTACAATAATTTTTACACCCTTAAAATAAAAAACTTTTTATAAACTACACCATCACAATATCCACAATTTTAAACAAAATGTCATTAATTTTAGCCTCACACGTACACACAAATCAACTCATTTTACAACAAGAAACTTAATTTTTAGTGATAGAAGAATTGAGAATTAATGACAGACCTACCACTAAAAGTCAATTTATGTCATTAAAGACTTTTAGCTAGAGAAAATTATAATGATAGAATTTATGTCATTAAAAATAAGTTTTGTTGTAGCGTACTTTATACATAAAAGTTTATAAAATTACCTCTCAAAAGTCAAAACTCATCATTACACTTTTTTAATACTCTGTATGTTTTTTTTTGGAACAAGAGTTTATTAACTCATTTGAGTAAAGGGGTACTCAACCCATAAGAATATACAAGTAAAAAGTCTAAAGACTGGTCATACGTGTTTCCCGCCTAGCTAACACATGTTTTACTCAATTATACAGGTCATCGGATCAAGACACCATGCTACGACTGAGGAGTTTGGCGCAATTAGATTATATCCTCCTAGCCAAGTCCATAAACATATTTTGATATTTTCAACGGCCTTCTTTGTTGACTGTTGTTCGTCGTTGAATCTTTTAGCATTACGGCACCTCCAAATTTCCCACGTGATACAGTTCCATAGGCTATTCATGAATTTTTTCTTCACTTTTCCCCTTCTGAGCGTCCCGCTAAATTGCACGGCGAGCTCCCTAATATTTCCGTGAAGTGCAGTTATAACTTTTATCCAATTTATGCACTGTTGCCATACTTTATTTGCAAATTCGCACCTCAGCAGCAAATGTACATTGGATTCCTCTTCTGCCTCACACAGTGGGCAACGCAAGTCTGCTTCCCCAATATTCACACCTCTCCGCTTCAAGTTATCGGTCGTGGCGAGTCTCCCTTTCAACGGTTTCCAACCTATCAATTTCACCCTTCTTGGCGCATAGCTCCCCCATAAGTTTAGGTATTCCATCCTGCACCCATCCACCTCTGGGATCGTACTCATCTCCTCCATCAAGTGTTTATAAACACTGCTTGTGGAATATCTTTCGTGCGGTGCCAGGCTCCAACTCCAGCTATCTTCGTTAACATGTGATAACTTTGTATTATCTAGCAGGGAACATAATATTGTTAGCTCATCCCTATCTACTGCACTCAGATCGCAATCCCAAACCAAATCCCATTGCCACCCAACCTGACCCCAGACGCCCATGCTACTGATACAACAACTCTTTTGCCTACTTGCCATGAACAGCCCCAGGAACTTATCTTTTAATAGGAAACCCCCTCCTACCCAGTAGTCGCCCCAAAAATTTGTGTATTCCCCAGTTCCCACATCTCTCTTAATTTTATTACTCGCATCACCACCTCCTAACAGATTATAAACGTTTTTAATTTCTTTCCACCAACTCGACTCCCCCACTATACGCCCCCCTCTCCTCCTATTCACGACTTCCTCTCTCCCTAACCCACCGTATCTCGCCTTCAAGACTCTAACCCAAAGGTTATTTGGTTCCGTAAAAAACCTCCAAATCCATTTCCCTAAAAGAGCAATGTTAAACATATTCAAGTCTCGAATCCCTAACCCCCCCTTACTTTTATCCTTACACACCTCCTCCCAACTCACCCAAGGTATCTTCCTATTCTCTCCCATTCCTCCTCCCCACAAAAAATTCCTCTGCATTTTTTTAATCTCACATAGAACGGATTTTGGCAATTTAAAGAAAGATAAATAATACGTAGGTACCGCGGATAATACGGCCTGCACGAGTGTAGCTCTCCCTCCCATTGATATATGTTTGTCCTTCCATGCCTCCAATTTTCCACGTATTTTCTTGATCATTCCGTCCCACGAAGATAATTTGTGATGGTTCAAACCCACGTTCATACCCAAGAATTCCATCGAGAGTGTGCTGGTCACAAAACCCAGGAAATTTGCCATTTCTGATTTCTCCTCATCTCCCATATGAATCCCTAATAATCTGCACTTGCTGAAATTGACACCCAGGCCAGAAATTAGTTCGAACAATTTGAGTGTATATTTTATGGCCCGAATGTCTTTCCAATTCCCATTGCACAGGAACACCGTATCGTCGGCGTATTGGAGAATCGGGACTTGAACACTACCCCTCCCCACACAGATCGGTTCCAGGTACCCCTCCTCGACCACTCTATTAATTAACATACACAGGCCCTCAGCAGCTAGTAAAAACAAGAATGACGATAATGGATCGCCTTGTCGAAGGCCGCGTTCCAGTTTAAATTCCCCTGAAGGGCTCCCGTTGACTAAAACTGTTGCGCTTGCTGTTGACATACATTCTCTCATCCAAGACCTCCATTTTGGATCAAAATTCATACCCTCCATCATATTATCTAGAAACATCTACTCGACTGAATCATAGGCCTTCGCAAAGTCCACTTTGAATAACACCCTTTTCTTTCTCTTTTTTTTCGCTTCGTCGATGGCTTCGTGGGCGACGAGGATACCATCCATAATTTGCCTGCCTCCAATGAACGCGGATTGGCACTCGGAAATGACTGACTCGAGAACCTTTGCCAGCCTCCTAGCTAACAGTTTAGAGATGATCTTGTACAGGCTCCCAATGAGTGAGATGGGTCGAAACTCATCGAGATGTTGCGCTCCTGCTTTCTTGGGCAAGAGGACTATAAATGACGGGTTAAAACCCTTCACCATTTTCCCATGTACATGAAAATCAGCCATCATCTTGAGGATCTCCTTCTTCAATAATTCCCAATTTTCTTTGAAAAATCCCATATGGCCGTCTTTACTTCGTCCTCGGTGAAATCTGCAGTAAGAAAAACATTATCACAATTATCCACCTTCCGAGTAAACAAATTAAAAGGAATTTTTGGTCTCGAAAATTTTTCCGACATATAATGCGAACTAAAGTGTCGAAAAACTTCCTGTTTTACTCCTTGGACCGATTCAGTCCATTGGCCGTCGATATACAACCCGTTAATAGCGTTCCCCGCCTTCCTGCTGTTAATTACCCTGTGAAAGAGTTTGGAATTCACATCTCCTTCTTTCAACCATTTTACTTTCGCCATTTGATGCATCTGATTCTCTTTAAGCCTGATGTCACACTGAATTCCTGCTAAAGCCTCCCTCCTTTTTTCCTCTTCCCCTTCGTCAAGCCCGAACAAATCGTCAATCGTGTCAAGTCTGTCTATCTCTTTTCTTTTCTCTTCTATGTTGGTCTCGAGCCTGCCGAAAATTGACTTATTCCATACCTGCAGGTCTCCTTTAAGGAGTTTAAGTTTTTCTTTCAAGATGTACCCGCCCCATCCTCTGATATCGTAGCTGCTCCACTTGCTAGTTACAAAGTCTTTGAAATTTGGATGTTTCATCCAAGCATTAAAGAACCGAAAGGGCTTGGGCCCCCAGTCGACTCTTTGAAACGCCGTATAGATCGGACAGTGATCTGATACAGATCGTCCAAGTCCTTTCAAGGCCGCATCCTGCCATTTCACTAGCCATTCTTCGTTAACTAGTAACCTATCCAAGCGACTTTTGCACGATCCATCGGGCCGATACCAAGTGAATTTTCTTCCTAAGAGTGGGAGATCTATAAGATTTGTCTGCCTAATAAAATCCCCAAATAGTTCCATGTCTCGACTATCTTCGTATACACCTCTCCCAACTCTTTCCTCCCTACACTTCACGGCGTTGAAATCCCCAGATATACATATATATGCTCCCTGGTTCTGCTCCACAATGCTCGCCAATTCCTTCCATACCTCCCTTTTCTCCCGCGTATTACATGGTGCGTAAACATTAACTAGACAACAGCTTCTTCTGTCCTGCCTCCAGATGCCTTTCACCACTAGAAATCCTTTCATGTGCCACGCGTTTGATTTTGAGAATACTTTTACGTCCCAGATTGTCAGGATCCCCCCGGACCGCCCCTCTGCTTCCCTGCATTCCCAACCAGCGTCTGTTTTCCCCCAGATAGATTTACATAAGAAATTGTTCACCTTTTTCTCAACCTTTGTTTCTTGTATAAAACAAATATCGATGTTAAATTTCCGGATCATCTCCTTTATTTCTTTTCTTTTTTCTCTCCCCCCCCAAACCTCTAACATTGAAACTCAAGATCCTCATCTAATTACCTTTGTTGCTCCCTCCTTTTAATTTCTCCGCCACTTTCTTTGCTCTTTTTATTGCTTTTTTCTCCAATTGTTCCAACCTCTTTATTGTTTGATCCTCCGTTTCCGCCGCCATTATCCCTATTTTCTTTCCAAGATCCCACGTTTTCAAAGCCTCCTCACTGATACGCCTCTCCTCCTTTGCCAAATTCCCTCGCTTTGCATCTGGGCATTCATCCTCGCACTCGATTCCTTTTTTAGTTTTCTTTTTCATGTTTCCATCCTTTTTACCCCCTTCACACATGTTATGTTGCGTTGTTTCTGCCTCGCCACCTACTTCTTCGCCACCTGTCGTTTCAAATACATCCTCATCCATTCTATATTCCTGGCTTAAATTACCACCGGTCTCGTGATTACCGCTCTCTAGGCCCGCTTCTCCAAAACTTTTTCTTGCGCAGTCGTACTGGTCCAGCCCATGATGAAATGGGCTTTTTATTTCATTTCCCGTGATGGGCCCTTCTTCCTGGAAAATCAGGTTTAAGTCCAGATTTATATGCCCCGACCCGTCACCGACATCCCTTTTGCTCCCCCTCCCCTCGATCAAGGCCTCTTCCACTGGGTTTTTCCTAAAATTAGCACCCGGCCCATTAACTGTTTTTTTGTAAGTTGGCCCAAGGTATAAATCTGGCGGCTTATCCGCTTCCACCCCTTTTCTTGGGGTACATCCCATCTCTAACGGTTCCAAGGATTTTAATTCGTCCCTCTTAAATGTCGGTTTTGTTGTACCTCCCAATGCCTCGGGCGACGAAGGCCTTAAATTCCCATGTCTCTCCTCAATTAATATATCGTCTATACTTAGAGTCTTATCCGCCTCTCCGGCCGCCCATTCATTTTCCGGCGTCGGGTCGCCGTCCATTCCTCCTAGAATTTCCCAGTCCTCTTCTTCATTGGCGATGATACCTTTTCCGGCCGACTCCCATGCTTCCTCCTCAATGTTGAAATCCTCATCTTCTTCTTTGATTCTAATAGCATGTACATGTCCGTCTACCTTCACCCGGATAGGAGTTCTGGAAATATCTGGAGCGGTTGTACTGATGAGAATCCGTGCAAATTGTAGATTTGTTCTATTGATCGTATCCTCGTCGATTTTCACAATTTTTTCAAATCTTGCCGCGATCAGGCTAAAGAAATTCCCATTCCACGCTTGAAGCGGCACGTTGTACCAGTTTGTCCAAACAACTCTCCGATTAATGATAGTCCTTGGCTCCCAAGGGAAGACCTCATCCATCCATTTACGAACCCATTCGCAACCTTCCAATATCTCTAGGTTATGAATGTACCCCTCAATCGGTCTTAACAGAACCAAGTCACCCCCCAGCGGTTGAATCTTCCAGCCAGGCTCACCCTCTCTCATGATGTCCTCACCGAACTCAGGCCACGGGAAGAGGTCTTTGATTTTGCCTATGACACAATCAGAGAGCCAATTCCTATCCTCCTCCGAAGACACGTACCACGGGCCTTTGAAAGTGGCCTCCTCGTCCATCGCACAACTCATCTCCATGGGCCGAACAGGGTTTGTTTCCTTACTGTCTGTGTTTAAGGTTTTACCCGCCATTACGAAATCCCTGTATGATGTGTTCCTACGTCTTCCCCCGAACTTATCTTCCACCATTGGGCACCCATGTCTGCTCTGTTCCCCCAGGTTTTCTTTAACACCTATTCTCTTTCCGTTGAGGCTATCTCTGACGAATCGTGATACATTTGCTCTTAGTTTGTAAGACCCAAACCAAATTTCATTTAGTTTGGACTCCACGTATTCCACATCCAACTTATCCCCGAACCGTACAAAGCCGAATATCGCCCCTCGTTTGTCCCTTTTTTTCGCAATGAAACAGTCTTTTACCCTTACTATCTTGTTTATGCTTTTAATCAGCTCGCCCTTGCTGCACTCTTCTGGGAAATTGCTCACGTAAAAGGTGACATCTGATTTGTTGAAAACACCTTTCCGTTCCATCGCTGCCGCCCAGATCGTGTTTGCTTTATCTGCTCCGTACCCTGGATTACGCCTTGACACTCTGGTCCATCCTTCCGCGTCCGCTCCCCTTCTCTCTCCCTTTAATACTCTGTATGTATATCCACCTACATATTTGGAAAGGATGGAGTAAATAAACAATCAATATTTTTTAAAACATGTGTTAAAAAATTTATACTCCCTCTTATTCAAAATATATGTCATCCTAAACTCATGCACACATATTAAGAAAAAATTGACTTCTCATTTTACCCTTAATCAATGTTTGTAATTATCATTAAAACAAATACATATATGTAAATATTTATTAATTTTAAGGGTAAATTTGGATTAAATGCAATTAATTTGCATTGAAAAGTGTAAAACGACTTATATTTTATAAGTAAAACGAAAAGTCAAAACGACTTATAATATGAATAAAAGAGTATAAAAACGAAAAGTCAAAACGACTTATAATAGGAATAGAAGAAAATACTTGTTAACTTTGAAAGGATGAAGTACTTATTTTCAATTAATTTTAGTGAACAACATTAGTTGTGCACTAATTAACGCACACCGTAAGTGTTACTCTTATTTTTTTTTCCAATTGTCATGAAAATGTATATGAGATTATGATATTTTTATAAGTTTACATTCAAATTTAAGTATGAAAAAAGTTTACACAAATATCGTAGGAGACGTCTAGTGCGAGACTAGCTCGCCAACTGTTACTGTATTTTTTTAAGATGAATAGACTGAGATTTGTAATCTCTTTGAATTCTTGCACATACTATCAATTCCTTAGGGCATGTTTGTTTTGAAACTCACCCGTCCGGACGTGGGACGTTGTTCTACTTCGGGATTTCACATCCGAATTTCCCCATCCAACTACACTCATCCCTAAAAATACCTATACATCCTACTATTACATCATATTATTACATCTCATTCAACCACTCTTACATAATTTGATTTGACATAAATTTACATCTCATCCTACTCAAAATCCCAAAACAAACACACAATTACTATTCATCGGGATTTCCCCATCCAGAATTTCCCCCATCCTACATAATCCCAAAACAAACATACCCTTAATTAATAAGTACCCCCGTTTTAAAAAGATAATAATTCACTTTTTTTTTTCATACAAATAATTTTTTTTCTTAAATTCTCGGTATACCCTCATTTAATGTTAATGAAAAATATTGCTCCATCCATCCACTAAATGTAGTCTCATTGGAGTGGAACACAAATTTCAAGAAAAATGTGAATAAAGTGATTGTTTGTGAATAAAGTTAATGACAATTTGAGTAATTAAAGTGATGGTTGAAGGGTGATAAAATGTATGAGACTACATTTGGTGGGCGAAGAATATAAGACAAATGAGATTACATTTTGTGGACAAAGGGAGTATTAAGTAATCACAACCATCATTAAAAAAGGCTATTTTAGAAAAAAAATATATTAAAATAAAAAGAAAGTTAACTATAATTTGAGACAAATAAAAAAGAAACAGTGAACTCTCTTTTTTAAATGAATAAAGTAATATTTCCTTAGTTCTCCATAAGTTTCTCACTTACAACATTTTCATCATAAACTTCATATTTTTTTAACTAATAAAATTTACAATTTCTTTCTACTTTCTCCCATTTTTAACTCACTATATTTTATTTTTCATAAATTTTTCTCATTCTACATTTCCCTACACCTTAATTACCTTCTACATATCTTATAGAGGAATGGTGGGAGTATTATGAGGGCTAGTTTGGTTTGTTAGATAGAATAAATATATTATGATAAAACTGAGTTGAATTGCACTGTTTATAAATTAAAATATTGAACTAATTTATATGTTTGGATTGATGTAAAAATAAACTCACCCTTTCCCCTAAAATTAATAATCATGCAAATGTGAAAAAGGATGAGAAAATTGACTCCCCAAATAAATTCCCAACTTTAATTTAGAAAACCACAATAGAAAAAATGGGATAAAAAAGCATTTTCCACATTTTCCATCAAACCAGAGGACCTGTACTAAACTTGCATAGAATTCAAAACGTTTAAATTCCTGTGGATTTAATTTTGGTTTGGATAAAGGTCATATAAAAGTAAGAATTTTCGTGCCAATATTCCACTCTACAGTCTATAGTGTGCAATATCATAGAGGAAGAAATGAAACGTACCATTCCGGGCGATATGCTGAGGCCATACATGGGCCTGGAAGTGCACTACAAGACTCGGAAAACCAACTCTTCCTATGCCCCTTCATCTCTAATGATGGATTACATTCTCCACCAAATCAACCATTTGCTCGTCGATAATTCCCACTTTCGCAGGGCTTGCCCTGACTATCACCCCTACATCCTCCGCCTCTACTACGCCTGGATCCAGTGCCTCCGCGCCGCCCACCACGCCATGGATATCAACACCCAAGCTCATCAAACCCTAACTGCTTTCCTCCATCACTTTCCGCCCGAAACTCTCCCCATTTCATCTCCTCTTTTGTACTTGTTCAAAACCCTCTGTTGTTCCCAACCTGAAATTCCAACTTACGGTACCGTTTATCCCCAGTTGCCCTCTTCCCCTGGCCCCGATACTCGACGCTCCTTCATGCTTGAAAATGCCACATCCCACGTTCTGCCCAACATTCCTGGCATCTTCGCCCTAATTCAACATCTCAATTCCAAGATCAATGCCCGATCTCTCAGTCAACCTGAATACCCTGATAAAGGGAAACATATTCCCGTTAACGACCGCGCCGCCGTCTTCGGTCACCACTCTTTTCCTGATCGCACCGCCAGATCTGAGGCGGAGAAGTGGTTCCTCGTCTCCTCTGGCCTCCAGTATCCATGTGAAGCCGACAAAAAGCTTCACGAAAATTTTGCAGAAAGAATAAACCATTTTGGTTTTCCTATTACTGAAGAGAAGGATGATCTTTCAGGCTATTCAGCTTTTCTTCACATGGACAAATCAATGGCTTGGTTCTTCCAGGTCCGCCATGTCGCTGTTACTGAGTCCTCCTTTTTTGAAGGATCTGGCACTCTGCTGATTGTCCTCCTTTCGGAAATGTGTCGAATCAAATTGTGGTTCGCTATCATCCTCCAACAATAGTCCCAATTTCACCCACCTGCTCTGCTGACCCTGCGTCTCTATTTCCTTTTGCTTTAAACCTGGAGACGGTTTCTCGAAAACTCCCTGATCTAGCTGAAGCCATGGCCGCGCTTGCACAGACGAACGTTGCTATGTTTAATAGTCATCCTTACTATAGGAACATTGGGAATACAACTCGTCATGGTCCGTTCTGGAACATACGCCCTATTGAGACATCAATCAGGGATGATTACTCCTATCTCTCTCTTCGAATGGTGATTCGTGATTTGATGAAGCCAAAAGGTTGATTTCTCCATTTCCGATTGAGCTATGAACTTGTGTGAGTCTGCATTTATTCAGCAACAACTGCGATTTCACCTTTGATTTTATCTAAGCAATTGCATCAACGATTGGCTTATAACTCTCTTAGATCGCATCCTCGGCAAATCATGCGTTGTGTATGGAGATCTCTTCTTTGGTTAATAAAATCTCAAGAGCTTTGTATTGCGACACTTCAATAGATCTCAATCTTTCTGCTCAAAAGAGGAGATGGATATTGTTTTGTTGGCAATCCAAATCAGAAGTTGTTTTTCTCTATACAATAGGAGTGGTTATGGATCTTGTTATTTGCAGGGTGTTTTCAGAATTGTTGAATTCACCATAGCAGCACACGCCTTTCGAATGCTTGTGTTTATATGAAAGACATGCGTAGTGGGACCATCTCACAAACTAACACTCAACCGTTCACATATTAACACAAATTAATAGTCTCACTTAATGAATTCTCTCTATTTTTTTAAGCATAACATAAGACATGGAGTAGGGGTGTAATGAGCCAAGTCGAGACAAAGTACTATCATTCTCAACTCGATTAGAAAACTCGAAGCTCGAAATTCGATTGAACTTTATTTTTAACTCGATTGAACTTTATTTTTAACACGAGCATATTGTTGTATGTGTTGCGTTAGGTGTGCACGTAAAGTAAAGTGGGTAAGGTGTAATTAAAAAAAAAGTTGATTTGATAAATCAATCTTTCAACTTTTATAAGTTAAATTAAATTTTATGTATATTATCTTTTTGATATTTTAAATAGGGTGGTGCTAAATGTACAGAATCTGTACGTACAGAGAGAGGGGCATTATGGTCCCCTTTTCATTTAAGTTTTGTTAGAATGACCCTTCATTCAAATATATTGCTTAACTATTATTTTTTAATAAAATATTAAATTCTGACACCATTTTCTCTCTCCTCTTATTTGTTCAGACAAGTAATAATTACACAAGACAAATGTGTGTATTTAATTAAAAAAATTCTTCCCTTTGTTACCGTTTAACTCCATCTTTTTTCCTTTTTTCTTTCTTTTTTCTACAAAAACTACTCATATATTATAAAAATAAAATGTATAAAATATTATTTAATAAAAAATTAGAATAAATATATGCATATATATATATATATATATATAATGTTGGAGATTTTGATAAGATATACATATATACACATATTTTAGCAGTGCATAATCCTTAATTTTCTCAACTAAATTTATCTCATTTTCTCTTATTTTATGGTGTTTACCAAATTTAATCACATAAAATATTTTTACATAGATATAAGTTTTCTATTTAGAAACACACGATATTTTTCTTCCTTCTTCCATTCTCATTATTTTTGGGTTAATTCTATTATATATATATATATATATATTATATTATTAATTCAAGATTTTAAACATAATTTAAGTGAATATACGTAATTTAAGTGAGTATACATAATTAAGAGCGACAGATGTATAAATTTATAAACGATTTACCAATTTATCATATTTAATAACTAATGTAATAATTTATATTAATTTATCGATTTTACTTAAAATTATGTTACTTAAAATGAATTTTACTTATTTTTAATTAATATACTAAAAAATACTCGTTTCTCAACATATAGTGTTTAGGGTTTAGAGTTTAGGGTAAAGGGTTCAAGATTCAGAGTTTAGGGTAAAGGGTTTAGGGTTCAGGGTTCAGAGTTTAGGGTAAAGGGTTTAGGGTAAAGGGTCCGACTACTCCTTTCAACGTGTACACTTAGACTTCATTAATAAACAAACTTCAAATGTGTATTATGAATTTATATTCAATATGGTAACTTATCCCCGAATACTCGTTTCTCAACATATATTGTTTACGATTTAGGGAAAAGGGTTCGGAGTTTAGAGTAAAGGGTTTAGGGTTGTTAAAATGAAATATTTTACACTTAGGGATTAAAAAATTCATAGTTTTACACCAAGATTGTTAAAATGAAATATTTTACCTTTAGGAATTAAAAAATTTCTAATTTTACACCAAGATTGGTAAAATGAAATATTTTACACTTATGAATTCAAAAAATCATAATTTTACACAAGGTTGTTAAAATGAAATATTTTACACTTAGGGATTGAAAAAAATTCTAATTTTACATTAAGGTTGTTAAATGAAATATTTTACACTTAGACATTAAAAGATTCATAATTTTACACCTTGTTAAAATGAAATATTTTATACTTTGAGATTAAAAAATTCATAATTTTACACCAAGTTTGTTAAAATGAAATATTTTACACTTAGGAATTAAAAATTCATAATTTTACACCAAGGTTGTGAAAACGAAATATTTTACACTTAGGGATTAAAAAAATCCTAATTTTACATCAAGGTTGTTAAAATGAAATATTTTATAATTAGGGATTAAAAAATTCATAATTTTACAAAAAGTTGTTAAAATTAAATATTTTACACTTAGGAATTAAAAAATTCACAATTTTACACCAAGATTGTTAAAATGAAATATTTTACACTTAAAAATTAAAAAAAATCATAATTTTACACCAAGTTTGTTAAAATGAAATATTTTACACTTAGAGATTAAAAATTACTAATTTTACACCAAGGTTGTGAAAATGAAATATTTTACACTTATTGATTAAAAAAAATCCTAATTTTACACCAAGTTTGTTAAATTAAATATTTTACACTTGGGGATTAAAAAATTCTTAATTTTACATCAAGGTTGTTAAAATGAAATATTCTACACTTAAAAAAAATCATAATTTTACACCAAGTTGTTAAAATGAAATATTTTACACTTAGGGATTAAAAAAATCATAAGTTTGTTAAAATGAAATATTTTACACTTATGAATTAAAAAATTCCCAATTTTACACGTTAAAATGAAATGTTTGTTAGATTAAGGCTTATTAAAATTAAATTAGTGTTTGTTAGATTAAAATTAAAACAACTCATCTCTATGAAATCAATTTCAATCAATATCTCCCCCTTTTTTCTACAACGTTAGTTTCTCTGTAATTCTTGAGTATAAATTATTTTTAATTAATTGTAAATTAATTTTTAAATAAAATCTGTAAAGATAACGTTTAAAATTAGATGTAATGATGGTTTGCAATAATTATGGGTGTTGAGAGTTAATTACGTGTGTTGATTGTCGAAAAAGAAGGTAAGAGATTAGCATGCACATTAGTAATTAATTAATTATTTGTCATTATCTCTAATTAAGGGTATAACGGTAATTGAATAATTAATAAAACATTAATTAAATAAAAAAAAAGATTATGTACGTACAGAATCTGTACACTAAGCATTACCGTTCTAAATATATTAATATTAATTTCTATTAATTTTTTATTATTATTTTCATTATCTTTAAGTTACTTAACATATAATAATAAAAAATTGAATTTTCGTCCTATTTTTTTATTATAATACTCCGTGTATATGTACTGTATATATTTATTTTCATTCTCTCTTAATATTATATATGCATGAGTGAGGGAAATAATCAAATGTAGCATGTGTGTAGGTGGTAGACGTGTAGTAATCTTTTTATATACTAATGGGGAGTTTAAGCTTGTCATGTGTTAATATATGCTTAAATTTGATGATGTGTGTTATGGAGAATAATTGTATTCATTGTCGAAACCCAAAAAAAATTAGATTGAGGGGTCCATTTGCATTAATATAAATACAAAATAATATTATATTTATAAACAAAAATTCATAATAAAATTTTCAATAGACCTCAATTTTAATTGTTTCAACTCAATTTTAATTGTTTCAACTCATAATAAGTGAAAAAGTATTAAAATTAATCGTGGCATCCTCGTTGAAACATTAGTCACTATTAGACAAATGTAGAACTTAAAATATATTTTCCCTACCTGACTTGCATATCTTACCAATCTTACTTTTTAAGAAATGTGAATTTTTAGTGATGTGTGAGGTCAACTAAATGAGGAGTATTTTGAGTGATTAGTGAGATTTAAAGGGAATTTAGTGAGATTTGAGGTCAAATAAATGAGAAGTATTTTTGTTGATTTAAATATGATTAGTGAGGTATACGGAAGAATGTGGATCCAAAATAAAATAAGAGACAATTTTAAAAATAAAATAATGTAGAAAAGTGTTTTAGGTGATTGAGTGAGGTGTAGTCGGGTAGAGAAGAATGTCGACAAAAAATGAGTGATAATTTTAAAAATATAGGAATGTAGAAAAAAAAAAAAAGTGAAAACACATTTTTATATAGTCAATCATTTTATTTAGGGTTAATTCTAAATAAATACACCACCTTTAATCTCAATATCAATTTAATCACGACCTTTACGATTTTTTTTAAAAATCCCAACCTTTCATCGTGTTTCAATTAGATACACATTTTTTTTTCTTCGGTCAACAATTGATGATGTGGCTTGCCGGAGTTCGCCACGTCATATTACACATATTTTTTTTATTTTCCACATAAAGATTACACTTTATAAAATTAAAAATATAAAATTTTATAAAAATAAAATTAAAATTCAACACGTCTCCTCTGCTTCTCAAACTAAATCAAATTTTCTTCTACCATTCAAGTTATTCTCTTCTAATCATAAAAATCATAAAAAAAAAATCATACAAAAGCGAAAAAAAAAAAACTCACGCATCTAATCCATGACCATTGGTGATTTGGTGGTTTATTTTTTCAGGAATTATTAAATTATTTAATAATTTTGTTGTTTTGTTCAACTCGTTCGAGAA
This sequence comes from Galeopsis tetrahit, assembly GCA_963675135.1. Lineage (NCBI taxonomy): Eukaryota > Viridiplantae > Streptophyta > Magnoliopsida > Lamiales > Lamiaceae > Galeopsis > Galeopsis tetrahit. The sequence continues at coordinate 42,317,809 of OY776129.1, read as the reverse complement.
CTATAATTTTTTTTGATGGACCTCAATTAATTATTGTATTTGGGTGTATGCTGAAGATAACCTTTGGTAGTTTTTTATTATTTTGTTCAACTAATTCGAGAACTACAATTTATATGCTTTATGAGAGAGGAAAATATTCTGGAAATTAATGTGTTTAATTATTGCAACAAAAATGTTATAACAAAAATGTTCTATTCCTTATGAATTATGATGTTGATTTTTAGGATTTGAAAAGAAGAACTTGATTGATTGAGTTTGAGAAGTGAGAGAGACGATGTTAGTTTGAGAAGCGAAGAAGACGCCGAGTGTAATTTTTATGATTAGAAGAGAATAACTTGATTTAGTTTGAGAATGGTAGAAGAAAACTTGATTTAGTTTGAGAAGCGGAGGAGACGCATGAAATTTTATTTTTATAAAATTTTATATTTTTAATTTTATAAAGTGTAATCTTTATGTGGAAAATAAAAAAAATATGTGTAATATGACGTGACGAACTCCGGCAAGCCACATCATCAATGGTTGACCGAAGAAAAAAAATGTGTATATAATTGCAACACGATCAAAAGTTGAGATTTTAAAAAAAAATCATAAAAATCGTGATTAAATTGATATTGAGATTAGGTGGTGTATTTATTTAGAATTAACCCTTTTATTTATAGCTTAATTTATATAGTCAATCATTTTATTTATAAGTTATAACTTAATATCACAATCAACAATTTGAGAGGGAGAACTGGAGAAGTATGAAAATTACAGAATACAAGCTTAAACATCATAAATTAGAGAATCTGGCACTTCATTTACAGATTTTTAGGCGCCAAAAGTATAAAGAGAAATGAGCGCTGAATTTTGGCGTGGGGGTTAGCCGTTGAAACTTGGTATTCCGACCTTCGCCGCGCCTCTACCTTTTGATTCCGACAGCCACCGCCGTTTTTCCGGCGCTTCCCTTGCTCGAGCTGATCTCAAGGTACTTTGTTTTTATTTTTTGTGAAATAGTTCCTCTGAATTTCGATTGCCGCGCTCCACCACTCGATTCCGATAGCTCCCAATGTTGCTCCGGCATAGATCCTACTGGCGCTGTAATTTCGTTTTTGTGAATCTTATCTCTCGCGTTGCTTTGTGAGACCTAAATACCTAATCATCAAATAATAGGGCTAGGTTATTATGAAATCTTTAATTAAACTTTTCACCACGTTCAAAAGTCGCTCCTCGGGCGCTTGGAGGTCCCTCGCCCCTCTGTGTGTCTCTCTTCCCTAATAACTATGGTTTTAACTATCTTTTTTACTGATGCTTTCTTTCATTATTTGTCTTCAGTTTTTAGTGGCTCTGTTGAGACTCTGATTATATAGTTCACTATACAATGTTGCAATGGATGGGCGGATCAAGGAGGAAAGTTGCAACAGTAAGCCTTTTGGTGATACTAATTTCCTTTCCATTTTATCATTTTATTTCTCTCTGAACACAGAACACCAACCAGTTGAGGACTCATTGACCATTTAAATTTCATTTTGAAATGTTTGCTAATATCTGGTATTGGTTTGCGTCCATATTTGGTGTGCAATTTTGATACATTTTCTCATTTGTCATTCACTTCATAATTTATTGACTGTACAAGTGTAAAAGCTGTGAGAAGTTATGTGCCATGTTACTACTATGTAAGAAGCCATATTTGGAAAACAAGAAGGATAGGTTTTAAGATTTATCATAACATATACACCTAGATTATACAGTTAAGCATGCAAGGGCCAGTTGATGGACTACTATCTCTTAGGCCTAAATTCACTGTTTTGTAGTACTCATAATCTTATTACTTCAGTCAATCCTTAGAACCAGATATTTATGCCTAACCGGCACTATCTTATCATTGTTGTCATCACTATATAAACTACAACTAATATCATGTACTGTGCACTTTTCGTGATCGAGGCTTTCTAAGTAAGCTCTTTGAGCTGAAGTGTGATCATCTTGTTCCGGAACACAGTTGTACCATGTAGTTATCATGAGCCAATGGTATAGGTTAACAAGTCATCCATTCATGACCTACGAGATACGTGATGTAGCTTTGTTCTGCACCCTCTTACTTTTTGGGTCTAAGTAGATTTAGGCACATGTCCTTGTTCTGCAGTTTTTTATTTTTTATATCTTAAAGTGTATGGATATAAGTATTAAATTTTGATGTTATTCTCATTACTTAAATATTATAGGTTACTTATTTTGTTTTTATTTTAATGTTTGAAGCCTTTTTTGTTTTATGTTTGTGCACATTATGGTATTCAATCATTCTGGGATGGAAAAATTGCAGTCAAGAAAGTCAACTTATAAAAGGTACAGAACATCTGCTGGTTTTTACATATGCAGATTTATGCAACCTTCTTTACCTGATCTCGTGGAATTTTCTTTTAATTTACAATATGAGATGGAGGAACTCACTTTAATTGACGAGTTCAAGCTAATGCAGGCAAAAGCAATACTTTGAGCAAAAGAAACGGCAGCTGCAGCAGCAGACAGCTGGTTTAGAGAGCTATTCTGATGGAAATGGATCATGCACTCTGCCGTGTGGAAACTACAGATCACTTGATATTCTTAGTCTTGAAAATATATCAACTTTGGCTCACAAACACAAGAGCAGTTGCACAAATGGTAATTAGCCTTATCGTTGAGGTTTAGAAAACCAGAGATATGTGAGAGATTCTTGTATGCATCAATTTGCTGGTTCTCTCAATTTTTTTAAAATGAGGAAATTGAATATTATTTTTGCTGATGCTCTTATACTGACTCTTGAAGTTAAACATATATTTTGGATCCATGCTTCTGTTATAAACCTTAGTCTAGCCTGGTCTTCTGACATATTCTACATAAATGTGGCACTTCAATCGGAGAATATACAAGGGGAAGCAGAATTAAAGAGCATACTACGGATGTCCATGATGCGAGCCAGGCTGCTTTATTCCCTATTCAATTTTACTTTTCAAATTCTTAATTTCGGTGTCAATTTAAGTTGAATTTCTTTATTTCATTCAATGCACATATATTGAAGCAAAAACTTTTGAGACCCCTGTCTCAAAGAATATACTTAAGTGGAAGTTATATAAATTTGTTATTTTTTTTCTACGTAGAGTACAATGATGAAATTTTATTACATACTACGATGGTACTATTAAGCTATAAATTGCAATATCAATTATATTATGTACTTCACATCTTAATTAATTTTCCCTTTCTTCTCCCCCCAAAAAAGCAAGGGATAACTTAGAGCACAATGATTTCACCTCAAATCATCGAGATGCTTACCCTTCTCTAGTTAGTCTCACCAATCAAGGGATTCCAGTGGATCAATCAGAGATAAATGAAGAAAGTAGGTTCTGGTCTTAATAAATTTATCCTTTTGTTCTGACTAAGCCATATTTGCTGCTTAAGATGATAGATATCGTATGCTGAGAAATATTAATGTATTGTCCTCTATTTGTTTCAGCAACCACACCATGCTATGTCACAGAGGATGAGCACTCGGAAAAGTAAGCATGCTTCCATGTTAAATTATATCTTTTTAGCCTGCAATTGATTTCTTACAATTATATACAAAATGACAATGCTATAAGCAAGCTTTCTCTTAAATATAAGTTTACTCAATTTCTTTGTATTCATATATTGACATTATCTGTGTTGCATTGCATTGTCTCTTTACAAGCTGTACAATGTCCAAATGAGATTTGTCTGATTTGGGAGGACAGTTAACAGCCACAGCTTTACAGGGTTTTCGTTCATTTACCAGATCGCAATGATGATATAGCTGGAAATCAAAGAAAACATGATTCTTTCAAGTTGTCCCCAACAGACCGTGAGTTCCAATATATATTGGATTTGTTTCTTTTCCTGTTTTAAAGCATTTATGTCTTTACAACTCTAAATATTGCTTTTCTAGTAAATCATTCACTCTATCCACAGAGATATCTGTCATCGATTTACTCGCTGCTGATGGTGAGGCATACAATGAAGAAGAAGATAATTCATCATATACACAGGAAGCTCATGTTTCATTTTCAGTTGAAGGTTTTGTTTTTTGATTTAATAAACTATCCAAGTATTCTTATTCATTTCTAAAGCACAGGGTGATGTTGCCTGAAAAATCTGATGCAGGTTATATCATCATTTTGAATTCTCTTTCAAGATAGTTTCCTTTCGTACTTGATTTATCTAGGAACAGCCCAAGGAAGTGCCTGCAACATGAGTTAATGATAATTAATATGTCGCTATTAGTAGAAGTTACAGAAAATGAATGAAACAAAAAGAAATGTAGTAGGACAGAGTGACATTTTTTCATGAATAATAGGAAACTAAACCAATAAAGCATCATACTCCCTTGATTATGAGATCTCTCTGAACTGTATAGAAATTCTCCACTTCCAAATTTAACAGGACCTTAGCCATAGATAATGAATTGAAGCCTAAGATAATTTAGCACACATTTTAAACATTGAAAGTCTGCTTATGCCTTTCAGGTTTAGGGAAAGTGGGAATGGAGACTCCAGTACACTCACCAAAGATATCTGACAGGTAAATTATATGTCAGGTTTTTTTGATTTAGAGAAAAGGATTTATCAAGCACCACAAACAGAATATCAAGTTGCATGTGAAAAGGAGGAACCTGTGACTTGATTTTTGACAATACTGAAAATTTACAGTCCCATACTTCAAATACTCTGTCTACACTGCAATGCAATTAAATGAAAATTATATTCCCTTAGTGCTTCAGATATATTAACCTTTACAAAGAGGAGTTAAGATGGATAACTATAAATCTAATTTTTCATATTGCAAGATTGCCTGCTCCCATGGATAACCTTAGTTCATGTTAGTCTTAGTTATATATAGCTGGATTGAGGACTACAGTATGTTTCAAATACCTGTCTAGTCTTGAAATTTTCAAAATTTTATTTCATTTACCTCTCTGCCTATTACTGAAGTCTTGAGAATTTCAAAATGTTACTTCATTTACCACTCTGCCTATTTCTTTTGCACCCTCAAGACTATCCAATTCCTACTAATTATGGTATACTTCAAACATCTGCTTTATGATGCATTTGTCATTTGAAGATATACATGTTGGTCATTTGTGGCAATCTCTAGTCTTTATTAGAAGCAGCCCACTCTTCTTATTAAGCAAATATTAAAGTTCCTTTCAAGCTCAGTGGTGCTTTATATTTACCGTATATGGTTGGATAAGGAGTATCATCACTCCATTTGATTAGTGCCCTCCGTTTTTACATGACTACAGATACTTCCCAAATTGTTTCTCTCCACAGAAAAAGACAAGGAGACAACCTACCACAGCCAAACACTTGGATTGTGATTTTTATGACCTGGGATCTGGAGTGGTAGGGCATTTTTTACCGCCTCTTGTTTGTTACATAATATTTATGGGCTGACCTTTAGCCATAATCAACTAGTATAATCCATTGCAGGGATTCAATGTTTATTCTAAACTTTTATTTAGCGTGTGCAGAAATTTTATTGGCCTTTATCTGTAGTCTAGATGGTACTGTCAGAGTTTTCTTGAGGATATGTGTAAATTTATTACTGGAGAATGATTAGATGATAAGTGATATAAATCAAAGGCCTAAACCACTTTAATTATTACTTCCGAGTCCCAAACAATTTTGCTTCACTATCTGTAAGGAGCATCGGAAAATATTGAATAAATGTGAATTTTATTTCATTATGACTAATTTTAATTACAAGATATTGAAATTCATCATGTTCATGCGTAACCTTGTGCGTGCTGTTTATGGACTTCATTTGCCGTATTTTCAAACTCATATATCAAATCGATATAAAAAACATTATGTCTTTATGCAGGATAATGATTTTTCACAGTATGGCAGTTTAATAGATCAACCTTTCTGCTCAAAAGACATGATGAATTTTGTTAGCAATCCATATCAGAAGTCTAAAAGTTTCAGAAGGTCTTCTCAATACAATTGGAATGATTGTGATTTGCAGAGTGTTTTCAGAAATGATGAATTCGCCTGCAACATCCGCGACAGTAGCAGAAACATTTGGAATGGTTGTGTTTATTTGAGCAATTTTTTGTCTTCAGTTATCATTTTAACTCTTAGTTTGCTTATTGGTTTGTCAGAAAATTACATCATATATTAGGTGGTTTAATATCCATAGTAAAAATATTCGAATAGGGCTGCAAATTGACTGACTATACTCTTGTCTAACCAGTACATTGTTGAACTCAGGAAAGAAATATCTCATTGTTGATTTTTACTGGAAATTGATGTAGGCCTTGAACAAAATATTAGTTGGTTACATGAACATCTGAGTTGGGAATTAAGGGGCTAACGAAGCACTCTTAGAGTCTTAGTTTTATTTTAGTGATCATAATATATAAGCATGCTTTTTCAGAAGCCTAAGGGGAACAGTAAATACTAACTAGGATTGAAATATACACATCGTAGTAATGCAAATATGTGAAGTTTTTCCTTAAAAAAAATGAAGTTTTCCAGCTGTCACTAAGAATGCAAATTCAACCTCCAATATGCACTCAAATCTCTCTCATCCTTGTTTTATGACTACATTATCAAACATATAACTCTTATGTTCTGAGGTCTTATATATATAATTAATCTACTTTTTTTTTATTGGCCCTGAGAATTCTACATGCTTTGGCTTCAATATGATCAAATTGTGTGACCGTTTCTTTGTATTCTTTTTCCCTTGCATAGGTCCCAGCTTCATAGACGACAGCATTGACCTTGGAGAGTATGAACCATTTCCCAAGAACTGGGTAGATCCAAGAGATATTGGTTTTGATGATTTTTTAGACTGCAAAGACTTCCGGATGCAAGACTTGAATTTTGAAGGCTGGAATCTACAGAAGAAAAGGTCTGCTACTGAAATTGATTTTTTTTAATCCCTCTAATTTATTAGGATAGCCAACTAACTGATAAGATACGATTTTACAGGTTTGGTGCAAAAAGAACTGAAACTTTCAATATGAAAGGTGTATTTCTATTAAAAATACAATTATTATATTAATTTGAATTTTTTGCCAATGCCATCTCGTGATAAGCGACTCTTGTTCTTTGTGTTTCTTGGTTTTGGCTTGATCTCGTCAACAGGAAAGACACCACTGAAGCTACATTCCTCGTCCTTTCTAGAATCCAAAACAATTTGATGTTTTATGGCATTAAAAAGTTGTTCGTCATCATGATGAGCTAAGTAGCTAATGTTGCTTCAGTTATTATCATCCATAACAATTTTCTCATAAAAAATATAATTATAGACACAAAATAGGAAAATCTAATTTATGCATATTGTGTATTCTTTGGGGCAAATTACAGAGAATGCTAATGCTGAGTTTAGAATTTTCGCCTACAGTTACTGGTTGCCCTTCCTAATTGAATACTAACATATAGAGCCATAGAGGAATGAAGTGGTCTTTGCCAATTCAAAAAGAAGAAGTGGTCTTTGCATAATCTCCAATTTATTTATAGTATAGACTTTCATTGATTTTGTGGAGTTTGTTATGATGTTATCTACAACACTTTCACACCTCAAATATATTATTTTGCAAAACATGTACACATTTTAACCATTTTTCATTTTCAATATGGATCAACCTGGAAAGTTATATCAGGTCTATATGTGTCTTGAGGAAGATACTACATTCTGGATTATCTTTGCTGCTGCTTTTTATCCTTGTGTTTTGAGATTTTATGAACTCCAGTTTTCTTCTTGTTTGATCAGAGTCTCCGGTTCAGTATCCAAAGCACCGAACCACAGGGGACCTTCCTGATGTTTTATTTTCCGATAAAATGTGGTATGTAAAACTTTTGTGGAGTGCTATTCTGATTACATATATATTTGTGTTCACTTGTAGTCTTATGTTGTATAATTGCAGGTCTTCCTCTATTGGAATTGACAAGGATGCTGCAAGAGAAGACAGTTTACTGAGGTTTAACATTCTCAATTCTGGTTATCATCTCAAATATGTCCTTATACTTTTAACTGATTTAATTTCTTGCATTCTGTGTTCATGACAGTGAAGAATCATGCACCTCCACTGCAGGTACTCTCTCTCTCTCTCTCACACACACACACACACAAGTTATACTGTTGTTCAAGCAATAGTTGGCAATGTAATAAAAAATTGTGGCACAGTTAGAGGTGATGCAACAGAAAATCGTGAAAATAGGAGCACGAAAAAAACTCCAGAATAGATTTTCAGGTTTAAGCACAGTCGACTTGGCTTCCCTGGATGTTAAGGTAAATATTTCTCATATGTTCTTTAGATGTGGCATAATATAAATTTTAGTCATGGAATTCTACTGATGATACAATTTTGTAACTAAGGAGAATTAAGATTGCATTTGGATTGAAGGATTTAAACGACGGATGGTGTGCACTTGTCATTGGCTGTAAACAAAGAGATATTCATTATAGAATGATTGTCTGATCAAGCACATTACTTAACAATTCAAGTCCCCAAGTCTCACCTGAATAGCCTTATAGGCTAAACTCAGTCACTTGCTCTTACATCTATACAATAATACTACTTGTTTTGGTATTGATAGTTTGATACTGAAAAATGAAATTATAACTAGAAAAAATTTAGTATTTGTAAATAATGTAGTATGATAAAACTGTGGATAGTATCTCTTTAAAATTGTGGGAAAATCCTCAAATCCCCACCCTTTCCAAACAAGTTAAAATAGGAAGTGAAAAAACCATAGCAAGGCCAAGGACATACTAGCCATGGTTTCCATTTTAAATAAATGGAAAACATGGAGAAATAGGATAAGTTACTCATATTTTAAATATCTTTTAACAAATTAGTATAGTACTGAGATCCTTAATTCAATTATGGTTTTACAAGAATATGAGTGTAAGTGAAGTAGTCAAAGCCTCATGCATTGTTGTGCAAGTTTGTTTGAGCTTTTTTGATAATTCATAGAGTTGAGCTTTAATCGAGCTGAACACGAATTGAGCTTTTATTACGTATCATGTTTAAGTTGAGTTTTAAATTTTACCAAATATAAAAGTTTGTTTGAACTTGTTTGATATATACTCTATATATGTATACAGTATACCGAATTGAATTCAGGCGAGTTTTTATTGAGCGATCTCAAGCACAATATTAGCTTGATCTAATTTTCACTTCTAATCTCTGTGCAAAATACCTCTCTAGAAATTGAAGAGGTAACAAGGAATATATCTACCCACGTTGGATTCATAAAAGTTTCTGTGCTCAATATTTTGGAATTTGGATTCATAAAAGTTTCTGTGCTCAATATTTTGGATTCAAGGATTAATATGGATATTGACTAGAGATAAAAATACTCAAATAAGGAAACTAGAGCCACACGATTTTTTATTTTATTTGTGTTTTATCTCTTTCAAATTCATTGCATAAATGTCTTAAAGCTAGAGATAGAAATGCTCAAATAAGAAAACTAGAACCCACATAATTTTATTTTCTGTGTTTTTAGATAAAAATATACATAAGACGATTTTTTACTTTGAGTTTATAATTAGGGATGACAATGGAACGAGTTCAAATTCGAACCCACATTGAATCAGTTCCGCGTGGGCCGGTTATAAACTCGATTAAGCGGGTATGAGATGGGTAGTGGTTTTAAACAAACTTGTCCCGCCAACCCGTACCTAGACCCATTATATATAAATATAGTACTAATATTTAGTATGTAAAAATATTTTATATGTAGTTTTTTAGTATAAAATGTTATTTTAAATAATTATATATTTAATTTGAACTATGTAATATCAAAATAAAGATATTGTATATTAATATTAATTTAAAAAATATGTAAGGCGGATAAAATCCAGCGGACAGGCGGGCAAGCTCGAGTATGAAATTTTTTTGACGGGAGGGGTCTTGGGACAGGGCATATCCGTCCCAATTGACATTCGTATTTATAAATTATAATATCATGTGTTAAAAGTAAAATGATATCTAAATACATTAAAATAAAGCCATATTTCCGACGTACTACCTGTCTTTTTATCGCATACCCAATAAAACCTTGAGTGAGATTGTGAGTCTACAACGAAACTTTCTCTGGGGGGTGGGAGCAATGGGAAGAGAGTGGCATGGATCGACTGAAAAAGAGTATGTAACATGAAACATTTAGGAGGGCTAGGGGTAAGAGATTTAAGGGTTTTCAACGAAACATTATTGGGGAAATGGGGCTGGAAATTTTTAAATGAGAGGAATAGTCTTTGGGTGAGGGTCTTACGGTCTAGATATGGGGTAGCATGGGGAGATGGCTTTGGTCTCTTCCCAACAGGAAGGGAGGGGAGGGTGTCTCTATGGTGGAGGGATGTTCTAAAAGTGATTGGTGAGAGCAATGGGGGTTGGTTCCATGGAAATTTGACTAAGGTATTAGGGGATGGGAATAGGTCATTCTTTTGGGAGGAAAACTGGACTGGGGAGGGTGCTCTTAAGGATAGATTCAAGAGATTATACTTAGTCAGTTTAGATAAGGGGAAAACTGTAGGGGAAATGGGGGTTTGGGAAGGGGATGTGTGGAGGTGGACTTGGAGATGGAGAAGATCACTTTTCGACAGGGAACAAATATACCTTAATAATCTCTTATCTGTGATGGACAGGTTCACACTAAAAGCAGGAACAGAAGACTCATGAAAATGGAAAGCATCAAAGACTAGGGGAGTTCTCCACAAAAGAAACGTACTCAACACTGTTCAACCAAAACCAAGACAACCAACCAGAAGACAAGCTGCTGCAAGGGTTCAAGACCATCTGGAAGAATTTTGCACCATCGAAAGTCAAGGCCCATGCATGGAGGCTACTATGGGGTAGATTACCGACTAGGTCAAACCTCAGAAAAAGAAACATTCTCAAACAGAACGATGACCTAAGGTGCGTACTCTGTGGAAACAGCGAGGAAACCGAAAGACACATTTTCTTGGAATGCCCCCAAACATACCAAGTATGGATGGAATGCCTGTCGTGGCTCAAATCCCCGTCAGCACTTCCATCAAATATCCTGGACAACTTTCTAGGATTTGGGGGTATATTGAGATGTAGAAACGGGAGAAAGATTGCCACATGTATATGGCTCTGTGTGGTGTGGCTGATATGGAAATGGAGAAATGCAATACTCTTCAAGAACGAAACCTTCTCGATTACAAAAGTCAAGGAGGAAATGAGAGCAAGAATATGGAGCTGGTTTACGATCAAATACCCTAACCGGAACAACCTTTCTTTCAGGACATGGGTGTTAGACCCAATGCAGTGTATGAAATGAAACCTGTGTAGCGTAGGACCTTTATTATTTCTATGTTGTACCCTGTACAATGAATTCTCGGGTATCCCTTGTACCCAATAATAATAATATATTTTTACCGATAAAAAAAAAAAAAAGCCATATCTCAAACAAGATCCCATCATATTTTTATCCCTTTCAAATTTCTAAGGTGTTGTTTGGTTAGGGATTGTGGTGGATGAGATGGGGATGAGGATTGGAAAAATATGGATGGGGGTAATCCATGAATAGTAATTGAATAAAAATTGTGTTTGAATAGAGATTGAAAAATAGAGGTGGATGGAAAATTTTATGTCAAATCAAGTAGGAGAGGGAATAAATGTGTGTAAGAAAGTAAGAGAGAGAATAAATGCGTTGAAGAAAAGTAAGAAAAAAATGGTGATGTGATTGTATAAAAATAGGTTTTGTAGGTGTATTATATGAATGAATGTGTATTTAGATGAGTATTTGGATGGAGAGGGATGGAGAAGGATGGGTCCGGATGAGTCAATCCCAAACCAAACAGAGCCTAACGAATTTAGACAAACGAAACTAATATGATTCATATCTAAATCGTAAATCAAATATTTTAATTTCATTTATATACATTCCTAAACTTTTTTTTTGACTGGATTCCTAAACCTTTCAAAGTCACGTAACTGGTCCTTTAAAAAACAAAAAAACAAGCATTAATGTTATTGTAGGTATTATTTAAATGTGTAGTACAGCAGTAGTATTAAAAAAATGAGCTGTGTGCATTTTGTTTGGTGTGTTGCATTGCATGCAACCTACCTTTCTATATGTCAGCGCCTCTGCTGTTCCACCAATTATAATTCATCCACATAATTGCGCTAACCAACCCAATTCAGACTCAAATTACAGAAATGCCCTGGAGTAAAATGAATGAATCTTAAATTATTTTCCTCTTTTTCCCAAACCTAAAAAACCGAATTTTGGCCGCATTTGTTTTCCTTTTTCCCCAACGCAAATATTCCAAAAAAAACATTTGTGGTTATCATTTATCAATGAGTCGGCTACCTAATTGTGGTTGATATTAATTTATGTGCAATTATGGTTAATCAAATAGTGCCCAACATATTAGCTCATTCTGAAATGCATTATGCATGTACATGTGTTTATTTGTGTAAAATAGGGAATAGGACATATATATATATATACAAATATATGATTTTTTAAAAAGGGTACAAGTTTATTTTTAATTAATGTATAAATTTCTTACGACAATGAATTCTCAATCTCCTCTTTAAAATCGGATTTTCATCCTCTCTAATATTTATGCGTAATTTTCTAATTGTACATAATAAAATAAGATAAAAATTTGTGAAAGTTCGTCTCGAGGATGTTCTACATGAGTCGCGGATTCCATTCACCTCTAAATCTCTCTCCCCCACCTCTATGAGAGAGAGAGAAGTTTATTTGTGAGAAATGAGATAGAATTTGGTTAAATTTTATTTTAGTAGGTAGAGTGACACTTATTTTGTGGTGAAGTGATGAACCTAATATCTTACTCCCTAGTCCCTACTAAGGAGAGCGGCTTGACTTTACAAAATTAACTTATCATCAGTATTTTTATCCTTTTTAATATTTTTCACTTACAATTTAAATTTTTTAAAAGATTTGTTTGAAATTTATTTTTAAACCGTTAAGTACGTATCAAATTTGTCGTCGTTTTATGATACAGTATTTAATTTGATGAACATATTGCATATAAAAATAAAACTTGGATCTAAAATAGGAATCTGATTTTTTTAAAAGTAGAGTATTTATTTACTGTATTGATTAATTTTGCTCATATGAGTTGAAAGTTGAAACTATTTTTTTAATCTTTATTATATACCAATTTCATTAATTAATTAGTATTCATGGCGAATTTAGTGCATAACTAAAGATTAAATAATTGTGAAATGCTCATATATATTATATAATATGTGTCACAACATTCATATATTAATAAATAAATAAAACATTAGTATAAAAATAAATAATGATTAATATGTAGGCCGTAATGGGGATAAATTAAATTATCACAATTTATTTTACACTCGAAATTAAAGTTATTAATATTAAAATTGTGCATATATATATATAGTTCCAAGGAATAAGAGGAACATACTGTATATGTATGCAATGCAGGTGCGTGCGTTGCATGCATGCATGGTCGTTGTGCATTTGTCTCATCAACACTTAATAATCGGCCAACTTTTGTAATAAATGGTGATACACCCTCATTCACGTGGTAAATCTTTTCCCAATAAATTTCATTAGCTAGGCCTTTCTTCCTCTCTTCCGGTTGGTGGCAATCATCACATTATTAACTCACCCTCAATTTATAATTAATTCTCATGTCTCTCTCAAACACTTTGAAAAGTCTCCCATGTACCTATTCCATTGTCGGTCTATCGTTCCACAAATATAGTCACATTTTTCTTTTTTAAATGTCTTAAATTATAGCTTCATTTTCTCTTCTATTTAACTATTACACTTTGAAAATTCTCCCATGTACCTATTCTACTGTTTCCTTCAATCCAATACATATAGTTACATTTTCCTTTTTTTGAATATGTCTCAAATTATAATTTCATTTTCTTTTTACTTAAGTATTAAATGTTTTATTGATAATTTTATTTCTAATAAAACTTACTCTATAATTATGAACTGCTTTTTTGAAATTTACACTAGATTTACGAAATAAGGAAAATAGACATATTAGTTAAATTTTACCACATTTATTGATTTTTCTTAATTTGTGTGTAAAATCAAATGTAGCTATCTTTGTGGGAGGGAAAGAGTATGGATTTTAGATTCGTGACTTCTCACGTTTTAACTAAAACATGTATCATGCTTTATTTACATGTGATTGTTTTATACTTAATTCCTCACCAAAAGATGCTTTTTATTTATTTATAAAAACATCATTTTATCTTCATCTTTCAACCACCATTTAATTACTTGAATTGTCACTTAATTTTATTTACAAAAATCACTTTATCATAATGAACCCCACAATATTTCACAATACTCTTACTTTATCTATTTTTTTTTCTTAAAATTTATACTAAAAAATATGAACATACTTTTAGTGAATAAAAAAATATAAACTATTATTCCATTGTATTAAGTTATACCGTTTAATTAAAACTAATGTTACACTTCAGTCAAATTGATGTAACTTGTAAATAGGAGAGATTGATTAAATAAAAAAAAATTGGGGCTAGCTGTAAGCATCCGTATCTCGAAATAACGTGGAATCTAATACTTTTAGTTTTGGGAGATGGAATAAAATAATATGCATGCTCAATTTTTTTATTTTAAATTCTATCCAATTTTCAAATCGATTTATATATCATCATTGTAACCACCCATGCGAAACAGCTGACTTTTGACGAAGTTTTAAGTTAATTAGGCAGTGGAATCTTGAAATATAATATTTACATATTTTTAAAAAATTAATACAAAAATAATACTACTATTATACTCATTGAAACCTTTTCAAATGTCAAATACGTAAATAAATGTATAATAATACTACGTGACATTCTTGTTGGGCCCTTTGATCCATTCCACATAGATACAGATGGTAAAGGTAGGTACGAAGTTAACATCAACATATTATATTTACGTTCCCAAATTCTATAACAAGTATAAAATAATTCAAAAAATTTCATTGTCTTATTCAGGTAAAAATATCCTCAGAAAGATTTGTTTTTCTTTAAAAAAAAAAGAATTCAATCAAAACAGCCAACAACTAAAATTAGTTATCCTGGTGTAAATCTTTGAATTTGAAGACAAATATAATGGCTAAAATATATTTATGTGACAAAATTGTAGAGCTATCAAAATCATAAAAAATCATGGGTTGGATTCAGCTCAGTCCGCTAGTTTTGGCATGTTGACCGATGACGGGTCAGTCCGCTAGTCCGTTTTTTGAGAAAAAAATTATTTACGTCCCGTAACTTTTTTTTTTTTTTTAAATGTCCCAAAATAGTTAAAATTTTAATTTACGTCCCATAATTTTTTCAATTGCTTAATTTACGTCCAATTTTCCCTGAAAATCCCCAAATTTATATAAATGGGACGTAAATTAAGCAATTAAAGAAGTTATGGGACGTAAATTAAATTTTTAATTAAAATGGGACGTTATGCGAAAAAGATAAAAATATTCAACAAATGTGTACAATTCACTATAAAATTAATGTAGTTTATGTTATACAATCAAATAAAAAAATAATTCATTTATTCATAAATTAATTATTCATAAATTAACTTATTTTAATTAATATAAAAAAATAATTCAATTATTCATATATTCAGTTCTTTTATTGCTGAAAACCTAAAATCAAGAGAACACATGTCGTTCTAATGATCGAAGCCCCGTTAAAATCTTGCCAAGTAAACCCTCCTTAGAGATATTTTTATAAAAATCAATTAACTTACCTAATTCATTATTAGAAAAATTATTAACTTACCTAATTAGAAAAAAATTATAATTACAATATAAGTATTATAAAATTATTTATTTATTTTAAAGTAATCAAATAAATATAAAAAGTTATCTAAGTATTACACAAAGTGGGTCCACATATTTTTGTACGAACTAATATCAAATTAAAAATTATATAATAAAAATGAAAAACAATAAATTTAACAAATTGTTAAAAAATATAGTGTTCATCATCATCTTTCAATTATCATGGGTAAGAGATGAGAATTTTGGATATATTTGAGTATTTTTTGATTTATTTGGGGATTTTAAATATTTGTGAATTTTTTATTTATTTAAAATATTAAAATAATTGTTAAGTTTTAATAAGAGTTTTTGACAATTTTAACAAAAAAATTATTTGGGATTTTTATTATTTTAAAGATAAAATTTATATGATCAGTTGGTCTCTAGTGCACATAGGGGTGGAAATAGGTTGGACTAGGCTAGACTTTACATGAAAAAGCCTGGGCTTGGTTTATAAATATTGAGTCTGAGTCTGGCCTGTTATCTGTGATAGGCTTTTTTTGCAGCCTAAGCCTGGCCTTTTAAGTAAATAGGCCAGACCTACGAGCCTTTTAGAAGTCTATTAAATATGAATCGTAGTTCAATATTCAAAGTTGCAAATAAAATTTACTACCAAAATAAATGCATTACAACTATGAGTTTAAATACAAACATTATAATGATTTCAAAAGTACTAAAATAAATTTAACTTACTTTAATTTAATTTAATATAAATGTTAGTACTAAATTTTAAGAATAACCTATTATAAAATATATATAAATATAATATATAATGTTAAATAGGTCGGCCTGATAGACTTATAAGACCTTATTTAAAGCCTAAGTCTAGCCTACTTAACTAAATAGGCTTTTTAAAAAGCCTTAGCCCGGCTCATATTATAAAACTGCACTACGTGCACACTAATGTACAAATCAATCTTGTATCTATTAATAAAAGCAAATACACAATCAAGTAACTGTGGTCCCATTGGTTACAAGTATTCCTTTTGGGCATGAGGTTGGAGGTTCGAATCCTGTGACTACAAAAAACAAATTTCCTACTGTATTTTCTGTTTTTTTTTTTTTTTCGTTTTTCCAAGTTTCTATAATTTTTTTTTAAATACAAATTTTCTACTCTATTCAATAATAGTTAAGATTTTTTAGTAACAAAATTACCACTTTTCAATAATAATAGTTAAGATTTTTCAGTAATAAAATTACCACTTTTCAATAATAAAAGTTAAGATTTTTCAGTAATAAAATTACCACTTTTCAATAATAATAGTTACCATTTTTCAGTAATAAAATTACCACTTTTCAATAATAATAGTTACCATTTCAGTAACAAAATTACCACTTTTCAATAATAATAGTTAAGACTTTTCAGTAACAAAATTACCACTTTTCAATAATAATATTTAAAACTTTTCAGTAACAAAATTACCACTTTTCAATAATAATAGTTACCACTTTTCAGTAACAAAATTACCACTTTTCAGTAACAAATTTACCACTTTTCAGTAATAACATTATCACTTTTCAATAATAATAGTTACCACTTTTCAGTAACAAAATTACCACTTTTCAATAATACTCCGTAATAATATTTTTTTTTTAAATACAACTTTTCAAAGTTTTTTTAAATACAACTTTTCGATACCACTTTTCAATAATAATATTTACCATTTTTTAGTAACAAAATTATCACTTTTCAATAATAATAGTTAACATTTTTCAATAACTAAATCACCACACTTTTCAATAAGAAAGAATTACATTTTTCAATAATAAAATTACTCCCTCCATCCATGAAAAGTAGGGACATGGGGATGGGGCACAAGTTTTAAGAAAATGGTAGATAAAGTAAGGGTATTATAGGGTATTGTGGGGTCCATTGTGAATAAAGTGATTGTTTAGGAATAAAGTTATGGCAAATTGAGTAATTAAGTGATAGTTGAAGGGTGATAGTTTCCATAAAGTGCATGGGACTACATTTGGTGGACAAAGAATATGTGTCAAATGGGACTACTTTTCGTGGACGGAGGGAGTACTATTTTTCCGTCCAAAACCAACTCATCCTTAACCAAGAATTAAATTTACGGAAAAATGAAAATACCTCTCCTATTTTATGAAGAGTTTTCTCCAACTGTATAAAAATAAGTATTCCTTCTCCTACTCCACATATCCCATCTTCTATAACTGCGTCGCCGGTCATTTTTCTCGCCATTGTCATCTTCCATTGAAAACCCTAATTTAACTACCTTAATTAACTCCAGGTAATTATAATTTTGCATTCAATGTGCAAGATTAATTCTCTTGTTTCGATGGTTTTGATTTGATCGGTGGATCTCTTTTTCTTAAAAGACAGTTATTGTTTTATTGCCCACCCATGCAACTAATATTATTATTAGCGTCAAATAAGAATAAGCAGAAAAAGAATGGACGATGAAGGAGATATTGGTCTTCATCTCAGTGTGTTTTCGAGGATGGAGAATAGAAGAAAGAAAGAAAAAGAAGAAAGGATGAGAAAAAAAACTGTAGAAAAAAAGCGTTTAAAAATAGGGTGCACCAAATTGATTTGGTGTGTAGGGTGCATATGAGACTTTCTCAATTTATATTTATTTGAGTATATTAATTGATTTTTTAAATTATTCTTTAATTAGGTTAATTGAGTTTTTAAATTATTAATTAGGTAAGTTAATTGATTTTTCTAGTAATTAATTGACTTAGGAATAAATCTTGATTTTTTTTTTTTTCGTGTTACATTTTTTTTGATATAATGAAAAATTATTTACTTATTTAAATATAATTTTTTTTCTAATTATAAATTTTTTTTAATTAGGTAAGTTAATAATTTTTTTGTAATTAATTTATTCAGCAACTTAGAATCAAGCCGCTCCATGTAATCCACAACCAAAATTTAGAAGTAAAAACAGTCAAACACAACAAGTCTCTATCTCGCATTACAAATCTGCGATGCTCGCGCCGTTTGTTTCAGTTTCAACATCAGACGTCGACCTTCTAGTTATAGTTTCATTGTTAAATTTTAGATTAGGATAATAGATTTAATAATGAGCGTACAGTAAGAGATAAATAAGATAAATATTAAGAGATTTTGAATTTTAGAAATAAAGATGATGAATTTAATAAATAATTTTTTTAAAAAAAAACGGGTTGGCTCGCCGAAACCCACGACCCGCCTCTTTGAGGGTTGAGATTTTAACAGCCTGCCTGACAAATGGGTCGGCCCGCTCCGTCGGCCCCTTTTCGACAACTCTACAAAAATGTTCATAAACTTTTAGTAATTTTTTAGTAATAAATTGAGAGATGTATTGAAAAAATTTAAAAGCTATTCTTTTTTTTTTCTGCTTCACATCCACACCTAATGACTTTATAATTTTGAATTACATGTTTTGCACTGTTGCAATTCTAGTGCATTTTTATTATATTTTGTAAAGATGGTGAAAAGATCATATGTAGCCAAAATAAGCTCATTCACAAAATAAATGTAACACTCTAATTGTGTGGCCCTTACTGAACAAACCACATCAAGTAATCGCATCAATATCGATACAATAAGCTTTAGAAAATATTATAAGTATTGATATAAAGCACTTTGTATCAATTCATTATTTACAACCAGGACTACTGAAATATCCAATCACATTTGGGTAACATGATTCTTAATTGAGATGGGGAACATTATTATTTACTCATCCAAAATTTAATGTTTAAATAAAATATTTCAACTTTTATTTTCAAATCACTATCATATATAATGCGTATTATATAAGAAAATATTTACTCATTCATAGTTCTAGTTGTAAACAAAGAATTGATACTAAGTGTTATGCATCAAAACATACTATATTGTCTAACGCGTTTTGCAACGATATTGACAATATTACCTAATGTGCATTGTATCTATAGGAGCCACACAATCGAAGTGTTACATTTATTTTGTGAATGAATTTATTTGGTGTATTATTTTATTGAAAAATATTGTGTATGGTTGTATTGTGTAATGGGTGTATAAAAGAGTTACTAAAAAAAATATACCATTCTTTGATAAAAAAAATATAAAATCAACCAAATAAAATATGAAAATTAACATTAAAAAATAAAATCTAAAAAAATAAAATATATAAATTAACTATAACATTTAAATAAGTTAAAAGTTTAACAAAGTCTAGATAATACTTTAAAAATACAAAAAATTAAAAGGTTTCGAATATAATTTATATAGGAAGTTTTTATTTTCAACTTTCAAGTTAACAATTGTTTTTTAATATAATAATTTTTTCTTTTTTTTTGAAAATTTGTAAACAAAGTACAATTACATTTTACAAACGAATACATTGTTTGTTAGTTAGTTAATTTTTATCTGAATGCTAACGTGTATGAGCACTCATGCAATCACCTTTCACGGGACAATATTTTTTTAAAAAAAAACACTTATATGTAAAATCACGTTATTTTTTTATTTATTTTTTCTGCTTGTTTCTATTTTTTTTTTTTACTTTTCACGTTTTTTATGTCGTTTCTTCTTCTTTCTTTTTTTCCCTTTTTCTCTTTCCTCTTTTTCTAATTTAAAGATAAACTATGAGAAAATGACAAATAATTATGTGACAAAATTATGCACCAACTTTTATTTTTTAGCAATAAGTGGAGAGAAGTGTATAAATAAAAATTTTAAAGTCCCTTTATGTTCTTTGTTTTTCTTTCTCACCTCCTCATCCACACCTATTGATTTTATAAGATAAAGTTTGAATTACATGTTCAAGATGTGCACATGACACCAATTTTGAAACAAATAGATAAGAACTAGTAAACAATTTGAATTAAGTGTATTTTAAAAAAAAAAATAAAGCTCTCCATCTTCCTAATCTCCTCCTTAAAAGTTAATTTTCCTTTTTTATCTTTTTTTTCCTCTCATCCTTCTTTTCCACACCTACTAACTTTATATGATAAAATTTTAAATTGCACGGTGTAATAAATGTGCACATGAGACCAACTTTAATATAAATAATATTTTATTTTGTAACGTAAAACATCAATGACAAAAAAAAAGATGGTCATAAGATCATCTGAACGTCCTGCCAAAAAAAGTTCATTCACAAAATAAATGTAACACTCCAATTGTTTGGCCCCCATTAATAAACCATATTAGGTAACCGCGTAAATATCGATACAAAACGCGTTAGAAAATATCATAAGTTTTGATACATAACACTTAGCATAAATTCATTATTTACAACCAGGACTACTGAAATATCCAATCACAGTTGGATAACGTGATTCTTAATCGGGGTGGGGGAACATTATTATTTACTCGTCCAAAATTTAATGTATAAATAAAGTATTTCATCTTTTATTTTCAAAATCACTACCATGTATAATGCGTATTAAATAAGGATAATAATCCAACTATCATTGACTCGGCGAAACTTGTCGTGTGACTCGTGAGACGGAGCCTAATTTTTTATTTTCTATGATATTTATGTTTCAGTTGATTTAATTTTTTTATTAAAGGATGCAGAATATTATTTATTTGAGTATCTCTTTATACACATTATATCTATACATAATT
The DNA here is from genome assembly GCA_963675135.1 of Galeopsis tetrahit. NCBI lineage: Eukaryota > Viridiplantae > Streptophyta > Magnoliopsida > Lamiales > Lamiaceae > Galeopsis > Galeopsis tetrahit. The sequence continues at coordinate 42,296,418 of OY776129.1, read as the reverse complement.
AATACTTTTATGTATAAACAACAATATAACAAACTAATACATTTTCGGACCACAATGACCTAATGATTTCTTATATAATGGTAAAGTCTAGTATGCACTCGAATGCATGTTGTGCACTCTAGTCTAAAGAAAAGTGTAAGTTATTAAACTGAAAAGTACAACACAATATTACTAAAAAGTGTAAGTCACTTTAACTAAAAATATTACTCCGTATTATACAGTTTAATAATTAAAAAGTGCAACACCATTGATAACATGTACTAGGGTACACAACATGCACTCGAGTCCATAGCAGACCAACTTTTATATAATACATAGTAGCGATTTTAAAAATAAGAGATAAACTACTGTTATGAACATTAAATTTCGAATGAGTAAATAATAATATACTCCCACCATCATAGTTAAAAAATCTTGCTATCCACATGTGATTAGATATTTCAGTAGTTCTAGTTGTAAACAAAGAATTGATACTAAGTGTTATGCATCGAAACATACTATATTGTCTAACACGTTTTGCATCGATATTGACAATGTTACCTAATGTGCATTGTATCGGTGGGGGCCACACAACCGAAGCGTTACATTTATTTTGTGAATGAATTTATTTGATTTATTGTTTTATTGAAAAATATTGTGTATAGTTGTACCGTGTATTGGGTGTATAAAGTTACTCAAACAAATAGTATTCTTTGATAAAAATAAAATAAAAAATCAACCTAATAAAATATGAAAATTAACATTAAAAATAAAATATATAAATTAACTATAACATTTAAATATGTTAAAAGTTTGACAAAGTAAAATACTTAAAAAATATAAAAAATTAAAAGGTTTCAAATTTAATTTATATAGCAAGTTTTTATTTTCAAGTTAATAACTTTTTTTTAACATGATAATTTTTCTTTTCTTTTTGAACAATTGTAAATAAAATACAATTCAATAAAATTTTACAAAATGATACATTGTTGGTTAGTTGTCAACGTGTCTGAACACTCATGCAATCACCTTCCACGTGGCAATATTTAAAAAAAAAAAAAAAAATTATCTGTGAAACCACGTTGTTTTTTATTTTTTTTCCGTTTATTTCTACTTTTTTTTTTTTTACATTTCACGTTTTTCTTGTCGTTTCTTCTTCTCTCTTTTTTTCCCTCTTTCTCTTTCCTATTTTTCTAATTTGAAGATAAACTATGAAAAAAATGACTAAAATAATTAATTATGTGACAAAATTATGCACAACTCTTTTTTTTTTTTGCAATAAGTTGTTCTTTCTCACCCCTCATCCACACCTATTGATTTTATAAGATAAAGTTTGAATTACATATTCAAGAGGTGCACATGGCACCAATTTTGAAACAAATAGATAAAAACTAGTACGCAATTTGAATTAAGTGTATTTAAAAAAAAAATTAAAGTTCTCCATTCTCTTCATCTCCTCCTCCTTAAAAGTTCAATTTCTATTTTTATCTTTCTTTCATCCTTCTTTTCCACACCTATTGACTTTATATGATAAAATTTTGAATTGCACGGTGTAACAAATGTGCGCACGAGACAAACTTAAATATAAACAATATTTTATTATATTTTGTAACGTAAAACATCAATGATACAAAAAGATGATCAAAAAGATTATTTGCACGTCACACCAAAATAAATGTAACGCTCCAATTGTGTGGCCCCCATTGATACAAACCACGTTAGGTACTCGTGTAAATATCGATACAAAACACGTTAGAAAATATTGTAAGTATCGATACAAAGCACTTAGCATCAATTCATTATTTACAATTAGGACTATTGAAATATCCAATCGCATTTGGGTAAAAAGATTTTTAATCCGGATGGAGAAACATTATTATTTACGCATCCAAAATTTATTGTTTAAATAATATTTTATCTTTTGTTTTCAAAATTAAATAAGGATAACCAGGGACGGAGGCAGCTAGGGGCCAGGGGGTCACTGGGCCCCACACATTTTGAATATTTTTACTATATATTGTGTATAATGTTTCATAATTGACTCTGGTCTAGTGGTTAGGTTACAAAAATAAAGGTTTCTTTTTTGCTATATCAAATAGAGTTCAATTCCCCCAAATTGCAATGTTCTTTTTTAATACATATTTTTATTTAATATACTTCCTTGTCATTTTTTAAGTAAACTTTTTTTATACTTATTTTTATTTCATATAATTTCTTTGTCCATTTTTTAAGTAAATTTGAGAATGGAGATAAAGTAGTGTAAGTAATATTTAAAAAAAAAAAAAAAATGTACTCGTAGAAATTATAAAAATGGACACATGAAGTATTACCTAATTAATGATGGTTGAAAACATTATTTTCAATCGAAACTTGAATGTTATTTTTGCAAAGGAAAAAATGATTATTACTTTAGTCTTTAGTCTTTTACGATAGTAACATATTAGCGATTTTGACACTATTCTGTCTCTTTTGAACCAAAACAATTAAATGTTCCTTTGAAACATAACGAAAGTCAATTTGTTAAATTTTTTAAATTAATAAAATGAGATTATTGAACATTACGTTTTTATAGTAATGTTAATCGGGGCCCCCGACATAAAATTTCTGGCTCCGTCACTGAGGATAACAATATAATAATCCAATTATCATTTACTAGAATTGACTCGGTGACACTCGTCGGTGACTCCTGGGCCGGATCCAAATTTAATTAAAATTTACAAAGTGATATATTGTTGGCTAGTTAATTTTTATCTGAATGCTAACGTGTGTCTGAGCACTCATGTAATCACCTCCTACGTAGCAATATATTTTTTTAAAAAGAACTTATCTATAAAACACGCTGTTTTTTATTTTTTTTCGTCTGTTTCTACTCTTTTTTTTTTTAACTTTTCACGTTTTTCTTGTCATTTCTTCTTCTCTTTTTTTCCCTCTTTCTCTTTCCTCTTTTTCTAATTTAAAGATGAACTATGAGAAAAATGACTAAAATAATTATGTGACAAAATTATGCACCAACTTTTAAGTTTTTAGCAATAAGTTGAGAGAGGTGTATAAATAAAAATTTAAAAGCCCCTTTATGTTCTTTGTTTTTCTTTTACACCTACTCACCAACACCTATTGATTTTATAAGATAAAATTTGATAAATAGATAAAAATTAGTACGCAATTTGAATTAAGTGTATTTAAAAAAAAATAAAGCTCTCCATCCTCTTCATCTCCTCCTCCTTAAAAGTTCATTTTCCGTTTTTATATTTCTTTTAACCTTCTTTTCCACACCTACTGACTTTATATGATAAAATTTTGAATTGCACGGTGTAAAAAATGTACGCACGAGACCAACTTTAATATAAATAATATTTTATTATATTTTGTAACGTAAAACATCAATGATACAAAAAGTTAGTCAAAAAGATATTTTACACGTCACACCAAAATAAATGTAACGCTCCAGTTGTGTGGCCCCCACTGATACAAACCACGTTACATAACCGTGTGAATATCAATACAAAACGCGTTAGAAAATATTGTACCGTGTAATAGGTGTTTAAAAGAGTTACTCAAATAAATACTCCCTCCGTCTCAACTTAACTTTCACACCTACTTTTTCGGTCCTTTAGAAATTTCACCCGTACAATATTTATAATATTACATTTAATGTAATTATTTTTATGGTCCATATATACATATAGGTCCATTCACTTATTTATTTTTTTATAAAATTATATCTTAAAATTCTATTTATTATAATCTTTTTTATATAGAAAGTGAGGGAACCGTAAGTATGAAAGTTAAGTTGGGACGGAGGGAGTACTATTCTTTGATAAAATAAAAAATATCAACCTAATAAAATATGAAAATTAACATTAAAAAGTTAAATATATAAATTAACTATAACATTTAAATATGTTAAAAGTTTGAGAAAGTCCAAATAATATTTTAAAAATACAAAAAACTAAAAGTTTCAAATTTAATTTATATAGCAAGTTTTTATTTTTAAGTTAACAACTTTTTTTTAATATAATATTTTTTATTTTTTTGTGAACAATTGTAAACAAAGTACAATTTCAATTACATTTTACAAAACGATACACTGCTGATTTGTTGGTCAATTAATTTAATTTTTATTTTGATGCTAACGTGTCTGAGCACTCATACAATCACCTCCCACATGGTAATATTTTTTTTAAAAAAATATCTGTAAAACCGCATTTTTTTTTCGTTTGTTTCTATTTTTTTTATTATGTTTTTCTTGTCTTTTCTTTTTTTTCCCTCTTTCTCTTTCCTCTTTTTTTAATTTGAAGATAAACTATGAGAAAATGACTAAAATAATTATGTAACAAAATTATGCACCAACTTTTAATTTTTTAGCATAAGTTAAAAGAGGTCTATAAATAAAAATTTAAAAGCCCATTTATGTTCTTTAATTGTTTTTCTTTCTCACCTCCTCATCCACACCTATTGATTATAAAAGATAAACTGATAAAGTTTGAATTATATGTTCAAGAGGTGCATATGATCACACCAATTTTGAAATAAATAGATAAAAACTAATAAGCAATTTGAATTAAGTGCATTTAAAAAAAATTAAAGCTCACCATCTTATTCATCTTCTCCTCCTTAAAAGTTCATTTTCCCTTTTTATCTTTCTTTCATCCTTCTTTTCTACATTTACTGATTTTATATGATAAAAATTAGAATTGCACGGTGCAACAAATGTGCGCATGAGACCAATTTTAATATAAATACTCCCTCCATCCATGGAAATTAGTCCCATTAGCGAGGGACACGTTTTTTAAGAAAAATGTAGATAAAGTAAGGGTATTGTAGGGTATTGTGGGGTCCATTGTGAATAAAGTGATTGTTTGTGAATAAAGTTGATGGCAATTTGAGTAATTAAGTGATGGTTGAAGGGTGATAGTTTCCAAAAAGGGTATGGGACTACATTTTGTTGACAAAAAATATATGACAAATGAGACTACTTTTCGTGGACGGAGGGAGTACTATTTTATTATATTTTGTAACGTAAAACATCAATGATAAAAAAAGATGGTCAAAAGATCATCTTCACGTCACGTCACGTCAAAATAACTTCATTCAAAAAATAAATGTAACGCTCCAACTGTGTGGCCCCCACTGATACAAACCACGTTAGATAACCGTGTGATCATATCGATAAAAAACGCGTAAAAAAATATAGTAAGCATCAATACATAGCACTTAACATCAATTCATTATTTACAACCAGAACTACTGAAATATCCAATCACACGTGATTCTTAATTGGGATGGGGGAACATTATTATTTACTCATCCAAAATTTAATGTTTAAATAAAGTATTTCATCTTTTATTTTCAAAATCACTACCATTTATATATAATGCGTATTAAATAAGGATAACAATATAATAATCCAATTATCACTGACTCGGTGAAACTTATCGTGTGACTCGTGAGACGGGCCCTAATTTTTTATATTTTAATGATATTTATATTTTAGTTGATTTAATTTTCTTATTAAAGGATGCAAAATATTATTTATTTGAGTATCTCCTTTATACACATTATAACTATACATAATTAACACTTTTCGGTATAAACAACAATATAACAAACTAATACATTTCCGAACCACAATGACCTAATGATTATAAACTTTTCAGATGATCGAGTAAATAATAATACTCCCACCATCACATTTAAAGAATCTTGCTACCCAAATGTGATTAGATATTTCAGTAATTCTAGTTGCAAATAAAGAATTGATATTAAGTGTTATGCATCGAAACATACTATATTGCCTAACGCGCTTTGCATCAATATTGACAATGTTACCTAATGTGCATTGTATCGGTGGGGGCCACACAATTGAAACGTTACATTTATTTTTTGAATGAACTTAGTTGGTGAATAGTTTTATTGAAAAATATTGTGTATAGTTGTATGGTGAAATGAGTGTATAAAAGAGTTACTTAAACAATTCTTTGATAAAAAAATAAAAAAAATTAAATCTGAAAAAATTAAATATATAAATTAAAAGTTTGACAAAGTCCAGATAATACTTTAAAAATACAAAAAATTAAAAGGTTTCAAATTTTATTTATATAGGATGTTTTTAATTTCAAGTTAACAACTTTTTTTTAATATAATAATTTTTTATTTTTTATTAACAATGGGAAACAAAATACAATTTCAATTACATTTTACAAAACGATACATTGTTGGCCAGTTAATTTTTATCTGGATGCTAACGTGTCAGAGCACTCATGCAACATGCAATCATCTATACATGGCAATATTTTATTTTAAAAAGAAAATTATCTGTAAAATCGCATTGATTTTTTTTTTTTCGATTTGTTTCTACTTTTTTCACTTTTCACGTTTTATTTTTGTCGTTTTCTCTTCTTCTTTTTTTACCTCTTTCTCTTTCCTTCTTTTCTAATTTGAAGATAAACTATGAGAAAAATGACTAAAATAATCATGTGACAAAATTATGCACAACTTTCAATTTTTAAGCAATAAATTGAGAGAAGTGTATAAATAAAAATTTAAAAGTCCCTTTATTGTCTTTGTTTTTCTCACCTCCTCATACACACCTATTAATTTTATAAGATAAAGTTTGAATTAAATGTTCAAGAGGTACACATGACACCAATTTTGAAACAAATAGATAAAATTTAGTAAGCAATTTGAATTAAGTGTATTTTAAAAAAAATTAAAGCTCTCCATCTTCCTCATCTCCTCCTCAAAGGTTCATTTTCTGTTTTTATCTTTCTTTCTCTCATCCTTCTTTTTCCACACCAACTGATTTTATATGATAAAATCTGGAATTGCACAATGTAACAAATGCGTGCACGAGACCAACATTAATATAAATAATATTTTATTAGATAAAAAAAATGGTCAAAAGATCATCTGCACGTCACGCAAAAATAAATGTAACGCTCCAGTTGTGTGGCCCCCACAGATACAAACCACATTAGGTAACCATGTGAACATTGATACAAAACGCGTTAGAAAATATCACAAGTATCGATACAGAGCACTTAACATCAATTTATTATTTGCAACCATGACTAATGAAATATCCAATCGCATTTGGGTAATAAGATTCTTAATGGGGATGGGTAAACATTATTATTTACTCATCCAAAATTTATCGTTTAAAAAATATTTCATCTTTTATTTTTTAAAATCACTACCATATATAATGTGTAATTAAATAAGGATAACAATATAATAAAATCCAACCATCATTTACTAGCATTGACTCGTCTTGTGACTCGTGAGACTCGACTCGACTGGTCGGCCGGATCCAAATTTATCCAACCCAATTTATTTAGATGGTTATATAAGTTGAGGGAGGTGTATAAATAAAAATTTAAAAGACCCTTTATGTTCTTTGTTTTTCTTTCTCACCTCCTCATCCACACCTATTGATTGTATAAGATAAAGTTTGAATTACATGTTCAATAGGTGCACATGACACCAATTTTGAAACAAATAGATAAGAACTAGTAAGCAATTTGAATTAAGTGTATTTTAAAAATAATAATAAAGTTCTCCATCTTCCTCATCTCCTCCTTAAAAGTTAATTTTCCATTTTGTCTTTTTTTCCTCTCATCCTTCTTTTCCACACCTACTAACTTTATATGATAAAATTTTAAATTGCATGGTGTAATAAATGTGCACATGAGACCAACTTTAATATAAAAAATATTTTATTTTATTTTGTAACATAAAACATCAATGATAAAAAAAAAAGGTGGTCAAAAGATCATCTACACTGTCCTGCCAAAAAAAAGTTCATTCACAAAATAAATGTAACACTCCAATTGTTTGGCCCCCATTAATATAAACCATGTTAAGTAACCGTGTAAATATCGATACATGCAAAACGCGTTAAAAAATATCATAAGTATCGATACATAGCACTTAGCATAAATTCATTATTTACAACCAGAATTACTGAAATATCCAATCACAGTTGGGTAACATGATTCTTAATCGGGGTGGGGGAACATTATTATTTACTCATCCAAAATTTAATGTTTAAATAAAGTATTTCATCTTTTATTTTCAAAATCACTACCATGTATAATACGTATTAAATAAGGATAACAATATAACTATCATTGACTCGGTGAAACTTATCGTGTGACTCGTGAGACGGGGCCTAATTTTTTATTTTTTATGATATTTATATTTTAGTTGATTTAATTTTTTTATTAAAGGATGCAGCATATTATTTATTTGAGTATCTCTTTATACACATTATATCTATACATAATTAATATTTTTCTGTATAAACAACAATATAACAAACTAATACATGACCTATTACCACAATGACCTAATGATTTCTTATATAATACATAGTAGTGATTTTGAAAATAAGAGATAAACTATTGTTATGAACATTAAATTTCAAATGAGTAAATAATAATACTCCCACCATCATAATTAAAGAATCTTGCTACCCAGATGTGATTAGATATTCCAGTAGTTCTAGTTGTAAACAAAGAATTGATACTAAGTGTTATGCATCAAAACATACTAAATTGCCTAACGCGTTTTGCATCGATATTGACAATGTTACCTAATGTGCATTGTATCGGTGGGGGCCACACAACCGAAGCGTTACATTTATTTTGCAAATGAATTTATTTGGTGTATTGATTTATTGAAAAATATTGTGTATAGTTGTACCGTATAATGAGTGTATAAAGTTACTCAAACAAATAGTATACTTTGATAAAAAAAATAAAAAATTAACCTAATAAAATATGAAAATTAACATTAAAAATAAAATCTGAAAAAAATTAAATATATAAATTAACTATAACATTTAAATATGTTAAAAGTTTGACAAAGTAAAATACTTTAAAAATACAAAAAAATTAAAAGGTTTCAAATTTAATTTATATAACAAGTTTTTATTTTCAAGTTAACAACTTTTTTTTTAACATGATAATTTTTCTTTTCTTTTTGAACAATTGTAAATAAAATACAATTTCAATAACATTTTACAAAATGATACATTGTTGATCAGTTAATTTTTATCTGGATGCTAACGTGTCTGAGCACTCATGCAATCACCTTTCACGTGGCAATATTTAAAAAAAAAAAAAAAACACTTATCTATAAAATCACGATGTTTTTTATTTTTTTCCGTTTATTTCTACTTTTTTTTTTACTTTTCACGTTTTTCTTGTTGTTTCTTCTTCATTTTTTTTTTCCACTTTCTCTTTCCTCTTTTTCTAATTTGAAGATAAACTATGAGAAAAATGACTAAAATAATTATGTGACAAAATTATGCACCAACTCTTTTTTTTTTTCCCAATAAGTTGAGAGAGGTGTATAAATAAAAATTTAAAATCCCCTTTGTGTTCTTTGTTTTTCTTTCTCACCTCCTCATCCACACCTATTGATTTTATAAGATAAAGTTTGAATTAAATGTTCAAGAGGTGCACGTGACACCAATTTTGAAACAAATAGATAAAAATTAGTAGTAAGTAATTTGAATTAAGTATATTTTTTAAAAATTAAAGCTCTCCATCTTCTTCATCTCCTCCTTCTTAAAAGTTAATTTTTCTTCTCTATCTTTCTTTATCTTATCCTTCTTTTTCACACCTATTAACTTTATATGATAAAATTTTAAATTGCACGGTGTAACAAATGCGTGCACGAGACCAACTTTAATATAAATAATATTTTATTATATTTTGTAATTTAAAACATCAATGATACAAAAGGATGGTAAAAAATATCATTTACACGTCACACTAAAATAAATGTAACGCTCCAGTTGTATGGCCCCACTAATACAATACGTGTTAGGTAACCGTGTGAATATTGATACAAAACGCGTTAGAAAATACTATAAGTATCGATACAGAGCACTTAGCATCAATTCATTATTTACAACTAGGACAACTGAAATATCCAAATCGCATTTGGGTAACAAGATTCTTAATCCGAATGGGGAACATTATTATTTACTCATCCAAAATTTATTGTTTAAATAATATTTCATCTTTTATTTTCAACCTTCTTTTTAATATTATATATATATATATATATATATATATATATATTGAATTGAAAGTGTGCTGTGGTGTATGTATATGAAGTGTTTAAGTTTAATAGAATAATGTTGTACTAAATGTTGTGACAATTGGTACAACACTGACTCTAACAGAATATCAGAAATTATGATTGACACAGCGGAAGGCTTGAAACACTAAAAACAAACGTGACACAATGGAAATAATTTTTAACATAGATTTTATAAATAAAAATCTATGCTAGCCTTACGGCGAAATTCAATACTTATCTTCAAGTACAAATGTTGTGTGAAATGTTACAGCATTAACATTCACAACAGAAACTACAAACGAGGCAGGTGCCTTGTTCTAAAAACGAACTAAGTGTATAAGATATACACTGTCGAAATGCCTAGTCTATCTAATGATTACACTCTCAATAGATAAGAAGACACACAGCCATACGGGTGGGATACGAACGTATGATCTAAAAGGTAGTTCTACTGGCCACAATTCCTAACAGGGATATACGCTCGGTCTAGGAAGTTGATCGAATAGAGTACACTGATTTGAGAAGCCTTCCATCGGTATTTATAGTAGTGGGGTGCTGATTCTAGAGGCTTCCACAATGAGGTCCTATTTTTTAGGAACTCAACTTCCATGATCTTTCTAGATCCTTCTTGAATGCTCCAGGTCGTTCCAAATGGTTCCAGGCCGTTCTAGCATGTTCTCCAATGTTCTGGAATCTTCCAGGTTCCAGATCCTTGTAGAAGCTTCTAGATCCTGCCAGAAATGCGACAACATTTAGATCAACATTTAATGTAGCATTTCAGAAAAGACTTAGAAAAAATCTCGGAAGGTCAAATTAAGATGTTGTTGAAAATGTTAAGGCATTTAAGGATTAACAACATCTACATGAATAATTGTAAACAAAATACAATTTCAATTACATTTTACAAAACGATACATTGTTGGCCAGTTAATTTTTATATGGAAGCTAATGTGTCTAAACACTCATGCAATCATCTCCCATGTGGTAATATTTAAAAAAAAAAAAAAAAGTCTGTAAAACCGCGTTATTTTTTTTTTTTTTCCGTTTGTTTTTACTTTTCACGTTTTCTTGTCGTTTCTTCTTCCTTTTTTTCCCCCTCTTTTTCTTTCCTCTTTTCTAATTTGAATGTGACAAAATTATGCACCAACTTTCAATTTTTTTGCAATAAGTTAAGAGAGGTGTATAAATTCATCCACACCTATTGATTTTATAAGATAAAGTTTGAATTACATGTTCAAGAGGTGCACATGACACCAATTTTGAAACAAATAGATAAAAACTGGTAAACAATTTGAATTAAGTGTATTTTTTAAATTTTAAAGTTATCCATCTTCCTCATCTCCTCCTTCCTAAAAGTTCATTTTCCGTTTTTATCTTTCTTTCTCTTATCCTTCTTTTTCACACCTATTAACTTTATATGATAAAATTTTAAATTGCACGGTGTAAGAAATGTGCGCACGAGACAAACTTTAATATAAATGATATTTTATTATATTTTGTAATTTAAAACATCAATGATACAAAAAGATGGTAAAAAAGATCATTTACACGTCACACCAAAATAAATGTAACGCTCCAATTGTATGGCCCCACTAATACAATGCGTGTTAGGTAACCATGTGAATATTGATACAAAACGCGTTAGAAAATACTATAAGTATCGATACAGAGCACTTAGCATCAATTCATTATTTACAACCAGGACTACTAAAATATCCAAATCGCATTTGGGTAACAAGATTCTTAATTCGAATGGGGAACATTATTATTTACTCATCCAAAATTTATTGTTTAAATAATATTTCATCTTTTATTTTCAACCTTCTTTTTAATATTATATTATATATATATATATATATATATTTTTTTTTTTTGAATAATTGTAAACAAAATACAATTTCAATTACATTTTACAAAACGATACATTGTTGGCCAGTTAATTTTTATCTGGATGCTAACGTGTCTGAGCACTCATGTAATCATCTCACACGTGACATTTTTTTTTAAAAATAAAAATACTGTAAAAGCGCGTTGTTTTTTTTTTTCGTTTGTTTTTACTTTTCACCTTTTTCTTGTCGTTTTTCTTCCTTTTTTCCCCTCTTTCTCTTTCCTCTTTTCTAATTTGAATGTGACAAAATTATGCACCAACTTTCAATTTTTTTGCAATAAGTTGAGAGAGGTGTATAAATTCATCCACACCTATTGATTTTATAAGATAAAGTTTGAATTACATGTTCTAGAGGTGCACGTGACACCAATTTTGAAACAAATAGATAAAAACTGGTAAACAATTTGAATTAAGTGTATTTTTTAAATTTTAAAGTTATCCATCTTCCTCATCTCCTCCTTCTTAAAAGTTCATTTTCCGTTTTTATCTTTCTTTCTCTTATCCTTCTTTTTCACACCTATTAACTTTATATGATAAAATTTTAAATTGCACGGTGTAAGAAATGTGCGCACGAGACCAACTTTAATATAAATGATATTTTATTATATTTTGTAATTTAAAACATCAATGATACAAAAAGATGGTAAAAAAGATCATTTACACGTCACACCAAAATAAATGTAATGCTCCACTTGTATGGCCCCACTAATACAATACGTGTTAGGTAACCGTGTGAATATTGATACAAAACGCGTTAGAAAATACTATAATTATCGATACAGAGCACTTAGCATCAATTCATTATTTACAACCAGGACTACTGAAATATCCAAATCGCATTTGGGTAACAAGATTCTTAATCCGAATGGGGAACATTATTATTTACTCATCCAAAATTTATTGTTTAAATAGTATTTCATCTTTTATTTTCAACCTTCTTTTTAATATTATATTATATATATATATTTTTTTTTTTTTTTGAATAATTGTAAACAAAATACAATTTCAATTACATTTTACAAAACGATACATTGTTGGCCAGTTAATTTTTATTTGGATGCTAACGTGTCTGAGCACTCATGTAATCATCTCACACGTGACATTTTTTTTAAAAATAAAAATTATGTAAAACCGCGTTGTTTTTTATTTTTTTTCGTTTGTTTTTACTTTTCACCTTTTTCTTGTCGTTTTTCTTCCTTTTTTTCCCCTCTTTCTCTTTCCTCTTTTCTAATTTGAATGTGGCAAAATTATGCATCAACTTTCAATTTTTTTGCAATAAGTTGAGAGAGGTGTATAAATTCATCCACACCTATTGATTTTATAAGATAAAGTTTGAATTACATGTTCAAGAGGTGCACGTGACACCAATTTTGAAACAAATAGATAAAAGTTAGTAGTAAGTAATTTGAATTAAGTATATTTTTTAAAAATTAAAGCTCTCCATCTTCTTCATCTCCTCCTTAAAAGATAATTTTTCTTCTCTATCTTTCTTTATCTTATCCTTCTTTTTCACACCTATAAAATTTATATGATAAAATTTTAAATTGCACGGTGTAACAAATGCGTGCACGAGACCAACTTTAATATAAATAATATTTTATTATATTTTGTAATTTAAAACATCAATGATACAAAAAGATGGTAAAAAAGATCATTTACACGTCACACCAAAATAAATGTAACGCTCCAGTTGTATGGCCCCACTAATACAATACGTGTTAGGTAACCGTGTGAATATTGATACAAAACGCGTTAGAAAATACTATAAGTATCGATACAGAGCACTTAGCATCAATTCATTATTTACAACCAGAACTACTGAAATATCCAAATCGCATTTGGGTAACAAGATTCTTAATCCGAATGGGGAACATTATTATTTACTCATCCAAAATTTATTGTTTAAATAATATTTCATCTTTTATTTTCAACCTTCTTTTTAATATTATATTATATATATATATATATATATATATTTTTTTTTTTTTGAATAAATGTAAACAAAATACAATTTCAATTACATTTTACAAAACGATACATTGTTGGCCAGTTAATTTTTATATGGAAGCTAATGTGTCTGAACACTCATGCAATCATCTCCCATGTGGTAATATTTAAAAAAAAAAAAAAAAGTCTGTAAAACCGCGTTTTTTTTTTTTTTTCCGTTTGTTTTTACTTTTCACGTTTTCTTGTCGTTTCTTCTTCCTTTTTTTCCCCCTTTTTTTCTTTCCTCTTTTCTAATTTGAATGTGACAAAATTATGCACCAACTTTCAATTTTTTTGCAATAAGTTGAGAGAGGTGTATAAATTCATCCACACTTATTGATTTTATAAGGTAAAGTTTGAATTACATGTTCAAGAGGTGCACATGACACCAATTTTGAAACAAATAGATAAAAATTAGTAGTAAGTAATTTGAATTAAGTATATTTTTTAAAAATTAAAGCTCTCCATCTTCTTCATCTCCTCCTCCTTAAAAGTTAATTTTTCTTCTCTATCTTTCTTTATCTCATCCTTCTTTTCCATCCCTATTAACTTTATATGATAAAATTTTGAATTGCACGGTGTAACAAATGCGTGCACGAGACCAACTTTAATATAAATAATATTTTATTATATTTTGCAACGTAAAACATCAATGATAAAAAAAAAGGTCAAAAGATCATCTACGCGTCACACCTAAATAAATGTAACGCTCCAGTTGTGTGGCCCCCACTAATACAAACCACATTAGGTAACCGTGTGAACAACAATACAAAACGCGTTATAAAATATCACAAGTATCGGTACAGAGCACTTATCATCAATTCATTGTTTACAACGAGGACTACTTAAATATCCAATCGCATTTGGGTAACAAAATTCTTAATCCGGATGGGTAAACATTATTATTTACTCATCCAAAATTTATTGTTTAAAAAATATTTCACCTTTTATTTTAAAAAAAAAAGTCACTACCATATATAATGTGTAATTAAATAAAGATAACAATATAATAAAATCCAACCCATCATTTACTAGCATTGACTGGTCGTGTGACTCGTTCGACTCGGCTTGACTAGGCTCGACTCAACTCGACTGGTGGGCCGGATCCAAATTTATTTAGATGGTTATATAAGAAAGCATGGGGTCATTGAATGAGGGTCCGAAAAACGAGGGAGTGTATGTTAGTGTATCCATAAAACCCCTAAAAAAAAAAAAAAGATTTACAGAGGAACTTAGTTGTTGGATTGGAAGGGCGACGACATGTAAGTAGCGGTGTTCAAGTGTCGTGCATGCATTTTCCTGTTCCCTTTTGCATGCACACGCGCCTTCTCTCTCCATCTCTTTCTCTCTCTACCCCCCTCCCCCTCTCTCTCTCTCTCCTTTAACTTATTTGTACACATACATGTATCTATCTATATACGCGCACACACATATATCTCTCTGTGCCTGCCTTGTTCTATTTGATTTGATTTGTGATTTGATTCAATTTCAATTTCAATTTCATCGAGCGACCGCCATTCTTTGCTCTTAATTTGGTCCTGTTTTCACTCTGTTTTACTCAGAAGAGATTGAATCAATCACAGATTGTGAGTCGAAATTGGGGGCATGGGTTTTGATTTTGATTCAAGATGATTGCATGCTGACGTTGCGTTTCATAGATTTGAACGAGGTGACTTGAATGATGGGTCATTTTTTCTTTTTATTTCCACTTTCTGATGCGATTTTTCTCATACGTGATCTTTTGATTTTCATCTGGGTCAACTGGATTTCCTTGATTGGGATTTAGGGTTTTTGATTCTTGATGTTGTTTCTTTGGGGTTTAGCAGGGATTTTGAGTTACCAGATTTGAATTTGCGAGAAATGGGGTCTGGGAATTGCATGAATGAGTCTTGCCGCGGAACGACGTCGTCTGACTCCAAGAAAGGTTGGAGCTTGAAATCCGGTGGATTTGCTACTCTCTGCTACAGATGCGGGTAATTTCATTTTTACCCCTCTTTTTTCAGCCTTTTTCTATTTTTAGGATTTTTTTTTTCTTCTTCTATGTTTCTGTGGATATTGACTCAAGTCACATTGTTGTTGAAAATCTTGGATGACACAAGTCAATGGTCTTGCTGCTATTGTTGAATTTATATGAATTTCGTGTAACTTGTTAATTTCTTTAGCAACTTGCTGTGGTTGTTTCTTGGGTTACATTGTGTTGTAATGTAAGAAATGAGAAGCCTTTTGTTGTGATGAAAGTCACATACAAGGGCATAGTAAGGACCAGCTTCTTCCATTGTAAATGAAGCAATTTGGATTGGTTTTTCAATCCATCTATAAGAGTTTTGGGGTGATTACATATGTTGCATGACCGCCATGCGGTTAAAAACGTCTTCTTTATTTTAACTTAATTGGAAGTTTATTCAAGATATTGTTTTCATTCACATGCATGTCTACCATCTACATTTTTCTTGATTTGACATGGCCTAAATGTTGAATTCTCAGATCTGCCTATGAGAATTCAGTTTTCTGTGAAACATTTCACTTGGAGGAATCTGGTTGGAGGGAATGCCGAATATGTAGAAAGGTAATAATAATAATTTTATTTCGTAAATTTTTAACCTCAGCAGCTTGTCTAATCATTTTAAAATTGTAATTTGCAGCGAATGCACTGTGGATGCATTGCTTCAAGATATCTACATGATTACATGGATTTTGGAGGTGTTGGGTGCATAAGCTGTGTAAAGCATTTGGAAAATCGTTCTGTGCAGCCAATTCAGGTTATGTTATCTTGTTGTTCGTTTTCTGTTTGCCGATTTGTTTGAGAATCTGACAACATGTTGTGTTATGTTACTTGCTTTTCAACTATATCAAGTTCAAAATAAGTATTTTTAAGTACTGAGGGCAGTGTTGCTCAAATGCTCATTTTTCAGATTTTTGATTCTCAAATGCTTGTATCTGAATTACTCTTGCAGATTCCTAATGACACATTTATGACTAATGGCATTAGAGATGTTCGACCTATAGTTATCGAGAATCGAATTGATGACGGGAAATTTAGTACTGAGAGGCTACTGCAACTGACCAAGGCTTTAGGCACAAGCGAAGGAATTTCTGCATTTGAGCAACTTAAACAAGATGATTCCATGTTTAAAACAAGGCAAAACAGCAAACGTATGTTTGATCTCACAGAGCAACGCTCACCGCCTACTATTTTCAAAGCAGACAACAGCAGCAAACCAAGAGAAGGGGTTAACGATATGTATGAGTCTCCAGATCAGCCATCTTCAAATTTCTCATTGATGACTCCTTTGAGTAGTCCAAAGACTCTTTTGACCTTCTCTAGTGAAGGGAGTGAACAGAGCAAAGGTTCTCTTCAACAGGGGCAAAATAGGACTCGCCCTATTTTTCCAAAACCTATCAAACCTACCCCTGGAGTAAGCTCAGAGACGAATAAAGGAAGTGTGTCACAAGCCCGTATTCCTAGGCCTCCTGCCGATGGGAAAGGACGCAATCAGCTGCTTCCTCGATACTGGCCAAAGATAACAGACCAAGAATTGCTGCAATTATCTGGAGAGTATCCTTTTGAATGCTTTGTATATTTATATGACTGATGCCTTCCTATAGATATTTTTTTTTCTATATAAATCTGTGGTTTCACTTGACTGTCCTTTTCTAGTTTAAAATCCAATATCGTACCGTTGTTTGAGAAAATCCTGAGTGCCAGTGATGCTGGCCGCATTGGTCGTCTGGTCCTTCCTAAAGCTTGTGCTGAAGTATGTATTTAAGTTTGCTTATTGCAAAAAGGCTTCTTTGAAACAAGTTAAATAAAGTAGTTAAATAATATTTTTTTTTGCAGGCTTACTTCCCAGCCATAAATCAATCAGAAGGTATACCAATAAGGGTTCAAGATATAAAAGGAAAAGAGTGGACATTTCAGTTCAGATTCTGGCCTAATAATAATAGCCGGATGTATGTATTGGAAGGTGTGACGCCTTGCATGCAAACTATGCAAGTACAAGCTGGTGACACAGGTATATCCTTTCTTAATGAATGTGCCAATTGTAATAATAGTTTTGGCAAATTATATATGCTTCTCAATATCTGTTTTTACCGCAACATTTTTATGTGGATATTATTTTTATCTTCTACAGTTCTGTTTTGCAGTAATAGCCTTCTTATTATTTGTTTTGGTGCTTGCCATGTACACTTTAATGAACCTTTATGATTGATTCCTGAGCAACTGTGTGTTTAGATTTTTCTAAGAAGGGTTGAATTTAAATAATTAGTACTGTAGTAGTATTCTTCTTCTTGTTGCTTGAAATAATTTTCAATTATATATAATAATAATAAATTTTTAAAAATGCTATAAATTATTTCAAGTCTGCTCTTTTACCATCTATACTCTTTTATTTGAAGATGCTCTATTGGTTTCGTATAAGTTATGCATACCAAATAATCTCCCTTACAACTTGACATGTTCTGTAGTATTTCCACTTTTGTCTCTCTGTCTTTGTTCTAATTGTCTTTTTTACTATGAGTGTTTCTCTCATTTTTCTTTTCCAATGGCATATCTTCTTAAACTATATAAAATATGAATTTCTGATACATTTATAAAATTATAAAATATGAATTCCTCTCAAATAAATAAGTAGAATATACAAAGTAAATGTTTTGGTTTATGTATTTGAAATATGCTGTCCTTCAGAGTGTGGAAAGTCCTCTAATTCGAGATTGCTTAAATCTATCTCACTATATGCATGCTGTAATTGTGTAATAGAAACTGACTTATGCCTTCTTTATCTTCGAATAGTCATATTTAGTCGCATAGAACCTGGTGGTCAACTTGTCATTGGCTGTCGGAAGGCAACAAATAACGATGATGTGCAGGTCAGATACGTCTTTTACTTCTCCTACCTCTCAATTATATTAACTGGCTGAAATACATTGTTTTTTTTTTTGGACAAATAGGATTCCCAAATAGCCCCCACTCCAAGTGGCGATTCTCATGGCGAAACATCATTTTCTGGTGCTACTGGCAATCTGCTTTCAGTACGTTGGCACTTGTTATTTTAACAAGATCTATTTATGTATATATTTGTGTGTGCATGCGCGTGTGTGTATTCTAATAAAGATGCTTGCTTTGCCTTATAATGTGAAGAATGGAGGTAGAACTTCTGATGATTCACTTCAGCAGATGTCGGAGAAGAAGAAGGGAAAGAACATTAAAAACAAGAGGCTTCTCATGAATAGTGATGATGCTATGGAGCTGAGTGTAACGTGGGAAGAAGCACAAGAGTTGCTTCGTCCAGCGCCAAATGCTGAACCAACTGTTGTCATAATTGAAGGCTATGAATTTGAAGAATTCGATGTAAGTTTCGTGTGTCAGTCTTTTTTCTTTGTCAAGATGTTCTTGTTTATCAAATATTTTTTGCCGCTGGGATAATTATTAACATTATTTTGTGTCCTGATTATTATTATTATTTTGTTTAGGAACCTCCTGTTTTTGGGAAGAAGACAATTTTTACTTCCGGGCCTTCAGGGTAAGGATATTCATATTTGATCTCGCAAAATTTTCAATGAATCTAGGACATAACATGAACTTGACTTAGATTATTCTTATTTTCCATGAATCTAGGACAAAATTTTTGTGTAGGAATATCAACTTTATTGAAGAATTGGTCCAAGAGCAGTTATTCTTATTTTCCATGAATAAAAATAATTATTTAGTTAACTAGTGTATTCACATATATAAAAAATATTGCTATATGACACTCTAGTTCCTGCTTTGACTAAATAGGTGTATAGGCAGTGGCGGATCCAGGATTTAAACTGGAATTAAAAAAAATAGTTAAAAATTGATAATACAAAGGAAATGCTCGCTATTTTTGTTCTTCATAATTCTCTCAATATAAAAGCTGACACTACTCCATATTTTTTTAAATACATTTCCCTACAAAACATTATTCTGTTCCCCCAAAATATTACAAATTACACTGCAAACCACATCCTCGAAATAAAATCAAGCTACAATTTTTTTATAATATGGGGCTTTATATATGTTAGGTTACACCGTCGTTTGCTTAATGTTTTGTGTTCCTTTTAGGGAGAAGGAACAACTGGGTCAATGTGACAATTGTTTGAAATGGCGAAGATTGCCTTTGAATGCTCTTCTTTCTGCAAAGTGGACATGTTCGGAGAATAAATGGGACCCAAAAAGGTTAGCTGTGTCTAATTAATACATAATTTTCTAATGCACGAAACAATAAAATATATGAAGAGATTGTGGAGTAGTTAGTCCAATTAATACATAATTTTCTAATGCACGAAACAATAAAATATATGAAGAGTTTGTTGAGTAGTTACTTAATTAGTCTATATGGGGCTTTATACAAATTCTTGATTAGTTTACACTAATCAGGGTATCCTGTTTTTTTAGCTTTGTAGTAATCAAATCTTTATTGTCAAATCCTTAAGAAGTGTGGAAGAAAGTGAAGTTTATACTTATGGTTTTGATAATGATTTATTCCAGGAGTTCATGTTCTGCCCCAGAGGATATAAGTCAGAAGGATCTGGAATCTCTCGATACTACTTACAACGGTATGAACCGGGCCCCAATCTCCCTCTGTATCTTCATATGGTTTAACATCTTATTGTTTCATGAGGAATGAATTAGCATCAGCTATGTTAGTTTTTCACTTTGGAATTCACATTTTGTGCTGAAAAGATTACGAGTGCGCACGGAAATTATTTAGTACTCAAGTTTACAATTCAAGCCAGATTTCTTTCCCTCAGAACTATTAAATCAGTTTCAAAATATTTAAATTGCTTTATATCATGGCTTATGTGGTTTATTGAAGCACTGGAATCCACCAAAAAAATCGCACGTGCACTTCTATGAAAAAGAGGATATAAGTATGTGCATTTGTTTTTAGATTTATTATAGATCTGTCCATCCGACAAAAACTTGTATGCACTAGGTGCACCGTGCAACTCAATGGTTTTAGTTGTTTACTAAAAGGTATTAGTTTGTTAGTATTAGTTGTTTTCACCGAAAAGTATTAGTTATTTTCACTGAGAAGTAGTATAGTTGTACCGTGCAATTGGTGTGCATGAGTGTTACTCTTTTAGAAAATTGTGATTTTATGGAACATTATGAGTGTGACCGATTGACTTTGAATTTCTTTAGCTTCTTGAATTACTTCAAATAAAAATAAGGTTGGCCTAGTCAATTATTTTGATGATTTTTACGTTGCCTTTTCTTTCTCCAGATTCTAAGAAGAGGAGAAGTTCAGACGACAAGTTGGCAAACGAAGAAGAACCATCTGGCTTAGATGCGTTGGCAAGTGCTGCAGTGTTAGGAGACAACATAAGCGAGGTGGCTGACTCTTCAGTGGAGGCCACGACGACGAGACATCCTCGTCATCGCCCCGGGTGCAGTTGCATCGTGTGCATCCAGCCCCCCAGCGGAAAAGGGAAGCACGAGCCCACGTGCAAATGCAATGTCTGTTTAACAGTCAAGCGTCGTTTCAAGACGCTGATGATGCGCAAGAAAAAACGACAGTCTGACCGTGAAGCTGAGTTGGCTCAAGCAAGCAAGGATAAGGCAGCTTCCCCTACAATCGAACCAGAAAAAAATGAAACGCACGAGGTCAATGTGGAAGAGACGAGAAAAAGACCGTGGGATCTAAACTGCGATCCTCAACGTGAGGACGATATTTTGGCTGAAGTAGCTGGGATGAGCTTGACATCGTTGATGAATGCTGCTACCTTGCCTTTGGATATGTACCCGGGGCCCGCTTTGCATTCAGGTGAGAATGTAGGCTTCACGTCTAGACAAACAAATGGGACGGGCGAGCGACCGTGAAGATGGTAGGTTGGTTATATTGGGACTCTTTATATGATTATAGTAAGACTTTGTGTCCTTGAACTACATGTGTTTTTATATTGAACTACAGTGGTTTGGGATATTATATAGTATTACAAACTAGGAAGATTTTGCCTTGATTCTCTTCATAGAGAGTGGTTTTTTGTTGATTTCTACTCTAGTTTTGATTTTCTTTTCTCTCAATTGATTTTCTTCTTTGCCTATGTTGGTGAAGATGCCTTAATTGATTAATAGGCCTCCATCCTCTCGTTCGAGGGAAAGGTGTGTTGTACAACATGGTCTTGTGCAGCTTCTCGGCCTTTGAATTTGATTCAATCAAATCTCGGTCCTTGAATTGGAAACATTAGATTTGATTGAATCAAACACGAATGTTGCACAAGACCATCCTGAATTAAACATGGTCTTGTACAACTTCTCAGCCTTTGAATTTGATTCAATCAAATCTCAGTCCTTGAATTGGAAACATTAGATTTGATTGAATCAAACACGAATGTTGCACAAGACCATCTTGAATCAAACATAGTCTTGTACAGCTTCTCAGCCTTTGAATTTGATTCAATCAAATTTCGATCCTTGAATTGAAAACATTAGATTTGATTGAATCAAACACGAATGTTGCACAAGATCATCCTGAACAACACCGAATTTTTTCCACAACTCTTATCGTGAAAATAATTTTAAAAAATCTTATTCATTATCAATTTTAAAGCATGGGAGATATTCTTTAGAAAAATAACTGTTACTCAGATTTTTCTGGTAAAAAAATTTTTAGTACAACTTATCATTCTCTTTCACACCCTCTAAATCATGCACCATCATGTAAAACAAATGTATTTTTATTAGTTATTTTTACTGAACAATATTAATTATTCTTATTAAATGGTGCTAGTATTAAAGAAGAAGAACATTCTAAAGATAACATTTATTTATTTGAATTGAGATAGTATTTGTAACAAAATACATATAGATATTTGGTAGATATGTTTCTTGCTACATACACCCTTGGTTGTCACTCATCCTAAAATAAAATCACAAAATATTCATATTTTCTATACTCATGCTCATCATCTCAAATTCATTAGATTTTTTTTTCTACTTCTATGTTTTATTTGAGATGACAATATATAATTGGGCTTTAAAAAAAAAAAAAAAAAACTTGAATTCTTCAAGCCTTTCTTTTAAATACCCCTGGTCATTGTCAACTATAAAAGGAGTATGATATAACCGAGCAAAATTTTGTGACTAATGGCCAAAAAGAAAAAGAACAAACAAACAAGAAAAAAACGTTACTTTTCAATGAAAGAAGTGGTCGATTTTGTATTCTTATATTCTTATTCTCTCAATCAAAACCATGTGTTTTTTCTTACATGTTCTCTCCATTTTTGGGTTAAATCATTGCTAATGGCTCAAATTTCAAATAGAGAATGTTTCATTGTTATTGTAAAATTTTAGTATTATGTTAGTATGTTTTATTTTAAGTTGATTGTGTATTATATATTTCAATAATGCACTCGTGTGGTTCATGCGCTCGATTCATATTGGAATCTCGGATCGCACTCAACCCGTTTGGTAAATTTTACAGGTCGGGTCCAACCAACACGAAAGAATGTTAGTTTTATTAAAAAATGCAGTGTATTTTTTTTTTTATTGAATTTGTGTGGCATATAAATGAATATTTGCACAGAAGATGCACTTTTTTTAAATTATATGTTTACTTTTATTCTTTCGTTCACTTTTAAAAATTAACATCGAATTTAATTTGAGATTTTGAAATCTAACACCAATTTAATTTTGAAAACTTAAAATTCTACCCTATAAATAGTAAATACCTATAAATTGTATAAAAATTAACTCTATAAATACTTATAAACCCTAAACTTACATAAACATCTATAAATTCTAAAACATAAAGTTAAATCGCAAAACAAACACATGTCATTATTACAAGTATTAGAATTTAAAAACCACTCAATTTTATAATCCAGATTTCTAAATATTGGAAATCCCAAAACAAACATAATTTTTAATGTTTTCCTTTTTCTTACCAACACATCTGCAGTTAATATTTTTCTATCCAAAATGTAATAACAATACTGAAGTGTTATATATATGAACATTGTTTAGCATATACTCCGTACCATTTAGTAGTATTATTTTGTATTCAATACTATTGATGTGTAAGAACTATTAATTTGTAAGCATTAATACTATAATTGTTAATCCTATAGTTTTTATAGTAATAATTTTTACAAAGCAATAATATTAATGATATACGGTATACAAGAATGGTCTTCTAATCAATTTCATTAACCTTTTTAATAAAAAAATATAATTTTTAAACAAAATTCTTATTCCCTCCGTCCATTTTTTATGTTTCACTTTTCTTATCAATAAGTCCACGCTTAATATTTAACAATCCAAAATGTAATAACAATGTCAAAAGTATTATATAAAGTTTTTTTTTTTACAGTATACACCATTAATATCATTGATTTGTAAGAACTAATAATATAGTTGTTAGTATTATAGTTGTTATCTATAGTATAAATGGTGTGTGGTGAATAAAAATACTCTTTTAGTCAATTTCATTAATCTTTATAATAAGAAATATAGCGCTTAAACAATATTCTCTTCGTCCACTTTCGATGTTTTCGTTTTCCTTATCGACACGTTCGTACTTAATATTTTCCTCCAAAATTGTAGTAACAATACCCCCACAATATTTTATATTTACCCATCAATTACTAAAAAAAAATGTATTATGTCAACCTAATTTATCATACATTGTAGCCGGGGATGGTGCCACAATGGGGCCAGGGGCCAGTGGCCCCAATCATTTTTTATTTTTTTATATACGGAGTATATATATATATATATATATATATATATACTTACTTTATTTGCACTTTCTTTATTTATTAGGACGTCACAAGATTATTTGTACACTCTTAATATAAAAATACCTAATAAAATTAATACCCTTCCAACATCATTTTATTTTCAAAATTGTCACTCATTTTTTACATGCATTTTATTTTACACCTCACCAAATCACCCAAAATACCCCTACTTTATCTTACATCACCAACACTAAATCCATTTTTCTTAAAAAATGTGTCAGTCAAACCGTGCAAATAATAGAATATTGAAACACATTAATGTATTAATTAAAAGACATTTACAACCGAAGAAAGAAAATGTTTTTTAAATTTAATATTTTAGCAATTTTTAAATTGTTTCGTTTCATTTTGAATCGACTATCAAAACTTCAAAACAAAATGAAAGTCAGTTTGTTCAATTTAATTTAATGAAATGTATTGACAATTTTATCATGTAAAATTTTGATGAGTATAATAAGTACTGTACATATTATTATTTTATTTTTAAAGCAATGTTAATCAGGCCCCCTACCGAAATTTTCTGAATCCGTCACTCATTGATTTGAGTAGAAATTAATATTATAGGTGTACATTCATAACCTCAAACCATACTCTGTGAACAAAGTGGGATAGCTCAAGTGGTTAGAGCACCACTACCTAGGCCTTAGGTCCTGGGTTCGAGTCATGGGGAGGGAAAAAAATGGATGGGTATCAAAAAAAACACACTCTGTGAATAAGCCTAGGTAGTATACTTACTCATACCACATGCATATTTATGAAGAAACTTTTAAAGAGAGACTGTAAATAAAAATAGTCAAACTATATATTGCATTCTTAATTTGCAAACATGATACCATTAAAATATACTGTATTCATTTAATTTAAAGTAATTCAACTTATAGTTTAATTCTAATTGTCAATATTACATACAACCATAGTAATTGGATCAATCATCAATCATCAATCATACAAACATTACATTTTCATGTAAATAATAATGTGTCCATAGTACACGGCTTATTATTTATATTACTAATCAATGTGCAAATTTAAGAATTCCATGACAAATTAAGTAAGAACTTTTGGTTGAATTTTTTTACTTTTTTTATTTTTAGTATAACATTTGTTATTAGATATGTTAATTGATATTTATTCTTTAATTAATATGCAGTAGCATGTACGGAGCAATTTTAATAATAATATGACAAATTTAGAAATGGTTTTTGGTGGGCAAAAAAAAAATCATTTTATTTGGTGTAAGATTTTGTTATTAGATATAGATATGCCATTTTCCATAATATTTAAATCCTTACAATTTAAATTCAAGATAAATATCAATATAATATATACTGAATAATTTTTTTAAAGAAATTGTAGATGTACAGGGATTAGGAGTGTGCAAAATAAAACCGGACCGGAAAAAAGATTGGAATCGGTCCGGTCCGGTCCGGAACCGGACCGACCGGTTAGATTCCGGTCCTCGGTCCAAAAAATTTTAAGATTTCGGGTTCCGGTCCGGTCCAGGACCGGAAACCCGGATTTACAATTTTTTATTTTTTTTATTATTTGAATTTTAGAAATTACAAATCTCATTCCTCTAGCTCTTCCAATTTCTTCTTCTTCAATCTTCTTGCAATGTAAGTTTTCTTGAGTTATTTAGAAGGTTTAACGTATTTTACTCTATACTTATAATAGTAATAATTATTTTTAATTTCTTGTTTCAAAATTTTAGATGGATAGTACTCCGTCACAATCTCAATCAAAAAGAATTTCGGTGTTTCCTGATCAATTGGATGATGCCTTAAATTTGTGCATCGTTTCATTTTGGACTACTGCTTTTTCATTTTGGACTTGAATTTTAATTTCTATGAACATGGTTTTGCTATAAATTAAGTTTTCAAGTATATATATATTCTTGCACAATTTTTAAGTATATATATATTCTTGCACAATTGTGATCAACTTGATGTATAACTTATTCTTTAGGATATTAAAAAGGAATTTATTATAAAAGTAAATATGAAGAAATTTCTAGATCTTCAAAAAAATGTGATCCAAAAACCGGTCTGAAACGGTCCACACCCGGACCGGACCGAAATTTACAGGTCCGGTCCGATCTGGACCGGTTACATTCCGGTCCAGTCCTCGGTCCGTAAAATTTTAAGATTCCGATCCCAGTCCAAACCGGTCCCGAACCGGTGCCCCTAACAGGGATAGTGATTCACAAACACAAGATGAATACTTGAAGTTGAATGCCACAAATTATGGTAGTACTCCACTTTTTAAGCAATTATATATTTTATTTTACATTCTCAAAATATAAATATGTTTAATTTACATCGACTATAATCATTGTACATAACTCATAAAGTCCAATCTGTACATATTCATTTGAATGAATTATTCTGATAAAGATACACCAAAGAGACAGTTAACAAGTAACAAGATTTCAATCTAAAACTACAGATGGCTTTGGCAATTGGCAAATCAAGATTTATGCCTTCTGCTGCTACTCTCTGCAGCTGAAGCAGCCGCCAGTTCCATTATACTCTCACAGTCAATCTCACTACACTTATACTTAAGCTTTATTCCACTTTGCATCCATGACTTCACACAAAGCAAAGCCTGTGTATCGTACTGGGGCGTAGATAGCCTCTCTCTCTCAAGCTCATCACCCTTGCTACAAAACACATCTTCAGGCAACACTGCAATCGATTGCACAGCCAACAAATCTCGAGCCATCAAAGACAAACGAGGATATCTCGAGCTATTCACTTTCCACCAATCAAGAACATCTGTTAGCATTGGAACAGGAGGCTCAGAAAGATACTGTGTAAGCTCATCAGTAGTAGCATTCATGCTCACCCTTCGTTTCTTCCTAGCAATTTCCTCTGCAAAAGAAGCACTCCCCCCTCCTCCCCCTTCAATCTCCTGACTGCTGTATGAATTGCTCATAAAAGGAGAATAACCGTTTGAATAATTTCTAATGAAATGATTCCTAGCCTCCTCTAAATAGCTTTCTAGGTTGAGGTATTCGGGGATGAGTTCAACCTTTATTCGGGGATCAAGAATTGCAGTCATGTATGTGAACGCATTACAAACTTGTCTACTGTAATTTTGAGCTTTAGCGTACATGTCCTCAGCAGCTGTCTTGAGCCATTCGGGGGTTTGCCTCGACTCTTTGCAGGACAAAATTGTCTCCGTTATATGATCCATGAAGAACAGAACCATACCTATTGTCAGCACTTTACTTGTACATATATTCTTAATGGTCTTGTAGAAGGGTTCTAAATACTTATGCATAATATTGAGAACATTTTTTTCCTGTGGGTTGAGCAACAAGCGGCTACCCAGTTGTTCCTCGTACTTCCTGATGACAGTTTCCATTGATCTACTTGCCTGCACAAGAAATATAATCCCTTCATCAGAATAATCCCAAAAATAGATTATATTACGTATGAATATCTTCATTCTTTTCCCTTAGATAATCAATGCAAATTTGAATTAAAGATTAAGTCAACTGATTATATACCTTGCGTGCGATATCAAGCATCTGGTAGTTCCCACTCCACCGAGATGAGGCATCAAGCGGGAACTTCCAGTTTCCTTCTTGGTAAGCTGTGGTAAATTGCAAGAAATCCTCGGGCATTTCCAATGATGAATTCAGTTCCATCACAAACTCTCTGATCTTTGAGATCACAGAAAACACTGATTTTGTACTTCTTAACCCAACATTTACGATTGAGTTCAGAGTATGAGCAGCACAGGGGATATAGCAAAAGGCAGGCAGTTTCTGAATATCCACATTACCTTTCAGGGTATGTGTACAAGTGAGTATTTTAGTCTCAAGATTGTATAATCTCAGGACTTTGTGTAGAGCATAACCAATTTCAGTTCCCCCGCAAGGGCTTGGGATGTGACAAATATCAAGAAGAACTTTCTGGAAGGACCAGTTTTCGTCAATCCACTGGCACGTGACACTCATATACCGAATTTGTTCATAGGAGGTCCAAGAATCGAGAGTGATCGAAACCTTTGAAGAAATTTGCTCCACAATCAGCCTCACTGATTCCTGCATGCTTCTGTACACGTCTCGCAGCACTGTGTGGAACTTTTCCTCATTCCAAATCTCAACAGATGGATTCAGGAATTTAAATGCATTAGTAAGCCACTTTTCAGACAGCGTAGAAGTGGGAAGAGATGATGCAAGGAGCCATTTTATGAGCAACCAATTCAGGTGATCGAGCTCTACTGCAGGAAGCTTAGTTTGAGTTTGAGGTTTCTTAGCAACTGTCACAGACTGTGGAACAGGAGTACTGTTTACACAATCTCCCATCTTATCATATCCTGCATGTCGACTGCTGAGATGCCTCCCCAAATTGCCTTCAGAAAATGAAGTAACACAGTGAGTAAAATAAATTATAATTCCACCTAGAGATGGTCCATCACTTGCCATTACATCGTGTCTCTACCATACTTAGTTTTATAACTCAATAAAGTAGTGAAATGTTGGAAGAAGAAAATCAGTTGAGAAAATTACCAGTTGCAGTCGCAATAGAATAGCTTTGGCCGCAAAATTTGCACCTTCTACTCTTCCCATCTAGTGCTGTTTCAAAATACTTAAGATATACAGAGGTCATGGTCTTTTTCCTGGGTTTCGTGTTAACTGCAGTACTCCCCTTCTCCATAGAACTCAAGCCAATATCAATTGGATCAATATGAGGGATGAGTGCTGAATTCATAGTCGCCAGAGACTTTGGATCCATATCCACTACAAACATGAGAAAAATATAAGTATTATCACAAGTTGAAAACAAAATACACCACTAGAAATCATAATGGCAGCTCAGAATACTCTTCCCATTCCATTGTACTGAGGTTCATCTTTAAACATAATTTAATTCCAATCACAGGATCCATAAGGCACGAATATGACACTTCCTCAAATTTTACATTTTGCACTTAAGGTCCCTTCTTAAGTACTGTGATCCACACCCTTCTCAGAATAAAAAACAATTCCAGCTGCATTTCGATCAAACTCATGAATATGCTCATTTCTACATGTTACCACAAGTTCATCATCGCATACTAATCTAAGAATCCATATCTAATGCTTTCGGATTCCTAAAAGTTAAAAAAAAATGCTTACCAATTAAAAAAATCAGACCATACATCAAAACCAAAAATAAGCTTATGCACTCATTTATTTTTAATGAAGAGCTTGAGCTTAAATGGAATTTTGACGAGCTGGAAGTCGGAATAAATACATATTCTACAAACTGAAGAACTCTCTTATCAAGAAATTGTAAAAAAAAAATCATTGAATCTGTTGCGATCACAAAATTAGTAGCATTCACCAAGTGTCGCATATATATCCAACTATTGCCAGCAAAAAAAAACAAAAGAATTCACAAAATACTACATTCATTGCAGCAATTAATAATTACAAAAAAAAAAAAAAAAAAGTATAGAGAGGAACCGCAAACCTTTTAAGGAGTGATTATTATATGAATTGCTCACACCCCAATCCATCACATTGCCAGCTGAAGTAGCTCTCCGTTTTAATTGAAAGAGATTCCGATCGAGAGGGGAAAATGAGTAAGAGAAAAGTAATGGGTAAAAGGTCAGATCACATATAGTTCGTGGGTATTAAATCAATTGAAGTGAGAAAAAAGGGAGAACAAATTCAATATTGAGGAGGAGGATCGTTAAAAACACCAGAGAAATGAAGAATTGGGTGTGTGTGAGTGAGTGAGTAGAAAAATGGAGGGAAGGATAGAAGAGTGATCGAAGAGAATAATTTTTGAAGTTTGATTTGAGCTGAGCCAGCCAAGATCTGAGCCGAGAAATGAAGAGAAAAAAGTAGAGAGAGAAAGCAGCAATTGTAAATGTAATGAGAGAGAGATGAAGCTGCTGTTTCAATGTGTATATGCCAAGCCGTGAGTCTGAGTCACGCCAATGCCCGCTATTACCCTCACTTTCTTTTTTTAATACTAAGAAATATAAATAGATTTCTCTATTTCACTTTTAATTTTCATTTTTCTTATCGATGAGTCCACATTTAATATTTCTCTATCCAAAATGTAATATTAAAGTATTATATGAACCCTGGTTTAACGGGTGAGTCTCTTGTGTACTCGTGTACTCGAGGATTTTGATTGGTCAATTGTTGATCATTGACTGGTTAACAATTAAACTTTGATTTTTTTTCAATTTTTTTAATAGAAAAAAATTATATTTTTTAATACACTTTTTATTATAATAACCTACATTTTTCATTAAAAATAATATTGCACTTTTAATATAGTAACATACATTTTTCATTAAAAAAAAAATACATTTTTCAATATACTAATATACACTTTTTCAAAAAAAAAAAAAAAAAAAAAATAGAGAAAAAAAAAATTAAAGTTTGATCGTTGACTATTCAAAAGTCTACTTAAGTACACTTTGACTTATTTGACATAATCATTAATGTTATTAATTTGTAATTATTAACACTTCTCATTAACTTTTTTAATGTTTTTATTTTCCTTATGGACACGTCCGCATTTAAATATTTTTCAATCCAAAAATGTAATAACAAAGTATTATACGAACCTTGGTTAGTGTACATTATTAATACAATTGATTTGTAAAAATTAATATTAATATTATAGTTATTCTTATACTCCCTCCGTCCCGTGATTATTTGCACACTTTTTTTAACGGGCGTCCCAACATTATTTGCACACTCTAAAAAAAAGAAATAACTCACATAATTTTTATCAATATTACTCCTCCTTTATTTTATTTGGGTCCATAACTTAACTCAATTTATAACTTTAGTCAAATCTCCACCCACTTTAGTCAATGAATTACTAATAATACCCCTCTTTTATTCTACCATACACATCACTATATTCCATTTTTTTTAATTTCCGTGCCCGGTCAAATCATGCACAAAATCATGGGACGGAGGGAGTATATATTTTACAAAACAATACGGAGTAGTATTAATGGTGTATGATAAACAAGAATGGTTTTCTAATCAATTTCGTTAACCTTTATAATAAATTTTAAAAAAATTACTCAAATAAGATTTCCTCAATTAACTTTAGGGGATGTATTGGTTGTTGATTATGTAGGATTCTTGTGGACTTTCAAAGTTATGGGGTATTCAATTCGAATTTTCAAAAGTCTTTAAAAATAATGAGGTATTCAATACGGATTTTAAAAAGTCTTTACTCTGTGGATTTTATTGGATTCTCCTAAAAAAAAATATAAATAAATTTCACTAGATTCTCTCAGAGAACTCTGAAGACAAAATATCAGAAGTAGAGATGACAATATTGACCCGATCCGCGGATACACACCCACCCCGCGAGCTTTGGGTCAGGTCGGATCCGTCCCATATTGAGTATGTGTCGGGTTTGGGTCTTATGTCCAACCCGCGGATATCCGATCTGTCGCGAATTAATATATAAACTTTATATAGTGTATATATATATATATATATAAAATATTAATAAAAAAAAACTCTTCGTATCAATATCGGAGTTTATGAAAATCTATGTAAATCATTAAAAAAAGTATATTACACAATCATGTCAAATTTATGAAAATCCATATAAATCAATAAAAAAAGTCAGTCAAACTCTGTATGAATTATATAGATTTTATAAATCCACGTATTTTTTAAAATTCAATAGAATCTCAATTGAATACACTTAGTGTTTTCGTTTTCCTTATCGACAAATCCGCCATTAATATTTTCCTATCCAAATGTAACAATGAAACATTTTATCATCATAATTCCATCATCTCTTTAGTTACACAAATAGAATGTATTATGTGAAATTGTGAACCTTGGTCATCATACATCACTAACATTATTACTTTGTGGGAATTAAATTTCTCTATTCAGTCTCAGTTGTTAAAAGTCCAAATTCTACTTTTTTTTATTTTATTTTTTTCCGAAATTGTGTTATATTGTTGGAATCTTTTAATAAATTTCATAATTGATTTATTGCATTTAGTACAAATTAAAATACATTTCCCTTTACATCTCATTGTGAATCACTTATGTCATACGTGTCAACGCCATACTTCCCCAATCAAATTTCTAATTCTCTATAATTTGATTTTTTTTAAAATTAAATTTAAAATCATCTATTTCTATTATACAATGCATCTTATGAATGTATTAACGAAATTAAGAAAGGTAAATATTTTGTGTACTAGTTACATGTATATAATTTGATCTAATTTTTTATTTACCCTCATTTTTTTAATAAGTCCACACTCTCTTCTTTTAGGAAGTTACTAACTATATTCAATTTTTTACATGGGTTATTAGTTATTTAACCTCTTTTTTATTAATTTAACCCTCAATTTTTTTAAAAGAAAAATACATGTAAAAAATTATAATACCATTTTATCAATTAAATTGAAATAAAACTCATTAAAATTATAATTATACATTATCGAGTCACCAATGAATCACCACGAAATCAAATATTATTCTATTTTTTTAACTTTCAAAAATTTAATATAAAAAAAAATTGAAAAAAAATATGAAACTTAAAAATGAAATTATGAATTAAAAATTTCAGTTTTTTTTTTTCAAAATATGACCAAAATTTAGTAAAAAAATCGGAAAAAAAAAATAAACTAAAAAAATTCAATATTTTTCTAATTTGGGTATAAAATGTATGAATATGACATGCTCACTTTCTAGCATTAATCTGATTTATAATAACTAAGATTATTTTGTTATGTCTTCATTATTTCTACAATGATATCTGGTTTGTTACAAGTTTTTTAAAGTTGTAGATTATTTTTTAAGACTAATTAATAACATAATCTAATTAAAAAATAAATTTTATATTTAGAAACTTAAATGAATTGAGAATTGGGGAAGAAACTAGCATAATATTGCATCAAGCTTTATTATTTTCTCTGTGGTCATCGCAGTGTTGATGCATTCATATGTTTATTGAGTGTGATCGTATCTATTAATTGAATTGTGTGTCCAGTGTGATTCATTCTCACTTTTGTTCTTCTTACTAGTTAGTTAATATCAATCTTTTAATATTGATGTATTAATTTGCATGGTATGCCTGAAATTATGAATGTGTTAAGTTATGTATTTTTTGTTAAATATAGAGATTTTTTACTAATAGAGTCATTATCACCACACATTCAACTAATTGCAACGCCTACTTAAAAGTTTGTCTATTTGCTTCATTTTCGATATAAAAATCCATAATTACCATTAAATCATACAAATTGAGATTTAAATTTTCGAAACTGCAATTAATTCCGAATTTTATTCTGCCTCAATTTTCGGATTCAATGAATTAGGTTATACAATTGGAAAGACTACGACTTTCCAAATTTTGAATTTCCAATTTTTCAGTTCGATCATCTTCAGATTCGACCATTTCAGATTCGATATTGATCTTCAATTCTGATCATCTGCATCGCTCGTACGTATATTCATTTTCAATTCCATGATTATTAATCCTGCATTCTCTGATATTATCAATTCCATTTATTAATCTCACTCCAATTCCACATGCATCTCTGAACCGAGAAGAATTGACATGAATTATATTGTTTTCTGCAAGTTTGATTGTAATGGGAAGAACAAACTTATTCTCGTATCTGAATCGACAACTTATGCAGATTTGGTTGCTGAAACAACAGGTCCAACTTATGCAGGTAACATATCGATTGCTTACTCAGTCTCTAATATTTCATTGTGTTTTTCTTATTTATTTATTTGTTTTTTTTTTCAGCTCCATTCCGATATACTTATCGGCTTATCTTATCTTTGAATTGATGCTTTGTTATTTCAGTATTCCTATGTCTATCATTCATAATGAATATGAACTACGTACGTCATATGTAGTAAACATCGCATATCAGTATGCACGTCGCAAAGCATATATGTACCTTTTCCAACTGTTTACGTCCATTTAGTACAAATACAAATGCATATATATGTAAATGGATCAGGATCGTTTTATGCATTTATTGGGTATATGCATTATGCACTTCATTACATCAAACATGCAAATGATCTCATGCCTTATTCGGTTAATCGTCGTCCTCGTCGCCGGAAAATGGAAGGATGAAACAATCGCTTGAACTGAATGCACTTTGCAGAATTCTCGAAGCTGAAGGAAGTGAAACCAATTAATGTGTATACCTACTTTTTAGAAAAAATTTAAATCTTTGGAAGGTGCTAAAATTTCTCGTTTTTCGAAATTCTCCCTTAATCAGATAATTATGGTTTTTAATTGACTTTTGAATTCCTATAAAATATCCGATTTGTTTGAAATTAATAGAAGGGTATAAATGTCTCAAAGTTTTCAATTAGATGCTATTAGACAAGAAATTATGTTGTAGGTTTTATTAGATAAAACTAGTAGTGAAATGACCTTATTAAAAATTTACCCTTAAATATAATATTAGTTTAAATACGATATAGTATTAGTACGCCTATGGTATAGTACTAGTTAATATATTGTATAGTACTAGAGATTAATGTGGGTATAAAAATATTATTTAATATATGAACTAATACTATACAATATGTGAATTAATATTATACTATATTTGAACTAGTACCATAGAGTATGTGAACTAATACTATACAATATGTGAATTAATACCATACTATATTTGAACTTGTACCATAAAGTATGTGAACTCGAAACTCGGAAACAATAGAACTTGTACCAATATAAACTAATATTATACTATATATGAACTAACACGTACAATACTGCATATGAACTAAAATATACCATAATACTTATCAACTGTTATCATAACACTTATAAACTAAAAATTATATTCATAAAAAACTAAAATAAAAAATGAAAGTTCGAATGAAAAAAATAATTAAACAATGTAAAACGAAGTAAAATTTGTAAGGAATGAAGTAAAAATTTGAAAGGATAAGACGAAAATTATACACCAATTAATTAAAGTAAAATAGTACCAATAGAATTGAATACTTGCAGCTAAGAGAGATGAGAGTTTTATTTATTTAAAACATATACTATTTAATACTTAAAAAAAAACTATTAATATTATTTTTAAAATTTTCTTATTAGACTTTAAAATTTTAGAATAATTATTTGTGGTATAAAAAGAAATTACGTAAAAAAAATTATCATTTGAAACACAAATGATAAATAGGAAGAAAAATAAATTTAAAAAATAATATTAAAAAGAGAAATATAAATATCAATTGGAGTAAAATAAAAAAATAAAATTTTAAAAAATTAATGGAGTATTATTTTTTAATGATAAAATTAAAAAAAATTAATTGAAGTAAAATAAAGGCCCATGAAAAAATCTATGTGTTAAATTGATATAATAAATGAGTCATGTGTTATTAGATTGGATATAGTAAATGAATCATGTGTTATTTGTATTGAGTTATTGGATTGGATATAGTAAATAAGTCGAGTGTTATTTGTAATGAGTTATTGGATCCAGTTATATACATGTAACTGGTACACAAGAGTGCAACTCAATTAAGAAATGTTGATGATAAGGCATTTATTTAGCTTTATTAAAAATATTAAATAAAAATAAAATTCTTTAAAAATATTAAAAAATCAACTAAATTTTTAAAACTAATTTTTTTTTAATTAAATTTTTTAAGATTTAAGTTTTTTTTATAGGTTTTATTTATATTTTTCATATTAATTTAAATTCTTACTTTTTTTAATTTAATTATTTTTGGTAATTTATTAAATATTTGTATAATTTAATTTAATTTAATTTAATTTTAATTTTAATTGAATTTTGAATTTTAGCATTCGGGTGTATATAGTAATTTATGAGGTGTATGCAATAAAAATGGAGTTGCCTGCTAGTTACATGTTGTAGCAGTTAACTAGACCAAAATAAAAATAAAGCGAAACTTAATGGACTAAATTCAAAAGAGAAAATTGCAGATTTGGTCCCATTAACCATGGGTTGGTTGGGTTTTGGTCCCATTGTATTTGGATTTAGTCCCATACGATATAAATCTTGCAAATTTGGTCTCATACGATATAAATCTTGCAAACTTGGTCCCATACGATATAAATCTTGCAAATATGGTCCCATACGAAATTAATCTTGCAAATTTAGTCCCATATGAAATAAATCTTGCAAACTTGGTCCCAAACATTACAAAAAATGCAAAATTGGTCCCAAACATTACAAAAAATGCAAAATTGGTCCCAAACATTACCAAAAAAAATGCAAAATTAGTCCAAAAAGTAAAAAAAAACTCATTAATTAATAATTATTATTCAAATTATATAATAATGAACAATTAATTAATATATAATAACATTTATATAATAATAAATATTAATAAATATATAAAATCTAAATAGACTTTATAATATTTAAATTTTATAAAAAATACGAAATAGACTTTATAATATTAATAAATATATAAAATTTAAATAAATTTGAAAATTTATATAATAATCAATATTAATTTATATAATAATCAATATATTACTAATAACTTAACATATGAGATACATACATTTTATTTAAAATTAATTATTATTTATTTTATTTTTCTTCTCTTATGTATTCTAATAAATTTGTATTGTAAGTTTAATTTTATTTTTTTAATTCTACTATATGATTTTTATTTAATAAATAAAAAAAAGTAAGTGTTTGTAACTATAGAAAATTTTGATAAATTACTCATTGCCCTTATTTAAATATCAATAGGAAGGGATAGAGCTATTATTAATTTATCATCACTAGCTATAATCATTTTGTCGATGTGTAATTTAATTATTAATGTAGTTATTAATTTGATATTTATTCATTGAGGAAGACATGTCTCAATTATTGTATTGACAAGTTTGATATAACTTCCATTGTTATTATTATTTCTAAATTTTACATTTAAAAAAGCATACATTGATGAGAAAATTAAGTTATACTTTAATTTAATAAAATTATAAAAAAAAAATACAAATTTAATCCCAAAAGTGAAAAAAAAAACACATTAATTAATTATTATTCAAATTGATATAATAATTAACTATTAATAATATATAATAAAATTTATATAATAATCAATATTAATAAATATATAAAATCTAATCAATCTAAATTTTATAAAAAAGAGTATAACTTAATTTTCTCTGTATACTTTTTTAAATGTAAAATTTATAAAAAATACTAATAACAATAATAAAAGTTATATCAAACTTGTCAATACAATAATTGAGACATGTATTCCTCAATGAATACATATCAAATTAATAACTACATTAATAATTAAATTACAACAAAATGATTATAGCTAGTGATAATAAATTAACAATAGCTAACCCTTCCTATTGATATTTAAATAAGGGTGATGAGTAATTTATTAAAATTTTCAATAGTTACAAACAATTAATTTTATTTATTTATTAAATCAAAATCATATAGTAGAATTTAAAAAAAAAAAAAAAACTTACAATACAAATTTATTATAATACATAAGAGAAGAAAAATAAAATAAATAATAATTAATTTTAAATAAAATGTATGTATCTCATATGTTAAGTTATTAGTAATATATTGTTTATTATATAAATTTTATTAATATTGATTATTATATAAATTTTCAAGTTTATTTAAATTTTATATATTTATTAATATCATAAAGTCTATTTCGTATTCTTTATCAAATTTAAATATTATAAAGTCTATTTAGATTTTATATATTTATTAATATTTATTATTATATATTAATTAATAGTTCATTATTATATAATTTGAATAATAATTATTAATTAATTAGGTTTTTTTTCCACTTTTTGGACTAATTTTGCATTTTTTTGGTAATGTTTGGGACCAATTTTACATTTTTTGTAATGTTTGAGACCAATTTTGCATTTTTTGTAATGTTTGGGACCAAGTTTGTAAAATTTATTTCATATGGGACTAAATTTGCAAGATTTATTTCGTATGGGACCAGATTTGCAAGATTTATATCGTATGGGACCAAGTTTGCAAGATTTATATCGTATGGGACCAAATTTGCAAGATTTATATCGTATGGGACCAAGTTTGCAAGATTTATATCGTATGGGACTAAATTCAAATACAATGGGACCAAAACCCAACCAACCCATGGTTAATGGGACCAAATCTGCAATTTTCTCAAATTCAAAATGTGACAATAAAAGGTAGATCATATAAAAGAAGAAAAGAAATCTAGGACCATAAGCTCACATGTCGAGCCAGAGGCCGGAGTGCCATTAAAACCTTGCCTGGGAAAACCCTCCTTAGGGATAAAACTCAGGTCAAGGAAAAAGGTACACTCCTCTAAAAATCAATGTCTATAGAAAGCAGTATATAAATCATTATGCAGAAATGAGAGTAAAAAGTCTGGTGGGTAGCCTCTCCAGACACAATCAATGCCAGTCTTGGCCACATCATCTGCCGCCTTGTTGGCCTCTCTAAAGATGTGTGAGTATCTGATGTGCATGTCCTGTGTAAGAGGGTGGATCTGGCTCCAAAGGCCTTGTAGATGCCAAGGACTAGAGGAATTGGTGCTCATAAAAGTGTCAATCGTGAGTGTCGAATCCGACTCAATCCAAAGGAAGTGCCATCCCTAATCATGTGCATACTTGATGGCCATAAGTACCGCTGCCAACTCAGCCTCAAAAGGGAGACCCCAACCCACCTTAGTAGCGACCGAAGCCACGAAAAAATCCCTGAAGGTCCTGAATACCGCCCCCGCATGCAGATTACCCGGGGAAGAAGAGGCACTACCGTCCGTGTTAACCTTGTACCAACCCGGATCAGGCGGGAACCAAATCACAGATGAACCTTGTCTCGTTGGCCTATGTTTGCTCGAAATACCAAGAGCCCTAGCAATCACTAGATCCCGAACTGTGCCGTCCGAAAAACCCCTAACTATGTTGTTGGCCTCCTTAATGCCTGAAATGATCTGAGCCATACATCTCCTAACAGAGGGCGAAACCCCATCGAATATTACCCTGTTCCGCAGAGTCCAAACGGTCCAAATAGCAGTGACGAAGCCCGCCCTCCACAACTCCAAAGATTGTGGACCCAACTGAACTCTAGTGGCCTGAAGGAAGATGTCTAGAAAGCTGACCCCTGTGTGAATCGTGATCCCAAACATGTGAGTCAAGCTGCGTAAAATCTCCAACGTGAACGGACAATGGGCAAGCAGATGGTCTAGCGACTCAGAATTCCAGCGGCACATCACACAAATCGACGGACCCTGAATCCCAAAAGACGAGAGCCAATCCGCCGTGGGCAGCTTGCCCCAAACTGCTCTCCAAATCGCAGTGGATCGACACATTGGTATAAAGGTGCCCCAAATCCATGATGCCCAACCAAGCCTGGGTAAGGGTGATCTGAGCAAATCATATGCCATGCTGGAGGAGAGTTCTCCTGAAAGGGAGCCCTCCCAAATACGTTTGTCAGGTCCCCTAAGCACCGTGATTTGCAGGATATCCCTGATAATCTCCGTAAATCTCATGGTAAAGCACCTCGGAAAGTGCCAGCAATCATCATAGAAGATATCCCCAACCGTGGAAGTGAGGGTAGGAGCGAACCAGTCAGGCAGACCCATCCTCTCAAAGATAGTATAACCGAGCCAATTGTCGCGCCAAAAGCTGATACGGGATTCTCTACCAATCAGCCACCTCGACCCATCCCTAAGTCTTGTATCATGCGGACGAAGGCCATGTCCAATAGAAGAGACTCTACCATAAGGTCTCAGCATGTGCTCTGAATTAAAGTGTCTTCGTTGCATCGAAGGCACTCAAAATGTGATAATATTGTGGACTAAATTAAAAAAATATGGTAACTTAATGGAATTAAAAAAAAATCATATATATAGAGAGGGAGAGAGTGTAATGATATAAAATCAATCATTTAATTTTTTATGGAACAAATTATATTTACTGTGTCAAATCATCATCCACATAGTAATTATAATTTAAAATAAATCATCTTATTATTTATAAATAAAATAGTTGGTTTTATATCATTAATATATTAATAAGATTATTTATATTAAATTATAATTACTTACGTGGATGATGATTTGGCACGACAACTCATTACTCATTAATTTGATTTTATAAAAAATCAGATGGTTGATTTTATAACATTACTATAGATATGTGTGTGTTGGGATATTCAGACCAACTGATACCTTTATGTTTTGTATTGATAAACCAAATCAACTTGTAATGAGATAAGTTGTATTTTATAGATAATTTTATTATTCATCTTGTAATATATTAAGTCCTGGTCAGCATCAGGTGATTGAGAACCCAGATGATTAGTAGAGAGACACGCGCATGCTCAAGATGAGAAGAGAAGAAAACCAAAAGAGGAGAATTAGTTGAGGGGGAACTCGACTGATGATCAGCTGAGTATGAACAGTTGAGTATCACTATCAGCTGAAGAATCAAACACAGCTGAGAACCTAGCCTACATTACTAGATAGACAAGGTTCATAACAGTTGGGGAAACAATCAAAAGTCTAAGTGTCAAGATCAGAAGAGCAGAACCCAAGATCTGTTGAGTTAGCCAGCTTGGTCAAAAGCATCTGTATCAAGTATTGAAGAGTCTAATCAGAGCTGACGTGGACAAATAAGAAGACGACAGTAGACACCTAAAAGTTGACACGACACAAGACTCAAGAATGGAAAGTCAATGATACATTGAATATTACTAGGCAACAATAATATTCAATAACATCAATAAAGGAGATTGTGATTCTGAGTTTTTTACGGGCTCGTCGTTCTGAGTTTGAAAATATATTATGGAGAAAAATCAGAGACCAGAGTCAAGAATTCAGTCTATTTTAACAAGTCATTCGTATCAGCTGATCGTGCATAAAATGATTTACAATTTTTTTTTGCAGTAGACGGCGGGTACACTAAAATTCTGCACTTAACTCTGATAGATGACAAATCAGTTGACTAACTAATCCTAGACCCCCTAGTGAAATCAGCAGACTAGTCGCCTTGAGTAGTTAGTTTATTTGACACACTTACACTGTATCAGCAGACATCAAGTCAGCTGATCATCAAACACTCGTCTGATACCCCCAAAGTAGGGACCATCAATATATATGTGTGTGTGTGTAAGTAGTGATGGAGCCAGAAATCTTTAGACATTACTAAGGTGTAAACAATTCATGAGGGGTCAAGTCCATACAGAACGTAAAACTCTGATTTTTAAACGGAGCCCCCTATAACTAAGTGGACGTTAGAAATGGTCATCCGAATTAGTCGGTCCTTGAATCGGATACAGAGGCATAAAAAAATACTATTAATATGAAATAATATGTATTTATTAAACTCATTGAAATTTCTCATTATAAAATTGTCAGTGCATTTCATTCCGTTAAATTAAAATGAACAATTTGACTTTAATTATGTTCTGTAAGAGGTTTTGATTGTTCCAAACTTCCAACTCAAAACGAGGCGAAACAGTTTAAGAATTGCTAAAATATTACTCCCTCCGTCCATCTATAAGCTTCCCATTTTACTATTTTCGTCTGTCCGCCTAAGCTTCTCATACATTTTTTGGTAAATATTTTAAAAAATTTATTCTTATATTTCACTTTATATCTTATTTTTTCTCTCTAACTCTCTCTTCCTATCAATCAAATCACTTTTCTTAATCTCTGATTCAAAAATTAAATTATTTTCTTTCTTCACTTATAATTTAATCTTCAACATTCATCAAATTTCAATTTTTAAATACTCCAGTTGAATGTCTTTGAAACAATAAATAAGGTATTCCAATATTCTGTAGATGTGCAGAATTTTAAAGTAAATAATTAGTAAAAATTAAATTATTTTCTTTCTTTATAATTTAATCTTCAACATTCATCAAATTTCAATTTTTAAATACTCCAGTTGAATGTCTTTGAAACAATAAATAAGGTATTCCAATATTATGTACATGTGCAGAATTTTAAACACTAAACTATTTTTTTTTAATCAATGCTAAAATACTATTCAATTTTAAGTACATTTTTTTAGGTAAAAATTTAGACAATAAACTCAAATACACCATCAATATATAATGTATATATATTTTGGACTATTAAGAAACCCTTAACTTAAAAGGAATTCCTCAAAGGCCCTTCCTGATCAAATTTGAGAAAAAAATACATGAAAAAAAAAAAAAAAACCCTCTGTTGAAATGTTGTATGTGAGTATTTTTTTTATATACGTCTAAACTTAATATGTATGTTTTAATGGCGATTAAATTTTTTGTAATCCATTATGTTGCCATGTTTTTTTAATTGGTGTAGAGGTTTTCAACTTTATGATTTTAATCCAATAAGTTTACACAAATTTTAATTTTAGTCTTGTGTCCTGGAGTAGCGGGTCATTGTGTACGGTACATGTATTTTTTTTTCTTTTATGTATTCTATAGCTTTAATTATATTTTTTAAATATTATAACAGTATATAATTAAATTCTTGTAAAATAATTATAAAATCAAAATAAAGTAATTAAAATGCAATTAACTTATTTAAATAAAAAATTAAAATTTAATAATAGCTAATTATTGTTTAATCGAATTATTATATAAATAATTTTTTATAAATTTTATAAAATTAATAGAATAATATAAAATTTTAAATATAAAATAAAAGCTCATGATTGTTTTAAAATAATAAAATATCATTTTTAAAATTATCAAAAGCATGAGAAAATTGCGAAGAGGGAGGATTATTTATTATTAATAAAAAAGTGAGTTTTTTTTTTCAGTTTTCATGTTTTATTTTATGATTGGTAAGATTTAAATTATTTTATATTATTAATTTTTTATAATATTTTATTAATTTAAATTATATAAAAAAATTGAATGGTTTAACTTCTTTTTTTTTTTTACATTGTACAAGATTTCAATTTTTATTATAATTTATATAAAAAAAAATCTACATACTTTGTTTATTTAGGTTTATATTATACGTATTAAAATTGAATAATTTTATAAAAAATAAAATTTAAAATTATTCTAATTTTTGTTAATTAATTATTTACTTAGTTTTATTTCTATAAAATAATTTATTCTAAAATTGTAATTAAATTTTGATTTTATAATTATTTGTCATTTTTAAAATTTAAAATTGTTTTAATTTAAATAATTTAATTATACGCTTAAATATTTTAAAATTTTATATTTTGATGTTGTAATTATTTTACAAGATTATTTACTGATATAATATTAAAATATAATAATTAAAACCACATAAAAAATAAAAGAAAAGGAAAAAAAATACAATTAACTACTTCAGGTTACGGAACTAGAGTCGAAGTTCATGTAAACTAATTAAATTAAAATTATAAATTTAAAAATATTTGGACCAATTTAAAAAACATGACAACATATACCACCGAGTTACCACTAAAGAATACACATTCATGAATTTTGAGATAAATTCTACATTTAACTTTATTATTTGTTTATTATGATGATTTTTTTTTTTATAACTTACCATGGGTATGTATTATAAATTTATATATGAA
Source organism: Galeopsis tetrahit (assembly GCA_963675135.1). Taxonomy (NCBI): domain Eukaryota; kingdom Viridiplantae; phylum Streptophyta; class Magnoliopsida; order Lamiales; family Lamiaceae; genus Galeopsis; species Galeopsis tetrahit. The sequence continues at coordinate 42,252,177 of OY776129.1, read as the reverse complement.
ACATTTAAAAACAAAGTATTTATCTAAAAAAAAAAAAAAAATTACGTTCAATAACTTTCACCATTTTTCAAAAATGTTCCAAAAAAAATTATAAAATTTTAATTTACACCCCATAATTTTGTAAATTACTTAATTTACGTTCATATTTTTATGGATACACAAAAACGACATCTTTTTACTTACGCTTTTGTCAAGTGCACATAAAAATTATGAAAAATCATGATTAATTATTATTTAATAGTATATATTTTGCTTTATATCATTTTCACTCACGTTTAAATAAAAAGTATTTATCTCAATTTCTTTATATCATTATTACTTATTATTTGATATATATTTTGCTTATTATTAAAATCATGATTATTAATAATTTAATTTTAGATTAACTTTATTAAAATAGATTCTAATAGTAAATTATCTTGTTTTAAAATACATTTAAATTTTTTATTTTATCTAGGCCCCTGAAGTTGTAGTTCTGGCTCCGTGAATGAATTTTAATATCATTTTTTAACATTTTAGAAAAGGATAATTTAAATTTTCAGGGGGTGTAAGGCATTTTTCAGGAATTTAGTTGGGATTAACGAGTAAATCTCCTCGACGAAGTCACGGTAGCCGATCGGGCGAGTTATCCATTGATCCCATTTTAATTTTTGCTTTTTACTTTTATTGCATGTTGTTTTTTTTTTTGTTCCCTTTCTTAGTTCTTGCTTCTTTTTTTTTTTTTTTACTTTTCCTGGCTGTTATGGTTTTTTTTTTCTCTGTTATGGGTTTATCTTCCCGACTACAGCCTACGGGTATCTTTCCTCACCTATGGTGGTTTTGTTGGGCTTGATGGAACTGGTCATTCTTGGGATCGTGTTTTAGTAATTTGGGAGGTTCTATTTTGAAGCAAGTTTGCTATCTTCTTAGATCGAGAAACTTCGAGGAAGGCCAGTATGACAGTATGCTTGAGAATCTTCCACTCTCACGATTGAGTTTAGAAAAGTTTTTTTTTTTTTTTTTTTGTAGAATTTCTCTGTATAGATAGGAAGTTGAGCTAATTATTTTAATTTTTGTAATTAGATTAATAAAATGGTACAAAATGACTAGTAAAAGGTGGAGTAAACACGAAAACAATCAAGTGATATCTTGCATTTTCATGAATCATAATGTGATAATACATTTATTTGGTTTTTTTTTTTTTTTTTGAGGGAATACATTTATTTGGTTTAATTAAATTAAAAGTAAGTAACTAGCAACTATAAAAGCAAGTGCACCTTCTGGGTTGTCCAGGAAGGGGCGAGGCACACTTAGCTTCTGCTTCCAATCCTTTTCCATATTTTTTATCACACCATTGTTGACATGCCACAAAATTATTCAAGCAGTTTATACTAAAATTATACGCCGGACACGTGTTAAATTGTAGTGGCTTCCTTCCTCCGGCACCTTCCACCATCACTGCATTCATTCATTTAATTATAATATTACTTACATCATCTATTTTAAATAATATATATATTTTTTAATTTAAGATAATATAATATTTTAATTAAATCAAAACGAATACGGAGTTTTAAATTATACCTGACATTGAAATGAAGGAGAAGAGAACGAACAAAGTTGTAATAGTACTTGCCATATCTCTGTATTTTCCTCTTTCTTGTAAAATGTTGTGAAATGTGTACATCGTAACTGGTCTATTTATACAATATAATATAAATACAACCAAGGATAATCCAGATCCCATTCATAATTGCAATATTAATTAGTTTGAAAGATAATCCACTAATTAAGAATACTAATTACTCACATATCTCTAAACGAATATTTTCTTCTTCTTATTAATTAACGGTATGTTCATTTTCAATTAATAAATAAATATAGTAACCCTCATTTTCTAAATAAATGATGATTTCATATTTTCTTTGTAAATTAGATGACGTTTTACACTCTTCAATGTAAATTTATGATTATTTTTTAAATTTGCCCTTCAAATAATTTAAATACTCAAATATAAATAAATACGAAGTACTATTTATTATGGGTATAATAAAAAATTAATTATTCTTTTAATGTACATTGATACTCCCTCCTATTCAAAATATATGTCATCCTAAGCTCATGCACACACATTAAAAAAATATTTGATTTCTAATTTTACCCTTAATCAATGCTTGTAATTCTCATTTAAAAAAAATACATTTATATAAATAGTTATTGATCTTAAGGGTAAATTTGGAATAAATACAATTAATTTACATTGAAAAGTGTAAAACGACTTATATTTTGCAAAGAAAACGAAAAGTCAAAACGACTTACGGTATATTTTGAAAAGAAGGAAGTACTCCCTCCGTCCCGTGATTACTTGCACACTTTTTTTATTAGGATGTCCCAAAATTACTTGCACACTCTTAATATGGAAATACCCCACAAAATTAATAACCTCACAACATCATTTTATTTTCAAATTTGCCACTCCTTTTTTCCATACATTTCACTTTACACATCATCAAATTACCTAAAATACCCCTCTTTTATCTTACATCATCAACCACTAAATTCACTTTTCTTAAACAACGTGCCGATCAAATCATGCCAATTATTCCGGGACGGGGAAAGTATAAAATAAGAGGGAGTATTAATTTTTCAATAAATATACTTGAATTTTGTAAATATTAGTATTAATAACTTACATCCCTTCCAAATTTATGAGTAATGTCTCAGAGAATTGTGGTAAACTGCATTTTAATGACAAAATTATCTTATTATGGATTAAAGATTTTTTAGTGGATTGATTTTGAATTTGATACACATGGATTACACATTTTTTTGATTTAGGCCAAATAAGTATGCTCAAATTTTAAAAATTGTTTTTTAAATTGTAATTACAGGTTACACACATTACAAAAAAAAAGAAAAAAAAAATCAAAATTACATGTGTTGATTTGTTTAGTGTTCTATTATTACAGATAAAAAAACTATTTTCAAATTTTGAGCATACTTATTGGATGGAAATTAAAATATTTAATTCGTCTTGATCAAATTTAAAATTAGTACAATTTAATGGACTAATTTTTTTTAATCCCTCTAAAATTGAAATAGTATTCTTATCATTGTCTTTCTAATCATCAGTTATATACTCAAATTGTTTTTTACTTTATTCACCATTGTTTTATTTATTCATGTACCATTGTTTTATTTACAAGTACTCCATAATATTATCTAACTTTATACTGATGCAATTACTATACAATTATTTAAAAAAGAAAACATACCACATATATATTGCCTGCCTTCATCACTGTACGAGAGCAATGATATAGAAGTATAGAATCCATTTTTTTTATGGATATTATATGCATAAATTATACACTTTCACATGTACACATACTTTATATAGGTGATGAATTTCATAAGAAACTTTATCTGATTACAAATCAAGTATATTTATATATATATTATTCTCTCATTTTATTATATTAATTTATCTCTCAATTACATTGTCTTTAATACATCTACGTTTTCTATTACTTCATTTGTTTATCAAAAGTGTGCTTACTTTTTCTCATATATATTTTAAAAAAAATATATTTTAATTATAAAGAATATATTTAAGATAATTAGTAAAAAATATATTTGATAGATACTCGATCTTCTTGTTAGTAAAGTAGAAAAAATATTTAAAAGTGATTTATTTAAATAGAATAATTATAATTTTTATGAATCCAAAAAAAGAAATGAGCACACTATTTGATGTATCGAGGGAGTATATTTTTTAAATGAATAGATTCAATTGGAACAAAGGTGTAGTATTATGATAAATTTAGGAATAATTTTGGTGGAAATTATATAGATTGATTTTTCGGAGGGAAATTAATTGATATTTTTAATGATTTCCCTTGTGCAATAATTTGGTTTTTAAATTATTTCGAAAAATGGAGACCAATGGACTAAGGCCCGTTAAGAAATATAAAATTAAGGCTTAGCCCAGCCCAGCCCATTAAGATGGGCTTAGGGTTTTGTGTTCCGTCAGAAATATAAAAGAACGCATCACAAGAAAACCCTAGTAAATTTCTCACCTCCCTCGTCTAAGTAGCAGCAGAAATGGTGAAGTACTCCAGGGAACCCGATAATCAGACTAAATGTAAATTTATATGTTTCTATTTTCTTCTATATTGTTCTTTGTTGATTTTGATTTTTGCACGAGAATTTTTGCTGATATTCTTTTTATGTGTTTTCAGCCTGCAAAGCCAGGGGATCCGATCTTAGAGTTCATTTTAAGGTACGCTCTTTTTTTCTTTTTCAAATTGATTTTTGATGCCTTAATTCCACGAGATTGTTCGAACATATATGATAAAATTCGCTTTTGTTTTCTGTTTTTGTGATGCTGTAATTTTGAGATGAGTAATTGTTTTTACTTATTTTTTCGGTCTTGATGTTTTAGCTTTATTTGTGTATAATGTCGGCCTGTTTCCATTTGTGAGGAGGTGTATTGTAAACTTTTATTGCGTAAATCTACTGAATTTGTCGGTGATTGATTGTTAGTAAACAATTTGGCATCTTCGTGTGTTTATAAATACTGTTCATGACGAAGTTTGGTCCCAACCAGTCTAGATTTTGATTTCGTTATTGTTTAACCCATAATTTTGATATAGCTTCAAAGTATCCTTTGTTGTTAAGGTTGTTTTTATTTAGTTGATATTCACATTTGTGATTTTTATGGTGCTGAGCTTTGTGTTGTTAAACTGGTTCTGAGTTTTAGCTTTTTAGAATTTTTAGCTGTTAATTCAGAGCTTCATTGTTTGCTCAGATAAAAATGCTTCCCTTTTAGTACTATTTTTCAATCTAGGTGTATACGTTTTTTATTCCAACACCATTTGTACATCTCTTTTGTTTTAGTGTGAGTTGTTAGTTTCTGTTGTGGTTAATTATATACTATCTGTTCAATGGAATTATCTGAATTTGGATCGAGTACCTTATTCTTATTGTCATAATGTAGCACTAGCTGAGATAACCTAACAATGCATCCTGTTGTATATAGAACACTAGGGAAACAGCGCACGCCATCAGGAAGCTTCCTCTGCTGAAGGCAAAGAGGTATTTGGAGGATGTTCTTGCCCACAAGCAGGCCATTCCATTTACTCGTTTCTGCGGCGGTGTAGGGAGAACTGCTCAGGCTAAAAACAGACATTCAAATGGACAGGGACGATGGCCTGTAAAGTCTGCTAAGTTCATCTTAGATTTACTTAAGAATGCTGAAAGCAATGCTGAGGTAAGATACACTGTTTTCTAAATTCTAATATAGGTATGTATGTATGCATTTACGAATAGTTGTTAATGTTTTTCTTTTTGCAGGTGAAAGGCTTGGATGTTGATACTCTCTTCATTTCCCACATTCAAGTTAACCAGGCTCAAAAGCAAAGGCGTCGTACATACCGTGCTCACGGAAGAATCAACCGTATGTATATGTGTTTCTTATCTCGATTTAGTCTGAATCATATGACTTGTTGCTAACACAATGATTTCTATAACAGCATATATGTCGTCACCCTGCCACATTGAGTTGATCCTATCTGAGAAAGAAGAGCCCGTAAAAAAGGAGCCCGAATCACAATTGGCTGCGACTAGCAAACCCAGGAAGGCTTGAGCTTTGTAACCAGTAACCAATCATATAGAGTTGGTTTGGTTTGGTTTTATTTAGTTTGAGAAAGAGAAAGAAAACTATGCCCCATGCCCTATTTCTTTTTTTGAACTCAAGAGTTTTGTTATTTGTTTCAGTTTCAGATAATTAATCGAATTGGACGAACATAGTGATATGGTTTTATGATGATTCTTATTCCTATGATTTAATGTTTAAGCAATTAGGTATGACTCTGTTTTGTGGTTCCTTTCATTACCCTTTCATATACGAAACATTTAATTTAAAAAATCATCATTGATACTGCCTTTGTTGGTCTTGTATAATTTGATTTTTTTCACATTTATAATTATTTGTAAAATGTTTATTTCCAGATTTAAGTCGTTTAACCTAATTAGTTCGTAGCTGCTGCTTAATCTATGTGAGTTCGTTTGAGAATTTCTTGTATTTCTCACGTGGAAATTTGCATCGATGTCATCAAAGTGTAGCGCTTGTGACAATGATTGAAACTTGGGCTCTCACTTTACAATTTATTACATTTTAAAACTTTTTTTTATAATCAAATACAGTCTACAATATGAAAATGTCCTAGGACATAATTGCAGATTTGCTCATGAAGGACCCCTCCCCAGTTTTGCTTTTCTCTTTCCAGAACTAAATAAAACCAAAACAACTAAATACTCCATCCATCTATAAGTTTGTGGTCAAATATCTTAGTAAGGGATCTAATTGAGGTCTAGGACCGATTGGTCTTTGGGTGTAACCCGCCGTACTTAACTACGTGTGAAAATTCATTGACAAAGTCTATGTGTAGGAATATGACAGAGTATATGTGACAATGTAAATGCTATTTACTAAGTTTTCAAGACACAACTACTTAGTACACCTTTCGTTCACAAGAAAATATGTTCATACTTTTAGGCACAATTTTTTTAAAAAAACAGATAAAGTAAGTGAAAGAGTAAGGGTATTGTGGAATATTGTGAGTTATAATAAGGTATTGTGGAATATTGTGAGTTCATTTATTATAAAGAGATTTTTTAGAGTAAAATTGAGTGACAATTTTGAGTAATTAACCGGTGACTGGAGGGTGACGATAAAATTATATTTACATAAAAGAAGTAAATATACATTTGATAAACGAACAAATAAGATAAATGAATATACTTTTGGTTGAATGATTAGTAATATTAAAAGATGAGTTGCATTTTGGGCGAACAATATTTTCAATATAAAATAGAATTAATTTAAAGATTAATGTAACAAAAAATGACAATTTAAATACCAAAAACATGACTCCAACTTCACCCGTAACAAACAGTAATGAATGCCACAATTTATGCACATAACCTTATCATGCAAAGAGTGTCACTGTGTCCATCATGCATAAATAATCATCTTTAAATAGCTAGCTACACGAATTATTAATCATTCATCCAAATCTAATTCAATATATATATAAATACAATTATGGGTATCTCCAAATTAGGGTTGATGGTGCTATACCTTGCCATAGTTAGTGTTACCAAAAGTATGGCAGCAGAATGCCAAGGGGACTTGGAAGGTCTTGTGCAACACTGCGGGCGATACGTTCAAAAAGAAGGCCCATTTGTAACTCCGTCTAATGATTGTTGTGACGTCGTCAAAAAAGTGAACTTACCGTGTGTTTGTGACCATAGTACCCCTGATCTTGAACGCGTAATCAGTTTGGAGAAAGCCATGCAAGTTGGAGCTTCATGTGGCAAATCACTACCTCATGGAACCAAATGTGGCAGTATGACGAAACTAATACTTATAATATTTCTAACTATATAATTTATTAACATTTATTTTTATTTTTTAATCTTGTGTTGCAAAATTGATTGACTAATTAGTTGATTTTCATGAATGTGGTGCAGGTTATACAGTTCCGCCGAGCTAGAGATGTTCATGATCCTTAAAAATATATACTGTATAATATATAGTTAATGTGATTTTCAATACTTTGTAAAAATAATGTTACTTTCTTCTATTATAGAAGATGAGTACTATTTGCATGATTATCTATGGGATGCATATATATTTAGAATGATAAAACGATTGTTTTGATTTCTAAGTATCAATTAATTAATCAATATATATATATGTGTGTTTCATCCATTATAGAGTTAATTATAACACATATCCTTCTCTTATTGATTTCGATGCGCTAATTTTCTAATTTTTTAAATTAATGTATTATATATATTATTAATGTACTGTAATATATTTTTAGACTTATAGCCATCAAATCTTAATAATCATTAAATCTAAACTTTTTTTATAGTAAAAATCTCATATGCACACGTTTGCACATGCACAAGCTTTTTACCCAACCATATAAAATCCCATTTTTCCATCACTATTCTCCTTTAGAGATATTGCCGGATGCCGGAGACTCCGAAATAGGTTTCCGGCATCAGTTTCTTTGTTGCCGTCAATGAATCGGCTAGTATATCTAAGTGGAGATTTGAGAGGTAATCCATCGCGTCGAGTTTCAGGGAGTAGATTTCGGCGCCGGCACCAGACGATTTCGAGGTATCCTTTTGAATTAGAGATTCGAAATCATTTAAGGCGGCCGGAAGAAGTTTGTGACCTTGGTGAGTGACGTCAACGCTTGCGATATGAAGGCGGCGGTTGAGTCGAATCCAAAAATTGATTCAATTTCCGAGCAAGTGGTTAGAGATTCCGGTATAGAGATTCAGAATGCGAGAAAGAGAATGATGGAGTAGCTGGGCTATTGATTTCTTTATTTAACAAATTTTAAAACGTATGACAGATAAGCCGTCAAACACTAGCAGTAACTAAAGAAAAGTACCGCATGATTCTTGGTTGTGGAGAACACCCTAGTTTAAAGAAACGTAATTTGATATTTGTGTTGCTTAAAATTTAGGGCACAATTTTTATATATAGATATGAAAATTGGGCTTGGGCTTTAACTTGAGATAAAAACTATAAATTTAAAATCTCAAAATCCTTGAATTTAAATTGGCTTTGAAAATTTATTTAAATATTCTAAAAATTATAATATAATTTTAAAATAAATAATTATACATATAAATATAAATTATAAATTTTTACGAGTGTTACATCCTTTCCTACTAATAAAAATTTCGTCCTCGAAATTACACTCGAATTTAGTGAATATAATGTCACAGTAACACTTTAATAAGATCAACTATAATTCCAACATCTGAATGTAATAACTTCATAACAGCTAAGTGCACCATTAAAAAATGCAAACAAATATTTCTCATTAAATTTCCAATATACAACAAAATAAAAGTCATTCTACATTTCTCATATTTAATCATAACATTTATAATCACATTATACAATTATTAAACAAATATAAATCACGTACCTCGTTGAGCTGAAGCGGGAGGCGGTGATGGACGACCTTTAGTTTAATTTTAAAATTGTCTCGTTAAACACAACTCTTCAAAGAAAATTGACTCTTAAAGTATTTATTTTTTTAACAAGTCCACAAGAACGTAGACCTGCTCTGATACCACTCTATCACGCCCCAATTTTCATTTAAATAAGATTTTACGAAATAATTAGCAATTTAAAAATAAAAGGGCATGGACCAAAATTTTAACTTAAAAAATATGGCTTACAATTTTATTTTTCAATAAAAAATAATTAACAATCAGCGGAAGCTTAAATAATCAAATAGCAACTGAAAATAATTTAAAAATATATAGGGAACTGCAACGTCTCAATTAAGTTTATTAAATCATTGTCATCCACCGCTCCTCCTCGCCACCAACTCCTCAATCTGAAATGTTAAAATAAAGGGGTGAGCAAACCACAGCTCAGTGGGGACATATTTGTCAGAACTAAATACAATAAGTAATCAAATCGATAAATCACATCATCGTGTATAATTAAAAAATCATTCAATAACAATTCAATATCGTCACCTCGTTTATAAAGGTCAGAAGACCTATCATCACCTCGTTTATAAAGGTCAGAAAACCTATCGTCACCTCGTTTATAAAGGTCAGAAGACCTATCGTCACCTCGTTTATAAAGGTCAGAAGACCTATCGTCACCTCATACATCTTTCACATGAATTTCAGTATAATTAAATATCACATTGTACATCTTTCACATGAATATCAAAATAATCACATTTCGCATTTAATAATGACAAATACAAGTTAGAAATCCCCACCTCATCAAAGTCTAGTGAAATATGCTCAATGAAGTGTAGCCTTAATCCTCCTCGTTGCCGTCACCTATCATTAATAATTATATTAATTGTACTTTAAAAAATAAGTTACTTGATTATATAAATCCCAAATAGAGCCCCACACTTGCCTCACTTACAGAAAAGTCAATCTTAATTAAGGTTAATCAAATAAATAACTATTTAATATTAGTCTAATTAAATGTATACAAAGTGGACATTAAAAGAAAAAATCCTAATTAGTCTAATGAGTATAAATTATTCAAATCTTCAAAACACGAGTCTAACATTACAAAACCCCAAAAACTCAGTTTACAAATTTCTACCGAAAATAGCTTCTATTTAAATTCTGATTATTAAATAAACTGTGACAATTAATTAAACCATCATCTAATTTATTGTTTTAGTAATAAAATTGACAATCTTTTTATCCAGTACCATAGCCGTACACCAATTTCAAAGAAGTCACTAAATTAATATATATATATATATATATATATATATAATATAAATACGCTATACAATCACACGTATAAATAGATAGATAAGCGTCGATACAAGAAAAGAAATAGGGCTAAATAGACACGCGCAAAACCGAACCGCCAAACCGGCCAACCGGTCAAACCGCCGGTTTTTAACCGTCGGTTTGACAAACCGCCGGTTACGGTTTACAAACCGAACCGTAACCGAAAAATGGCGGTTCGGTTACGGTTCGGCATTTTGACAAACCGCAAACCGGCGGTTTTTTATTAAAAAAAAAAAAAAATTTTTTTTTAATACACAATTCTTCTATTTTTAATGTATAAATTTAAGTTATATAATTTTTATTCAATTCTAGTAATGTATTTTCTAAAAAATGAGTTAAAACGAATAAAAAACGAACGAAAACGGAGTGAAAACGAGCGAAAACGGAGATAATATTTAAAAAAAAAAAAAATAACCCTAAACCGCCAAACCGGCGGTTTTCAAACCGAATCGCCGGTTTGAAAACCGTAACCGTAACCGGCGGTTCGCGGTTCGGTTACGGTTCGCCGAAACCCCAAACCGTAACCGCCGGTTTCTAACCGAAACCGGCGGTTTGGAACCGTTGCCCATGTCTAGCAGTAAGCAAGGTGTTAGTAATGATTTTGACACTTCCTTTTCTTTTTAAGAAGCAAAAACACGCAGGGATTTGTTGAGAACTTTTGGAGTATTTCAGCTTTTGGCATTTGATGAGCTTGAAAATTTGTCAATTAAACTTACTCTGTTTTTGGAGATTAACTAAAACTATTTTGTGGTGATGTCTGTGTTGAGTGTTGACAATTCACTTGTTTCTTCTTAATTAATTTATTACTAACGGTTCAAAATTGCTAGGTTTTAGTACTGAAATTATTGCTAAGTTTTAGTATTGTAAAGTGACAATTTTATAATTGAAAAGTGTAACTCTTGTTATTAAAAAGTGTAATTTTTATTATTGAAAAGTGGTAGATATTTTAACTGAAAAGTGTAATTTTTATTATTGAAAAGTGGTAGATATTTTAACTGAAAAGTGTAATTTTTATTATTGAAAAGTGGTAGATATTATTATTGAAAAATGTTAATTTTGATAATAATTAATTGTAGTATTAAAATTATTTTAATTAAAAAAAATTATATTTAAATCACAAGGTTTCGAACCTGTTACCTCACTTTTTCTGAGTTCATAAGGGTTGACTTATGCATTAGTGTGCACGTGCACACTATGCACAGGAGACCAACTCTAGTTTATATGTTTTCCGTTAATGATTTAGTATTTTTATTTGTTATTATCTTGAATACGGAGTATAATTTTTTAATAATTAATATATATTGAATAAAATATACGATATCTTATGCAATTTGCAGAAAAAAAAATCAATAACTTTTAAAATTTGGTTCACATAAATCTTATGACAAACATCATTATTTAATACACGAAATGTCACTGTTTAGCACACAAAATGTCACTATTTAATAAATTTTAGATGAATAATATATAAAATCAAATATTTTTTAAATGGTAATACTCCATGTGTGCTAGAAAGCCTAGAATGTAATACTTGAAAGAGTTCACGGTCGGATTCTACTCTTAAAAAAAAAAAAAAAACTAAAATGGCAAAATTTATGTGTTGTTGTTGATTTTTTTTTTTTAAATAAATATAAAAATTATCTTCATAAATCCACCAATGTAGTAGTTCGAATAAGTAAGGGTAAAGAATACTAATTAATTGAACAATTTAAAATGGTGGAAGTAGTTTTTAATTCTATAATTACAATTTAAAATAAAAGAACTCCAATAATGAGGAATCATTAAATAAAAACCACTTTTCATATGCAGAATTTGTGATAGGACGACACATTTTATTCTCTTCACTATACATTTTTTAGTTAATTTTCTCGAAATGCTCCGAATAAACAACCTGCTTCCTGAGGAGAGTCTTAAAATATTTTATCTTTGCCTTTAATTACATCTTAAAATGACTTGTAGATATTAGGGATTAAATATTTTCTAGTTCATTATATTGTCATATTTTTAAAATTGATCCAAACATTTTCAACATTTTGATTTTATTTCAATAAATTCATTTTAATTTTTGTTTTCGTCCTATACCCTGCTATAGTATAGAAATATAGAAATATGAGAAATATATTTTCTTGATTAGTTTCTAAAGATGATTTACAATGGGTATTTATACAAGAGATATTTAGGTCTAACCTAACCCTAAAGGGCTTTATAAGAGAGCCCATGAGAAACTAAGATGGGCCTATATAATAAATAAGAATAAGAGTGTATTTACTAATATAGGTACAATACGCCCCCTCAAGATGGAGCACCATTGGTGAGTCCAATCTTGGACATGAGAAGTTGTAGGCGAGTGTTGGAGAGAGGTTTCGTGAGAGCATCCGCAAGTTGATCGGCAGAAGAGACATGTGACACACGTAATTGTTTTGTCTTGATGAGATCACGAACAAAGTGAAAGTCAATGGCAATGTGCTTCATTCGTGAGTGAAAGATAGGGTTCGAGCACAGATAGGTGGCACCAATGTTGTCGCAGTAAAGGGCTGGTGTAGGTAAGGTGGGGAAGTGGAGTTCCTGGAATAGGGATTTGAGCCATTGAACTTCAGAGGCAGCAGCAGCAATTGCTCGATATTCGGCTTCAGTCGAGGAGCGAGCAACAAACTTTTGTTTCTTGGATGACCATGAGATAGGGTTAGACCCTAGAAATATAATGTAGGCACTGGTGGAAGTCCGGTCGTCTGTGTCTCCGGCCCAATCGGCATCAGTGAAGCAGTGAAGCGAAGAGGATGGACTAGAGGTGAGGGTGACCCCAACGTTCCTTGTACCATTCAAGTACCTCAGTAGACGTTTGACAGCACCCCAGTGAGTGGTAGTGGGTGCATGCATAAATTGCGACAACTTGTGCACGGCAAATGCAATGTCCGGCCTGGTGAGTTGTAGATATTGAAGAGAACCAAGGACCTGACGATATTGGGTGGCATCTGCAGGCGAGGACCCATCCGAGATGGACAGGCGAGCAGAGGTTGGTAAAGGAGTGCGAACAGGTTTTGAAGTAATCATGTTGTACCGGGCGAGCAGGTCAGTAACATACTTGTGTTGAGAAAGGAAGCATGAGTTTTTAAATCTGAGAACTTCCACTGCCAAGAAGTAAGATAGAGGACCAAGGTCCTTGACCGAGAACTTGGCACTGAGGTCGGCAGCTACACGGGCGAGCATGGGTGTGCTGTTGCCGGTTAAGATGAGGTCGTCGACATAGACGAGGAAGTAGGCGACCACCCCAGAGTTGTTGTAGACAAACATAGATTCATCCGAGTGAGTAGGAGTGAACCCAATTTCTTCGAGAAAGGAGCGAAGAGCATAGTACCATGTGCGAGGAGCTTGTTTTAAACCATAAATGGATTTGCGTAATTTGCAGACATAAGATGGAAAGGTCTTGTCTGCAAAGCCGGGGGGTTGTGCCATGAAAACTGTGTCAGAAAGTGTGCCATGGAGAAAGGCGTTGTTGACGTCAAACTGTTGGAGGGGCCAATGCTTAGTGACAGCAATGCTGAGAACTGCTCGCACAGTGGCCGACTTGACGACCGGACTGAAGGTCTCAGTGAAGTCAACACCTGATCGTTGGTGAAAGCATTTGGCAACCAGGCGAGCTTTGTACTTGTCAAGAGATACATCAGGTTTTCGTTTAATACGAAAGACCCACTTGGAGCCGACCACGTTCTGAGATGAATTGGGAGGAACTAAGTCCCAGGTGCCGTTCTGAAGAAGGGCATCAAACTCTGCCGACATGGCTGCTCGCCAGTTTTTGTCCTTGAGTGCCTGTGACACACAACTCGGCTCAACGTCAGAGGTGATGATAGAAGTAAGCCCATACCTCGGATTTGGCTTGAACACGTTATTTTGAGCTCGAGTTACCATGCGAGGTGCAGGAGGTCGTAAGGGAGCATTGGTCGGCATAGGGATGTCGGATGTGGTGGCAATCAGCGGGGAGGTAGGTGTGGGTATGGTCGGCGGGGGTATGTTCGATTGGTCGACCAGTGAGGGACATTGGGAAATGGTAGTGGTCGGCACTGGGTGGGGTTCGAGAATGGTTGTGGCGGAGTGAGGAAGCGAATGTGCTAGAAGGATGGGCGAGGAGCTGGGATCAGAGGAAGTAGGCAGCGAGGAGGTGGAGGTCGGCAAGGGAGATGGTTGATTAATGGAAAAGGGAAACGTATGTTCAACAAACTGAACATGACGCGAGGTGTAGATTCGGTTTGTGGAGCGATCAAGACAGAGATAGGCACTCTGTGTGGGCGAGTACCCAATAAAGATACATGGAGTAGAGGCAACCAAATACACGGAGTTTGGTTAGGTTAGGGGGGCGAGCAGTGAGTTTTTCAAAAGAGGATGTCATGTTGAGGTTAACTTTGGGAATGCGATTTATGATGTAGGCTGCTGAGCAAACAGCATAGGGCCAATAAGTGAGAGGCATGGACGCATGGTGAAGAAGGGTTAGGGCTGTGTCTACCACATGACGATGGCGACGTTCAGACATGCCATTATGTTCGGGAGTGTGAGGTGGGGTGGTGAGGTGTGCAATGCCATGGGTTTGAAGAAAGGGGCGAAGAGCAATGAATTCTCCCCCATTGTCTGAGTAAAAGGTTTTGATTGTTTTTTGATAGTTGTTTTCAACAAGAGTTTTGAATGTGGTAAATGTGGGGAGAACATCCGATTTTCGTTTTAGAGGGTAAACCCATATGTACTTGCTGAAGTGATCAACAAATAGCACATAATATTTGAAATTATCAGGGGACAAGACAGGTGACGACCAAACATCAGAAAAGATAACATCAAGTGGTTTAGTAGACATAATGCTTGAATCATAAAAAGGAAGTTTGTGACTTTTGATACAAGAGCAAGAATTACAGTTGAAGTGTTTGAAAGGTGCACTGGATAAACTAAGTTTAGAGAGGGTGTGAGCAAGGATTTTTGTTGATGGGTGGCCAAGGCGAGCATGCCAGGTGGTCGTTGTGAGGTGTTGAGTGGTGAAGGCTTGCGGGGGGGTGATGGACATGTGTGCCGGCCAGACATACAAATTATTGATACGACTCCCAACGAGGAGAATGCTCCCCGAGTGACCATCCCGCACCTGAAAGGAAGAACGATCAAAGACAATGTTAACATTATTGTCACGACAGAGACTAGAGACCGAAATCAAGTTTTTCGAGATGTGTGGGACGACCAAGACATTCGAAAAATTGAGGGACTCAAGTTGAGGAAAGCACATAGAGCCAGTGTGAGATATGTGTAAACCTTTACCATCACCAATTTCTACATTATCAGGCCCATCAAATGGTGAGTGAAGAGAGAGGTTGGCGAGGTCGTTGGTGATGTGATGCGAAGCACCTGAGTCAAGAATCCAGTGCTCGGCAGGATGTGCCGAGGAGGCTGAGTGAGCCGAGTAGGCTGGGCGAGCAGCTGTCCGATTGAGACGAGAGGGTGGTGTGTACTGTCCATGTGGGTGGCGAGGACCCGTAGAAGGAGCAGTGGGCAAGGGTGATGAAGGAATCTTAGGGCAGGTGCGAGCAGTGTGACCTGGTGTTCGACAATATTGGCAGGTGCCAAGATAGGGCCTTTGCGAGGACTGGCGAGGACGAGTGTCAACAGTTTTAGATCTCGAGTCAGATCGCGAGGGGCGATGATGAGGTTTACTGGCAGTAAGTGCAGATGCAGGTATTGAGGCCGAGGATGGTCGCGAGGCAATTTGAACCTCGGCACTGAGGAGTTTGTCGCAGAGCTCGGCAAAGGTGATGGGCTGTTCGCGAGCTTGGATGGCATTTGCTATGTCATTGTAAGATTCATCAAGACCAGTTAGGACTTGGAGAGTGACGTCCTCGGCATCAAAGGTAATGCCGAGGAGGGCACGTTCGTCGACCACAGAGCGAACTTCCATAAGGAAGTCAGAGATCGGGCGAGCACCTTTGGACAGAGAGCGAAACTTGGTTTTGAGGGCAAGAATGCGGCCTCTGGAGGGTTTCCGCATCGACCAGGCTTCGCAGGAGGTTTTGGTCGATGCCACAAAGGGAATAAGCTCCGGAGACATGGATCCAACCATGGCTGAGAAGATGAGGTTGTCCTGACATACCCACAGGTCGTGTGCAGGATTTGGAATGGTGGTGGTGGTGTCGTCAGCATCTGGGATTGTAGAAGGTGGGCATGGATGCGTGCCCAAGACATAGCCAAAGAGGTTGTGTCCAGTGAGGAGGAGACGAAGCTGGAAGGACCAGGCGCCGTAGTTGGTGGAGGTGAGTTTTAAGGACATATTTGCAAGTCCTTTGAAGGTGATGGGTGAGGGTGACTGAGATGGAGTAGCCATTGTAGGGAGTGGGGCAGCGGAGAGAGGAGATTGGCAGCAGTGAGCTGGGCGTCTTAAGACGGATGGCGGCGGCGCTTCAGAAGGAAGGGCGGCGGCAGGAGCAGGTAGCAGTAGCGGCAGCTAGGGCCTAAGGGCGGCAGCGACGGCTAGGGCTTGGATCAGGCGTGAGCCAAGTGACTCGATGATACCATATATAAATATAGAAATATGAGAAATATATTTTCTTGATTAGTTTCTAAAGATGATTTACAATGGGTATTTATACAAGAGATATTTAGGTCTAACCTAACCCTAATGGGCTTTATAAGAGAGCCCATGGGAAACTAAGATGGGCCTATACAATAAATAAGAATAAGAGTGTATTTATTAATATAGGTCCAATATATAGTAGGTCGCTCAACATGTCATTGTCCTTGTCCATATGATTTTTTTAAATTATTTTTTTATATTATATGGCTCTAATTATCATTTTTTTAATATTTTAATAATAAATAATTAATATCTTGTAAAAAATTAAAAAATGCTAAAAAATTATAAAATCGAGTTTTAATTACACTCTTAGAATATATTATTTTATAATTTGAAACTAAGTAAATACTTAATTATCAAAAATTAGAATAATTAAAATTTTAAATTATTTTTAATTTTAATTTTTTTAATGTAAATATATTATAATAAAATTGAAATCTTGTAAAATAATATAATAATAAACTCTAAATCTTAATTTATTAAATATAACTGAAGTAATCAAACTAACCATTCAATTTTTTTATATAACTTAAACTAATAAAATAAAATATTACAAAAATTATAATAATAAAAAATTTCAAAAATATAAATAAAACAAGTTTTTTTACAAAAATCTCAAAAATATTAATTATTTTAAAAAATAATTATTAATATTAAGTAATCACTCAATCCACCCCACCCCACCCAAATTCTAAAAGAAAGTTGTAACATAATTATTAATTAAAATGAAATCTTAATAATAAATAATATTTTAAAAAATAGAATAGATATATCATTTTTAAAAAGGTTGCAATATAAGTATTAAGTAAAATAAAATTATAAAAAAATTCTCAACGCCCCGGCCCTCAAAATTCTCTTCAACCCCCAATTCAGCCTATCCATCTCCACAAAAATTTGTATGCGACCAATTAAGTCAATTGAGTTAAAAATATTGACTTATTAAGTCAATGAACTTAAAATATATATTATTGGACCACCATTAATTATTTAAGTTAATTCTTAATTTATTTGTGAACGGGCCCGCTTATGTTTTAATTTTGACCTAAATTTTTAACCCGTTTATTTTACCCGTTTCTGTGATTTTTTTTATTTTATGTTTTATTGCCGAACGCGGACTATTAAATGTAGTAATTCAAATTGTAATATGTAGCAACACACATTATTTTATGTAGTAATAACACAAGCTATTTTATATAATAATACACATTATTTTATTTAAAAATACGTTTTTTTCTACTGTTTTTGTTGATGTAGTAACTCACATTATAATATGTAGTAACATATATTATCGAATGTAGTAAACACAATAACCATGTTGTAATACATATTGTTTTATTGTAGGATGATGCAAAAAATATTAGATCATTTGATAAAGTTAAATATAGTAACAAACGTCTATTTAATGTAGTAATTCAAACTGTAGTATGCAGTAACATATAATTTTTTATGTAGTTAAACACATTATTACATGTAATAATAAAATAAACTATTTTATATAGTAATATAGATTCTTTTATGTAGTAAAACATTTTTTTTTCTAGTATTTTTGTTGATGTAGTAACTCACATTATAATATGTAGTAACATATATTATTGTATGTATTAAGATATATTATTGCATGGAGTAATACAAAATAACCTTGACCCATAATAATTATTAAAAAATATTCAAAGAAATAGAAAATATTTAAAGATTAAGACCGTCGTAAATTGCAGCGTCCGCTTGCGGCCTGGGGTGGTCGGAAACTGCCCGGAGAAGACGACCACGTCAACCAAGTACAATTTTTGTCAGTGAGTGTATTTATAAAAAATGTGGGTGTGAATTGGGCTGTGTATTATAAAGAATGTGGGTGTGAATTGAACTGTGTGTATTTATAAAAAAACTTGGGTGTGAATTGATTTGATGCATATGCAATATTTCACACAATCACCCATCTATCTCTCATTCCATCCCACTTCACTCTGTTTTCTCAATCCCACCTTAAACAACTTCATCACCAAATTTTATGCCCATTTTTTTTTTTGCAGTTTATTTATATTTAAAAACATTTTTACAAAATAAATTTTTAATTCTATATGTTTTTATTGATTAATATAATTAAAATGACTATTTAAATACAAGAACACAAATATCATGACTCCAAATTCACTTGAAACACACACTAATGAATGCCATAATTTTTGGTGCAACACCTTATCATGCAAAGAGTGTCAATCATGCATGAATAATTCTCTTTAAATAGCTAGCTAAATGAATTTATTAATCACTCATCAAAATCTAGTTCAAAATACACAATTCATTCATATATCCAAATCTAACTATGGCTATCTCCAAACTAGGGTTCATGGTGATATACCTAACCATAGTTAGTGCTACCACAAGTATGGCAGCAGAATGCCAAGGGGACTTGGAAGGTCTTGTGCAACATTGCGGGCGATATGTTCAAAAACAAGGCCCATTTGTAACTCCGTCCAAAGATTGTTGTGACGTCGTCCAAAACGTGAACTTACCGTGTGTTTGTGACCATAGTACCCCTGATCTTGAACGCGTAATCAGTTTGGAAAAAGCCATGCAAGTTGCAGCTTCATGTGGCAAACCAGTACCTCATGGAATGAAATGTGGCAGTATGAAACTAATATTAATATTTCTAACTATATAATTTATTTATTAATTCTTCAATTTGTTAGCATTAATTATTTTTTAATTGATTTTGATTTTCATGTACGTGGTGCAGGTTATACCGTTCCGCCGAGTTAGAGATCATGATCCTTGAAAATATATACTCCAATATATAGTTAATGTCCTACTCAATACTTTATAAAAATAATGTTACTTTCTTCTGTAATAGAAGATGAGTACTATTTGCGGTTTATGATTAATGTCTATGAGATGTATATTTGGAATGATAAACAACTGTTTTGATTTCTAAGTGTATCAATTTATCAATATATATGCGTTAATTTTCTAATTTTTTAAATTAGTGTACTAATTACTCCATCCACTTTGATTTGACATGTGTTAATTTTCTAATTTTTTAAATTAGTGTATTACTCCATTCATTCAAATTCATCGTGTCTTATGTATTAAATAGATATATTGGGGGGGGGGTATGATATTGTATTATGTGGTTCACTTATAAATAAAACAATTGTTTATTAATAAATTTAATAAAAATTTGAGTAAATAAATGATGGTTGAGATGAACATAAAGTTGTGTGATTAATAAAATTGGACAACCAAAAAACTAAGGATATTAAAATTATGGACACAGAAAGTATAAATTATTATACAATGTTATTTTAAATTTATAGCTATCTAATCTTAATTGGTAAATATTTATATACCATGGATAAAAACAAACTTATATAATGTAAATTTATTAATTGTTATTTTTTAAAAGAGATTATTATATTGTATATATATACACATGTATATAAAATATTTAATTTAATGATATTATTTGTCTTTCAATAGAAAAAATTAAATATAATTTTAAAGATTATTATTAAAAAAAATTGTTTATATGTTTTTTGTTCATGATTTAATAATTTAATTTTTTTAGTACCCTGGAATTAATTTTAAAAAAATTAATATATTAAAAATATATTATTAATTATTAGGAGTATTCACTTTGTATATATTTATCCCACGTCGATTAGCTTTAAATCTTTGTATAGGCAAACTTATATAACTTTGTAATTCCACACTTTAATAAATATCTCTTTCAATTCAATCTTCTCTATATGTACCAGAACCATTTTAGGATAATTCCACAATTCGATCATTTCCTATTCTGCGTTTTGGTAAGTGCTAGTCAAAATTCCCATTTTTTTTCTAGAATGTGTGGGTTTATTCCATCTCACAGATTCTACAGAATTGACCTCCACCACACCACACAACCCTACCGTCCGCCTCACACCTTCCTCGGTGTTGTAGCCTCACGCCGCCGCACCTCCATAACCCTACGCTCGCCATGGCCCCACCACCCACACCGGAATCCACAGATACCCCTGCGCTCGTCATCTTCAACGCGGCGCACCAGGCACCACTCAAACTCACCCCTACGAACTACACTGCGTGCCGTTTCTAACTTTAGATCCTCCTTATTGGGTACGACCTCTTTGGGTTTGTTGACGGCACCAACAAATGCCCCCCGGTCTCAACTCCTCCCGATCTAAGGCGAGCACACTGGATTCGCCAAGATCACCTAATTTTGAGTCTCATTGTCGGCTCCCTTACACCGGAGATTATTCCGTTCATCGCTGCGATTGAATCATCCCACCAGGCGTGGAATATTCTCTCCAATACTTAGGATAAATCTTCTCGTAGTCGCATCATGGCCTTGAAAAATTGCCTCCTCCATACGACAAAGGGATCTCATTCTGTTACTGAATTTATGCACGAAATCAAGAGTGTTGTGGACGAATTAGCATTCCTCGGCGTCACCACAGACTTTGAGGACCTGGTCCTCAAAGTGCTCGATGGCCTGGGAGAAGGATATGCTGAATTGGGCAACGCTATTTAGGCCCGTGAATCGTCCATCTCCTTCGACGAATTCCACGAAAAATTACTCAGCACTGAAGCCCAAATAAGTGCTCGCTCAGTACTTGCTCCTGCCCCACCAGCCACTGCATTCTTCTCTCATGAGTCGCTCGGACCAATATCTCGTCCTCGTCTAGGTATTGATCCCAGCAGCCCACATTCTCGCCTACTCGTCCGTAGTAGCCACCTGTCCAGCCTCTGCAGCCTCAATGTTCGACTCATGCCCGCCCCTCCAACCAGCCCGATGGTCGTCCATATTTGGGAAAATGTCAATTGTGCGGCGTCAAAGGCCATTCTGCTCGCCGTTGCGGTCAACTTTCCCAAGCTGCTGCATCGCACTCATCATCGACTTATGCTCATCCCTCTGCCCACACTGCTACTTCGGTTCCCACTGCTTCAGAATGGATACTTGACTCGGGAGCCTCACGCCATATCACTTCTGATCTAGCTAATCTATCATTGCATGCTCCGTATGACGGTACAAATGGTGTTATTGTTGAGAATGGAAATTCACTCTGTATTTCTCACATCGACACTATTTCCTTACCTCATTTATCACCCTTGGTTCTCTTAAATGCTTTAGTTGTCCCAGGTATTTCCCGGCATTTGATTTCTGTTTCAAAATTGTGTGTTGATAATGATGTGATTGTGGTTTTCTGTGGTTGTGGTTTTCAGGTGAAGGATCGTCGTATGGGGGACACTCGTTTGACGGACCCTCGTGTTAATAGCCTTTACATCTGGCATCGACCACTTCTCCTTTTCTTGCTGCTCACATCACCACTTGCCAACCTTTTTCGATCTGGCATGCTCGTCTGGGCCACCCCTCCACCAATTTTTTTAATGTTATTGTGTCAGGTCACAAGTTATCTTTACAAAATATGCCAAATTTTTCTTGTGATTCCTGTAAATGCATTAAAAGTCATAAATTTCCCTTTTTTATACTACTTTATCATCTACTAGACCCTTTGAGTTGATTTTTTCTGATGTATGGACATCTTGTTTTATCTGATGATGGTTGCAAGTATTATATTGTATTTTTTGATCACTTCTCTAAATATGTTTGGTTATATCCTCTTAAACGTAAATCTGATGTGTTGCCTACTTTCACTACCTATAAAGCTCTAGTTGAAAACTTTCTTAAAATAACTATAATCACTCTCTACACAAACAATGGAGGTGAATTAATTGATTTATGCCCATTTCTCACCTCCCATGGAATCACTCACCTCACTACCCCACCTCACACTCTTGAACACAATGGTGCTTCTCAACGACGACATCGTCATATCGTTGACACTGGCCTCGCTCTTCTTCACCACTCTTCCCTACCCCTCACATTCTAGCCTTACGACATGGCCGCTACCAAATATATTATTAATCGCATCCCAAAAGTGTCCCTCTCCATGAAATCATCATTTGAAACTCTCTGCCATCGCCTTCCCAATCTCTCGAAGCTTAGGGTATTTGACTTGTCATGTTATTTTACAATTGAACCAAGTTATTGAAGTATCATTGTTTAACATACAAGTGACGCAGGATATATACCCCTCCAAGGTTGTTAGATGTACTCCCCCTCATATTTTCTAATTTAATAATAATGTTAAATACCTAAATTGCCCTTTGAGTAAAATACTCTTAATAAATACACTCTCTTAACCCTAACCCTAAGCTCTCCACAGCTTCTACCTTTCATGACCGCCACCACCGCCATCACCATCGAAGGAGGCTACATCGCAGCCACCCACCACAAAAACTAAAAAATTTCAAAAAAAAAAAAAAATATATATTTTCGACCAACCAGGGTCGGAAATATATACTATGGTTGACAACAATTTATCGACCATAGTGTATATTTTTTATCATGTTTGGTCGAAAAAAAATAAATTTTTTTTTGAATATTTTCGACAATAGTTGGTCGAAAATATATATTGTGGTCGACAAAAAAATTTCATTTAGTATTTATCGAATATTTATTTTTTAAAAAAGGAAAAAAATACATGTAAGAAGAGGAACAGGCGCGACAACGTGAGAAGGAAGAAGAATGGGCGTGGCGGGCACGACAGCCAGCGGGATGGGAGAGGGTTGGGCACGGCGGCCGACATGCACTATGGAAGAGAAAGAAAGAAAAAAAAAAGGAAAAAAAAGAGGAAAAGGTGGGGTAGGGCGGAAGAGGAATGGGCGCGGGCTGGGCGGTGGACGATGGAAGAGAAAGAAAAAAAGGAACAAAAAGAGGAAAAATGTGGGGCTGGACGGCGGTCTGGGCGTGGCAGAAGAGAAAGAAAAGAAAAAAAATGAAAAAGTGGGGCGATGTGCAAGTGGGGCTGGGGTGGGGCGAGGGCCGACGGATGGTGTCGGTTGGGTGGAGGGAGGAAAGAAGATACAAAAATAAAATTATAGTTTGAGTTTTTGAGGGAATGGTAGTATAAAAATTTTGATAGGGGAGTATATCTATAAAGTTTCTTTTTTGGGGAGTACATTAATCGGGAGAGTACATCTAACAACCATGGAGGGGTAATAGCCTGGGCCTAAAAGGAATATTGGTCCTCTTGGCGGCAATTAGGAGATTATTGGGCCTCTTGGCGGCAATTAAGAAATTAACGGGCCTCTTGGTGGCAATTAAAGGAATGGCACAGTTATACGCTACGATTATACACACAAACCTATCGAGTACACCCACTGGCTAAACACACACTGACACACATAGTAGGATAAGGACACTCACGGTGAAAATTTAAAAATACCCTTCTCTCCCCATTAAACCCCTAAATCCTTCATATCCTTCACTCATTGCTCAAACTCAGTACTGATTAGTGTGAACATTGCTTAAAATTCATGGATTTATTTTGTTTAATTTGATAAGATTTCTCGCATTATTCACATTAAATTAACTAATTGCACTTAATTTGGAAAAGGGGTGTTGTTTGCTATTTTTATAGAAAAACGAGCATTTTTAGAGCAAAACACGCCTCGATTATTTTGTGACGTCAATCGAAGGAATAAATTGTGAAGGAGTCAAAACAAAAAAAGTGAAAGTTAAATTAATCTGGACTTAGCAATTGATTTATTAGGCCCATTTAATTAAATGGTTTGAGCTCAAGTGGCAGCCCATGAATTAAGTTGGGGTATATACCCTTCCAGCTTTATTTAATGCACTCCCCCTTCCATTTATTAATTGAATATATATATAAAATATCATATTTACTCCTTTAATAAAATATTATAGATACATACACCCCCTTAAAACCCTAAACCTAATTTCCTATCTTCCCCAACTTCTTACCGCCTCTCTCTTCCCCCCTTCTATTTTTTTCACTTTCTCTCCCGTTATCTGCACTCCCCTCTCCGTCGCTCTCCCCCTCGCCTCGTTCGCCACCGCCGCCCTCCTCTCCTCCCCATTTTTTTAAATTTCTGTAACAGCTGTTTGCCGCCGCCGCCCTCCCATCCTCTTTTTTTTTTTTAATTTCTGTAACAGCCGTTCGCCACCGCCGCCCCCTCCTCCCTCGTTTCTCGCCCTCCATCGCCTATCTCCCCCGCCGCGGCCCACCCACACCCGCGCCCGCTCCCAGCGACGCCCGTCTTCCGCCGCCTTGAAGCCTTGAAAGCAAGTCGCCGGCGAAGAAGAACAGGTTTTTTTTTTTTTTTTTTAATTTAATTTTCGACCATTATCGGTCGCTCAAAAACACTCTCGTCGACAATAGGTTGTCGACGAGAGTATTTTTGGGCGATCAATAATGGTCCAAAATTTTAATTTTTTTTTATTTTCTTTAGTGTCGACCGGAGTATTTTTGGTCGACGAACCAGTGTCGACCGAAGTGTTTTTGGTCGACGAACCAGTGTCAACCGGAGTGTTTTTGGTCGACGAACCAGTGTCGACCGGAGTGTTTTTTAAGATACTAAGATTTTTTTTCTAATTTCTAAATTTTATTTGAGGTGGTTGTTAGGAAATAAACACACGCACACGATGACGATAAGAAAATAACACGACATTTGTTTACCCAGTTCGTCTTTCGACTACGTCTGGGGGCGATGCCAAGCCAGATATTTCACTATGTTTATTGGATGCGCGATGATTACAAAGAGAGAACATCTATTTATAATAGAAAATTTGCCATAATTAACCCTAAGCTTATTAGGAAAAGACTTGTTCCCTACTCCAAGCCATTAGGAACAAACTTTCCATAATTAACCCTAAGCCTATTAGGAAAAGACTTGCTCCCCACTCCAAGCCCGTTAGGATCAATCTTGTCCTACACTCCAAGCCCGTTAGGATCAATTCAGGCTCCACACTCCAACAAACTCCCACTTGGAGACTGAATTCTCCATGTAACCATATCTTCTTGATTCTCCTCCCGTATCCACCTGGCATCGTCAAACCTTAAACTCCTTTTATTTTAGCACAAGTCCAACAGTGGTGATATTGGTTGATGGGGTGTTAGAATTTGTATGGTGGTGGTGGTGACGGCGACGACGGTGGCGGCGACTTAATTCTAGGGTTAGATTTATATTTAAATTGTAGGGGAGTGTATGTATCTAACATATTTTGTAAAAAGAGCAAAATTGGTATTTTATATATATTGAATTAATAAAAATGAAGGGGGAGTGTATTAAACAAAGCTGGAGGGATTAAAACAAGCTTGAATGGAATTGGCCCATTTCATAAAAAAGAAGGAGCCGTGTAATTAAATTGATGGGCCATTAAGAGGAAAAAGAAGCCCATTGACTAAAATGAGAGGGGGGAGGGCTATAAACACAACCCCAATTTATTTTTTGACCAATAAGATTAAAAGACTATACTACGCTCCAATGATGAGTTCACCCCACATCTATAAAATAAACATTTTTTATGTTCTTTCTCCCTCCTAAAACCCCAGAATTTGTTCCAAAAAGATTTTTTTTTAATTTTGAGGGCATGTGTTGTTTTGGGATTATGTAGGATGGAGAAATCCTGATAAATAGTGATTGTGTATGTTTGTTTTGCGATGTTGAGTAGGATGAGATGTAACTTTATGTCAAATCAATTGTGTAAGAGTGTGTGATGTTGTATTATCCCTTCGTCCAATTTCATTATTCCCACTTTTTTTTTTTGGTTGTCCAATTTTATTATGCCCATTCCCTTTTTGGAAATAATACTATTCACACTACTTTATCTCCACCCTCCAACCATCACTTATTTACTCAAATTGTCACCAACTTTATTCATAAACAATCATTTTAAATATAAATGGACCTCACAATATCACATCATACCCCCAACTTATCTATTTTATACATAAATTAATCAATATTCATTAAAATCCGTGCCCGGAGAAGTGGGCATAATAAAATTGGACGGAGGGAGTATAATATAACTTTATGTCAAATCAATTAGTAAAAGTGGGTGATGTTGTAGTATTTTAATAGTACGGAGTATAATATATATATATTTTTAAGGATGGATGTAATTGGATGTTGAAATCTGGATGTGAAATCCCGAACTAGAACAAGACGGGGGACGTTACGTCCCACATCCGGACGTGTGAGTCCCAAAACAAACATGCCCTGAAGAAATTTATGGAGCTTGAAGGAACTTCAATAAACACACGTTTTGGATATCAATGGTCAATTTTCGATACATATATATATGTAAGTGTTTGTTTATATTTTTTAAGCATTGGATAATGTTTGTTTGTCAAATTCTCCTATACCACCTACTGCCCTAGTGTACCGTACCCCCTACTTTCAATTTTAATTTTTAATTTATATTTTATCTGCACCTATTTATTTAATTAGTTCACCCTCAAATTATTTTTTACTGTATTTTATATGCACCTGCTCATTTAATGAGTTCACCCCAAATAATTTTTATACTATAATTATCTGCACTTACTCATTTAATGAGTTCACCCCCAAATCATTTTTTTACCATGGTTATCTGCACTCGCTCATTTTATGAGTTCACCCCCAAATAATTTTTTTTTACTGCAGTTATCTGCCGCTCATTTTATGAATTCACCCCTAAATTATTGTTTTAGATAAAAGTGCAACAATTAATAATTAAAAAAAATTAGCACCACTTTTTTATATATTATAAAAAAAGTTCGAAACCCACTTTCAACAATTTTTCGAAATTTTATTTTAGCACCAACTTTTCTATATTAATAAAAGTGCAACAATTAATAATTAAAAAAAATTAGCTACCAGTATTTTTATACATTATAAAAAAAGTTTGAAACCCACTTTCAACAATTTTTCGAAATTTTATTTTAGCACTAGTTTTTCTATATTAATAAAAGTGCAACAATTAATAATTAAAAAAAATTAGCTACCAGTTTTTTTATACATTATAAAAAAAGTGCAAGCACTAATTATATCATTAATGGCACTTATTAATAATATCATTAATAGTAATAAAAGTGCAAGTAAAAAAATAATAAAACGTGTAAAATTAATAATAATTTTTTAAAAAAAATTTAGCACCAGTTTTTCTAGATTATAATAATATCATTAATTGCACTTATTAATAATATCATTAATAGTAATAAAAGTGCAAGTAAAAAAATAATAAAACGTGTAAAATTAATAATAATTTTTAAAAAAAATTTTAGCACCAGTTTTTCTAGATTATGAAAGTGCAAGTACAAATAACCAAAAGGTGTATCATTAGCATACACTTTTCAGTTATAATATCATACACTTTTCAATTATAATTACATACACTTTTCATTAACAGAAAATACACTCTTTAGTTATAATAACATACACTTTTCATTAAATAGATCATACACTTTGCTTCATTAATAGAACATACACTATTTAGTTATAATAACATACACTTTTCATTAAATAGATCATACACTTTGCAGTTACAATAACTGACACTTTCATTAATATATCATACATTTTGCAGTTATAATAACATACATTTTTCATTAATATATAATTTACACTTTTCATTAATAGATCATACACTTTTCATTAAAAACAATGTTGCACTTTTCAATATAGTAACATACATTTTTCATTAAAAAAACAAAGATACATTTTTTAGTTATAATAACATACACTTTTTCAAACAAAAAAAATCGAAAAAAAAAAGTCAAAGTTTGACCGTTGACCAGTCAATGGTCAACATTTTACTAGTCAAAGTCTACTCAAGTACACTGTGTACTTGAGTACATACAAGACTTTGCCTTAAAAAATTATATTATCTTTTTATTAATTTACACAAAATATAATAAAATAAACTTTATTTTATATATTTAAAATATGTTGCCGAGTCATTGTCGAGTTACCGTCGATTCACCACCAAGTCACCCATATTTCTAAAAAAAATCATAAAAATATAATTAATAAAAAACTATCGAAATTAACCACAAATCACAATTTTTTTATGTTTAATTTTTCTTTCCCCCCTCTTTTCTTTTTTTCTTCCCATTTTCAGTTTTTTTTTACAAATTTATTTTTCTTCATTTTTTTTTTCCTTTTACTATTTTTTTTCTGCCTTTCTTTTCCATTTTTTTCATGTGTATTTTTTAAATTTTAATACAAAATAATATTATAGGTATGATTTTATTATAGTCAATCGGCGGTGCACCTGAATTTCAAAAGGACCTATCTGAAATCCATGCCGGTCGACGGGTGACCCTGCCACCACCATGCCCGACCACCCCCTCGACGACGACGGCGACGCTTCCGTCCCTGCCCTGAAGCCCGAGATCCCTCCTCGAATCGCAATCGTGATTCTTTAGTTCCATGACAATCGATATCATCTTCCATCTCGACCACGATCCATGGCGGCCGAAAATCTCTGCTCATTTCGACCACCGACGAGACTGCTTCGATCAATATCTCTTGTGTTCGCGATCCAAGAGCTTCTTCGGCATCAATGGCGCCCGCCTGCAACACTCAGATCGACGCCGCCTTACTCTCGTCGTTCATCTCTGCCAAAATCGAAGCTACATTGCTTCGTATTCTTCACCCTGCTCCTTCTTAGCCTTTTACTCCAGCTAACGATGGTCTGACGGAGGACTGTGAGTATGTTGCCGATGGATATTTGATCATCCGGCACTCGGAGCCGGTGACCTTGTGGATGAAATCTCAGGCGACGATTGCTGACTTAGGGTGCCCTCCTATTTGGCTAGGGTTCTCTTCAATTGGGCTTGGTAATGTGCACCCCTTATTTTCTTCAGTACACCCCGATCTGCACTTCCTCCACTTTTTTATGGTATTATTGTTAGTGTTATTATTGGATTGATACTGGTATTACTAGTTATTGATTGGGGTATTACTGTTAATACAATATTGAATTAATATTAATGATTGTTGATTATGGTATTATTGATTATTAATTGTAGTATTACTGATTATTGATTGTGTGAAATTATTTGTTATTGCTTAAGGCATTACTAATTATTATTATTGTTTATGGTATTATATATTATTGTAGATGGTATTACCGATAATTGTTTTTGGTATTACTGAGTATAATTTGATTTGTGGAATTATTTGTTATTGTATAAGATATTACTGATCAATGTTCATGGTATTACTGATAATTATTTTTTGTATTGCTGAATATAATTAGATGTGTGCAATTATTTGTTATTGTATAAGATATTACTAATTATTGTTTATGGTATTACTGATTATTACTTATTGTATTAACGACTATAATAAAATTATACATATAATATTATTTTATATTAAAATTAAAAAAAATACTAATAAAAAAAAAGGAAAAAAAAAACAATTACTGTGTGAAATTATTTGTTATTGTATAAAATTTTACTGATTAATATTATTGGTATTACCGATTATTGTTTGTGGTATTACTAATAATTATTTTTGATATTATTGAATATAATTATATGTGTGCAATTATTTATTATTGTATAAGATATTACTAATTATTTTTTATGATATTATTGGTTATTACTTATTGTATTAACGACTATAATAAAATCATACATATAATATTATTTTATATTTAAATTAAAAAAAATACTAATGAGAAAAAAAGGAAAAAAAAAGCAGGAAAACAAAATGAAAAAATAAAAATTGTGGAATAAAAACTGAAAATGGAAAGAATTTTTTTTTAAAAAAAAAATTGAGATTTGTGCCAAATTTCGATAGTTTTTTTTAATTATATTTTTACGATTTTATTTTTAAAAATATGGATGATTTAGTTGTGAATCGACGGTAACTCGGCAATGACTCGGCTGCAGATTGTAAACGTATAAATTAGGGTTGATTTTATTATATTTTGTGTAAATTAAATAAAAAGATAATATAGTCTCTCAAATGTAATTATTTAAAAAAATATATTTGGAGGTGAACTCATAAAATGAGTGGGTGTAGATAATTGTGGTAAAAATAATTTGGGGGTAAACTCATAAAATGAGTGGGTGCAGATAACTGTAGTATAAATTTAATTTGGGGGTGAACTCATAAAATGAGTGGGTGTAGATAATAGTGGTAAAATAATAATTTGGGGGTGAACTCATAAAATGAGCGGGTGTAGTTGTAAAAAAGAAATGATATAGGGTGAATTCATAAAATGAGTGAGTGCAGAAAACTGTAGTAAAAATATGATTTGAGGGTGAACTCATTAAATTAGTGGGTGTAGGTAAAATATAAATATAAATAAAAATTAAAATTAAAATTAAAATTAGGGGTACAGTACACACGGGGGTACACAAGTGTTACCCTGTTTGTTTATATTTTGTTATTATTTATGTTATTATTGTTTAGACAAATACTTGTATACACTTTGATGCACCATGTCCCCTATCTATGACTTTCTAGCTATTGGGTCTTCCTTGAGACTAGGCCTCAGATTCCAGTCACACACCCATCTGTTTACTCAGTTCACCCTCAATAAACTCACACCCACAATTTTTTTTAGTTCACCCAATAATGATTTGCACCCCCCTAATTTCAATTTCGATTTTTTATTTATATTTTATCTGCACCTACTAATTTAATGAGTTCACCTCCTAATCATATTTTTACAACAGTTATCTACACCCGCTCATTTTATGAGTTCACCCCCAAATTATTTTTTACCACAGTTATCTATACCCGCTCATTTTATGAGTTCACCCACGTATTATTGTTTTACCACGATTATCTGCACTCGCACATTTTATGAGTTCACCCCAAAATATTTTTAGAAAAATAATCACATTTAAAAGAATATATTATCTTTTTATTAATGTACACAAAATATAATAAAATAAACTCTAAAAAATCGATTCACCACCAAGTCACCTATATTTTTAAAAAAAATCGTAAAGATATAATTAATAAAAAAAAATCGAAATTAGCCATAAATCTCGATTTTTTACTTTTTAATTTTCCTTTCCCCTACTCTTTTTCCATTTTTAATTTTTTTTTTCTTCATTTTTTTTTCCTTTTCCTTTT
This sequence comes from Galeopsis tetrahit, assembly GCA_963675135.1. Classification (NCBI taxonomy): domain Eukaryota; kingdom Viridiplantae; phylum Streptophyta; class Magnoliopsida; order Lamiales; family Lamiaceae; genus Galeopsis; species Galeopsis tetrahit. Next base: position 42,220,283 of record OY776129.1, on the reverse strand, counting down.
TTATTTTAAATTTTCCTACATTTTTTGCATGTGTATTTTTTAAATTTTAATACAATATAATATTATAGGCATGATTTTATTATAATCGATCGGCAGTGCACTTCAATTTCAATTTTAATTTGATGAGTAAAGGACCTGCCGAAAATTCATGCCGATCGGCGGGTGACCCAACCACCACCATGCCCGACCACCCCCTTGACGGCGACGGCGGCGCTTCCGTCCCGGCCGCTGAAGCCCAAGACCCATATTCGAATCGCAATCGCGATTCTTCACTTCCATGACAATCGACATCATCTTCCATCTCGGCAACGATACATGGCGGCCGAAATTCTCTTCTCATTTCGACCACCGACGCGACTGCTTCGATCAATCTCCCTTGTGTTCGCGATCCAGGAGCTTCTTCGGCATCAATGGCTCTCGCCTGCAACACTCGGATCGACGCCGCCTCTCTCTCGTCCTTCATCTCTGCCTAAATCGAAGCTATATTGCTTTGTCCGTCTTCTTCATCATGCTACTGTGCATCCTCTTCCTCCGGCTGACGGCAGCCCGACGGAGGAATGTGAGTATGTTGCCGATGGATCTCTAACCGGCCGACAATCAAAGCCGGTGACCTTGCTGATGAAATCTCAAACGACGACTGCTGACCTAGGGTGCCCTCCCATTGGGCTAGGGTTCCCTTCAATTGGGTTTGGTAATGTGCACCCCCTATTTTCTTCAGTATATCCCGATTTGCACTCCCTCCATTTTTTTTTTATGGTACTATTAATTATTGGTACTGGTATTACTATTTATTGATTGTAGTATTACTATTAATATACAAATGAATTAAAATTAATGATTACTGATTACGGTATTATTAATTATTAATTGTGGTATTACTGGTTATTGTTTGTGGTATTACTGATTGTGTGAAATTATTTATTATTGTTTAAGACATTACTGATTATTATTATTATTTTTTATGGTATTACATATTATTGATTATGGTATTACTTAATATAATTAGATTTGTGGAATTATTTATTATTGTATAAGATATTACTGATCAATGTTCATGATATTAATAATTACTGTTCATTGTATTACTGATAATTGTTTTTGGTATTATTGAATATAATTGGATGTGTGGAAATATTTGTTATTGTATAAAATTTTATTGATTAATATTAATGGTATTACCGATTACTGTTCGTGGTATTACTAATAATTGATTTTAGTATTATTTAATATAATTAGATATGTGTAATTATTTGTTATTGTATAAGATATTGGAGTACTAATTATTTTTAATGGTATTAGTGTATTACTGATTATTACTTATTGTATTATTGAGTATAATAAAATCATACATATAATATTATTTTGTATTAAAATTTTAAAAAATACTAATGAAAAAAATTAAAGAAATAAAATTTTTTGAATAAAAACTGAAAAGGGGAAGAAAAATTAAAAAGAATTTTTTTTTGAGATTTGTGCCTTATTTTGATAGATTTTTTAAATTATGTTTTTACGATTTGGGCCACAAGAAGATTATGGAGAAAATTATAGCTGGTTTTTGGTAGGGTGATGATGATTTGGGCCACAAGAAGCATTGGAAGAAATGGATGAAGCTTTGTTTGACAAAAACAGAAGGTGGAATGGGCTTTAGAAATCTGATGTTATTCAACAAGGCGCTTCTAGCAAAGCAACTATGGAGAATTATCAGTAAGCCAGATACTTTGCTTGGGAGAATTTAAAATGTTAAATACATCAAAGGAATGAGCCTTTCTGAGATGGAAATTGGATCGAATCCATCCTTTGTGTGGAGATCTTTATATTGGAGTAAGAGCTTACTAGAAGAGGGTGCTAGATGGAGAGTGGGGAGTGGAAGTGGGATCCGTATCTTTAAAGACAGATGGATCAATGGCACTGAAGGGGGAATGATCACTTCAAGACTAGCCAGTGCTTCGACTGTTAGCAGATTTCTACTCAATGATGGACTTTGGAATGAGCAGCTTATTAGAGAAGCTTTCTATGATTATGAAGTAGAAAATACTCTGCATACTCCAACTTTTGGTATTAATCAAGTTGATCAACTCTTCTGGCCCCTTTCATCTAATGGTATGTATTCAGTTTCTTCAGGATATTCCTTGGCCCTTAAAAGCTATTTGAAGGAGAAGGATAAATCTCAGGAGGGGCCATCAAATTCTGAGATGCATGGTAAAATTTTCGATGCAATCTGGAAGCTCAAAGTGCCACCAAAAGTGAAGATTTTTGGTTGGAAGCTAGCTCACAACATGATCTCGTCTGAAGGTAATTTGGCAAAACACCATGTTCCTGTTAGTTCGATATGCAGGTGTTGTGGGGCTTTTATGGCAGATACAATGCATTGTATTTTCAAATGTGTTTTTGCTAGAAGAACTTGGAAGGAGGTTGATTTTTGGAAACATGTTAGCAATGCTGTTTATGGAGATGGCATGGATTTCATAGGATGGTGTGTGCAGAAACTGAAAAAGGAAGATATGGCTTTGGTGATTATGATTGCATGGGCCATTTGGAAGGAAAGATGTGATTATACTCATCCTCAGCCTCATGGAAAACTGGATTGTAGACTCAAGTTTAATGTGCAATGGGCGGTATCATATTGGAATGATTTTCAAATGTTGATGAAAATTGGTAATACAAATGCAGATTTCATAACAAAGCGAAAGGAACTTTTATCTGCAGATGGACAGGGTAATGTTCTTTTTGTCGATGCAGCCTTTAATATGGAGACGTCATTTTATGCAGCAGGTTGGGTAGTTCATGATTCTTCCCACAAAATTATTCGCGCGGGGGCTCAACGAATTGTGCATCCGGGCTCGGTCTGTGGCGCGGAGTTGAAAGCTTTGGCAATTGGACTTCAAAAATGCAAGAGCCATGCCATTAAAATTATTGCAGTTCGTACAGATTCTATGGACGTCATTCGGGCTATTGAAGATGTACAGCAACTGGGAGCATTGGAACATGGCTTTGTGAAGGAGGTTAAAAACATATTGCAGCAACTGAAAATGACGTTTTTGTGTTAAAAAAATCGAATTTTTTTATAAAACTCAATCAACCAGTGCCGAGTTTTTTGCATTCGATTTAAAAAAAAAAACTCAATAAAAAATATTTAAATATGTGTATCGAAACTTTATTTTTCAACCATTGTAATCCAAAACGTGTATATATTCAAGTTCCATGGATTGCTTTAAGGTTTCAATTTGTATAATTTTTTTGGTTTTTTGGAAGGAGAATGAACACATAAACCTTTTTGTTTTTGTAGATGTGGGATGAACTCATCACTAGGAATAATACCGTCTTTTTATCTTATACTTCAAAAAAATAAATGCGGTAGGGGTGAAAACATAATAAGAAGGGGTCATTTATCCTGGCCTGGATTTAATTCTCTTGAGCCCAAGTCAAATACTCCACTAATGCGGCCCAGTCTTTGAATTTTTGAAGGGATGGCATAAAAGAATTGGGCAGTTTACTTCCCACACTTCACTCAACATTTATATTAGTTTAACTTATTCTTTCAATTTTTTTTAGATAGATTTTAATTTAGTGTTTTATTTTATTGTTAGTTTTGCAGAATTTAAAGACAAGAGGTGATATATTTTAATTTTTACAAGTTTAATTTGGTGATTTCAATTTCAATTCATGTTTTATTATTTATATTATATGTGTTTATTTTATTTTGTTAATTTAGTTATGGGCTAGACTTTGATTGCTTTGGATGTTGTAATTATGTGGGTTTATGAATTATTTCTTAATTTACCTATGTCTTGGTTTAATTGTTTCTATTGTTGTGATTTGTGTGATTTAATTGGTTGATCAATCCTATTAGCTAGCATTTTCGATTATGTTAATTGCAACGAGAGTTGGTTTTGCATGATTGGGGTGTGGGTGTGAGCCTTGATTAATTAATTGAAGTTAAATAGTAATTAACTTAACCGAGAGAGATTTGATTGCTTAGATCGACAACATTAGACATTAATCGATTAGATGTCATCTAGGAGATTGGTGAGAGGGCGAGTCATAAACATTAGTAACCGTGTTGAAAGTGTTTATGGGTCACTATTATAGGAGTTTGTGGTACTAATTAGATCTTATAATTGCTAATTAGTGCACGTGTTCACCTGAGCCTCGCGAGGGATTGGTCTACACATATATGTGATAGCCTTTAGCATAATTCAAGACATTAGACTTAATTGCTGTGATTAATTCAAGAATTCATTAGTGATCCCACATAAGGAAGACACCTGAAGCAATTCTTCCACTTACAACTTTTATCTTTGAGAGTTAGTTTTAGATGTTTACTTAGTGTTTATTTTTCTTATTGGTATTTGCTTTATCCTCCCGTTTAGTTTCTATAACACCATTTCGACGTATAGTTTTGGGACTCCAAGTTCTCCTAGGTCCTTGGACGATAACTACTAGGTCGTATACTTACTCTACTATAACGAATCCATATGCTTGTGGGGATTGTTATTGTTGTACTAAAAATTGTGCAAAATACGAACCAAGTCAAGTACACTGATTCAGGTGGAATTTACACATTTTTTATGCACATGTGAAAGTCATTTTGATTGTGATTTCATTGATTTATGGATTGATTATCGTTGTTTTAGTCAAAATAAAAGAAAGGTAGTGTTTTGTCGATTTTATAGGTAAAATGATGGAATTTGGGAGCAAAACACATACTACAAGTCATTAGATTGGAAGGAGGAGTACACCATTGGACCCGGTTCGAAAAATGGAGTAGAATAGCAAAAAGAATCGAGTCGATCGGAGGTCGGAAGCTCAAGATACGGAGGGGCGAAGTTGGAGGATGAAAACGAAGGACGGAGCCAAAATCGAAGGTTTGGCCCGGCCGGGTGGCACTACTCGCCCGGCCGGGCGGTCAAATGCCAGAATTTCACTAATTTATGAAGGTTTGGCCGTCCGGGCGACACCACTCACCCGACTTAGCCGACTTACGAAGTATTGGCCCGGTCAGGCCACTTTCCCACCCGGCCGGACCAACCCATTTTCGGTGTCAAACTTGTATTTTCTCCATTTTCAAGGGACCTACTTGCAATTCTTACACCCAAACCCTACCCCAACACTATAAATACCTTCATTCTTAAATTCAAACCATGTTACCCCTTGCACAAGAATTCTTACACACATTTGGAGGTTTTTATCATCTTCTTCATCAATTCTCCACCAAATCAAGTAAGGAGGCCATCAATAGCTTGGAAATTTCATTCATCACCATCCAATAGTACTCTAAGCTTTCTTTTCCTTTCACTTTTTATTGCTTTTATATTTGCTTTCTTTGTAATTGGATTATGTTGATGGTATATTGCGTGATTTTTAGATGAACAACATATAAAATCAAACCATTTTTAAATGATAGATATATACTTCACATATTAAAAGATGAAATTTGAAAAATAGTGTTCATTGTCGAATTTTGCTCTGAAAAAAAAAATCAAGCACGCCAAAATTTGGTGTGTTGTCATTGATACAAAAATATATATATAAAAATCACTTTGATGAATCCATTAATGTAGTAGCTAGAATATGTAGGTGTCAATCTCGTAGAATAACAAAATATAATTGATTAATCGTGTGTGAAAAAAAATGTATGGAGTGATTGGTTGATTATATAACTACTAATATTAAACATGTAAAATAATAAACTGAAATGGAAAATAAAAATAATAATGAGGAATCAATGAATACAAGATTCGGTAGCTTTCCCTTAAGTAATTTTCCAACTTAGCTAAAAACTCATGGTAATGTTGGCTTCTCCAAAATTTTGTTTCTAGGCTGGTAAGATCAAACATTTAGTCTAAATTATTTTTTAAATTTAATTAATTATGACATGTGATTTCTAATTAATCTATTTCATCGCATAACCTCAAAATATGTACTTGTGATTAGAGTTGCCCACGGTTCGAAAACTGCCAGTTACGATTTTGAAATGATGGTTCCCCGGTTCAAATTATATGGAATCAGAACTGAACCGTGAAATTATAGAACCCGTTCCAATTTAACCGGTTCCAGTTCAAGAACCGTCGGTTTCGGTTCCAGCCGATTCCGGTTCTAAATCTGTCGGTCTCGACCGTTTTTTTTAACTCTTATTTTTTAGAAAATTAAAAAGCGTTGTGATAACCATTAATGGAGTCTTTGGAGGACTGTGGTTCCAACAATGACGGAGGCACCAAGGGCCCGGGGGGCAGTGGGCCCCCCACCAATTTTGTAAAAAAATCAAGGGTATTTTAGTAATTTTACACATATATATATTTAAATAATTAAAAATTAAATATATGGTAATATGTGCCCTATTTTCTCTGGCCCAATACTGTACACGCAATTTTCATTATAAAATTCTCAACCTATTTCCCTTCTTTCATTCACGGCGTTTATATATTATAATCCTCAACTCCTCCACTCCTCCACTCCTCCAAGGTAATAATTTTTTATATTATTAATTTAATTATATATATTCTTTATTGTTTTAATTAGTTTATAATTAAATTTATTTCTAGTCTTTTGTCTCCTTGTTGAATTTTAAATTTGTAGGATTCTTCATATTTAAAGATCAAGAATATATATACACCTTGTTGTTACTCTATTTTCTATAATTATAGAGCAAAAATTTATTGGATTGTGAATTTTGTGACATCATGTGATAGGAGAAATAATTATTTATTTATGTAACTTAAATTATAGTTATTAATTAATGTTCATGCTTTATGTTATTTTTAGATGTTAATGTAATTAAATTTATCATTTTTATTATATAAATATTAGTAGTACTTCATGAGCTTATTTTAAATTTTCACTTTTTAATTTTTTTTTAGTGTTATTTTTTGGGCTCCGACTTAAAAATCCTGGCTCCGTCACTGGGTTCCAAGATCAATAATCTCAACACGGCTACACTTAGCTAGTGTATTGGTGTATATATTTGTGTGTGCTTTATGGAGTTTCTTGTGCTGCATGATGGAGTTTCTCAGTAACACAAATATATACACCAATACACCCGCATATACATGTAGGATATATCTTTCACCCTACAAATCTGTAATATAAATGAAGAAGATGAGCATATATAAAAAAGGAAAATTGTTTTAAAATTTAAAAAATATATATATTCAGGAACCGCCGATTCAAATAGTGAAACCGCCGATTTTGATATTTCGCATAGCGGAACCGAAACCGAATCGCGATTTACACGATTTCGGTTCCCACTATTCCAGTTCAACTCATAGAATACATTACACCACTGACGGGACCCAATTAGGGACATAGGGTATAATTGTATCCCTATTTTTTAAAATATAGTATATACTCCCCGTTTCGTGATTACTTATGTACTTTTTTTATTGAAGCGTTTTAAAATTACTTGTATATTTTTAATATGAAAATAACTCACAAAATTAATATTTTCGCAACATCATTTTATTTTTAAAATTGTTACTCATTTTGAGCCCACATTTTTCCCTACACCTCACTAAATTTTTTTTACGCCTCACTAAATCTCTTTTATTCCTTACTAAGTCACTAAAAAGCTATCCCTCATTCATTTGATCTTACACTCCACTAAATTCATTTTTTTCATAAAAAGTGAATCGATCAAGGTGTGCAAGTCATCACTAATAAATGAGTGAAAGATGATGAAGAATTTGAAAGGAAATAAAGTGAAGAAGCCTACAATTTTTTTTGAAAAGTCATATGCATTTTAATTCTTATACTCCATTCGTCCCATAAAGAGTGATTTCAGTATTTTTATTTTTCATTTTCCGTGGGCGTTTCTTCAATTTTTGAAATGTGGGTTTTGATTTTCAGAATAGTTGTTTTAATTTTTTTTATTTTTTTTTGGTGCTCACATTGTGCTGTGAAATCTGCATAAAGAATGAATGAATGTTAAATTTTGAGAGTGATTTAGCTGAATATTATTCATCAACTTGTGACATTTGATTTGTTGTTCTTGATTTTCCATGATCTAATTCCTCCCAGGAAGTTTAACAAACTGGCAATTTTGTATTGGGGGGGGGGGTGGGAATAAGATAAAATTGTAATTCGCTTTATTGATAGAGGACAATCTGGTAATTTTAATAGTGATTTTTAATTTATATACCAAACATAATTTATGTTGTTGTATTTCTCCTCTTTAGCAAATGGAGAGGATTCAATAACAGGAGGCCCATCTGGCGAGCAATCTTATGATAAAAACTATTTTGATGCAAAACGCAAGGGAAGGTATTTGATTTTGAAAACTTTATTGATAAGTTCGGAAGTAACCTATAATGTTGGTCTATTAATATCTAGCATGATTTATTTGTTGTTGCTTAACAACTTTTTCTATTATTTATCAGAATGCTATTGAATAAAGAATCAGCCTGTCGCTCAAGAAGTAAAAAGCAGGTTGTTATAACTGATCTCGAGACTAAGTATATAACTTCAATTTTCATCATCTTTCATTTAAATTATCTTCCATGATCCAATTATGTCCAATTATTCCCTACGTCTCCAAATCAAAAGATGAACACTCTTCATTAGACATGCATCTAACCGAAGCACTCCAAAAGTACTCCAAAGCGTAGAGTGACAATAAAGTTCTAAAAGCTAATATTGAGACCTTGAGACTAAAGGTAAGTTATAATGATCCTTCATATTGCCCAACCTATTGTAATTGGGATTGTCTACTGTCCATGAATTTAACCATAAAACAAAAGTCTCACATTCTAAAATCTTATGTATTAGGTATTAATGGTTGAAGACATAGTGAATAAAATTGGTTTATACTCTTCAACCATAGCGGGAATGCTATCTGTTGCTACTCGTCCTCCTGCTATACCAGGACATGATGATCCTAAGCAACATAATGTGCAACCCAAGACATCAACAGTGACTGATGGGAACGAGGCAGTGACTGATGGGAACAAGACAGGAATAAATGTTCCTATGCACAGCAGGAACGAGTTTCCCTTCTAGTCGAGGCACTTGAGAGCGGCTACCATTAATTGGTTCAAGATCTTCATGGATAGAGAATGTCTTGAAAGATGGTTACCCCAAACCTAACTCATTTATAATCCTATGTTTCATCAACTTTTAGTTTCTCTATGTTTTAGTTTTTTAAACGTTCCTATGACATCTTCACATTTAAAATAATCATGAATAAATTTTATATCCACAATTATTTGTGCTCACATGTTAGTATGTTACTTTCATTCGGTTTAAATTGAAACATTGCTTTATAGATGTTGAAGCACGTGGCCTTTGAATTCGAATATGAACTGTGTTTTAAACAATCAACTATACCTTTTATTCAGTTTAGACTAAGCATCAATTAGCCCAGAGTTAAACAAACAAATAATTGAGCATGAAAGAAACTGCAAAATCCTTGAATTTATCTATAATGCCTAATTCATAGCCATCAACTTCAACTATTGATTTATACCTTTTATTCAATTACATATCCTCAAGATGACCCTAAATCAATCGTGCATATAAACATTATATGTAGAAGAGAGTGAGGGAATATACTTGACATTGGAAGAATCTGTATAAGAGTATTCTGTATTTCATTCTTACTAATTTTTCCTCTGTCTTCCACATCTAAATCAGTGAAGAGATTCTCAACAAGCATTGCGAAATCATCTTCATCATCAAAAAACATATGAATTATTTTTTCATCCAATATCGCCACAACAATTGGATCATCTGAGGTAAAAATAGAAACAACATAAAATTCATATATCCTAGTAGCTTTCCTGAAAATCGCCAATAGTTGAAGTCAACAAACACAAAACTCACCTCTGAGTTCATCAGCGATGGCAGAAATGTATTTTCGAGGAGACATGACTTCGAACGAAAATCGGTGTATCGGTGGCATCAGAAACGCTGATGTGTCGGAGAGCGGGTAATTTGAGAGTCTCCGGTAGCGCGTAACCGAATAGGATTCTCGTTTCAGCTAGCTCCAACAGCTCGACGGCGGCGATCGCAATCTCCGACAGTGGAGGCGGCAACGAAACGTCTGCCTCTCACATGCAGTTGCGCTCCGTCCAAGATCGTCAATCCTGCCTTCGCCACCAATTGGAAGGTTGGGGAGAGAAAGAGAGAGATTTCAATTTTCAGATTTGGATGCAGAGCAAAGCTACTGTGGTGCGTATTTTAAAGTTTTGGGCCACAATTCATGTTTTTTATTGAATAATATGGCACGTTTTAATTCAAAATGCGTATTATAAAGTTTGATGAAGAATGACCCTTCTTACTTTATCCAAATTTTGACTTTTTTATTACTACCAAACTTTCCTTCTTCGTTCATCCCAATGAAAGCTACTATTTTTTTTTTTTAATTTTTACAAACTACTCTCTCATATTTCGTTATCATCTTCTTCACTATCTTTCTCTCAACTACATCACCTCTAATTCACTCATGTGTAGCTTTCACCGGGACGGAGGGAGTAGATCGTACCCCCAAATTCATAATTTTGGGTCAGCCATTGATTACACACTTAAACAATATGGCAACTAGACTATGAATACGAGATGTTCGTCTTGTACAACCACGATGTTGATATCCCTAGAGAGAATATCTATATTTTGCTACTACAGCCATTCAATTATAACCATTACAAATTATAACGTGTAATTTGGCTATGAATAATAAATCAATAATGCAAGTTGACCAAAATCACAAAACACATAAGTATTCCACATAAACATAAATTAAATAACGATGAAATCAAGACAGAGTTAGAAAAAACGTTACTAATTAATAAAACGTTGAATCATTTAATGTTCCATTGTCTTCTTGAACTAAAATAATAAATTAGTCAAACATGCCTATAAAAATCCTCAAAACAAAAGTGATATTGTAGATTCTGAAACGAGTGTGGGATAAAAAGTGTAGAGAGAAGTGAATAGACATTTTTAGCAAAAAATACTTTTCTTGAACAATTAAATGGCTAACTTAGTGGAATAAGTCGACTGTCTGATAATAAATGTGAGTGCGAAAATTTCAATTCAGGTTAATAACTAACCTACAGACTGCTTGAGAACTGATCAGATGGATAACTTTCAAAACAAGTTGAGTGCATGAATGTATAGGCCCTAAATTACTAATTTGATTAGAAAACACGTATTTTACTCAGAAACTTCTAAGTTAATGTTATGCAAATAAAAACAAATCATCTAGCTTGGTGAGATATATCAAAGCAATAAATAACACAATATTTATAGTGGTTTGAAGAATTGACTTCTACATTCATTCCACAAACTCGATTGTGAGTAAATTTAATCCACAAAATGCTTGGTTAAAGTGTCAAGAAACATTAATAATTTATCACTCTTTGTGAGCTTTGTTTCTTGAAATTTATATGAGTTGTGTGATAGCAAAATACTCTCTCAATCAAGATAATATGAAGTTTATTGATCTATATTTATAGAAGTGGATTTAAAAGTGTAACAATAATAACTTCTATTAACAAACATAACTGAATACCTAACTAACTAACTTTCTTAGTCCCTCAAGCGAAGCTATGCGAGCAGTGGAAGAGCGAGCAATGAGGAGCAAGCATACGCAGAGCTTGTGACGAAAGAACTCAAATAATGGTTGGGGTAAACTCGTTGTGAATATGTCAGCAAGCTGGAATGAAGAGGGAACAACCTGCGTATGAAGACGACCAAAGGAGACTAGTTCACAAACAAAGTGGTAGTCAATGTTTATGGGTTTTGCTCATTTTTGGGCGACCGAGTTTTGAGAAAGAAAGATTACACTCTTATTTTCACAGAGTAATGTAGGAACAACTGATGGGAGAGCACATAGTTCACGGAGTAGCGAGCATAACCAAACGATTTCAGAGGTTGTGTTCGCCATGGCGCGATATTCAAACTCACAACTAGAACGGGAAACTGTTGATTGCTTTTTGGCACCCAAAAAGACAAAGTTTGGGCCAAGGAAGATGGAATAACCATATGTCGAACGACGAGTATTGAGACAATGGGCCCAGTCCACATCTGAGTAGCCGAGCAGCGAAGAGGGACCGTGCGAGAACTGGAGACCAAGGTCGATTGTGCCTTTGACATAGTGAAGAATCCTTTTGACAGCTTGAAATTGATCAATGATTTGGCGAGCTTGAAACTGGCTAACAGTGTTAACCGCAAAGGATAAATCTAGGCGAGTAATCGTAACATATTTGAGAGCCCCAACAAGGGAACGAAAGAGAGTTGGGTTAGAGAAGGCTTGTCCATCAACTCTAAGGCGATCATTCGAGGAGGGAGGAGTAGAAATGGGTTTGGACTCAATCATATTTCTGCAAGCAAGGATGTCCTTTGCATATTTGGATTTCTCGAGAAATATGCCTTGAACATTGTAGGTTACTTCTAAACCGATGAAGTAATTAAGATGACCAAGATCTTTGACGGTGAACTCCTTACTGATCCTGGAGATAAGACGAGCAACAAACGTGTGATCGTTACCCGTAATTATAATATCATCAACATAGACAAGAAGATAAAAAAGAGTACGACCTGAGGCGAGGATGAACAAGGAAGTGTTAGACTGACTCTCTTTAAAGCTGAGGACGAGCAACAAATCACAGAAACGTTTGAACCAAGCTCGAGGAGCCTTTTTTAGGCCGTAAAGAGCCCTATTTAGGCGACAAACATGATTTGGTCGAAGAGGATCAACAAATCCTGGTGGTTGACTCATATAGATTGGTTTGTTGAGTAGGCCATGAAGAAAGGCACTGTTTACATCAAACTGATGTAAGGACGAGTTATTCATGACGACAAGAGATAGGATGACACGAACAGTAACAGATTTGACGACCAGACTAAAGGTACGATTGTAATAAAAATTAGGAATTATCTGGGTAAAACCCTGAGCGACTAAGCGACGATGAACTTTGTGTGAAAAATCCATTTGGAGCCGACTATGTTTGAATTTAGAGAAGTAAGAACTAAGTCCTAGGTTTTATTTTTGTAGAGAGCCTGTAACTCGGCATCCATGAGTGCTAGCCAATGAGGAGATTTTGCGGCGGACTTGAAACCTTTGGGATCAGGAGAGGCATGGATGGCGGCGAACAGATGGTGATGTACGAGAAACTAAGTGGATGAGGGGTGTTTTGGTTTGAAGATTTCATCCTTTGAACGAGTGCGCATAGGATGGGAGGAACTTTGGTTTGGGCGAGCAATTGTAAGGGTCGAGGAAGAAATGGCGGATGGCCAAACTATTTGGCGAGTAGGTGGAGGAGATGGAGAGCGTGGATGACGAAGAGCAGGAGGAGGACGAACAGTTGAGCGAGCAATATGTGGTATATGAGGGTTGATTGGAGGAAGGGGAGGTTGAGTTGTGAGAAGAGGGTATACACAACGAACATGGAGAAGGGGACGGTGAGGAGGAAAAAGTTGGTGGTGAGGAGGAAGGAGGCAACCAAAAACACGTAAATGCGAATAGGTTGGAGATTTCGAGAACAAAAGTTCATAAGGTAATTTATTAAGGAGAATGGGAGTGGGAAGTCTATTGATGAGGTAAGTAGAAGTATCAAAGGCTTCAACCTAGTAAGAGGGTGGAACCGAGGGGTGAAATAATAAAGAAAGACCAATTTCAGTTATATGTCGATGCTTACGTTATGCTCGGCCATTTTGAGCAGGAGTATAAGGACAATCAATTGATGAATTATTCCAGATGAGTTTAGTAGATTACGAAGCCAATGATTAGTGAATTTAGTACCACCATCAGTTTGAAATCTTTTAATTTTTCTAGTGATTTTCAACCAATGTTTTGAAGTGTACAAATGTCGAGTAGAAGTCTGATTTTAATTTTAAACTGGTAGAACCAAGAAAACCGAGAATGATCATCAACAAAGACAACATAGTATAAGAAACCATCACTATTCTTAACCGGGGAAGGGCCCCAAATATCACAATGAATAAGATCTAGTAAATGTGAGGCACGCTTTTCATTTAATGAGAAAGGGAGATGCTTCCTTTTAACCTTTTGACATGATATACATATTTATGGTTTTGGGAGTATAGAAGTCACAGATAGGCGACCAAGATTTTTTAAAAGCGAGATAATCTCTATACTAACATGCCCTAATCGATTATTACATTGTTCAAAGGAACTACAAGAATTTCGAGGAGTAAGCGAAGAAGCTAAAACCGAGTGACAACTATCCATGATATAAAGGCCATGTTCAAATTTTCCTCGTGCTAGGACAAGACCTATTGTCTGATTCTGAATTTCAAAATCATTGTTAGTAAACAAAATTTGAACATCAAGATCAGTAGTAAGTTGATTAACGGATAGTAAAATTTTAGTAACATGAGGAACAACAAGAACATTTGAAAGGGGAAGACTAGAGGATATGCGACCAGAGCCAATGTGAGAAATTGAAAGAGTGTTACCATTACCTACTATGACGTTGTCTGATCCGGAGTAATGGAGAGCAGAATCCAGAGTCGACGAGGAAGGAACCATATGCGAGGAAGCACTGGTATCAACATACCAATCAAGATAGCTGGGAGAATATGACGAGAAGGAAGGATGAGGAGCCTCATCCAAGAGAGCCTGTCGAGCAGGGGGAGTAACAAAGCGTTGAGGGCAGGAGTCAACAAAATGACCTTCAAATCTACAGATTTTACAACGAGGAGGGAAACATCCTCGTCCCCGACCCCCGAGCAACCACGCTGAATAAACTGACCTCGACCCCCAGGGCGACCAAACGAGCGGCCACCACGACCAGGAGTAGACGAGGATTGGGCGAAGAAGGCCAGAGACTGGACGAGGTAGAGAGGGTTTCCAATGACTTGGTAAAGAGATCATGAGCTTCGACCTTAGCGAGCAAGTCGGAAAAGGACGGTAGAGTGGAGACATGGATCTGTGATGTGGAAAACCATGGAAATCAGAACCATGACCCCTAAGAAACCAATGGAACTTGTCGGTGTCGGTGATGAGACAACCCAAAAAGGCGAGCTGGTCGCATAGTTTCTTGAACGCGGATCCAAATTCAGTAACTGATCTTGAACCCTTCTTGATTAGTTGGAGTTTGTCTTTAAGACGCAACTCACGTGCCTTTGACGACTGATTGAAGGTGATAGCTAGATTCTTCCAAATTTCAGTTGAGGACGAACATCCAACGACAACTTCTATAGCCTCCTCCGCAAGAGTAGAAGTTAAGAAAACGCGAACGATTTGATCACGAGAATGCCAAGATACATAGTCGGGGTTGGGGGAAGAAACGACATTCGCAGTGATTGTAGGAGGGGGGGCTTTCTTCGAACCATCAACATATGGGAGGAATTTTTGAGTGACTAAGAGAGGATAGATTTGGCCATACCACATGAGATAATTTGTGGATTTCAACTTGATTGTGACCAGATGCATCATGGCATGAAGGGGGAGAGTGCCATCAAAGACGAATGTGGTTGATTTTGGAGAGGTAGGATCGGCCATGATATGAGATCATGACGACGACGAGCAAGAAACGGGTAGGGCGAGCAAAAGAAGGAAATAAAGAAAAAATGAGGATATGAAGTACTCAGAAAAGGCTGATACCATGTGATAGGAAAATACCCTCTCAATCAGGAGAGTATGAAGTATATTGATCTATAATTATAGAAGTGGATTTACAAAGTGTAACAATAATAACTTCTATTAACAAACATAACTGAATACCTAACTAACTAATTTGCTTTGTCTAACAAGCTGCAACCCACCTACAAAGTTGATACTAAACAAGCAAAAACTAATTTTCGATCTTTCAAGGGGTAGGTAGATTTGTAGAGTAGCTTTCAACTAAGTGAAATCTCGATTTCTTATAAACTTAGAAGAAAAGTCTTAGACCTTGCCGCTTGGTGGTTCCCTGAACATGTAAAGAAAAAGGCTACGTATGGCTAGCGTACAAGTCAGGATGGAAGGTCCAACTCGAGATTGAACTCTACTTTCTTAAAGATTTTGATTTTGTAAGCATAGAATACAAGGTTGGAGCACTTAAGATATGACTTGAGGGTGTTTTTAAAAATACTAGAACAATTTTGCTCAATACGTGTAAGCTCAGTTTCTTGTTACAACTTTACTCTATATGTTTAACCTTGTATTTATAACAAGTCTTCAAAATCAGCGGTTGAATAATCCATTTAAAAACTTACTAAAAGTGGTGCATCTCTTCTTTGAGACATGTGCCTCGAATATGTCCATACTGAATTATGTAAACTTTCAGCTGTTCCATATGCTTTTTCATTGTTGTTCTGATTAGTTCAACTTTTATATAAAATCGTACACTAGCTGAAATTTTCTCACTGGTCTGCGTCATCTGATTAGATAGTGTGTCTCAACAAATATAAAGATGAGTAAAGTTTATTCTTATCTTTATCAGCTTTCAACTCTGACTCTTTTTTGTTCTTCAACTACCATTTATACGCGATTCATTCTTAGTACAATCTTTTAACCCTTAACACTGAAATTTATTTTGTCTCGTATGAATAACTACCTTTTTCTAATAAAGACTTCAAGATCTTAAGTCGTTTTTCACTCAACTAATAATACAACTGACAAACTTTTTCTAATAAGATGATTGTCAGCTTAAGCTTAGTTAGCAAACTGTATAATGCTCTCGATGGTCTTCTCTCTTCTAACTTTCAAGCCTTTTATTTAGTACACTTTCTAGTTTTCTAGCTCTTAAGATCTTTTGTCTTTTGAGTTGATCTCCATCCTATTGGTATACGTCTATAATCGGTTTAATCATTTTGCCTAAAACTAAGTGCCTATTTTAGAATAACTGACTATACATTTTCAGTTGATTCCTATTATGTTTTTACATAATAATTAAAACTTAATACTCCCTCCATCCATAAAATGTAGTTCCATTTGTCTTATATTTTTTGTCCACTAAATGTAGTCTCATACACTTTATGGAAACTATCACCCTTCAACAATCACTTAATTACTCACTTTGCCATCAACTTTATTCACAAACAATTACTTTATCTTCAATGGAACCCACAATACCCTATAATACCCTTACTTTATCTATTTTATTTACCCTTTTCTTAAAATTTGTGTCTCACCTCAATGGGACTACATTTGATGGATGAAGTGAGTACAATTTTTTTAACATATATTCTCCTGGGTAACACCGAGTGGTTTAGTGTTGACTTGGTTATGTAAAATTAGCTCAATTGACTCGCGCAACTCACATATATACATACTTGAATTTTCATAAAAATGAAAGCCAAACAATAAGTTCGGAAAATCTAAAAAATAGAGAAACTTTGATTATAAATTGCTAAATCACCCTTTTACATCTAATTTGGCACTATCTATTCTCTTCCTTTTAATTTTCTTAAAATTCTGTATTTTTTTATTAAATGGTTCAATTTTATTTTCTAACTTCCATCTCTTAAATTTCAGTTACTCTTAAATAATAATATAATATTTTTTGTAATTTCCATCCCCCCCCCCCCCCCCTCCCCCCTTTAAATTTTTTTTTTTTTTTATTTTGACTTTTTTAATTAAATTATTCAATTTTATTTTTTAACTTGCATTTGTAATTCTTTTAATTTCAGTTACCTTTAAATAAATAAAAAATTATAATCCAACGTAATACACAGATTTTGCATTAGTAAAACACATAATTTTTGTTATAATCCCGACTCATCATGCATGTATATTACTAATTAATATGTTGGGTTTTTTACTTAAATGTAATCTGATACGGAGTACTAAATATATATATAAGTCATTGAACAATTTGGAATGAAGTTCGAAACGATTTATCCAAATGAAACATAAATATTTATTGTTAATTACTACTATATTATATACTCCACTTTATTTATATTAATGGGTCGATTTGACTTTAAAGGATTACAAAAAGACTTAAGTCTGACATGATTTATTTAAGTAAATAAACTTTTTTTTAAAATTTAAACCTGATTTATTTATTAAATGAATCAAAAAAATATCTAGTGCGATGGACAAGCGCAAAAGAGAAAATGTGGAAACGTGTTGTTGTGCCTAAAATTTGGAGAGCGATTAAAACAATACTACTAGTCAACAACTTTTGATTTAACAAACATTGAAGTTGCTGTTTAATTACCAACACCAATTTAACTTACTTCCTCGTAAATTTCCTTAAAAACATCTAATCATGGGACAATAATATAAACGTTGAGGCCGGACGTCGTCTTTTATTGTGATTGTCTGTGAGTTGGTATTTTATTTTATTATTCTTCCGAGTCAAAATTAGTGTTGAAAATGATTTCCCATTTGATAAAGTACATTTTGATGTTGTCACCCAACTAATTAATTCAAGTTTGTGATTACTGGGCGTGCGGGTATTTAAAAATTCCGACCTGTCCGGCGGCAACACAATGCAATTCATTTTGAGTTAATCTTTTATTATCGAAATAATAATACATTATTTAGAGAAGAAATCTTGTAATTTTATATCTTCAATTGCTTAATTAATTCTTTTTACATGTTACATTAAAATCGAATTAAAATTATGACTCAATTGCATCATGTAATTGAGTGCACACAAGACTCTATATAAAATAACAAGATTTAAGTCACACTTGTATGCACTTAATTACATAAATTTGAGTCATTCTTGTGTACACTTAATATCTTGTACTATGATGATGAGTACAAGGAGAAAGACATGCTGTCCTCTCTCTCGTCCTCTTCTCTTCTGTCGTCAGGACAAGTTGTCATCTTCTCTCATGTCTCACTTCAACCCCGTTTTTCAGTCCCTATGAAGCACATTGTCATCGTTTATTGTTTTGTTCTATTAATATTTCATCATGTTGATTTCTCACTAAGTCCTAATCGTCTTCACAATTTGATTTCTTATGTTCCAAGATTATATCCTATAGACTCTCCATCTTGGGGGCTTGCTAGAGATACTATGTATCCAGGGTTGTGAAGATTAACAAAAGAACCAAAAAATTATGGAGAACATTAGTCAAGATATTGTACATTCTTTTTAGATTATATTTTATATATATATATTTTTTTTGTATAATTTGATTTGTTACTATTTGTACAGGATACATCATGTATATATACCCGATCACATTAATAAAATTATATGTGCACCAAAATATATCGTCTATGGGTGTCGTTTCTACCGCTTTCATTGTCATTTTCATTGGAAAATTTGAATAAAATGCCCCCTAAATTTTCAATAATGACAAAATGAGATAGAGGAATTATCGAGCCTCGTCCCACCTGTGGCGAATCATAGAGCCGAGGTATGCAGACAGTGACGGAGCTAGAAATTTAGAGTTGGAGACCCCGATTAACATTCAGAAAAGACGAAACGGAAGAAAGAATTATTGTAATTGAGAGAAATTGAACTCTGGTTTGAAATAACTGAGATCTTTTCTAAGGTCAATCACTGGGCCAACATCACTTAGAAATTATAATAGAGAAATTTGTGGGGGCGCAGTAACCCAGACCCCAACGTCCCTCCGTCTCTACACGCACGACACGGGGTGAAATTGTCATCTTCAAGTAAAGTGATACAACCATATATTAAAATACTTATGTTAGGATAAAGAAAGTTTGTCATTCTCCTTTAATTCTACGTTCACAAAAAACGCGTAACCGGCCTAACATCTTGGCATTTTGCACCCATTACATTACATAATCCTATTTCAACCCATTCTCTTCTCTTGTGCAAGCAAGAAAATAAAAGAGGGAAAATGGGAGACAAGGCAACATTAGCCAAGGCACAAAAAGAGCTTGAAGATTTGTACTTAGGAGTCCCAGATGATTCAGTCAACCTCACTTTCCAAGACTTTGCTCAAGTCAGGCACCAACACAATCATGTCCAAAAAATTCCATCACTACCCTTGGCCAAGCTTCCAAGCATAGACTTCAGTAAAGGCTTGGAAGCATCCTTTCAGAGACCTAATCACAATCTCCACCATCACCACAACCATCGGGCTGACGAAGGGCATCATCATCATCATCATGAGGAGGTTGGGGATCAGAGGAGCATGGTGTATGATGATGACATGAGCCATGTGAGTGGGATGAGTGTCAATTATGGTCTAGAGAGAGGGGGCAGGCGGAGGCCCGGGATTCCTCACTCCAATATATGCACCATTTGTAGTACCTCCATATATATTTTTCGTCACCGTTGCTTGGTAAGTGCATGATTTGATTTTTACTCTCCGTCCCAAATCAGTTTTCTACTAATTTGACCATGAAAACTAAGAAAAAGTGATGACAGTAAAAGTTTGACAACTTTATTAAGGACCGACAAAAAAGAAAAGTGTGAAAACTGATTTGAGACGGATGAAGTACAATTTTTGTGAATTAATTATAATAGGTTATAACAATAATTAAAATTAATTGTATTTGAGTTAGGTATGTGGAAGAGTTTATTGCAGGCAGTGTGTGAGCATGGGCATGGGGGAGATGACCGAAGGTAGAAAATGTATCGATTGTTTGGGGAGAAGATTCAGCCAAAGGTACGTAGTACTAATTACCTATGTTTTTAAAAAAAAAAAAATTGATTAAGGTCAGATTATTCACACAATTAACTTTATTTGAACTTATTTATTTGTATGGTTAGAATGAAGAATTAAATCATGAAAATTATGTTAGAAATGTTTCCTGTAGGAGTTGATAAAAGTGTCTTTTATTCAGAATTCTTTTATCATTGCAGGCCATGTGTATTGACTGATACTCCCTATTAATTTTATGTGAAAGTGATTCTATTATTATATTGGTATGACATAGTACTATTAGGTGTAAAATAGTGTGCTTTTACAGTTTTTAGTGTGTCTATTGAGTTCGTAGTGTGTTTTTACAGTTTGTATTAAAAAATAATTTATTATTTTTTCCACTAGAATGCAAATTAATCTGATCCATACAAAATTTATTGGGTAAGATTATAAGTCAAGGGCATTTCAGGATGGACAACTTTAATTTTTGTGCAGTATAATAAGATAAATATGCCGGCCAATAATTAAATACTACTCCTAAGCTAGCAATTTATGTCAAAATCAGGAGTTATATATAAAAACTTGCTTAGCTAGCTAGCTAATTAGCAGTATCCATATATATTATACTTTTTTTGGTGCATTATTTAATTTATTTATGTGAAAAGGTACATGCACAAGGCAGGGGATGTAGGATGCTGCATGGGGTATTCATCAGTGGTGAAGCAACAAGAGCTCAAGTGGGCGGAGAAGGGGGCGCGGAGGAGCAGAGAAAACCGAAGCGTGATGATGGTGTCGAGATCAAGAAGCCCTGTCGTCGGCCTAGCAACGCCCAACAACGCTCCTTCTTTTGTCATGAACTCACCCACTAATCACCATCCCATGCCTTTCTAGTTGCATTGTCATCTATTCATAAGTCTTCCTGTTTAATTTATTTGAGAATTAAGGATGCTGATTATATATATGTTTATTTATATTTATTCGTTTGGGTATTTTGTCTTATTTTTACATATTCCATGAATTTGCACTATATTTTAAATCTTTTTTGTATAGGGTCTTTTATTGTAATACAGTATATGTTATGATTAATTAAGATCTCATTTCATCAGTATACATGCAGCTCTGTAACATGTTCTTGGAAACACACGTTTTTTTTATATTATAATTAGCTTGAATTGTTTTATGTTATTTTTATTATTAATTACTCCAATAATTAGTGAATTTTTATGCAAGTCATGTCCATATCGAGCTGTGATTCCTTTTTTTCAAGTACCATTTTTAGTACATGAGTATCAAAATTTAAAAAATGCTTAATTTTAGGAATTATATTCATTTTAAAATAACTAAATAATGACATTTCACATGCAAAATAGTGACACTTTAAAAACTACAACATTTTATCATAAATTTTTTGTTTTTATGTTTTAATATCATTTGAAAACATTTTATTTTTGTTAGGTTGAAATATATTAAATCTTATGAAATTACACCAAGGTTTAATTCAATATATTTCTCAGCTTAAATGAGTAGTATTATTAAAAGAAAAAAGATGGGAGGATCACAACCCGGCAAGTAGTGATATTAAGCGAACTGAGTTGCTCGTGAGTTTGATTTGTTAAGGCTCGAACTCGGCTCGTTCGTATAGATAAACGAGTTAAGCTCGAGTTCATTTTTTCGCATCAATGTAATCGAACCGAGTTCTACTTGACTCAAGCTCAAACTTCAACTACTCCACTCGACTCGAATAACAGCTATGTCGACAAAGAAACACGAAAAGAAAGGAAAAATAGAATGGGCCCTAACAGCCCAATAGCTAAATGGTAAGCAAAAAGGCTAAGGCCTGCGAACAAAAAGAAATGCCCAAAAATGTGGGCTTAGGTTTATTCACTCGCTTTATGGTTTTTTTTTTCTCTCCCCTGAACACCTTTAAATTTATCTCCAACTACAAATATAATACTAGCCAAATAATTTAAGCAATGAGCATTTGACATTTCACATGTTGCTGCTCATTTTAACTCGAATAAGAACTTGGAGCTGAAAGACAAAAAGTTTTCAAAAAATCTACCAAAAATGCAAATTACACACTATAAAAGAATAGAAAATTATTATGTTGCTATTCGACTCTTGCCTTGTGATTTATTTATCGGCGGCATTTTAGGAGGATTTCACGGCAGGCACAAATGTGACGGAAATTCGACTCTTGCCTTGTCAAAGGTTACTACTTTATCCGTCTCAACGAAAGTTACTACGGAGTATTTTTTTTATTTTGCTCTATCATTTCATTTTTTTGATAAACTACTATATCACTCAATCTATCTTTAATGTATTTATTTATTTTTTAATCAAATGCTTTTTTTTTTCTTAAAACATAACTATCATGCTTATTTAACTTTATAATTTACAGTTGTTAGACATTAAATTTAAAAAAATATTAATTCTTTATGTATAAAAACATTAAAAATATTTAAAAAATAGTATATAGATAAAATAGTACTATATGATAGTGTTGTTTTAAAAAAAAATCGAATTGCCAACAAAAAAACAAAAAAAATAAAATTAGAGAGAATAGTATAGGAGTATAATATAATTCTCAAAATATATACCCAAATTCTAACTAACATTATAATATACTAGTAAATGAAATACTCAATGTGCGTGGGATTTCCAATCCCATTCTCAACCCGCCTCTGTATAAATGCCAATAATCTCTGCTGCAGATACCTGTTCAAAAAATTTGGTTCAACAAATTCCCCTAAAATCAATTACTCTTCACCCCGTTCTCGTACTTCGCTGCTATCAATGGCGGTCGGCAGCTGCGCTATTTCGTCCGACGACGTCGTCGTCAAGTCCCCCACTGACAGGCGGCTATACAGATTCATACAACTCACCAACGGCCTCTGCGCTTTGCTAGTTCACGATCCCGAGATTTACTCAGATGAACCTTCTGGAGGCCTAAATAAGGACAACAGCGAGGACGAAGAAGACGAGGATGAAGATGATGAAGAAGACGAGGACTCCGATGAAGGCGATGAGGATGAAGATGACGAGGAAGACAATGAAGAAGTAAAGGAATCTAAAGGCTCGGCACAGAAGAAGGTCAGTTCTTTTGCAACTGGATGCTCTGAATTAGAATTGAAAATAATGGATATTTATTCATTTGAGTTCTGTTGAGCTATGGAATAGTGCCTTTTCTGCTTCTTATTCTGTTGTGTTATTTTGGCAGGCTGCGGCAGCACTGAGTGTTGGAATGGGAAGTTTCTCGGATCCTAATGAAGCACAGGGCCTGGCGCACTTTTTAGGTTTTCAAATTTACTTTGAGTTGCAATAGTTCTGTGCAATTGAATACTATATATTTTGTTTTATTCTAGAGTTTTTTTATGGGAAGGATAGGGATAACTGATTAAAGAACTGAATAGATTTTTACTGGATAATTGGCCTAATATTACTAGTCCGTGACCTTGTGATGTTAACTGCCTAATCATTAGCTTGTGTTACACGGCCGATTAAAAAATAAGGTAAACAGGAAGCATTATTGTACGTCGTTCCAATTTATGTTTCCTATTAAAGGCGCATGGATTATACTTGGTGATTTTAAATTTTAAAGGTATTCAGATAGGTTTAGCAAAGTAGGTCTAGGGTCACGATGGTATAAAGCATGAAGAAGTCGAAGCTCGTAAAATGCTCACAAGTAGCTGCATAACTACTTTCTTGTGTATATAGAGTTGATATTCTTGGCTGGCGTAAAAAAAGGAATTGTTTATTTCATTCTGTTCTAATTTACAAAGGAAATGTGTATCCATTCGGTCCTTGTTACTATCTTTCCTATTCAGCAGAAATTATTCTAATGAATGAAAGTGGACAATACTATATCTACTTGCTAACTGGACACTCACATGGGGAAAGTTGTGATTGTTTGTAGAAAGAAGCAAATCTACAGCTGTCCTTAAACTCATGATTTTCACTTCATGAAATGAGAATCAATGTTTTGTTTTATGCTGGAAAAAGGATGATTAGAGTGGTACAGACTATTAAATTACGGAATTTGATTTCCAAGACATTTCTATGATGTAATTCGGAAAAGTCTAGAATGTTATGGGTAAAGCAAAATCATAATTCATCTTGTTACTTTAATTATGTGGCTAACAGCTCTAGGTGTTATAAAGTGTGCCTTCTGAGGATATAGCAACACTATGTCTCAGCTGAGCATATATAGAATGGCAAATAGCAGATGACTTACTATGTAAATTTTATTGCAGAGCACATGCTTTTCATGGGGAGTACTGATTTCCCAGATGAAAATGAGGTGAGTTAATTTTGCGCGATGTGGTATTACTTATTTGCTTAAATGTTTGTGGCGCTTTGTAGTCTGTTGACTTCCCCACACCTCTTAACTTAGAAAAGGGAAACAAAACAGCTGCTGGCCCATTTGAATGGACCATTTTCCAGCCACTTGTTATGGCTTTGAGCATAACTTTTTTGCATCCAGGTTTTCCCCATGGGTGAATGCATATGGTTGCTGTTATTTTGTCTTAAGTTTTTATTACATGGTGCAAGGATAGCGAGCCATGTGCATGAATGTTCTTTTCTTGTATTGCAAAAAGTGTTAAAAGCCATACAAACATGTCACAGGACTCACAGCCCATCTGTGGTCAGTCTGATCATGCCACCTCTAAGTCTGATCATAGGTGACCACCGTCAAAATTGCTCCTGAAAGAAACCTTTCAAAGAATCATAAACATAGGAAATAACTATGGAATCAGAAACTAAGTCAAAAGGGTCTGAATATAAGTATTTGGCAAATTTTAAAGCATGGGTGTTTTGTTCTGGGACTCCTTATGTTTTGCATGTGCCTTGTACAATCATATGTGTTCTTAGTTCAGATAGAAATTTGGTTTCCTGGATTGACTCTTCTGTTTTCTAGTATGATAGTTACCTGTCTAAGCATGGAGGTGCGTCAAATGCATATACAGAAACCGAGCATACCTGCTACCACTTTGAGGTTAAAAGGGAGTTTCTCAAGGGTGCTTTGACAAGGTAAAATTTAGGGTTTCTAAGTATTAATTCAAGTTGTCACTTTTGCTTACTTGCAATGAACAGGCTGCATAGCCACATTAGACAATCATCAATGTTATTTCTTGTTATTATCTGTTCATAGAAGCCCCGTAAGTTCTTAAAATAGAGAATGCATCACGACTCAATTCATTTGCTTCTTACTTCTTGGTTTTATTTATACTCAATATTCAATAACCTTTAGAAGTCGGCTAGTATTGCTTGCACAATTGAGAAATAATTTAGTTTCTTCTAAGCTTTTATTTTTATATTGAGTTCTGAATGACATTATCATGTGTTCAATCATTACTGTTTTTCTCCTATCTTGTAGTTTTATGTTTGGCTCCATTTCAATCTCATTAATGCTTTGCTTCCTCCTGTCTTCTAGTCTATGTTTGGCTCCATTTCTATCTCATCAGTGCTTGATTCATTTATGGCGTTCTCACTCTTATGCTGTGAATGGCATACTTATTTTTCACTCGAATTGACATTTGCCTAGTATATCCGAGCATCACAAGAATTTTTCTATGGAAAAAAGGCACTAATGGCTCCTCTAGTTCTTTTTCTCCTCCATGGCATTTCAATATTGAATATGTATTTCACCACAAGCATTGGGATCAGCCTATAAGATACAGAGAGAGAAGTATGCAACCTGATGGCTGACATTGATCATATGTCTGCTTCAAATTGCCTTTAATGATAAAACCTTTTTTGTCCACTTACTATTTCTTTGTAAATGTCTTCTTTTAAATATTATTTTTGACAGGCAGGTTTTGAATAAACTACTCCGTCTGTCCCCCTATAAGTTTCCCACTTTCCTTTTATGGATGTCCCACAATAAGTTTCCCATTTCATATTTTTCCATTTTTGGCATATGATTTTCTCTCTCCCAATCACATCACTTACACTTTATCTATTATTTTATCATACTTCATCTCACACTCATCTATTATTTTCTCTCTCACCATCACATCACTTGTACTACATCTATTATTTAATCATATTTCTTAATCAAAACAACCAAAAGAAAGGGGAAACTTATACCGGGACGGAGGGAGTATTATAGAGCTGTTTTTGTGATGGATTTTGTTTATCTTCTCATTCTGAAAATTATGCATCTTTGTGCCACCCTGATCAAGCATGAATCACCATCGTTTGGGATGCTTCGAATTTTTTTATGTTCTAGAGGCAAACAAAATTATTTCTTCTCACTGAATAGATATGTTTAATTTCAAATTCTTCAGTAAGATGCCCTAATACATGATTTAGTACTAAATGAAGCATATGTGAAATACACATCAACAAGAAAATGTTTAAAAGTTACTGTCTTACTTTAATTGTAGTCGTGCATTCTTTCGTAACATGCAAGACTTTAGTCTTTACCACATCCAGAAAAATGCAAAACGAAATTAGTTTTCCAAATTTAACATGAAATTGATCCTCATGTTGTGTGTAGATTGTAAGCATTTCCTAACAAAGAATGTTGTGGTTTCTAAGCTGTGTGTGTGTGTATGTGTCTGAATATATATGAAACTTCTGTTATCACATGACATGATTTAGTTTGATGATATCCATTTTAAATTGACAATGTCATACTTTACTGTGATTGAGTATAAGTTCTCTGTTCTGCAACTGCAAGGGATTATTATTTCCTTTTTAATGTGTTCCTGAATTGGAAAAATTAAGAGGTTGATAGCGTTTTTTCAGGTTTGCTCAATTTTTCACTTCTCCTTTAGTTAAAGCTGAAGCTATGGAAAGGGAGCTGTTAGCTGTGGATTCAGGTCCATTCATGTTTCCTTCCCCCGATGTTCAGTAGTTATGATTAAATATAATATATACTGTCCAGTACATCTATTAGTTTATGTGCTTCCACCTAAGCTTAATGCTGTTTTTTAAAACGTCAATTGGTTACAGAATTTAATCAGGTTCTGCAAAATGATTCATGCCGCCTGCAACAACTGCAGTGCTATACATCAGCGCCTGGTCATCCTTTCAACCGGTTCTTTTGGGGTATTTTTCACGTTCAATTAATTGGCTCTGTGTTCATCCTCAAGTTTGTATGTGGTTTATATATTGGTTACTACATTTTCTAGTTCACTTTTTGTAGGGAATAAAAAGAGCTTGGCTGATGCTGTGGAGAAAGGAGTTAATTTAAGAGATCGTATTCTGAAATTATACCATGACAATTATTATGGTGGATCAATGAAGCTAGTAGTCATAGGAGGAGGTAAGTTTATCCATACTGTTTCATAAGTAACTGGGATTCAATTTTTAGGTCTTAGGTCCAAATTAATCCTACTAACTTTTCTGTATATGTTTGCAAAGTACACTGCAATGTTTTCAGTGACAACTTATCCACACAACTCAACGTCTTAACTGCATTATCAATCCTTCAGTCTGTGTTGTCTTTGTTAATCTCAGATATAAAATTAAGTTAATGAACAATCTGCTAGCAAATGAAACTACCTATGGCTTCATTATCTAGGTAAGTGAAAACTTGCCCCATTGACTTGCAGTTACCTCTGTCTGTTTGTCAAAAACGCAACACCCCTAGGAGCTAGTGCCGTTGGTGGTATTAAAGAACATTTAAAAGAAATTTAAAGATTCATTTAAAGTAAAAAAAAATTAAAAGTTGAGTCTCACTTATATTCAACTGGTTACATGTAGATATGACTTTTCACCAGATTGGGCAACTCCAATCTACTTATTTTTAACGATGGACATTTCTAGCTATTTACACGTAGATGATCCCCTTGCTTTAATGCTTTAGTCCAATCATCTCTGATACTTAATATCTCATTCTAATCATGTGAGTAGAGTGAAATTTTTATATTGCACCCGAGGGTTGAGCCATAAAAATTCTCATAATAAATTTTATTGATATATATTTGATCTGGAGGCTGGGAATCTTAATCAAGCAAAATGGAAGCTTCTATTGTTATCTCGGTTTATTAGTATGTTAACCAACGATTAAGGAGGTAGTAGACAAGCCACTCTTAAAGGTTATGGCCAAGGTCGAGACTGAGACAAAGATAGTAGAGTAGATGGAAATTCATATTTTGTACTCCCTCCGTCCCGATATAAGTTTCCCCTTTCTTTGGGGTGTTTTGTTTAAGAAATATGATAAAATAATAGATGTAGTACAAGTAATGTGATGGGGAAAGAGAAAATAATTGATGAGTGTGAGATGAAGTATGATAAAATAATAGATAAAATATAAGTGATGTGATTGAGAGAGAGAAAATAATATGCCAAAAATGGAATGAGAAACTTACAGTGGGACATTCATAAAAGGAAAGTGAGAAACTTATAGTGGGACGGAGGGAGTATATATTAACAGGTAAAGAGACCCCCATATATATAGTGAGTAGAAACTAGGTTACAATTTAATCCTATTAGGAAAACCTAGATATACAAGTAAACCTAAATATACAAGGAAGGAACTATACATAAACTATACACTACTCCCCCTCAAACTGGAGCATATATATCAACCATATCCAGCTTGTCACAAAATCCTGAGAAACATACGGTTTAGTGAAGATATTGGCAACTTGGTTGGATGAAGAAGTACATGGAGTGACAATTTTCTGGCTCATTACACACTCACGGATATAGTGGCAGTTAACCTCGATATGTTTAGTCCTGTCATGAAAAACTGGCCTGTTCCTCAAGCAGAGTCTTAACTCAAATCATCTCAGTAGCAGTATGGGCCATAGTTCTTTACTCAACCTCGGCAGAAGATCTAGCAACACTATTTTGTTTCTTACTCCCCCACGTTACTAAATTTCTGTTAGAGACTTAGAGTCAAGGGAATGGAACACACACCACAGGGAAGTTAGAGCATAGTTTTGAAAGGCGCGCCTCGGTCGAGGCTATAGGTAAAACGCCTTTCTACACTTTTTTAGGGCGCTGTTTTCCAGGCGCGTGCCTTTGGGCGCCTTTTTCGGTGCGGCTTAGGCGCGCCTTTGGTCGCCTCTTGTACATTTTATTTTCATCTTTAAAAAGTAGCACTTTTAGTTCATTTTGAAAAAAAACGTTTTCTTCTTTTTAATATTGCTGAACACTTTTTTCCTTTTTAATATAAGAAAGGAATTAAAAATTAGGAAACATTTTAGTATTTGGAAAAAAAACTAGGGTTTTTCAAAACCCTTATTTGCGCGCTCTCCTCCAGCCCCTTATTTTCAAAACCCTTATTTGATGAGAATGAGGACTAGTTTCTGAATATTATGTGTTTTTTAATTGCTGTTTTTTATGTTTTTTGTGTGTGAGTGAAGTATATCTTCACTATTCTAGACTTTTTAGCATTAATTTCATGTTTGCATTATGTTTTAATGTTTATTTATGCCCCTTTAGTAGTATTATGTGGATTTATGTGGTAGAATATGTGTGAAATGTGTTTACAGGATTATAAAACAGTGTTTAGGAAAAATGTACAAGAGGCGCGCCTTGCGCCTCGGGCTGTAGAACCCCTCTTGTGCCTTTAAAAACTATGAGTTAGAGACATAAAGACTGAAAATATTAATAGGAAAACAAGAAAAAGGATGTTTATATAAGTAAGAAGTCGAAATAGATGTAGAAGAGAAACAACCAAAGAGCGGAAATCAGGACCCAGATAATCAGAGGAGATATGGTTAGACAAAGGATGTCTTAGTACGAGAACGAATACCTTTGCGTGGAGCAATGGATAAATCAGTTGTGGAAGGTGGAGGACCGTCAGAAGCTGCAGGCAGAGGACTGGGTGGGGGACATGAGTTAGGCTCTGTCCGAGGATGTCTGGTATAGGAGATATAGACAATGGGTTAGGTAAAGGAGTAGAGGCCAATGTATCAGATGACTTAACCGAGTTGGGAAGAAGTAAGGCCGTGACTCACAAAACGTAATCTCAGCACAAGTGTAATGCCATTTGGTGAGTGGATCAAAGAATATGCATTTAATAGATCGAGGCGACAACTTATCCTGCTCTAATACCATGTCATAGAGATAGTAGAGTAGATGGGAATTCATATTTTGTGTATATTAACAGGTAAAGAGACCCCCATATATATAGGGAGTAGAATCTATAAGGAAAACCTAGATATACAAGGAAATATACATAAACTCTGCAACAGAGACCATAGGCTACATACATGTAATTAGCTAACTGAAAGTGACAAATGCAATCACATGCACATCCTTGAAAATATACTGGTGGCTGGTGCTTCACTTCTTATTCTCTTGTTGGCTATCTGTTTCCTTTGCTAATCCCACATGATGAGGTTGTTAATTTGGTTAACTCTGTGATACTCCCAAGAACAAGTTGAAAATGTTAATAAATAAGAGGGCAGCCACGGATCTCAATTTCCTAAATCCTAATTGAAGCTGTTCATATTGTTATTCTCTCTTAACGAAAGTGAATTGACTGATGATTATTTATTTTCTCATGTGAATGATGTCATCAAGAAAATTGTTGAAATATGTAACAGTTGAGGAGTAATTTATACTTGACTTCTTACTAACATGATGAATATAAGGTGGTTCTGTCTATGCTGGCTCTGCTCTTTATATATTTTTATTTAATATGCAGACGTTTGAAATTGCAGATGCCTGAACTGACAAAAAAAAAATCTCCATGGCCACACAATTTTTTATTGCTATTAGAGATTCTTGAAGAGAGACAAGTAACAATGTGCTGTTATCTTTCTTCTCTTGACTGTCGAATTTAAATCCTGCAGAGTCTCTTGATGTACTTGAAAGCTGGGTCATTGAATTATTTAGCAGTGTCAAGAAAGGCCTCCTTGTTAAGCCAGAATTGGGGTTAAACATTCCTATTTGGAAGAGTGGCAAACTTTATAGGTTAGAGGCAGTTAAAGATGTTCATGTCCTTGATTTGTCCTGGACATTGCCTTCTCTGCGGAAAGATTATTTAAAGAAAGCTGAAGATTACCTTTCTCATCTGCTTGGCCATGGTAAGATGCTCTTCTGCTGTTATAACTCTTCCACGTGATATAGTTAATTTGCTTTGATAGATAGCGAGAAACAATTATTTTTCTGTGTTTTTGCATCCCTTTGCTCTTGAACTCAGACTCTATTGTTTTCAGGCAGTCACGTATCACTTTCAATAATATTAAATAACTTTGTGAGTCCAGGTTGAGAGAAATCACGTTGGTTGTAAGTACAAATGTCAGTCGTTTGGTACTGGCCCAATGAAATTTGTGGAGGTAAAGAAAATTTCAAAGGCATTATTAGATCCTCAAAGTGTCTGTTTCAGGGTATGGGGTTATGTGGGATGTATGCCTCATGCCTCTTAATTAAGGCCTGAATGTCTCCGGTAGAGGAGACGCTGAATTAATCTTGTTGAGGTTGTGAAAAGTATGGAGGGCGTACTTTATTTAACAGGGAGTAGCTTAGAAATAAAACTTCATGCCTGCCTCTAATAGCACTTTAATTTCATGCAGTAGGATCTAAGCTTGTATAAGTATTATATAAATTGGATAATTTATATTGATGCCGTTGACTTAAATGAAACTAAATAATTTGAAGATGCAAAAAGAGATGAAGACAGGGAATTAGGGCATGATAACTTGAGTCTCGAGGCATTTCCACATGGATTTCATCACTCTAGTGCTCTACCAAAAGAAAATCATGATTGGAATTTCTCTATTTATGAATTCTTATTAGCTTGCTTAGATTGATACTTGGTCATGAAATATCTCAACAGTTGCCTCCATACTTCAATTTTCCTTATTTGCACGTCTTTTCTTGTTCTTTTTAACTGCATGCATCACCTTATCTAGACTTATGATTAGTATTAAACGGATCGTCCTGTCACACATTTATTTTGGCCTCATCCTGTTGTTTTAACATTCATCTCTGCCTCCTAGAGAATGAATTGATCTCATCTTTGGATGAAATCAAGTATAGCAGGTGGAAGAGAATGTTTAGCCTTTCATCTTTCAGATGTCACTTTAACATGCAAAAATCAAGGCCATGATCTGCTTGGGCATGTAACTTTGTGTTTAAAAATTTATTCTTTTCCTTTCTTTTGGAGTGCATACAAATGCTTATGAACACGTGAATACGATTATGGCTGAGGCTTCTAAGTTCTTAAACATGATGAAAAAAATAATATGATTGCAGAGGGCAGAGGAAGTTTGCTTTTCTTCTTGAAATCTAGAGGCTGGGCATCTTCCATATCAGCTGGTGTTGATGATGAAGGAATGCATCATTCTTCTATAGCATATATCTTCGGCATGTCTATACACCTCACGGACTCTGGCTTAGAGAAGGTAATTTTTCCCTTTTCTTACACAGAGCATTGGAAAGATTCATGGTATATACAAGATATACACTCGATATGTGCGGAAATTATTAATTGCAATGATATAATATTCTGTGAATTCTATCCACGATTTATCCATTTTTTCTCTTTGTTGGTCCAACACAATTTTTATTTTATTTAAATAATGTATATAATAAAAGTATGAAGGACAGAAACAAAGAAAGACTAGGAGAAGGAACAAATGGAGCGAAAGGTCGGTGCTAAGTTAAAGGAGGGAAAGGAATGAAATTTCACTTTTGGAAAATGAGCCATTCCTCTCCTACATGAGAGGAATGAACCTCATTCCTTAATACAGTCATATACATACCAAACACCTCCTACCTCTTTTCCAGTGTAGCGGTTCATCTGACCATATTAAATGCATAACAGATTGCAACATCTTGTGGTTCTTTGATTTGAGGTTGAAAATAAAGTGGCATTGAAAGTAGCTCTTGCTAAACCCTCATAATGATTCACACAATTCAAGTTAAACATTCAAAAGGAGTAATAGCTAATTCTATGAAAGGTTTGTTGAAAGTAGTACATTAATAGAAAATTCTGAATATTCCGACTCCCTTCTTTAAATGTCTGAGTTTGTCCTGCCCATAAATATTACTATCTATTTATTGTTGAGATGTGAAATTGTGCATCTTGGTCTTGTTTTACCAGTCAAGCTTGACTTGGCATGGCTCTCTGGAATTGTATTCTAGTCTATCAGTTATGATGCTCATGTCAGTTATGCTGTTGATGATGTAGATCTTTGAAATCATTGGCTATATCTATCAATATATCAAACTGTTGCGTCAAGATTCTCCTCAAGAATGGATATTTAAGGAGCTCCAAGATATTGGAAATATGGAGTTCAGATTTGCAGAAGAGCAACCTCAAGATGATTATGCTGCAGAACTTTCTGGTATTCATAATCATAACTTTAGTTTCTAAAGTTTTCAATTCACATTCTGGTTATCTTAGTAAATTTCTTTGTCCATTTCAAGTTCTTTCATATAGCTTGATTCTCTCTTTGATGTTGCTTGTTTGGACATCTATGACATTCTTATTTACAACTGTGCTCTTCCTGTGTTTTGGTCTAGTTGATGTGTGTCAACTGATGCACTAAACTGATTTCTTTCCTTTATGCCATGAATCATATTTGGGTTTTCATAAGTAATTCGACTCCAGTTTAAATTCCAGAAAATTTAAATCTCCAAATCAAATAATAAGAACAAAGTAATTTGGAATGCTCTGAGAAAATCATAATTTGTGGGGTTTGATAGCATAAGTATGACAAAATGATATTATGACGAAAAAAATAATCATGGAATACCATTTAAAAGAATTGGGTTCCATTATGCTATGCAGTCTTAAGGTAATGATCTGTTTTGCTTTATTGGAACATAAAGTTTATTGCGCGCCGTGTTGGAATCACGAGATACCCATGGTTGAGTCATGTTAAGTAATATTGTTAGTTGTTTAGGGGATACCTGGTTTCAGATTTAACTAGGAGTTGGAGTATTGTCTTTTAATCTCTTTTTGCAGTGCTTGATTGTATTTTCCTAAGGAATCCCTCATAGTAACTTTTTAACACAGAATCAGCATATTTATTCATGGCATTTAAATGTTGTAAGGAGACATATAATAACAAGAAAAGTGTGAATTTCTCTTGTCAGCCCACTCTTAGAGAATCCCTTGTTTTGCAGGGTTCTTGTAATTTTGGGTGCTCCATATTAAAAGATAAATGAACAAAATTGTTTATATGCACAGGCTTTTTTAGTGAAATCATGCCCTTTGAAAAGAAATGGTAAAGGATCAACTGTTTATTCTTATTGGGATAAAAACCCTGTGCATTCTAGTATCATATTTTGTTGAATATTGTTGGTAAATGCTTTAGGTGTACATTGTTTGACAATATTTCTTATTATGCTTGTTTCTATTTTGGAAAAGACAACAAATCATGAAACGTGGATGATATTCGTAGAAAAATTATTATGTTTGCAGAAAGGTTCTTTGGGATCTTTGCTTGTACTGAATGAGGCCATTTAAATTACTATTGTCCATCATTGCAGAGAATCTGCTTGTTTATCCTCCAGAGCATGTTATCTATGGTGACTATGCATATGAAGTCTGGGATGAGGAGATGATAAAATATCTAATGGATTTCTTCAGGCCTGGAAACATGAGAGTTGATATTTTAACCAAGTCTTTGAAGAAGTCACATGGTAATGTCCTATATGTGTGTGATTGCTTTATTACTCCTATATTTACGTGCTTCACATTTCCTACAAATAGTAGCTTTCTGGATATATCAGAAAAAATTATGGAAATCCCATAAAATGCCCTCCTTTCATGGGTAAGGCATGTTATATCTGTGAAATTAGGTGAATGTGTGGTTTGCACTTGTTATTTGATTGTATACAATCAGATTCTTCAGTCATCTATGGTGGTTTGATGACAGAGCCTTATTTTGCGCAAAAGCAACTTCGATTCAAAGTGATTTCTTATCAAACTAGAAGACAAACTCATTTTCATGGGAGCTGTACTGTGTTGGTTTAGTTATTTTTGTCAAACAGAGACCCGCAGTTGTATCTTTCATTTAAAAAATATGTGAACAACAAATAGAATTAATTGGCCTTTTACCAAACTTCAATATGTTCATCTTTCTGCAGTGATGATTTTAGGCAGATAAGATCAATGCTGTTAATTAACCTTAAGGATGAGTACTCCAAGATATAAGTCTAGGGAGACATAATAAGCTTTGTGTGAAAATTGTATTTGTTAATATCATAGTAGTTGCTTTTCTATTAGTTGGTTGACCTAGGAATCTAATTACTGCTGATGGTCATTGATGATACGCAACTTATAGTGAACTATTTGTTTCTACTTCTGCTATTTTTGGTTCATACAACAAAATCATGATTTATCATTCAAGTCACAAAAAAACATTTCTATTTTTTATTTTATTTTACTTTTAATAATTAGTATTATATTTTCTCCAAGGCATTTGGGTCAAGGATTAGTTTATTAAGGCCAATTGTTCCCCAAATTATTAATCCTCCCAAGTCTTTTTCTTGGATTTCAGATATCCAGCAGGAGCCATGGTTTGGATCACAATATGCTGAGGAAGATATTCCACCTTATCTGATGGACCTATGGAAGGATCCTCCGGAAATTGATTCCGCTTTGCATTTGCCCGCAAAGAATGAGTTCATTCCATGTGATTTTTCCATACATGCAGATAAGGTGTCTTCCCATTTTGCAGATGCATTGTCTCCAAGATGTATACTTGATGAACCTTATATGAAGTTGTGGTACAAGCTTGACAAGACTTTCAAACTTCCTCGTGCAAATACATATTTCCGCATTACACTAAAAGGGGGATACAGCAACATAAGGAATGCTTTGTTGACTGAATTATTTATATTGCTTCTTAAAGACGAGCTAAATGAGATTATTTATCAGGTCTTTTCTTATGCTCTTTTTTTGGCTGTTTCTTATGATCTTACTCTACATTTTTGGGTGTGATAATTGATTATATTTAATTTGACTGCAGGCAAGTGTAGCAAAATTAGAGAGTTCTGTTTCTCTATACGGAGATAAGTTGGAGCTAAAGCTCTATGGTTTCAATGACAAGCTTTCAGTTCTCTTATCTAAAGTTCTGGCTACAGCTAAGTCATTTTTGCCAAAGGAAGATCGCTTCAAGGTATATAATTTTTTGTTCCTTCAATGAACTAAGAAGAAATTTAATGCTAACTCTATTCTTTTCTTGCGAGTTTAAAATTAAAGATAAAATGAAGGCTGTGGGGATTGAAATTTAGAGTTTTTAGTTCAAAAGAAGAATGATTAGTTTTGGTTATAATGAATGGACTGTGGTCAAAATGTATTTCATTTGGATTTTTTTCTTTTTCTTTTGTAAAACCACCAAGAATGGAGTTTGCTGTCCTTTTCTCCTATACGTGCACTTTTTCAACTCCTTTCTTTAAATAAAATTATATCATCCGGTGTGATTTGATTAGACCTTATATGGTTAGTTTTTGACATGTCTAGATCTTGGAGACTTGCAGTTAAATATATAGATGCATAGTCAATTTCAAGTCACTTAGGATGGGGTATAGGTTTGCATATGATCATGGCTCACTGGTTCTGTATTTTCTACAAAATTATGACAATATACATCCACTCTATCTGTCCAATACTATGATTTTGGTTTATAACTTTTGTATGTTCTTTTTTTTTTTTTTTTTTTTGACGGGGGCTTTTGTATGTTCATCTTAAGATGACTTTGCTAAAGAAGTTCTTTATTTTTATTTTTTTTGTCTTTATTATTATTATTTTTTTTTATTTCAGGTTGTTAAAGAAGATATGGAGAGAACTTTGAGAAATACCAACATGAAGCCTCTAAATCATGCTGCTTATTTGAGACTGCAAGTTTTATGTCAAAGTTTCTGGGATGTGGAGGAAAAGCTATGCTTGTTAAATGACTTGTCGCTTGCAGATTTAAAGGCCTTTTTGCCTGATCTTTTGTCCCAGGTTTGGAATCAGTTATATATATACATATATATATATATGTTCGAGTAAATGACTTCATTAACATAAATTTTCATGTTCCATGTGATTGGCATCTTTTTTTTTGCATTTGTGAAAATTGGGAAAATTATTGAGATCCCTTGTAACCCTATATGCATTTAAAGCGTCTTCAATGAGTTCGATTTTCTTAATTTTAGCGTCATTAATGTAGTTTTCAGATTGGAACTTTTTTAGAATATGACTGACTGCTCAAATAATTGTTTCTGGGAGTTTTGTGCAATAATAAGAGTTTGTGTTTGTTGTAGAATTAGGAGAATCAAACCTTATTGACGATGTCAAATAATGTCTGGAAAAGTGGGTGTTGTTGTATTATTATATTAGAAAAGTAGTGTAGTCGTATTATTATTTTAGAAAAAAGTAGGTTGGGTATTATAATATTAGATTTAATGATAGTACGATACTCCCTCCATTCCACTTTAACTGTCGCTTTAGAAAAAAATTGTTCCAAAATATCGTTGCCTTTGGTTTTCCAAGGGATATTAATTTTTTTTTTCAACTTTACCCTTTTCATTAATAACATGTAAGAGAGTATAATAATGATTCATTAATAACTTGTAGGGAAGTCATTTTATACAAATAATCATTAGTAATAAATGACTTTAATCTGTGTGAATCAAAAGTGACAGTTAAAGTGAAACAGAGGGAGTATTTATTGTGTTTTTGTGCGTGTGTGATTCCGTGTGTGTGTGTGTGTGTGTGAGAGAGAGAGAGAGAGAGAGGAGTTGAAAGGTCGGGCCCAGGGAATATTGAAAGACAAAGTCTTCTTTTTTTTTTTGATTCTGGTAGATATTGAAAGATAAAGTCTTAGAGCAAACAGAAATTGAGTACTGGGAGATTTTTTTAAATCTTGTCAGTTCTAGACCAAACAAGGGCCAGGTAAATTATCCTAAGCAAATGGATGGGAGAAGATAATTTTTCAGTTACCATACCGATTAAATGTTAACTTCCAGTCCTACTGATATGGTAATATGCGATTGCATACAAACAATTCAAGCTTGACAATTTGACATGAAGGTTGTGGGAAATAATTTTCATTTTTTTGCCAGAAAGATTTTGTGGAAACATATTCCCATAGAGAAGAAGACTTGTGCACTATGACCATACTACTCCAAACCTTCATAAAGCTTTATCCTCTTATTTGGGCTTGACTACTTTTTCCTCATTCACTACCCTCAGTACCCACATCTATACCAGATCGGCGGTAAAATAGTGATGAGGAAAATCTGAAAATGGATCCTTATATGGAGTTGTGTTCTTAATACAGTGTTCCACATAGTTTTTATTGAACTGGGAATTAAGGGAGCTGAATTTAATGTCGAGTTTCCAAAGTTAATTTCGGGCTTGTTTATGCCAATACCTGAAGCCTCAGTTGCAATATGGCTGTAGTGTTTTGTAGAGTAATTGTTTCAGCTTTGTTCTGATAGGAATAAGAGAACTTTTGAGGATATTGAAGAACCTTTAGAGGAGGGATGGGGATAGGGTTATGTTTAGAGCTTCTTTATGGGTCAAATCATACAAGACTGAATACATTTCTTGTATCAGATATGTAGCTAGGGAGTGGGGTTGTTCTATAGTTTGGCTTCTGTTTTGTATTTTTTGATAATGGATGGCTTGCCCCTTGCCATGCTGTTTTTCTTTTTAAAGACCTTTAGCATTTTTATCAAAATGATTTGCAAAATTGTTTTTTTTTTTTTAAATAAATTTGCCCCTCTAGCAGTTTACACTCACTTTCATCGACCTCTTTGCAGTTGTATATTGAGGGCCTTTGCCATGGGAATATGCTCGAAGAGGAAGCTCTTCAGATAACTGAGATATTCAAAAGTAATTTCTCTGTGGAGCCACTTCCATATGACTTGAGACACAAGGAGTTTGTGTTGCGTCTTCCTTCAAGTGCTGACCTTGTTAGAGATGTCAGGGTGAAAAATAAGCTAGAAACGAACTCTGTGGTAGAGGTAACTGAAAAGCAGCTTCCGTGAGATTTATGTTACTTGTTATGGAATGCTCGATTTAATACTCCCTTCTTTTTTCTTTTCTCCCATCCCCCAGCTCTATTTTCAGATTGAACCAGAAGAAAGAATGACATTGACTAGATTAAAAGCATTAACTGACCTTTTTGACGAAATAGTTGAAGAACCATTTTTTAATCAACTCAGGTATGTCAAAGTTTGACAAGAGATTGAATTAGAAGGTATATCATAGTGGAAAGATTGTATACCTCAACTTCATGGTTTCTTTTGTTTGGTACAGGACAAAGGAACAGCTTGGTTATGTTGTTGACTGTAGCCCCCGAGTTACATACCGCATATTAGGGTTTTGTTTCCGTGTTCAATCTTCTGAATACAATCCTGTCTACTTACAAGGGAGGGTTGAACACTTCATAAATGGCTTAGAAGAGATGTTGGTAAGTATCCGTTCCAACTTTTACAGTAATGCCTTTTTTGTTTCTATGCTTTAAAATTCGTTGTTATTAACTGGGTTATCTGTTCCTTATTATTGAGCTATATAATTCTGCACTATCGTATTTCGATGAAAATAAGATGATACACCTCGAAGAGGGAGGGCAAATAAATATCAGCTGGGAGACTTACCTATTGGGTCTGTATTGGGTTTATTGGATTTAGTTAGGCTTTCTTTTAGGTTCTTGGACTTAATAGAGTATTAGTTAGTTTCTTTTGGATTTAACAGAATAGCAGTTACTCCTTAAGGGGCTTAGTAATTGTTAGTTGTGCGCCAACTGTTAAAGGCCTAGCCTTATAAATAGTTCCCCTTGTAGACCGTTTGGAGTATCATTCAGTATTGGAATTCTGTGCAATCAATTTAGATTGTGGCGGATTTATCCGTTGCTTCTCTTGAAGAAGTGGTGTTCTTGTTCTTATCTTCCCTATTCCTATCAATCAATCGATCTTAACTCTATCATAAGATGCCACTTTGATATCTATCTTGTTTAAAGGCCAACATGTTCTCAACACACTTTCTGTATTGATGCTGCAGAATGCGCTTGACCACGATACATTCGAGAATTATAGAAACGGTATAATGGGGAAGCTTCTTGAGAAAGATCCATCTCTTCAATATGAAACAAACCGTTACTGGGGTCAAATAATTGACAAAAGGTAATGCGTTACTTTCTCCAATATATTTGAGATAGTTGCTGGAGGATGTTTTTCGCCTTATTAAAACACACAAATTTGGCTTTCAGGTATATGTTTGACATGGCTGAAAAGGAGGCTGAGGAACTTAAAGATATCAAAAAGGAAGATATTATCGAGTGGTATAAGACTTATTTAAGGCAGCCTTCTCCCAAGTGTCGGAGACTTGCAATCCATGTGTGGGGTTGCAACACAGACTGCCAAAATGCAGATGCACAAGCGAAGGTTATTGAGGACGTCGTGGGTTTCAAGAATTCTTCCGAATTTTATCCCAGCCTTTGTTGAAAGAGAGGTATTTTTTGGACACATTGTTGCCTTTAAAGACAGTTATTTTTTCTCCCAGGTAGGGAATACTACTTTGAAGTATATCATAAATTGATAAGATATTCAAAATCAATAGAGGAGTTCCATATTGTTGGAGATTACTAAACAAAGACCATTTTCTTTTTTTGTAACATTTTTCTTGAGAGACCAAAGTAGGAAATTGAATTTTTGCTCGTTTTTAAGAGTGATTTCTTTTTTCATATTCAAGCAAATTTGATATTGAAAGGGGACTTGTTTATGGCCAAATTTGGTGTGAATTATTGTCTCTATATATAATGATGCATTTTAGTATCGTGGCATTGTTATGTAAAACAGAGGTTTAGAAGTAATATTTGTTCCTTGGGAAGCTAGCAAAGTATTTTACCCCTTCTCTCTCTCTCTATTCAGTATTCACTTTCCTATCTCTTCATCATTGGATTTATTTTAAAATTAGGTAAAAGTAGAATTATATAAACTTAAACTATATTATAAATGAAAAGAAATATATATGTATATGTTGGTCAAAATTAACTTACACTATATTATAAATGAAAATAAATAATACTCCCTCCGTTCTGGGGAAAGCTCCCCATTAGTTCCGGGCTAATAAGTATATGTATTAGAGGTGATGTGATTGAGAGGTGATGTGATTGAGAGAGAGAGAATAATATAATGAAATGTGAGAGAACATAGTTATTAAAAAAGGAATGAAGAGCTTTCATTGGGACAAACGAAAAAAGAAAGTTGGGTAGCTTTCATTGGGATGGAGGGAGTACTATATATTTATTGGTCAAAATTTAACACTACTTTGGTTCCTTTTTATTTGTCCATTTTTAAAGTAATGTGTATAATATTATTTTAAAATGTTGAATAAATATATTAAGATTGAAAAAAAAAAAAAAAAGTAAGTAATGAGATTGGACGGATCATGTACTAAAAGTTGAAATTGCAATATATTAATTGAAATGTACATTTTAGAAGTGTCAAAATTATTAACATTTAATTTATGTGATTATAAATTATGCATAGACTTATATGATTTTTTTGTTTTATTTTTTACTGCATATGCATATAATTTCTTGTGTCACGAGTCATGTGTGGTTTTTTTTTTATATCATAGTATTAAAACTACATATTTATTTTATAATATAATTATTGTAAAATTAATTAATTGACATTTAAGTTTTTTTTTTTAATCAAAATCGACATTTAAGTCTCAAGACTCATAACAATAACATAATATGTTGTGAAATAAATCAATCAATCAATGGATTAATAAAAATTATGTATAACTTACTCTTCCACTACAACTTTATTCACTTTGGGCTAGTTGTCCTTCACCACCAATCTCGGGTCAATTATTATAATTACGGGCTAAATTCAAGTAAACCAAACATGAGAATTATAGGGATAAAACAATATATCCTATCTAATCTAATAAATCAAACATGCCCTGATAAAAATAAGTGGGATTGCACTGTTCACAAATTAAAATATTAAACTAATTTGTGTGTTTGGATTGATGGTCAA
Organism: Galeopsis tetrahit; assembly: GCA_963675135.1. NCBI lineage: Eukaryota > Viridiplantae > Streptophyta > Magnoliopsida > Lamiales > Lamiaceae > Galeopsis > Galeopsis tetrahit. The sequence goes on along the minus strand of OY776129.1, from coordinate 42,177,911 downwards.
ATAAACTTGCATGCCCCTTCTCCTAAAATACATAATCATGCATATATGGGAAAATGTGGAAAAATTGACTCGGGCCTTAATATAGTAAACCAAACAATGAAAAAAGTGGGATAAATAAGTTTTTTCCCACCTTTTCCATCAAACCAAACAAGCCCTAAAAGTATGTTTATTCCTTTTATAAAAATATTAAAAAATAAATCACTTTATCTTACACTCAAACAATCACTTCACTACTTAAATTGTTATTCAACTCTACTCATAGTTATAAGCAATTATTTTATTCATAATAGTATTTTATCTATTTTTTCTTAAAATTCATGTCCAATTCTTTGAACTAGTTTTTAATGGAGTATTAAATATTTAAGTTTTCTTCCATTCAATTATATACTCCGTCCAACTATCTACAATTAACATAATTAGTCATTTAACCCTCAAAAAAAAAAAAAAACATAATTAGTCATTTATGTCATCTCAATCTAATCTCATTTCTTTATTTGATAACTTATATCCCCACATTTTTTTTTTTTTTTTTTTTTACATTTATCATACTTTATTTAAATATTGTACCAAATGTCACTCAATCCCCTTATATAGTGGAGTAGTAATAAAGAGTTTAGATTGATGATTTGCAATTTTTTGGTTAATTTTTTTTTTTCTTTATGTTTCATTTTGTAGTTTAATTTATTTATGTGTTATAATTTAATGAAATTGATAATTTTAAAAATTATGTCAAGTTATTGGTACACATCCTCCATTTACTATTTCAAAAATTATACCCTTATTAACTACTTGAATTTCTTTATAATTATAAAGGGTTAATTGTAAATTTAATCACCACTTATTTGTAATCTAACCTAAACATTGAAATAATTGTAAAAAATCATCAATTTTAAATATTGTTGCAAATTAGACTTCTTAGCAAACTCATACGTGCCCAGAAGTTCTTGAGATTTGATCTGATTACTAAACAATGTTATTTTATTAAAGTGGTGTCATATCAGCAAGAAGATTGAATTATGTTAGATTCGAGCACAATGAAACATGCCATAAGTTTAAATTCCTACAATATTTAAAATTAATAATTTATTTATAATCATCTAAAAGTTTAGATTAATTTGCAAATAAACAAAGTGGTGACAAAACTTACAATTAACTCAATTATTTATTTATTACTTGAATTGTTCATTTTCTAAAATTTATCATTATTTTTTCTTTAAATTGTTTATATATTTTTACTAGGTTGTATCAAGAAAATTCGTTGTCTCATCCCGTCTGCTTTTCATAAAAAAATTATTTGGACTTTATTTTTTAAAATTATTTAAATATATAATATATTATTATACTCCTTCCATTCCTCGATTATCTTCACATGTGAAATGACACACGAAATAAGAAAAGTGAATTTAGTGGGGATTTTAAAGGATAATTTTGTAAATCTTTATGTATAAAATAAATGAATGAGTTGACTTCTGAGTTTGAGTTTGTGCGGAGAAAAAGTAATGACATTTGTGTGAATTTGAGGATATTGGTAATCATGTTCATCCAAATTCTGGATATCCAGAATCTTTTTTTAATTAATTAATGTTTAATTAATTACTTAATTACCGTTATACCCTTTATTATATATAATGACAATTAATTAATTGAATGCGCATACTCACACTCTTCCAACTTTCTCGTTTATCAACAAATTGACTTAATCTCCCCATAAATATAATCATTGCTTTGAAACGGTAATATGTGCACCACCCTTTAATTTCTCGGTTTAATATTAATTATTCCACCCAGCGGAATTTACTCTTCTAATACATATAATTAAATTTAAACGGTAAATTTTTTCCTCTTCCATCAAATTAAAAAAAAAAAGTGTAGTTTCCTCCATTACCTCCATCAAAACACGAAATTTGAACATTATAGATTAAAAAATGGTTGTTCGTGAATTACTTCAATCAATTTTTTTGAGATGATTCTGATGACGAAAAAAATATTTAAGGTCACTTACCACAACTCCGACAATAAGTGTAACATTCCATAATTTATATATATATATATATATATATATATATATATATATATATATATATATATACATTGATATATATTTTTAAATGATAATTTAATATATATATATTTATATATTATAAAATATAAGATAGGTACGTAGTAGGTATTATAAATACATATATCTTATATTGATATTTGACTTTAAATAATTTTATTTTCAAAATTATTTTTTCACAATTTTCTCATGGTTAGTTATTATAAACATTCAAATCTATATCTATTGGGAAATTTACTCAACTAAATTTACCCTCTAAACCCTTGTATTATATTCGGTCATGACCCCAAAATAAAAAAAGACGTCAGAAAATACTTTGATAGCAGTAAATATGAGTTGAAATTTTCTTGAAATTAAATTAATGAACCAAACTATTAAATTTTAATTTAATGAAATATTAGATTTTAATTATTTTAAAGAACCTAACTATTTAATTTTAATTTAATCAACACCATATTGGTGTGAAAAAATTAATTTAATGAACCTAACTATTAGATTTTAATTTAATGGAATTAACACATTGAAACGAGTAATCAAACACTAACCCTAAACCCTATACGGTGAGAAACGAGTAGTCGTAAACCAAGTGTACACTATTGAATTTTAATATAATGAACACATTGTAAATTAATTTAATGGAATCAACACATTGAAACAAGTAATCGAATACTTTACCGTAAATCTTATACGGTGAGAAACGAGTGGTCGAACACTAAGTGTACACTATTGAATTTCAATGCAATGAACACATTGAAAATTAATTTAATGAAATCAACACATTAAAACGAGTAATCGAACACTAACCCGAAACCTTAAACTCTATACGTTGAGAAACGAGTAGTCGGACACTAAGTGTACACATTGAAAATTAATGTAATGGAATCAACACATTGAAACAAGTAATCGAACTCTAAACCCTGAACCCTAAACTATAAACCCTAAACCCCAAACCCTAAAATCTTTTCTCTAACACTACCATTATATGTTGAGAAACGAGTAGTCGAATACTTCATCATTGAACAATATATGTGAGAAAGAAGTAGTAAAATACATTATTTAAATTAAATAATTTGAATAATTAATTTAAATCATTTAAATTAAGTTAACTTAAATATTTTAAAAGAATAATAATAATTGCATAAGTTATTAAATACGACAATGCCTAAACCTTCCGAATTTTTTTAATATAGAATAATAATAATTACATTATATTTACTGAAATTAAGATTAACTCTTGAGTTAATCAAAATTTATTGAAATTAAATTAACGTAAATTTAATTAAGTAAGTCAGACAATTTAATTTAATCTATACAATTTTTAAATATTTTAATAAAATATGAATAAATAAATAGTTGGACACTTCATCACTAAACGATATACGTTAGAAATTAAATTAATCTAGGTAAATAAAACTTAGTTAATCTGTGCAATGAATATTTCATAATAATTTTAAACTGTATTACTAATTATTCCACTAATCACATATTGTAAAATATTTGATTGGACTAATCTTATCAAATTATTTCATGAGTTAAGCCCAATTTTATAGTACTATATATTATTAATGATTCGATAATTTAGTTTAGGTAAAGATTATTTTTAATTTTATATAATGAATATGAGATTATTCCCTAATAGAGTCACTTCTATAGAGCCTTAAGCAAGTAGAAACTACCACTTTTAAAATTTTCTAATAGGGTCAAATTAGTGTAAAAAAACCTTAAATACCCTTAATATTCATATACCTCCTTAATTTCGATATTTAAACATTTAATTCAAATTTTAAATTCCTGAATATGGGCAGCCCGTTAATTCTCGAATTATAGGGCATATTGAAGAAATTCTTGACTTTCCCAAAATCGAAATTTTAAAATTCATTTCAGCAAATCTCTCGATGCAGAAATCAAAATAGGAAATTTCTACCAATTTTTTGAATTGTTCATATCATCAAAGTCATTTCAGCAAATCGTTCATCTGTAAGTATCTACCATTTTAAATTTCTCCGCCTTTGTTGAATCGTTCCGTCCACATCATTTGAAATTGCTCTGATCGTCAACACTCTTCTGATCCAAAACGTCTAAATTAGATTTTCGTATGTACAATGCAATCTTTGAATTTTTATATACTGATTAATTGTTTGTTAAATGCACAGGCTGTCATATCGTGAAGTATTGAGATGGATTATAGTGTATTCGGTAAGGTTAATTTTAATGGAAAAAACAAATTTATTCGAGTCAATGAATCGACATCCTTTGCAGATTTATTGGTTGAAATATTAGGTATGTCAACCCTTATTTCTCCCGGTAGCATGTCTATAACTTACTCCATTTCTAGTCTCAACAACTTCTCAATATAGTTTGATTATGACCTCACTGGTATGGTAGAGTTTTGTAAGGCTACATCCGGAAAACTAGTTAACTTATTCGTGGTGTTGAGTAACCAAGATATCGTAGTCACTGATCCGATTCAATCTTCAGATTCCAATGATAGTTTATTAATTGAACAACTCCATCTCAAAAAAAGGCCTTTGAAGAACACTCGTTCTCACTTCTCATACATGCATATAGATATGAAATAAATTATGAATTTTAATATGAACAATGGACTGAATTTTTGTATGAAAAAATCGGCTATCATGAAATAATGAGTAGGAGAGTTTAAATACATTCATATAGTAAAAAAATGCATCATGATATGCGGAAAATAATGCACTATGAAGATATATGTGCATTCGTAGAATGCATATGAATTAAAAGTTTGTTGTAATGTAGAGAATGCATAATAAATTAGGTCAGTATCACTGAAAAAATTGATATGAATAATGAAACGCAGACATAAAATGATAGTGCATAAGGGGCTATCCATGGTCCTGGATTAAAGTTAGAGTGCAAACATGCATTTGTTTAGATATTTTCCTTACCTCTTATCAAATGAATATACGCCGGAAAAAATAAGTAAAAGACGCATGCAAGTGATCAGAATACCTTTTTGCTTGAATGAACTTTTTCGTCGAAAAAAATGGAGTTGATCTTCTTCAAATCTCTCGAACGAAATGCATAATTTTTGGGAAAACAATTTTTTAGCTACACAAAGTCAGCTAATTAATTCGAATTGCCTTATTTTTAGGAATATTTGAATTAAGGAAGGTGATAGATTTTCGCTTTTTTCGAGAATATGCATTTATCAAAATTGATTTGATGTTAATCTGTCTAATATTAATTAATTTGAAATTATTTAAATGGGAAAATGGCAACTTTGTCTTCTTAAGTGTCAATTTGACTCTATTGGATAAAAAACAAGAACCTATTCCATACAGAGTATTAGATAAAAGTTTTAGTGAAATGAACTTATTAAGAATTTACCCAATGAATATTATTGTTATATTAGATTTTTCAGTAATTTTATATTTTTCAAATTTAAAAATAGATTTTGGGATTTAAATAATGAATATTATTATTTTTCATTTTTTATTAGAAGAATAAATGTTGAATTAACATTAAAAAAATAAGAAGAGTTTGAATTAAATACAACATTGAAACTTGTGTTTGTGTAATTATTATCTACCTTGAATAAATAAGGAGAGAGAGAAATGAGTGTCAGATTTCAATATTTAATTCAAAAATAATATCTCAGCACTATATTTTTATTAAGGGTATATTAGTTATTTTAATACAACTTAAAATAGAAATTGACTAAACTGTCATTTTTTAGATATTCAGAATCTGGATGTTTAGCCGCATCCTTTGAGGATATTGTGAGGGTGGAGTATATAAAAAGTTTTTCATTTTAAGGATGTGAAAATAATGGTAGGACATCTTAAAAATAAAAAGACGGTACAAAGGGAGTATAATATAGTACTCATACACACTTCTTTAGTTTTCTTTCTCTACCTGTATTTGGCACATAATTTTTTTTTTTTTTTTGAAAGTATAAATAAATAATTATTTTTAAATTTATAACTCACGGTAACATTCCTTTTTTTATCATGATCATGTTGCGCAAGATTAATTCTTTTTTATAAAATTATTAATTCACGGTCAAATAAGCCCTTCTGGAATAAATATTCCGAAGCTTGATTCATCTTATTCTTTACATGCTTTTTTCTCTATACATTTGATATATATATATTTTTTTTTAAGTTTTTTTTAAGTCTTACGTATTCGGATGATTCTATACATTTGATATTCATTACAACGATCTACTATATTTTAATTATTATCATAGTTATACATATTTTAAAATCCATACAATATTTATAATGTATTGCTTATGTATACATAGTATACATACAAATATTATTTTTGTGAAGAACGGAAAAAATGCCCACTTCGGAAACAATTTTTTTTTTATTACCCGTACTTATGAATAAAGAAAGTATTTTCCCATTACTTATGAGTATATTTTCAAAAATGGATATAATGAATTTTATCGAAAACGAGATGCAAGTAATGCGATATTTTATCCATGAATATTTTTAATTAAAAGAACTTTTTAAAATTCGTGGTTCATAAGTTTGAATTTGTATTGCTCAAAAACTTCCCGGTTGTAAGTAAATGATTTATCACGAGATCAAAATATTGTCACTATAAAATTAAAAATGTATTACTACAAGAAAAAAAAAATGTTATAGCGATTTACCCAAGAAACTAATTGTCTATAATATTTTTAAACTTATAGTTATACATTTTTCATATTTTGACCTTTTAGTAAGACAATACTTGAAAGTAAAAAAAAAAACACTCCATTGATCTCATAATAAGTTTCATAGATTGAAGAACACATATTAAGAAATACTTGAAAGTAAAAAAAAAAACACTCCATTGATCTCATAATAAGTTTCATAGATTGAAGAACACATATTAAGAAAGTGCAATAATGAGGAAGGTTTTAAAGGATACGTTTGTAAACTTTATATACTTGTGTGCATGTGTGAGCCCAAGTAACAATATTTTGTGTAAAATTAAGGATATTGTGAGGGTGGTGTTAATAAAGAATTTTCTATTTTAAGAGTGTCAAAATTATCAGATATTTTGAAAAGAAAAGTTGAAAATTTTATTGTGGTACAAATGGAGTATATTCTAGTTAAGTTGATTCACGTTGATCAAAGTTTGACCCGTTTTGATTGAGTTTAACCAGTGATTTTTTATTTATTTTTTATCTCAAATTTACTTTAATTAGTCATGTTTCATTTATAACATATTTCATACTCCTTCCGTCCAATAATTGTTTGCACACTTACCTTATTTGTCTGTTCCACAATTATTTGCAACTTTTAAAAAGGAAACTCCTCCATAAACTCATCCTCTCAATATTTACATGTTTACATAAAAGAGATTATTCCCTAATAGGGTCATTTCTATAGCCTCTTAAGCATCTAAAACCTACAACTTTTAAAATTCTCTAATAGAGTCAATTTAATGTCAAAAAACCTTAATTGCCCTTAATATTCATATAACCTCTTAATTAATATATTTATCTTAATTGCATGATATCAATTCCCCCAATTATAGCGCATATTCAAAAAAAGACTTGACTTTCCCAAATTCGTAACCTAACATTTCATTCCAGAAAATCTGTCAATGCAGAAACCAAAATAGGAAATTTCGAGAATTTTTGTTCAATTGTTCATATCATCAAATTCATTTCAGCAATATGTTTATCCGTAAGTTCCTTCCATTTTAAAGTTCATCATCTCAGTTTAACTGTTCATTCCAGGTCAAATCCTCTCGAAACATAAATTAGGGCGTTCAATCCATAAGATTAAATTACGGAATTTACAATTTTTTTTTTGAAATGTTCATATCTTCTACATCATTCCAGCAAATCGACGATATGTATGTAACCTTGCATTTATATTTATCCGTCTCCTTTGAATCGTTCTGCACACATTATCTTAAAACGATCCGTGATTGTATTTTCTTATGTATATATACTGATTAATTGTTTGTTAAAAAAACCGTTGTTTGAATATGCTATTTACAAATGTGCACATCTATTTTGCATATTGATATGCATGTCACTCTGTGCACATTGTTTCATGTTATTTTATGCATACCAAAAAATTTATTCCCGTATGCCGTTTTAAACTTCATATTGAAATGAACTTCATATCGGAATACCTTTTCTCACAGGTGTTGATTTTCTTGAAATGAACTTTTCGCCGGAAACAATGGGCTTGCTTTTCTTGAAATCTCTCCAACGATGTTTGTAGAATATTTGGTAAAGAAATCCTTCCAGCTAATTAATTCGATTTTGCTTAAATTTAAGAACAAATTGGAAGGTGATAGAATAACGCGTATAACGATGAAATGCATTAATTCAAACGATTTGATGTAAATCTAATTAATATTTATTAATTTCAAATAATTTAAATGGGTAAAGGACAACTGTGTCATATTAGGTGTCATTTTGACTCTAATAGATTTAAATCAATAACCTATTCCCAATTAGATAAAACTCTTAGTGAAATGACCTTAACAATAATTTACCCTACATAAAATGTCATTACTTTTACATTTATTCCAACCATATAAAATGTTATTACTTTTACATTACATTTATTCTAACCATGTAATGATGTAGAACCCGATGATGAATTTTTTATGGAACCAACCACATGCATAAATCACTTATACACTTTAGCATGTACAAATATTTTATGCATGTGGTTGGTTCCATAAGAAACTCATTTTCTGGTTTCATATCAAAATCGTATTTTAACCTCTCTTTTTATTTTATTAATATAAGTTTATAAAATTACTATACTCATTACATTTTTTTTTTAAATGTGTTAATTTTATGGTGTAAACATTTATGAAACGAGGAGAGTATTATTTTTCGAATATTTAGGTAGGGGACACGGGTAAAATTTTATACCCTCGCACCTGCAAACCATGCTCTATGTACGTCCTACACGTAACTCGACTAGTAAAACTGGCACTCACATTCATAGCCGGCTCACCAAAGTCAAATCAGTTCCTCATTAATATATTTTAAATTAAAATATAATTAGAGTGTATAATAGGAGTATTAAATGAGTTAAGTGTTCCGGCGGTACTAAAAATCTTTTTTTACTGAAAAATGATTTAAATAATTCCACTTCTGCTCCTCCCTCACACGTTCTATTTACATCACCATTCTCTTGTTGGGGAAAAAAAAGATTGATCAGATTTCACAAACTCTCACCTACATTACTCCATCAATTTCACTCATCTCAACCACACTTTCAGGTATACTCTTCTTCTCTCTACGCAATTCTGCTCTGAATCGTTTTCAATATGCTTATGTTATGTGTGTGTTTGTGTACGTATGCAAATTGCCAAACATGTTTTTTCGCGGTTCATGTGGCTAATTGTTGGTGCAATAGAGCAGATCTAGGGTTTGGAATCTCTGTTTCTTGTGTTGATACTGTTTGTGAAATTATACGTGGCTGAGATATTGTTCGTTTTCTGCAGCCGAGCTGGATTTGGTGATTTACATCTGTGTTTTCGCTAAGTTAATTCAAAGATTCAAATGAGGTAAATGGATGTTGCATTATTTTCGCTGTGTGATATGTGTATTGAGGCAGCTTGAATATTGTGGAACTTGTGTGTTTGTGAGTAGATATTGAGTTTTTAGGATCAGAGAGGAGTGTGAAGATGAGCGAAAGCAAGAGGTACCAGCTGGGTACCATTGGTGCCTTGAGTCTTTCAGTGGTTTCATCTGTGTCGATTGTGATATGCAACAAGGCCCTCATGAGCACGCTTGGCTTCACCTTTGGTGAGAATTTAATGAACTTAATTCATCAGGTCATTGTTCAGATGATTATCTGTTGCACTATTTTGCCTGTCAAATATTAGTTTCTTGCATGAAGCAATCGTGTTTTTGGATGTTTTTAGTTCAAGCCTTTCCCTAGTGATTATTTTCAATCTTTGATAATATCATTTTTTTCGTTCGATTCAACACAAAAACCATATATTGTGAAGATTGTGTCAAACTTTCAGTTATTGGCCTAATCTTGTCAAAAGTTAGATGTTTATGTTTGCAAAGGAGTTTAATAAACTGGTGATTTATTTTTATTTACACATGTAGACAATCTCTGTTCTATTCTAGATTTTTTTTTCTGGTTTTGGGTTCCCCTTTTCTCTTTTCACGATTCACACAAAAAGTCACATAAATTCCATTGTTTAATTATTTATTTAATAATATTCATCTCCTCAATAAGAACACGTATTTCCCTTTTTTTTTTTTTTAAATTAAGTGAGAATTAATGTAATAGATTATGTAGACAGGGAAAATGATGTCATTTATTGAGGTGATCTACTTTCTATTCTTAGTTCCAAATATGATAGCAAAGAATCACCAGTTAATTCTTCATGCTTGTGGAACTATAAATAAAATTACCAAAGTTGACTGTGCTCCTATATGTAATCTAGAGCAAATTTTGGTCGTTTTTCTGCTTTTGTGTATCTGCGAATTCTTTTTTAATTGTAACGGATCACATGTTATTCGCGCTTGATGATTCTGTAAGATATATAAGGAATTCTAGCATTCAATGCAAGTAGTCAAAGGTGGGCGGTGAATAAATAAATGAAAACATCACTGACGGTAATGGCCATGCTGCGGAAATAGCTTTATAGGCTTGATTATGATGTGATATGGTTGTTCTGTTATGTTGCCATCGGAAAATATGGTTTCATTTTTATTGCTACTCTTAGCGGAAATTTATAGATGTGATCTATCAATGTATACAATTCTATTTCACTGCTTTAAGAAAGTTTGCTGAACTCTACAAATCCTTTGTTCAAGGTATATGATGATGTATTAGTGAAGCATGTGACTGTTAAATCGGTTGACATGAAATTCAATTCCTCCACCCCCTTGTTTAAAAAAAATATAGAAGAAGAGGGAAGCACTGTTCTACTACTGTCTAATATTGCTTGTAGCCAGTGGATCTTAACATAAAAAACAATAGTCAGTGCACAAAGGGATATCAACATGGCTTCTTCTACCAGCTGTGTCTAGGGGAATCCTACCATAATCAAAGAAATTAATTTTTTACTAAATATGCATCAGACATTTCTCCATTAGCTTGAGGTTCTACTTGCATACTTTTTCTGTACCTTTTGGTATAATTATTAATGTCATCATTTTGAACTTTGTGTATAATGTTCTACACATGATTGAATCTGTCATCGTTAATATTTCTCCTTTGATTATATGGAAATTCACTTGATATGAGAAATTTATCATTCATTTAGTTACTCTGTATAGGCATGCTAGTTTATATTCACTTTTTGATATTTGAGTTGCTAATTTCCATTTTCTCCTGTCATTTTACTTTCTCAGCTACGACTCTGACTAGCTGGCATCTTCTTGTCACTTTTTGCTCTCTTCACATTGCGCTGTGGATGAAATGGTTTGAGCACAAGCCTTTTGATTCAAGAGCTGTCATGGGATTTGGAATTCTGAATGGTACATCGATTGGGCTTCTAAATCTTAGCCTGGGTTTCAACTCAGTTGGTTTCTATCAGGTTATTTGCACTTTTTTTTTTTTTTTAATGTTTTGAACCCTTATAAGTTTTGGCATGTAATTTTGGATCCAAATAGCTTTTGCTTGTATATGCTTATTCTCCGAAGATAAGAGAATCACCTATAGGGGTTGGTTTTTGTGGTAAACTCCATTCATTTTCTAGCAACATGGCTGTCAAAATATTCCTTGTTGCAAATAAAAATTATTGTCTTTCTCTTTCACCGTCTTTGGGAAGGTCATTCAGTTGAATCATTTTATGAAATCACAATGCGTCAGTCTTGTGCAATTGAGGCATTGCACCCTTTTCTAATGCAGTTGCATTGAATAGAAGGTTCAGAATAACTCGGGTGCAACAGATATCAATTTACTGTTTACAGTTGCTGAACGCAAAAGGGTGTTATAACTATTTGATATCCTGCTTTTGAAAAACATAGTTTCTTCACTTCACAATTTGCCAGTGACTGATAATTACTTTCAGAACTAGATGCGGTTGCTACAGTGTATTAGGTTGATAATAGTGAGATAATGTTCTATTCTTTCTTGCTCTCATGTATTTCATTTCCGCAACATTTTCATTCCTTATTTATTGCTGCTTCATAAGTGTTTCACTGTTCAATTTATTTCAACCTATGGTTTATGCATTTCAGATGACAAAATTAGCAATTATCCCTTGCACTGTCCTTCTAGAGACTCTGTTCTTCAGAAAATTATTCAGGTCAGACCCTTGCATCAGTCTAGATTTGTCTTAGTTTATCTTCCATCATATAATGTGGACTATATGATGACTTTAAACCCTCAATTTCGCTGCCAACACATTTCCTGATTGATCTCAATTCACTAATTCGATCCATATATGTATATGAGAGGTATGCTTATTCGTAACCATATACTGGATATTGTTATCATAAGTTTGAGTTACAGTTTATTGGGTTAAGAAAGCTATAATTCCATGCAATTAACAGAAGTAATACTATTAACTTTTCAGAATGTTTCTAGTTTTCAGTTGGCATGTTTCTGAGCCTCACCATTATCTCAAGTCTCAACTTTGCTATTTTATCCACAATGTGTATACACTCATCATACTTGTTTTCAACAAACGTGTCGACCTATCTGGAACCCAGTGCTACACTTTCACCTTATTAAAATAGATTCTGAAGTTCTCTTCTTATGATGTACCAATTCTGAAACCACTGCAGTAAGCAGATAATTTGCCTAAAGCAGTTAACATGGTTAAAATCCGAGGTAAGAGTACCTATACTATGTTAGCTTACTCCTTAATAAAACAGAACACTTAATTTAGTTGTAAATAAATAATTAGTTGTCCATTGGTCCTAGAATTGTTGTTGTGACAGTTGTCAGTGTTCATTAGGCAAGGAACCAGATACCTTGTTGACTATATCTATATATGTGCTGCTTTGTTCTCACTAATTTGATTTAGTTTGTTTCATATGGTGTTTCATACACTACTAAAATCTTGGCTGCTAATACTATCTTTACCACCATTTGCAGTAGGAATGTCCAGATGTCGCTCACTGTTCTTCTCATGGGTGTTGGGATTGCAACAGTGACTGATCTGCAGCTCAATGTCCTGGGCTCCGTCTTGTCTTTGCTTGCAGTTATTACGACATGTATCGCACAAATTGTATCCTTAGCTATATTATTGCATTTCTTTTATTCCCAATTTTCTCAGTTTTATGTTTCGAAATCCTATTCTTCATTTACTGAACTGTTTAGTAGTTTTATTTTCACGAGTCATCTGCAAATTTGGAATCTTAACTTTGATACCAACCAGATGACAAATACCATCCAGAAAAAGTATAAGGTTTCTTCAACCCAACTTCTGTACCAATCTTGCCCCTATCAGGCAATGACTCTCTTCTTAACGGGACCGTTTCTTGATGGACTGCTCACGAACATGAATGTCTTTGCTTTCGATTATACTCCTCAAGTTCTGGTGAGAACTAGAACTCTTTCCACCAGTTGTTTTATAATCTTCAGCACGTAACTTCTTCTTTTTACTTTTACAGGCATTTATCGTCCTCTCCTGCTTAATATCGGTTTCTGTTAACTTCAGCACCTTTCTTGTAATCGGGAAGACATCACCAGTGACTTATCAGGTCCTAGGGCATTTAAAAACATGCCTTGTTTTAGCATTTGGTTACGTCCTTCTACGAGACCCGTTTAATTGGCGCAACATTTTAGGGATTTTGGTTGCTATAGTAGGGATGGGACTGTATTCGTACTACTGCACTATTGAGACCCAGCAGAAGGCTATTGCTGAAGCAGCACAAATATCTCAGGTGCTTCTCCTTTATTCTATGTATGATAATTCATTTGAATCCCTTTTTGTAGAGTAGCTCTCTTGTGAACCAGGTTCACGTGAACCATCTTCAACAAAGTAATATTGTTAGTATACGAAGTAATACTGTTTAATGTACGAAGTATCACGTTTTAAAAAAAAGATTGATTTTATGTGTTTTTCTTTTCAAAATCACTTAACTATGATACTTTGTATCCTAAACAGTATTACTTCGTACACTAAATTGTATTACCTAGTTCACCGTAAAACTTCCGTGAACCAAGTTCATAGAAGTTTTTGTCCTTTTTGTAAGGTCAGGGTGCAGTAATTATGGGTTTCTGACCCATTATTGGGTTATAGACAATGGGATCAGCTTTCTTTTGAAAAAATGGACAGACCATTTTGTTATTTAAAAACTTAAATATACTCTTTTCTATAGAAGACAAAGTTCTGTCTTTTCTCCATGCACCTACACCAGCATAAGTTGGGATGTCTTGAGTATGTGATTGTCTTTACGTGCGCGGGAAAACCGTTTGCATTTTACATGCCAAAAGTGCCTTTCTCTATTTCTGCTTTTTTTTTCATTTGAGCATTTGGTTACATCTCATTTTACTTTAATTCTTGTAATGCATGGCAAACTACATGAGACCTGACAAAATTGATTTATTACTTCTGGACTTGTGTGTATGAAGACCAAGGAAGGGGAAGATGATCCTCTATTAAGTGTTGAAAATGGAGGTGGTATTCTAAACGAGGGGGGTGTAACACGAGCTCCGGGATGGAGTTCAAACAAGGACCTGCAAGCCTAAAGCTCTGATGGTATCAATTCGCGTAACCTTATCTTTTCATCTATTATTCTTGTGTATCGATTTTTGTAATTAGTTCTCTGTTTTTCAGTTTTGTTATCAAATATTTTCAATCTTAAATTATCCTGATTTTCATTAATTTTCGTTACATAAAACTCTTCAGAAATGGGTCTATTTTGATAGCCTGATGAAACTGTCGCGGTGATGAAGATTTTGCTGCAAGGGATGGCATTGGTTGTGGATTAAGGGGGTTCTGTGTCTCAATATATTGAACTTTATTTACTAGTAGTAGAGCTAAATGAGTTGTATCTTTTTGACGAAACAATTTTGTACACACTAGGTGTGCCGATAGCGTAGATTATATTTAATCATAGCTTCATTTTTGTGAAGCAAATGCTGCACCTTTGATATATGGATGGATATGCAGTTTAATAAGATCCGATTGGCAGGAAAAGAAAAAAAAAATTGGAGTTGTGAGATTTCCGTCTTTTATCCTACCGTTGTTATTATTTTTTGGGAAGATTATGGATCAGGTTTAGAGTCCAGGTTTTAGAGCTTAAAATTTATACTCCTCCCCACATTTTTATAATTTCCATTTGGATCTGGGAAAATTGATTTTTTATATAAAAATGGAAGTTTGAAGGTGGATATAAAATAGAAATAAAGTAGTATGTGTGAGTAGTGTTTATTTTTTAGAAAATAAGAATTATAAAATTGGACACACAAAAAGGTATAGAGAGAGAACTTTAAAAAATAGACATAAGAATTAATATTTTTCTCTCTTTGTTTCATAATATTTGTTGTTTTTTATAAAATAAATTAACAATTTATTTACAAATTTACCCAACATTATTACGAGAATTTTTTTTTGAAATACAATATGGAAGAATTATAAATCAACAACCAATACTCCATAAACTACTCCCTCGGTTTTTGGAGCGAGACACCTGAAAGGGAATTTGGTTTATATAATTAATATTGACTTTAATTTGTCTTTAATTAGAGCTAATCTTGGAACTACCTCAATTTTCCCAATAAAATTGTTGAAAAATTTTGTTGTATCGACTAGGAGTGATGACTCGGCGGCAACTTGAAGGAGGCAACACCTGTTGATGGGTGTTAGATTTTGTTTAAATTGATGAAGGGGTAGTATAGTCTTTCTACTTTATTTTTATTGGTGGGTTTACTTATCAACGTTGGGGTTCAAATAACCGTGTCAACAACTAATTGACCCAAAATGGACCTCAAAGGTTCATAATGCCCAATGGACCATAAAACAACGGGCGCGGCTAAAGGCACCCAGATTTTCTATGAGTACACCCACCAACCATTTTTTTAAACTTTCAGAACCTATGAAATGTCCAATATACCCCTAAATTAAAATTTATTTTTAAACTTTCAGAACCTATGAAATGTCCAATATACCCCTAAATTAAAATTTATGAAAAAAATAAGGATGAGTACACCCACTCATTCTATTTCACCACCTCCACCTCTCAACCACCACCACCATCACCACCACCACCACCACCACCACCGTTCAACAAAAAAAAACTCCAAAATTGCAACAAAAATTAATCCAAAACACCAACTGTTCGAAAAAATTTCCAAAACAAACATGTTCGAAATTTTTTCCAAAACAAACTCAACATGTTCGAAAAAAATTTCAAAAAAAACTCAATATGTTCGAAAAAAAAGATTGAACATTTTGTTCGAAAAATTTTTCAAAACAAAATCAAATTGTTCGAAATTGTTTCCAAAACAAACACAATATGTTCGAAAAAAATTTCAAAACAACTTAAATTTGTCCGAAAAAAAAATCGAACATCTTGTTCGAAATTTTTCCCAAAACAAACTCAAGTTGTTCGAATTTTTTTCCAAAACAAACGCGCTATGTTCGAAAATAATTCCCGAACTTAAAAAAAAATCCTAATTTTTTTTTCCCAGAAAACCCTAATTTTTTCTAAACCTAAACTTACCTGTTGTTAGCGGCGGCGGCGAGGGGAGGAGGGGGTTGGCGGCGGCCGCGAACGAGGGGAGGAGGGGGGGCGGCCGCGAACGAGGGGAGGAGGGAGGGCGGCCGCGACGAAGGGGAGGAGGGGGTGGGCGGCGGCCGCGTCTGTGGGGAGAAGGGAGGGCGGCCGCGACGAAGGGGAGAAGGGAGGGCGGCGGCGCGACGGGGAGGGCGGCGTTGGCGGAGTGGAAGAGGGAGGGCGGCGCGACTGTGGGTGTCTCAATTTTTGAGAAAGAGAGAGGATGAGAAAGGGAGAGGAAGAGGAAGAGGAAGGTTTTATTTGAAGAGGGCATTTTTGGTTTTTCCAGGTGGGTGTCCTCATCCGATTGGCGTGTGTCCTCATCTCCTGGGTGTACTCATAGGATCGCCGGGTGCCTTTAGCCGCGCCCTAAAACAACTAATTGGCCCAAAAGTGGACTCAGGCTATAAAGCCCAATAAGTATTCGAGCGCATGTTTTAACAATATAAATTCCTAATCTTTTTCTTTCGTGAATTCCGAACCCTAGTTGTCGCCTCCACTTCCAGAGCAGAAGCTAATCCACCTGCAATGGTATACCACCTTCTTCAGAATACTGTTTGAATTGTACGATTGCTTGTAAATTAAATGTTTTTGATATCAAATTGCTGTTGAATTTTGTGTAGACTTTCAAGAGAAGGAACGGAGGACGCAACAAGCATGGCCGTGGCCATGTCAATTTCATCCGCTGCTCCAACTGCGGAAAATGCTGTCCCAAGGTTTTTCCTTAATACATTTTTGTTCGCGTTTTTTTTTTTTTTAATTTATTTGACGTTATCAGTCTATGTTGGTGTAAACAAATGTGCACGGATCAAATTTATATATTGGAGTTTTCCATACATTAGGGCTATCTTTATATTACAAGAGATTGTGTATATTGATAATGGCTATTTGTGACAGTTAACTATAATGTGGAAGCGCTTCTTTGTAAATCAGAAGTTCACTAGGAGATAGTTTCGATTGCTTATCTGACTGTTTGTGAAAAACCATGTTTGTAATGTTATTTGGGAGCTACTCCTGTTTTTATTTTTATAGATCTTGAGCTATGCTTGTAATTGGTTGTATTCTCATTAATGAAAGATGGCCTTAGCGTGTCGCGGGACAAGAGTTAAATCTGATAACCTTTAAAAATACATTTCAAATATGCCTTTTTTACCATGTTTTTTTATTTGATATCTTGCTTGCTCCCACATTTGGGATCATCTATCATTAGTTCTCTTTAGGCAAGAGTTTTGACTTTTGGAATCGGTGATTCTACACAACTTGAATTCTGAGTAATCGAACATGACTTTAAGGAAAACAGTTACCAGATAATAAATTTTGGTTCCTATTTTTGTACTAATTCTTTTGGGAGTCTGTGATCATCATTATGCTTTATTCTTGATTGACAGATTGTAGTAATAAACTGGGTTTTCAAAGGCTTGCATGTTTTATATGTTTAAAATGAATTGATGATCTCATATTTGATTTTGGAGCTCTAGCTTTATATGCTAAATATTAATAAAAAATACAAGGTTGAATGATTTGATATGACCTGTTCATGCCAGTTAATTAACTAGATAAATGTTTTGTGGGTGGTGCTGGGCCCTTAATGTATTTAATTAGTTTGGGCTTTTTATGCATAATCAGATGCTCACTAGGAATTTCTGAATGAAGGAACTGACTGAAGTCACACATTAGATAACCTTGCTTGTAAATGCTTTCATAGATTTTCTGAATGAAGGAACTGACTGAAGTCACACATATAGTCATAGATTTTCTTTTTTTTGGATTTTAGCTAGAACTTGCTTGTAAATGCTTTCATAATATAGACATGTCCCTTGTGATAACATTACCTTTTGGACCATTTTTAGCTTGCCTTTTACCATTTAATTTTTATTTGAAATTTATCTCATCTTTTGCAACCTCCAAGAAACACTTGATATTATTAGATGCTTGAAATAAACTTTAGTTCTCATGTCTTGGGCATCCTCAAGTTTGGCATTTATTTTTGTAGATGAGTATATGTTCATGCACTGGGTATTATTAATACGTGTTGCTAATATTTTAATGTGGAAAAACATACACTTCAGGATGTTTGATGAATTCCTTGAATACGGATTACTAGTGATGTATTTTAATTCCTGCTGTTGGTATAAATTTTTTGCCACCAAAGATAATTGTTGTATCAGTTTAATAAATCATTATGATGGATGCTTACTTTTGGCCTTTTTTTATAGGACAAGGCAATCAAGAGATTTCTGGTGAGGAACATAGTTGAGCAAGCTGCAGTGAGGGATGTTCAGGAAGCCTGTGCTTTTGAATGTAAGCTTTTTAATAAAATTTTGAAAGTGCTGTTTTGGAATATCTGGAAGTAAGATGAATGTTCTAATCCATGCCTTTTTATTTGATTCAGCTTACACCCTTCCTAAACTGTATGTGAAGATGCAATACTGTGTCTCATGTGCCATTCACTCCAAAGTTGTGAGGGTTCGTTCTCGTACTGATAGGAGAAACCGTGAGCCACCACAGCGTTTCAGACGCCCAAGGGTTAGTTTCTGTTACAAATCTAATAATATATTCTTGTTTGCTACTGCTTTTTTTATCCTGGAATTGAATATAGATTATTTTTGATGCTCCATAGTTTCTTGTGATTTTGTGTGGATCATAACTTGCATTATCTGGGTCTCACTTTCTGAGGTTTATTCTCTGTTGGCAGTTTAAAGACTTGCAATTTATACCTTATATGGAGATAATATTTGGAATAAGAAAGAAATTGAGATATATTTGGATTCTATCAACCACTATTATATGTGCATTGCATCGATTCATTTATACCTATTATCGTGTTTATATTGAAAAGAAAATCTTCCCGTGCATTGTTTTGTTGTTTTAGTACCTATTTTTATTTTCTTTGTTTTCCTTTTGTATAATCTACAGGATGATGCTCCAAGGCCAGGCCAAGGCCCACCCGGCCAAGCCCCTCGTGTTGGTGGACCACCTGCTGCTGCTCGCACTTAATCTCATCCGACATGATCATGTTATTCAGTTTTATAAAAACCTTAATTTTGACCGATATTATTGATTCTTAGCTTTGTGACTCAAATGTCGTTTTAATTTTGGGAAATGAGTTTTTTGCTGTTTTACTTGGCTGGCTTATCAGTTAAGTAGCTGCGTTACTGTTTAAATTGATGGGAATTTTATTTGTGAAATCGGTCTATTGTTTTGTTCATCCTAAATTGCTTAATTATTTAAATTAGTGATAATTCAAGAATGTGTGAAAAACTGTCAATGTGATTGAATAATTAGAGACCATTTCACTTAATTTTGGTTGTGATTTGTGAAAATTGTTACTCCCTCCGTCCCACAACTGTTTGCACATTTGCCTTATTTGTCTGTCCCACAATTGTTTGCACACCCATAAAAGGAAACCTCTTCATAAACCCCACCCTCACAATATTCACATATTTACACAAAATGCCATTACTTTTACTCTCTTTCCAATCACCTTTTTACTTTATTTATATAACTTTACAAAATTACCCCTCAACACTCCACTCATTACACTTTTTTCTTAAAAAGTGTGCCCACTTTGTGGTGCAAACACTTCCGGGACGGATGGAGTACATTATTAAGTTTAGATTGTGAGATACCCCATCTCGCTTTCTTATTTTCGTTTCCTTTTTAGAAAATAATGTAAAGTTGAACTGAGTGAGTAATATTTATTAAAATTGTTGTGGTGAAATGGGCATGAACAATTTGTTGTGGGGGAAAATCTGTTTTTGACTAATATGCTAATAGGAACAAGGAGAGTATTCTTTTTACAAATTTGAAGTTATTTTAATGTATTTTTTCTCGATTATTGTGTATATATAATTAGATGAAAATTGAGAAGTATTGTGGATATATTCACAATTCAAATAATATTTTAAAATCAGAAAAAATTTGCAAATTTATTTAAATTCTTATTTTTTTATGTGTAAAATTACTATTTTTAGATAATATATTTTGTGATATTTTTAAGTATATGAGTGACATTTGCATATGTAATACAGTAAATTACTCTAATTAGTTGAGTTAGCACCGATATTGTTTGGACAAAAATATCATTTCACATACTACTGTATATTAGAATAGTTGAACCTAATAAATTATCATTTTGGTATCAATTAATAGGGTCAAATGTTGGACAAAATATTAAATTTTTGTAAATTGAACATTAAAATTTAAGTGTATTTGTTGTATTATGTTGTCAATTATTTTTCGTCAACCAGTATTTATATAATATATCATCTATATGTTTATTTTAAACATATAATTTTATAATACATGCATATTATAATAATTCTTAAAATTTTATAATTTTATTGTGCTTTTGAATGAAATACATGCATATTATAATAATCCTTAAAATTCCATGTTAAATTTTCATAATTTTAATAAAAAGATAAAAATTTGTGTGAGACCTCCTCACAAATATTTTTTTGTAAAACGGATCCCTTTTAACCCATATTTCAAATTTTTGGGTTGAACAATCAATTTTTACTGGATTTTATGTTTTCTAAAAAAGTGATAATGTTTAAATACTGTAGAAAGTAATAATGTTTAAGTAAAAAATGACTACTCACTTTTTACTCAAATATTTACACTTTTTATATGGGAGTTAAGGGAGACCCGTCTCACGAGATGAAATCCATGAAATGGTATCACCCAAGGCTAGTTATTAAATAAAATTTTCATTATTTTTTTAATTTTTGCCATATTGAAATATTCGTGACATTATGGCTGCCAGAGACGGATCCAGTAAGTGCCCAGGGGGTCACTGGGCCCCACTATTTTTTTTTTAATATATATATATATATTATATTTTTTTCCAGTAATTATTTATATTATTTTTTTATGTTTTAAGATTATGATGAGAACCACTATACGAAATTAAAATAAATTTGTAGTCTTCACACCAATATATAGAGATTTAATTACTCCACAAAATATGAAAATATTCTAACAAACTAACCAATAATATCTAATGCATATCTATATTCTAAAAAATAAGGCAACAAAATAAAAGTTTAATCAATTGGACCGCCCTTCAATCCGACTATACGTAATTTTGAGTCTACGGCCCTCATTCTCATCAATTATTTGCACACTTCAAATATAAAAATAATTCACAAAATAGATACATTTACTATATCATTTTATTTTTGAAATTATTATTAATTCTATATCCACGTTTTCTCTTATTAATACACCTCACTAATTTTTTTTAGACCTCACAAAATCTATTTTATACTTTATTAAATCACTCAAACTGATTCTTACTTATTTGATCTCACACTCTACTAAATTTACATTTTTTAAAAAGTGAGTCAATCAAAATATAAAAAAAACACTATGGACGGGGAAGTATATTTTAAGTTCTACATTTGACTAATAGTGACTAAAGTCTCAACAACGATTGGAGTTGTATACTTTTTCACAATCTAGAACAATTAAAATTACTTTCTTTCAAAACATAACAAAAATTGTTAAATTTAAATTAATGAAATGAGATGTATTGAAAATTTTATAATAATTTTTTTATATATATAAATAATTTGTCTTGTATTAATATAAATTAGGCCCCATCTGTAATTTATGGGTCCGTACTGATGGCTGCGATAGTGATATAGTGATATTTTCATTCATATTTTAGCAAAATTAATTACATTCTCGTCTTAGTTATAAAGTTACTTGTACGAATCATTTTCTTTTATTATTAACAAATAGACTTTTTAACTCCTTTCTTTGAATTTTGTGGGTGAACTATTGTCACTTTAATGGGCCAATTATTGCATTCGTCATTAAATTTAAGTTGATTTTCTACAAATTCATAAAATATACAAAATATAATACTTCTTCAATCCCTTTAAAAGTTACATATTTATTATTTTAGGTGTTCATCGATACTTTAATCATTTACTATACATTTTATATTATTTATATTAAAAATAAATGAACAATTTTTGAAAGTATAAAGAAAATATATTATGTCTCTTATATATAAACACGTGTCATTCTCGTCCTAATTAATTAATGGGTGTAAAGACTTTTATGTGTAAGTAAATTCAATTGATGATGAATTTAAATTAAATTCTAATAGACTTCACCAACCCCTAAAATAGAAATCAAAGGAAAGAAAAGAGATGTGCCCTTCCTGTCCACAAACATTACCACGTGTCGCATCCTAAAGAGGCCAAATTTTTGTCCATGCTTAAATTTGGAATTAAAAAAAAAAACTAATTCTGCTGCATTAGTGAAATACAGTCAATACAGAAGATAATATCATGAGTGATGACTAACTAGATAATGGAAATTATGGGATTATCATGACTAACTAGATAATGGTGCGCCGCATCATGATTCACGGGGGACAAAGACAATAAAATTTAGGATGAATCTATTGTGCACTCAAATATAAAGTGTACTTGAATTGACTTTTTTTAGTTATAAAATGACACTTTTCATTTATAATAATATACGTTTTTCATTAATATAGTAACTTATATTTCTCATTAATAGAACATACATTTTTCAGTTATAATAACATATATTTTTCATTAATATATAACTTACACTTTTCATTAATAGAAAATACACTTAATAGAAAATACACTTTTCAGTTACAATAACATACATTTTTCATTAATATATAACTTACACTTTTCATTATAATAACATACATTTTTCAATTATAATAACTTACATTTTTCATTAATATAGCATACACTTTTCAGTTATAAAAAAAATCGAAAAAAATATTTCAAAGTTTGACCGTTGACCGATCAATGGTTAACTGGTCAAAGTCCAGTCAAATACACGTTGTACTTGAGTGCACAAGAGACTCACCTGAAAACTTTTGGTAAAGGTGAATGCAATTGGAACCAAGAGATGTAAAGAGTTTCAATTGGACTACTACTGAATTCACTCAAATTCTTAGGGTACGACTATTTACACCTCCATTTGCGTTGAGAACACTCCCCCCTATGGATTTAATAATAAAATAATGAAGTAAAAAACCAAAAATACCCTTTAAGTCATATTAAACTACTAAATGCATCTCCCACCTTTAAACCTAAGTTTTATCCATCATCCGCCGCCACCACCAAACACCAAATACCAAACACCAAACACCAAAATTTCTCCCCAAACAAAAAAAATTCAACTTTTTTTTTAAGATTTCGACAAACCAGTGTCGACTATATTCACTCCCGTCGACACTGGTTTGTCGACAAGATTGTATATGCTCGACATTTGTTGATCGGAAAAAAAAAAAAAAAAAATTTAAAAACTCGTCGACAACTTTAGATCGACCAAAAATACACTCGTCGACACCCTGTTGTCGACGGAGTGTATTTGGATCGACCTAAAGTGGTCGAAAGGTAAGAAAAAGAAGGAAAAAAAAAACAAAAAAAAAACAAACCTGGATTTGGATTTGGCCGATGGACTGGCTCGGCGAGGGAGGGAGGAGGGGGGAGGGAGGGGACTGGCTCGGCGAGGGAGGGAGGAGGAGGGGGAGGGAGGGGACGGCCGCGCGCGGCCGCGATTTGTTTGTTTTTTTTTTTTACAGGCGGGGGGGGGGGTGGGGGCGACGGGTTCGGCGAGGGAGGGAGGGAGGGGACGGCCGCGGCGGCCGATGGACGGGGCGGCCGCGCGCGGCCGCGATCTGGGCGACGGGTTCGGCGAGGGAGGAAGGGGGTGGCGTCGCCGGCGACGGGTGGTGGAGGGGCAGGTCGCCGGCGGTGGTGGTGAGGGGTGGGGGAGAAGATGAAAGAAGAAGATGGAGGAGGAAGAAAGATGGAGGATTTGGGGGAGAAAGTAGGGTTTAGGGGGGTGTGAGTAGTAATTGGAATTATATAAGAGAAGGGCATTTATGACAATTTGAGGGGGGTGCATCAGATTTTAGGGGGGGTGCGTCCAGAGGGGGAGTGTTCTCAACGCAAATGGAGGTGTAAATAGTCGGACCCAATTCTTATGATGCAGTCATGCAGTTCAATCTATTCTAAAAAAAACTTCTTTAGGACTCGAAGCCCGATGCTAGTGTGGGCATCCAACATATCTCAAGAAGTTTCAATGTGTTAGCACACTTGCTAGCGTAAATGGATACCGACTCTTTGTGCCCTCACGATTAGAGACTGGGCCTTAAGAAAAAAGTCTGGGCGGGCCCGATATATAATTTTTGGGTGACCCATACTCTGTCTTAGACTTTTTTTAAAAGTTTGACCTGACATTTTTAATAAATAGACTTGACTTGAAAGCCTTTTAAAAGTCTTTTTAAGTGCATTTAAAAAGACAATTGAATTATCACCAAATCATAAAAAACAATACTCCCTCCGTCCCATTATTAATGAAACATTTACTGTTTGCACGAGTTTTAATGTAGAATTGTTTATTAGTATTAAAGGTGATAAAGTTGATTTTTAGAAGGGATATTATGGGTAATTCATCTTTATTGGAGAGATAATCTTTTGTTTGTGTGTAAAAAATAATGACATGGAGTGTAAATAAGTAGATATTAAGGGAGATTTTAAAAAGAGTTTGGAGTAGGTGGCAAATGTTCCAATAATAATGGGACAAGAGTTTTGGACAAATGTTCCAATAATAATGGGACGGAGGGAGTAACAAATTATGTAATGATCCAAAAAAACACAATATTTCAAATGGGTTTTTCAACAATTACAAAGAAAAATATAAAAAAATAAATAAAAATACATTCATTTTCCGAGATAATCTCATCTTCACGTATTATCAATTTTTTTTGAAGGTTTAACAGATCAATTCGATAACCTAAATACATTCTTAAGCACTAGATCTTCAAACCGAGACAAATTAATCTGGTGTAGCTACCCGTTCCAATCGTGAGAAGTGAGGACACGAATGTACACTTTACCCATAGTGAACGCACAGTTCTTCATTCTAAAAATGAGACAAACCCCACACTAAGGTAGCCTAATATTATCACATATACTCCCTCCGTCCAATTTCATTATTATCACTTTCCTTTTTTGGTTGTCCAATTTTATTATGCTCATACCCTTTATGGAAACAATACCATTTTATCTCCACCCTCCTACCTTCACTTATTTACCCATTTTGTCATTCACTTTATTCATAAACAATCATTTATTTATAAATGGACCCCACAATACCTCATCATACTCTCAACTTATCTATTTTATGAATAAACTAATCAATATTCATTAAAATCCGTGCCCGGAGAAGTGGGTATAATAAAATTGGACGGAGGGAGTATTATATTTTATTTATTATATTTTTATAAATTATATATATAAATTAATTTGGTCGGTGTGCTAAGCTTAAAAGGCCTACGAAAAAACTCAAGTTCGGTCTATTTAACTAAATAGGCTTCTAAAAAAGTTTGAGCCGCTTTAGTATGCTGAGTTGTAGGCCCCTGTCGAGTAGCCTGCCCCATTCCCACCCTTACTCACGATTGAATTGAAGTAGAAATCTCGAGGTGGATAAAAGATCTTGCCCCGATTTGTTTAACTGATTAATACCCCGTCCCTTTTTAATCTTTACATTTTGTCATTTTAGGTGTGTCCTTTAAATCTTTACGTTTTCCTTTTTGATAAGTTATGACTCCATTTTTATTAACAACTATCCATACTTTTACACAAAATTACATTAATTGATACCCACTTTTCCTTTATCTCTCCATCCTTTTACCTTTCTTATACTTTTTCTCTTAACCTTTTTACTTTTCTAACACCTTCCACCAACAACTTTATACACAATCCACCTATACTTAATGATCAATTTTGTCATTTTTTGTGTTCTTTACTGAATGACTCATACTAAAAATAGTAAACAAACTCTTTAACTATCCCTTCAAAACATTTCAAAATTAAATCAAATGTTATTACTTTATTCACACTAAAATATATTTTTATTACTTTTAAAGTTGAAAAATATTTACTACCCCACTTTTATCTTGCATAATACTAATAAACAATTTACACATTAAAACTCGTGCCCAAAAGTTATGAGTTCTCAAATAAAGGGCATAGAGAGTATAAAATACTACTCCCTCTATCTCACAGAAATTTGCACACTTTCTATAAATGAATGTCCCATATCAATTTGCACACTCCATAAAAGAAAATATTTTTATAACCTCCACCCTCAAAATATACTATTATTTACCCATATGCCATTACTTTTTCACACTCAATCTACTTTTTACTTTATTTTATTCATAAAACTTTATAAAACTAACCCTCAAAACATCACTCATTACACTTTTTCTTACACATTTCTTAAATTGTGTGCCATCTCATGTGTGCAAGTTCCTATGGGACGGAGGGAGTACTTCATATGTCCATCAAAAGAGTGCTCAAACTTTTGGGCACATGTTTTAAGAAAAAGTAAATAAAGTAATGATACTCCCTCCGTCCCACAAAAATAGCCACATTTGACTTTACACACAGATTAAGAAAAATCAATAAATGTAGTCAAATTTAGCTAATGTGTCAATTTTGTCCTTAAAATCTCATACTCCAAAATCTGCTAAGTATTAATTACTCTTATTAATTAGGGGTAAATTTGACAATAAAACATTTAATACTAAAGTAAGAGAGGAAATGTGGATATAATTTGGGATATTCAAAAAAGGAATACATGACTATCTTTGTGGGACGGATGAAGTATTATAGAGTTCATTTTAAAACTTTACACTTTTCTTTTTTACAAGCTGTGACTCCATTTTTATTAACAACTATCCATATTTTTACATAAAATTACATTAATTGACACCTACTTTTTCTTTATCTCTCCATCCTTTTACCTTTCTTATACTTTCTCTCTCAACCTTTTTACTTTTCTTATATTTTTCACCAACAACTTTATACTAAAAATAGTAAAAGAGCTTTTTAACTATCCTCAAAATATATCAATATTACATCAACTGTCATTACTTTATTCACACAAAAAATATTTTTATTACTTTTAAAGTTGATTTATTTTATTACCCTCACTTTTATTTTTTATAATACTAATAAATTAACAATTTATACATTAAAACACGTGTCTAAAAGTTTCCTTCTGTCCACCAAAAATGACTTAAACTTTTGAGCGCATGTTTTAAAAAAAATGAATAAAATAATGGTATTGTAGAATTAATCTTATGAGCCATGGATAGATAAATAAGAAAAATAAATACACTCTTAATGAATAAAGTGGATATATTTTTTTTAAAACTTGTGTCAACCCTTAGTCTTAAAAGCTTAAATTAGAATTAAAGGAATATTTACTTAAATTAGGGGTCCTTATCTACTTTTAAAACGAAAAATAAAATAAAAAATCCAGCCTCCGCCTCCGTCTTGCTCTTTTTCTCGCGTCACATATCTCTGCGCGCTACTGGCCCACTACTATCTTTTCATAAAAGAAAAAAATATAATTACTCAACTTGTATATCTCTCTCTATCTATCTGTATCTGTAAGTATAGAGAGAGAAAGAAAGAAAGAAAGAAAGAGAGAGAGAGATAAACAGAGCATTGTTTCGTTT
Source organism: Galeopsis tetrahit (assembly GCA_963675135.1). Classification (NCBI taxonomy): domain Eukaryota; kingdom Viridiplantae; phylum Streptophyta; class Magnoliopsida; order Lamiales; family Lamiaceae; genus Galeopsis; species Galeopsis tetrahit. The sequence goes on along the minus strand of OY776129.1, from coordinate 42,149,660 downwards.
TCTTGTTCTGCAAATAACAGAACGAAGGCGGAAACAAACAAAACGCCCATTGTTTATACATTTTTCTTCTCCGGATTTCCGCTTTTCTTGAATTAAATACTTGGAAAAATCTATACGTGTACAAACAGTAAGGATCACAATAAATCCCTGCCAAACCCAAACCCCAATTTTAAACCCCCCACATTTTCGTGTTGAATTCTCTGTTTTTCTTCAAACGTATAACTAGGGAGCACTAATCAAGTGCTTTTTTTAGTTACTGTTTGACTGTTTCTACTCTTCATTTGAACATAACGGCTGAAGAGGATGGGTGAGCTTGGGATGCCGTGTTCTGGCGGTCAATCGTCTTTCAATTTGCGGTTTAGGGGTTCTACGCCGCCTGATCCGTCGTCGCTTAGTCAGGACTGTTTGTCGGCGGCTGAGGAAGCAACTCAGCAGATGTTGAATTGCGTTCACCCTACACTCGATTCGGAGGAGAAGAGAAGAGACATCGTTGATTATCTTCAACGCCTCATCAAAACTCATCTTAATTGCGAGGTGAATTTTTTAAGTTAATTAGCTTGATATGCATGCCGGGGAAGATGATGTGATTTTGTTGATTTAAGTTTAGCATCCGCGCTCTTTTTCTTAAGTTATTCTCTTACTTTATGAGTTTAATTGTGATCTTCGGTGTGAGAAAGTGTAATTATATTTTCTGTGTGAGAAAGTGGTGGTATATTCGTTTGGAATATGTTATAATGGCTTCCGTGATGATTTCTAAATAGTGATTTTGTCATGAGTTGATAAGCAATTGAGTTATGCCCAATTCATGTGCGATAAGAACTCTGATCTACTAATTTTGCATACCAGCAGTGAAGCAGTGTGGTGCGATAAAAGATGTTAAGAGAATGGGGATTTAGAGGGTGTTAACTGCATCGATAAGCTTTTTTTACATCTTATATAAGTTCCTCTAAAGTGCTAGATTGGAGTTGCTCCAAAACAGTATATTAAAAGCTTACAAACACCAGTTAAAATTCCAGGGAAGCCCATCTTTTGTTTGAAATAGTTTTATTTTATTCTAAATTCTTTAATTTTGGTCAAGTTAATTACACTATTGTCATTGCTAACCTCTTAAAAGCTCTGGTATCTTATTTTATTGAAAAACTTGTAATTGATTTTTAAAATAAGATGTGACCGACTGACCATTTAAATAAGCTTAGACAAACACTGTTTAAATTATGACCTGATGTTGCAAGATAAAGTTAAGAAGATTGAAGTTAGGAGATGTGTTGATGCTCAAGTATCTATATCCTATCACCCCGTTTGTTGTGACACAACATTAAGCTTCGTCTATGCTCTAGGCGTGGTGAAATTTCTCTTGATACTTGCATGTACGATGAAGACACACCACCCCTTACTTCCTCTAGTTTTCGGTAGAAATTTACCTTTCCAATTTTTGAAGTCCTTACAGATATGTGTGTTTATTCGTATTGCTGTGAGTTGTGATTGTAAATATTAAGGTGAATACAAGATGAAAAGGCCAAACTTTTTTTTTTTCTAAAATGGTTTATCATATTTTTTGAGATTATTTTTTTGGGTTTCTTACGGATGAGAAGAGTTTCTTTAGATTAGCGTGATACATATCTCGAGAATGTAATCCAAGTGGTTACACAAATTAGTTGCTCTTCTTAGAGGTCCAAAGATGTTTCTTAGTTCATTCTAATGAGATTTATAGGCTAAGAAATCAGATGTGAAGTATGTTGGTCAGACAAACTAGATATTTAGTATTGGAGCACAAACTTAATGTTTACTTTTTCAGTTAATTTTTTTTTGTCTTTCATTTTTCAAACTTTAGTTGTTTAACATGGTTATTTGCTATCATGTCACAGGTTTTCACCTATGGGTCAGTGCCACTCAAAACATACTTACCTGATGGAGATATTGATTTTACTGTCATTGAATGTCCAAGTGTGGATGAATCTCTAGTCCGTGATGTTCTTTCTCTTTTACATCAAGAAGAGAAGAATGAAAATGCTGAGTTCCAATTGAAAGACACACAATTTATTGATGCTGAGGTATCTTTATCTCAAATTGTCCATAGGACCTTGCACCTATGTTCATTGAATCATGCCTCTTTTTTTTTTAATTAATGCGGTACCATTTACTAATGGGAGTGAAGACGTGTTAATATGGAGGAGGCTGTTAGTCCTGGCATTCTCTCTATAGAAGAATACAAAAATATTCCCGAGAAAGGATCAATTAATGATCTGAATATGTTAGCACAATATTACTTTAGGCTATTGTTGAAGTCTTGTGAGTATAATCTTGTGAAACTTTAGTGAGTTTCTTCACAAAATTTTGCACCCATAAAAAATTCTTCTTTTATATTTGGACTTGGAAAATTTAGTTGCATAGCTTCATTTATAGACGGCATGTTTATAAACTTCATATGTTTCTTGGTGTTGCACATGCTTTGGCAACTTTCATTTCATTTTGACAATGTATGTACTTGTTACAAACCTAAATTATTATGAACATGATTTACTGAATACATATAATTTGGGTTGGTGATTATGGAACAAGTATAAATTAAGATGTTCGTTTCTCAAGGAATTGACTTCGTTAGACTACTTTTGCCAAATGCACAGTGCCACAGTGGTATATATATTTTTTTGGTTTCAATGAATGCCTTTGTATACTTGTTATAAATATATGAAAGTTTTGTGATGTATTGATTTCGTTATGTCTTCTTCTAATTGCAGGTTAAACTTGTGAAATGCCTTGCACAGAACATGGTCATAGATATATCTTTCAATCAGTTAGGTGGACTTTCTACCTTGTGTTTCCTTGAACAGGTGGGAATACAAATAATTTTTCTTTCATGGGAATCAATTGTAGTTTTAAAACACTCATCATGCTATTCTTGTGCCTTTGGCAGCGTATGACAACCCTATATTTGAACCTTTATAAACTAATACTACCTCCGTCCCTCTCTAAGGTTTACACTTTCCTTTTTGGTCCGTCCCAACCTAAAGTTTGCATTTCCTTATTTGGCAAAATCCCCTATCTCTCTCTACCTTTTCTCTTTCCTACCTTGCTCTTCCTTTTCTTCTTCCTATCTCTCTCTACCTCAACTATCCACCACACATTTAATACTATATTTCTTAATTCTGTGCCAAAAGTTAATGTAAACCTTTGAAGGGGAGGGAGGTAGTACTTGATAATCAATAAATACTGTTGTATGGCTCTTGTTATGTGAATAGACAATTCGTGTTGATTGGTTCTTCTTAATTTTTTGCTCCACCCACCTGGCCATATTTATCCTAAAGCTCCTCCTTGCTTAATGTCTAAGATTATGCAAACAAACTCTTAACCTGATCGTTATGGTTTATCTGGTGAAAGCTATCCATAAATTTGTATATCTACTTAAGGTTTTCATAAAACCTCCTAGTTGAATAATATGGAGTTACCTAGGGTATAATTCTAGAACTTGGGATTATTGGACTTTTAATTTGTGCTTTTTTAACAATTAATATAATTCTTAAATCCAATTTAATGAGCCAAATCAAGTATACTACAACAAAATGTTAATTAGGGAATGCCCTAATTGTGTTCCTAATAACATCTTCAATGAATTCCATTGCTTTGAGACTGACGGTATTTACCATCCTATGATTATAACAAATTTTCTAATTATTCTGTCAAATATTTCTAAATAAAATGTTTATCCACAAATTATCAATTAATATGATTTCTATAATTTTTCTGTCTTAACTATATACTAACTTTTAGTGGATTAATTTCAAATTTACTTGATTAGAGATAAAACTATATATGGTCAAATGTGTATTGTTTTAATTATAAATTCATCTAATTTAATTTATATTTCAGTGATAAAGTTGATATATAAAGAATTTTTAGCTAATTGTATAACTGTCTATATTCACTCTATGTCTAATAAAGTAGTAGGAGTATTAGTTTTCTATTGATTAATACCTCTTTTAACTTAATGAATTTTTCATTCTCCCAAAGATTATTAATTTGTAGAGGTTTTACAGTATGTTTATTTATGAAAAACCAGTTGAGGTAAGTTGAAGTTGCCTGATGTATAGTTCTTTTGGAAGATTGATTTCATTCCTTTCAACATATCCCTGCTAAAATTGCTCATATTGTTTCTTATTTTATTTTTATGCTGCACTCCATAGATTTCCCTTGATTTTTAAATGTAGATTCTGAAATCTCACGACATATTGTAATTGCAAATTCCATGTGAATTTTGCTTCTTTGTTCAGGTTGATCGTCTTGTTGGGAGAAACCATCTCTTTAAGCGCAGCATTATCTTAATTAAGGCTTGGTGCTATTATGAAAGCCGTATCCTTGGTGCTCACCATGGTTTAATTTCTACATATGCTTTGGAAACACTGATCTTGTACATTTTCCATCTGTTCCATTCATCCTTACGGGGCCCGTTAACGGTAACTATGTGATTATGCAATTATAATTTCGACTGCATGCAAATGTATGTTAGTCAATTTCTTATGATTGTTCTTATGTAGGTACTCTACAGATTTCTGGAGTACTACAGCCAATTCGATTGGGAGAATTATTGCATCAGTCTAAAAGGACCAGTTTGTAAATCATCTCTTCCTGATATAGTGCGTAAGTGATGTCCTTGAGGTGTATGAATATGGTCTGAAATTCACTATCCCTTTAGTTATTTCCTTTCTTGATACTTCTCTCCCCTTTTTGTTTTCTTTGTAGTGAAGGTGCCAGAGAGTGGATGGACTGATCTGATGCTTAGTGATGAATTTTTGGATAACTGCGTGGAAATGTTTTCAGTTTCGTCAAAGGTAGTTGAAGGAAAACCTAAAACATTTCAGACGAAGCATCTGAATATTATTGACCCATTGAAGGAGAATAATAACCTGGGCCGGAGTGTGAACATAGGTAAGAATTATACCAATTGCTCTTCGTTGAAATGGTTTTTTGTCACCATGATGGGATAGTTTTAGTTTGTAGAAGTGCTATCTCCTGGGTGATATGATATCGGATCTTTTTATTGACGCTGTTTGATGAAATGAACCCTTATGCCACCCTAATATGATTAACTATTGGGTAGAGTTTCTATCTTTTGGCTGATATCAGATCGAACAGTGATGATTCGGTATGCTTCTTTGAATAATTGTCCCATAATGATAGGCTTTTCATTTCTGTCTTCCAACTTCATTCTTAAGAGGAAAAAGATTGAAAGTTTTGAGTTCCATATGATAATTCCTCGTTTTTAGTTTGGATCTACAATTATAAGCCAAACGCATCAAAGAAATAGGAAATTGTGGAAGGACAGCCTTCTCCTAATAGTTAACTGCTACTCACTCAGCCCCATTTAGTGCGTCATTTTCATTGTTTAAGCTAAGAGCATGGCTCGAAAGGGCTCCCTTCAATAGTCATTTAATTGTAATGATGTGAAAACATTTCTTCGTATTTTTTTTTTCAATTTTGTTTCCCCTTGCTCCTTTCTAGGAAATTTCTACCGTATACGAAGTGCTTTCAGATATGGGGCTCGCAAGCTTGGTCAAGTTCTTTCGCAACCAACTAACAGAGTTGCTGATGAGATCTGTGAATTCTTCGCAAATACTATAGCAAGGCATGGAAATGACAATAAAAAAAATATTCAACATTTGGCCCTAGAATTTGGTGATGAAGAATCCTCGACCGCACCATTGTTATCACCTGTTGAAATGTTTTCTGGGAACAATATTCTTCTAAAATCATACGTCAATGATTTCTATAATGATGGTGTTGAGTCAGAATTCAAGAATGACAGAGAACTTTATTGGGAATCTGAAGGCTGCTATAATGCGGAGGGAGTCAACACTTTTGACCATGCTACATCCGATTCTAGTATGAGGAATGGCACACCCGATTATGCATCAAGCTTTAATAACGGCACTGTCCATTCTTGGAACATTTGTCATAAGCCTTTTCTAGACTCTTCCAAAATTTCTGCTGAAATTGGAAGCTTAGAAGGTGGACGTCATACTTCCCTCGACTTTAGGGACTTGGACTTAAAAAGCATAGGAGGAGAATCTGAAGCTTTCAATCCTTTGGCTGATCTCAGTGGAGATTACGACAGCCATATCAGGAGTCTTTTATATGGTCAATTGTGCCATGGGTTTTCCTTATTTGCATCTGCAGGCCATCATACTCCATCTGTACCTCCGAGAATTCAGAACAAGAAGCCATGGGACATTGTTTGTCAATCGATGCCATTTTTGCAGACTCAATTCTCTCAAATGAGCTTTCACCCCAAACAAACGTTGGAACACAGCTCGTGTTTGACTGCTGATTCTGCCTCGCAAGCTTTTCATTCTGAAGGGACACAGAAGGCACGAGGAACTGGGACTTACATTCCCCGTGTGGTAGTCTTTTTCCCATCACTTCCTCTCATAATCTTGATTCGTTAGTTTTGTATGCATTGTTTAGTTGTTGCTTCCTTACCGTTTATGTCTGCAGAATGGTTTCTCGGGGGAGAGACCTTCTTCACATGGGACAAGCAGAAATACGGTATCAGGAAGTCACAATCAGTTTCATAGATATGGACCAAGTAACGGATGTCTTTCTTCAAGCCCTGTAAATGGCATTTATGATGCCAGAAGCATATCTCAAGGTCGTGGGAGATTGGATGCACTGTACCAACCTCGCAATCAAATGAATGACGACGTAAGAGGATCATGCAGAATACAATTTGGGTCGATTGGGGATCTGGGAGACGGTGTCGTGCGCCCAACTATGCGTGCCTCAGAAGAAGCACGTGGTACAACAGCAGTTGAGGAGCAAGAAAGGTATGAAACATCTTGTTTGAATTAGTTGGTGATTATTTATTTGTTTAAGGTTATTTCAAAACAATGTTTGTGGTTTTAGGGTTCCTGCAGGAGATTCAGTCCAGCTTAAGAATGAAGTTGAATTCCCCCCATTACACCAGTGAATGCTTTAGAGGGATGATTAATCTTGTACAAAAAGAGATTAGTTTAGATACTAACAGACAATAAATAATCAACTCCGGTCTTTAGCTATGTATAATGATAATACCAATTTTGGCTTGTTATGACTTTTATGGAACCAGATTGGGAACCAGATTGTTTTCTTTCTTTTGAATTAGTTTAAATTTGAATATGTTTATAGAGTATGATATGGAATTCGATTTTTGGTTTATTAGGGAACCCACCACTCGCATAAATCACTTGTACACTTTAGCATCTACAAGTATTTTATGTAGGCGGTGGGTTCCATAAGAAACCCACCCTCGTTCACACTTAAAATGCACACCCTTATTTGTGTGCGGATTTTACAGAATATTGATAGTTTATGTAAAAAAGTAAACGTGTAAAGTAAAAAGTGAGATGTATTAGTGTATTTAGAGAATAAATATTTTTATTTATAAGAGTGTGCATACTAAGTGTGGACTATTAAACTGCACTTTTGTTTGTGCAAATATTATATGTGTGTGCAAGAGAGAATGGACAACTACCGAACAAACATTTGTTGAGTCGGCTGTAAAAGTTGCAGTTTATGGTATAACACTTTCTGTTGGGAGTTGACGTGAGATAAACACACAATGATTCTTACCCCCATTGCCCCTTAAATATCACCTCTCATTCATACTTGTCCCACAATCATTAAGAAATGAAATTCACATGTCTACCTTTGTTCAAATGCAAGTTTCTCAAACCAAGTAAGAAACTCGCACGCCTCTTCAAATTCAAACTCCGACGACCACTGTTCATACGATCCCTTCGATTTAGCCAATGCAAATGTAACCTCCGGAAGATGGCACTTGAAGGGAGTTGCTCGATGTTCCGTTCACCAATAGCAAAAGAGTTAGAGACGGATGGCATGACGGAGCTTACGAGTATTTCTGACACCCTACATGATCTTAAAGCACCAAATCCATCTCCAATCACCCCTGTAGCATGTGTAAGAATAACTACAAATAATCAGGTATTGGATCGAGACGAGGTTGAAGACGCGTGTAGGAGGAGTTTCGACAAGTGTTTGTTAGAGATGATATTTGAAGGTCGGAAATTGAGAGACTTGGGCGATGTTGAGGAACTTCTCTACTGTTGGAATAACCTCAATAACCCTGTTTTTATTGATTTGGTTTGTAGATTCTATCGGGAGCTCTGCAAAAAAGACTTGTTTTCTAATACCCATATTCAAAAACCTCAGAGATTTCTAAGGTAGATTAGATATGTATATGTTGTGGTATTCATACTATTCATTAAATAATCTTTAAGCATCCGTTACATATCTTTCTCTGACTTTTTTTTATAATTGACTTCGATGAAATATGAATGACCTTCAATACGAAAGCTATAGAAGAAATTGGATTCTAAACTTTAGATTAAAAGTAAGGGCCCATCAATTAATTATCAAAATGCATTAGATATGGTTAGTGACTTACTAGTCAGTTTGTATGGATGGTCCTCTTTAGTTGACTAACAAATAATTGATTGTTGCTTATAAATGCTCATAAGCAAGTGATAGCGAATTAAGGTGAAGAGAGAGAGAGAGAATAGTGTTTTTGTTTAATGAATACATATTTGCTTCATGGGTTGGCATAAGATGGGTTTAGATGTGGTGGAGAGGCTAGATAAACCCAAGGGGAGGCTAGGTTGTCTAAACTCATGGAATCTAGTTTATTAAAACCGGGTCAACTTATAAACCCGGGTCAAGGTGTTTAAAGTTATGAGAAATCAAACATGGGAGAAGATAGGTTTACATATCAAACCCATCACTAAACCCCCCTTAACCCATGAAGCAAACATGCCCATTATGTATTAATTAATTAGAGTACATGCAAGCATGAACTGCTTTTATGTGACACTTGGTGACTAAGTATTCTACGCTCGGTGGACGAGCTGACCGTGCTTATCATATTTACACGTAGGATGGGTCGACTTATTTGGAAAACCTTCTTGGTCGAGGTGTTATTCGTCCTCGGGAGCTATCACGTGGATGGAGTTCGCTGACCTGGACGAGTAGGATGGTTGATCAGAGGATGGCCTCTGAGGTGGGCGAACAGAGCGTCGAGGTGGCATTGACTAACAACCTTCAACCTATTGACGTTTGATTGATCTTCGTTGACTCTGAGGTGTTGTCTTTCTACTTGGTGTTCGTTCGTGTGACTAGGCCGAGACCTAGGACTTGGACTTTATTCATGAAGACCAAGCATAACAATAGTCCCCCTAGGTCGGGCTTTGAGGTTTGACTCGATCGACGGTCAAGCTGATGAATGCTCAAGGGCCGAACTAATGAAAGAGACTGAGACTTTTTATCCTTTGCTCAAAAAAAAAAAAAGAAAGAGACTGAGACAAACTAAAAATGACACTTCATTTTGGCAACACCTCGTCAACTGTTGCGGCTGCTGACTGTCGACAAAATTGGGTGGCGGGGGTAGGCGAGATAACAGATTGTCGAGCAACTAATTAGATTTTCATGTGTTGAATAACATGAGAAAGCTCCTTGAACGGGTCATAAAGGCCGTTGAGGATTTTCATGGCTAAATCGGTAAATCCTCATAATTGGTGGTATAAAGATGTTTCATACGAATTTAAGAAGACGGTAAGAATAACAAATATATGTGTAAGGTTACATTTTTATCTACTTAATCGTTTAATGTCATATGATAACAAAAGCAAGGTCGTTTAAAAATGTCATATGATAACAAAAGCAAGAATAAGAACAAAATTATAATATACTCCAATATTTAATTCTTTTAAATTAGTACAAAATGATGACTATTTTTACTAGAAAGACAAATTAAATGAAATAGATGAATTAAGTAGTGGAGATTATTTGTTTGATATTAAATAGATGCAAATCCTGATAAAAAAACACCTGGTATTCCCAAGTACATTGTCTTAATATAATTTTTTAACATTTTTATTCCTGATAAATCTTCATTAAATAGAAGAGGAGAGAAAGAATAGAAGTCTTAAAAGGAGGAGGGAAAAAAATATACGAGGGTAAACAAAATTAGGAAGAAAATGTGAATAAATAGCTTAAACAACAATTAATTGGAGAGAAAATATAACCTCTAAAATAACAATTACTATGAAATGAATGGAATATATAATTACATAAACAATGAACCTCAAAAAAAAAAAAAAATACATAAACAATGAGTTGCACTTAAAAAAAAGAGAGTTAAAAATGTAGGTAATTAGCTGGTCAAACCCTAGTGAACGCGAGTTAAATTTAATTGAATTTTTTTTTCTCTAGATATTATCTTACTATAAGGTTAAAATATGTTACTATAAAATCAAAATATTGTTATTACAAGACCAAAATATACTGCAAAGACAGTAACAAAAATATAGTTTTTTGGACAAATTCGTGGGTCAAAAACTTAAAATAGCACAAATTGCCCTTGTAATAACTTTTTTTTTTTTTTTATCTTATAGTAACATATTTTGGCCTTGTAATAGCAAAATAGTTTTATCCTTGCAATAACATATATTTCGTCTTGTAGTAGTATATTTTTGGCTTTGTAGTAGCAAGATCATGAAACTCGTTCCCTAGGCTGCAATAAGGAACAAGAATGGTGACAATGAGTCTCATTGTCGTAACCTTATTTCCATCCTGAATTCTATCGAGGGCTTCCATTTTTTTGACAATATAACGAGGCAGAAAGAGAAGGAAACATAATATAACAACACAGTCAACTCCTTGATATACTGGGGACAAGCATCTCCAAACCAATCATGAGGTATTGAAGAGTCAACAACCATCTGAGCTAATGCATGAGCCAAACCATTAAGGTCCCTGGGTAGATGCTGACAATCCCATACTAGGATTTTCCGCAACATACGCTTAATATTAAGAACAATTGAATTCTCGAGACCTCATAACACCTGAGTAGACGTAATTGCTTCAATAGCTAAAAAAGCATCAGACTAAATACCTTGATTCTTCAGGTTATAACTAATACATTTTGAGAGCTCAATCTCCATTGCTTTTAGTTCAGTCGCAACCATAATACCCGGGTTGACAATTCTTTGATATCCTGCTAGCAAAACCGTGTAATCATCGCTCACCAGGGCATATCCTACTAAAAAATCATTGTTTTTCTAGGTTAAAAGCCGCATCAATGAACAACAGGTTACCCATACTCCATACCTTAGGAACACAACCCATATTTTTTAGGGTGTACTCATCCCGAGACATAAAGTCTCTTGAATCTTTGAAATCTCGCTAGTAATAAATCGCCCAGTCCACAACAAACATATACACTTGCTTCTTATTGTTACACCCCTTATCTGGAAAATGCAACAAGTTGCATCGTTCCCTCCATATAGCCCAAACAATGACTAGTATGAAAGTTAAGTGGTCAGAAGAGACTCGATGATTAACCATATAGATAAGATCAACACAATTTATTTTGATACACTCCCTCAAAATTTCCCACAAGCCAGACTTCTTCCACACACCCTTGGCAAAAGGACACTTAAAAATGGTGTGAATTGAATCAGCAAAAGGTGCACCGCAATATCCACAAGCAGTAACTAGGGGTATATGATGATTAAACAAACTACCTGTTGTAGCAAGCGTATCCTCCAGTAGCTTCCATCCGAAAATACGATTTTTTGGCGGTACCTTCAGTTTCCAAATGATCTTATATAACGATTTATAGGAGCTCTAACTTGAAGACCCAACCCCCAGACCATTACTACCCTTAGAATCCAAGATGAAAGATCAAGAGTATCCTAATGCAATCGAATAATGTCCTAAGGAATTATCCGGCCAAAACCGTCGATCCTCTAATCCAGGGCCTTGTAATGGTACTTTTAAAATAACATCTTCCTCATAGGGAAGGAATGCTTTCCTAACAAGGCTCTCACTCCATGCATAATCATTCGTTAAAAATCGGGAAGGAATGCTTTCCTAACAAGGCTCTCACTCCATGCATAATCATTCGTTAAAAATCGATCGACTGTTGAGGTACTAGCGATACGAGAAACAATTCTCCCTTCATGAAGGCCTCAAATCCATTTATCTTTGAAAATATGCACCCCTTTTCCATCACCAATCCTCCACCTCACCCCATCCTCTAAAATATCCCGGTTGCACAACAATGATCTCTATAAATACGACGGGTTTGAACCCAAACCTACTTTCATAATATCCACATGTTTTAAATACCGAGCTTTAAACATTTGGCTAATCAATGTGTGCGGGTGGTTCATCATCCGCCAAACTTATTTAGCTAAAAGAGACTTATTAAAAAGAACCAGACATCTGAAGCCTAACCCTCCATCCTCCTTTACCCTGCAAAAAACCCTCCATCTTTTCCAGTGAAGTTTCCTGTGACCGTCCTGCTCTCCCCACAAAAAGTTGGCCATCACCTTTTCAGTGTTTGAGCAAATTGACACTGGAATCCTAAAACATGTCATCACATAGGAAGGAATAACATGTAACACTGCTTTGATCAAAATCTCCTTACCGCCTTCTGAGAAGAATTTATGATTCCAAGACATGACCTTTTTTCTGACTTTATCCAGCAGATACCCAAATTTAATTCTTTTGGACTTAGCCGTCAGAGTAGGAATTTCTAAGTATAAATCATGACCCTGAGTTGAGCGGGCACATAAGATACGTTTGACTTCCTCAATATTTTGGTGATGCGTGAACGGCCTAAAAGTGATAGCCGACTTTTCAAAATTAATAAGGTGGCCGAAGTCTTTTTCATACATATGTAAACATTGCCTCAAATTTAGGCTCTCTAAAATCTCCGCTTTGAAGAATAGTAAACTGTTATCAGCAAAGGAAATGTGTGAAAATATGGGTGCTGATCTAGCAATCTTCACTCCCGAGATATTTTTTTCCACAATGGCTCGAGAAATTAATGAGGAGAATCTCTGGGCACAACTGAAGAAAAGATAAGGTGATAAAGAATCACTTTGCCGCAGCTCTCTAGAGGAAAGGAATACTTCTAAAATGTCACCATTGATGTTGATGCAATACGAGACCGAAGAGATACATTTAAGAATGAGGTTAATCTATTTCTACGAAAAACCCAGTTGCTTCATAGCTGCTTGAAGGAAGGGTTACTCAACTCGATCATAAGCTTTACTCATATCCAGCTTAAGAGCAACATATCCCTCTTTTCTCTTTGATGACCTAAGTCAGTGCATACCCTCAAAGGCCACAAGGATATTATCAGATATTAGTCTCCTCGGAATAAAAACGCTCTGGAATAGGTTAATGATTTCATGCATAATACTCTTGAGCCAATTAGTAATAGTGCGTGCAAGGATACGATAGCTCACGTTACATAAGCTAATTGGTCTAAAATGAGCGACCTGAGTAGGGTTTTGGATCTTAGGAATGAGCGTAATCAACGTATTATTCCATGCATCAAGCGATCCTCCATGATTTAACACTTGTAAAATGAGTTTGACAATCTCGTCACCTTTAGTTGGCCAATTAGATTGGTAGAAAGAGGCTGGAAAGTCGTCCAGCCCTGGTGCTTTCCAAGGGTTGAGGTCCTTAATTGCTCGAGATACTTCTTCTTTTGTGAATGGAGCATCAAGAATATTGTAGATGTTGTGAATTCTTAAATGTATCAACATTCTCAACAACATCTTAATTTGACCTTCCGAGATTTTTTCTAAGTCCTTTCTGAAATGTTTCATTAAATGTTGAGCTAAATGTTACAGCATTTCTGCCAGAGTCTAGAAGCTTCTACAAGGATCTGGAACCTGGAAGATTCCAGAATATTGCAGAACGTCCTAGAAGAGCTAGAAGAGGCTGGAAGCAGTTTAGAATGACCTGGAACGTGCAAGAAGGATCTAGAAAGATCATGGAAGTTGTGGAAGTTGAATTCCTAAAAAATAGGATCTCAAAGTTGGAAGCCTCTAGAATTCGCACCCCACTCTATAAATACCGAAGGAAGGCTCCATAATTCAGTGTATTCTATTCAATTTATATCCTAGACTAGCGTTCATCCTGTTAGGAAATTGTGGCCCCAATAGTTATACCTTTTAGATCATACGAAGTATCCCACCCGTATGGCTGTGTGCTTTTCTTATCTATCGAGAGTGTAATCATAGATAGACTAGCATTTCGACAGTGTGTAATTTTATACACTTAGTTCGTTTTCAAAACTGGGCACCTGCCTCGTTTATAGTTTTAGTTGTGAAGGTTATTGTTGTAACATTTCACACAACATTTGTATATGAAGATAAGTATTGATATTTCGCCGTAAGGTTAACATAGATTTTTATTTATAAAATCTATGTTAAAAATATTTCCATTGTGTCTTATTTGTTTTTAGTGTTTCAAGTCTTCCGCTGTGTATCTTTATTTCTGATATTCTGTTAGAGTCAGTGTTGTTTGTAATTTGTCTCAACATTTAGTACAACATTAATCTACTTTTACTTAAACACTATACCATAGCACACTTTCAAATATGATTAATACTATTAGACATCATGTGTGGAATATCTGCTGTGGCTCTCAAGATATCCAAATGATTTGGATCAGTGGTTTTGAAATTATCTTGTAAATAAACCAAGAACACTTTACAAACATCCTTCGTAGTCGTCACCCACACACTACTATCATTCTGGATGCTAGTGATAGTATTCGATCGTTTCCTAATATTAGCTCGAGAGTGAAAAAACGTGTATTTCGATCACCTTCTCACAGCCATGAAACACGTGATTGTTGCTTCCAATATCATTCTTCTTGAGTTTGAAGCTTCTCCAGCTCCCTTTCCAAGCTACCCACTTTAGCCATATCTGGAACATGCCCCTCATTGTTTAATTCAGTTGCCAACCGTGATTGAACTTCCTTAATGCGGCAGGATAGCGATTCTCCCTTGAAATTCTCCCATTTTTTCAGAGCACGTCCGCAATGATTCAACGTGTCCTGGAGTTTCCCCTAGTCCCCATTCTTCCATATTTTATCCACCACATTTTTAAAATCAGGTTCTTTAAGTTAATGGTTTTCAAATCTAAAAGTTCGCGGGCCAGCTTTAGCACGAGAAATCGGGCAAGCATCACAATTGAGAAAAATAGGTCTATGATCAGAGCCCATGAAATCAAGTGTTTTGGCATTATAGTGAGGAAACAGCGAAATCCATTCTTCATTAGCAATAAATCTATCCAATTTTTCTTTGATCAATCCTTCACCTTTCCTCTTATTATACTATGTAAATTTAGGACCCATAGTTCTTAAAGTGTGGAGATCATTAAAGGAAAGAGCATCTTGGAATTGAGATAATCGATCAATAGAATTTTGCTCCCCTCCCAATTTTTCATCGTGGAAAAGTGTTTCATTAAAATCCTCCCCCCTCTCCACCCACAAGCCAAGCATTATGTTTAGAATCTGAGTATGATTTTAATCTTTTTAAGAGCTGCCATGAAGAACTTCTCAAAGAAAGAGACGGGTGGCCATAAAACCCTGTAAACCTCCACTTAGAAGAGGTTGAATTGATCAAACAGTCTATATGACCAATAAAATACGATAGAATATTAATTATCACACATTCGTTTCAAAATAAAATGAAACCACCATATCGTCCGCAAGCATCAACAAAAAAACAATAATGAAAACTAAGTTTCAATTTCAAAACATCAAAAAAAGAGGAAGAACATTTGGACTCTGAAATAAATAAAAGAGTTGGATGAAACTGAGAAACTAACCTATTCAAACGACTAAACGCACGGGGGCTATGTAAACCCCGTGTGTTCCAACATAATAAACTCATTCCCCACGACGGGGCTGAGTAACCTCAACCTCCGCCACTCCTGGAATACCAATGTCTTTCCCGTAAGCTTCGAACATACTCTGTGACCTTTTGAAGAAACCCATCGCAGCAGCCTCCCGACCCCTGCATGTGCCCCAAAGCTCCATTGACTCACCCATACCCTCCAACAATGACCTATTCTTGAATGGCAACGTGTTGCTTTGGACAGAGACCACATCATCCGCAATTTCCCTATTTACCACCGCTTTGTCCACTGCTTCCACTGACCTCCTGATGCAGGCGGAAGCACGATACACACGTAAATCCGTTGATTCTACGAATACCCGGAAGATACGTAAACGAGATTAAAAGTGATAATCCATTGATTCAAAATGAATACTGGAAAAACACAAATAAAACACGTCAAAAGGGATAAAACCCAATATTTTCTATTCAATCAACTCCCCTTACAATATTCTTGAGACTCCTATTTATAATAGGTAAACTAGGGTTTTAGGCGTGTAAGCCCTAAAAGCCCGGCCCACTAATAATTAATCAAAACCTATAAAAGCCCGGCCCACTAATAATTAATCAAAACCTAAACAAAGCTCTAACACTATATAAAATAAATAATACTAAATAATTAAAATACAATCTTATCTCCATCATTCTCTCCCTCTTCGAAAAGATTCATCCTCGAATCTGCATGAATCTTATCTCTAGCAGTATGAAAAAAAAAAACCACGACGGGATCATCTTCAGAGAAAGTAAAATTAATTAACGCCTCAGGAAATTTAACGTCAAAAACATCTGCAGTTCGTACGTTGCCCAAAGTCTTGAGACTATAAGCAAATGTTGGCTTAAGAGAAGTGCCAAAATAACTATCATTAGTAATAAAAAAATAATTATTACTAACTCTAGGTCCACTATTTCCCTCATAAAATACCGGACCAAATTCTCCCAAAATATTAGTTGGCTCAACTTGGTTAACATCTTCCACGGGCTGAATCGGTTGGTTGTGTAGAGATGTGAAACTGGTGGAATGAGTTTCTGGAAGGGGGGGCGGCACTGTGGCGGCGGCGACAAGGGCTGCCAAAACTGGAGATGGTGGTGGCGCTGGCGTTTCCAGTGCGGCAAGTTCGTCTCGTTGGCTGTAGCTGTCGAAAATTCCATCGACGGTGGCGACCAATTGAGACCAGAGAAAATCAAATTTCTCCTCCGTATCGTAATTTTGCTTCATCGTTGATAAACGATAAACCCCACGGAATCGTTATGGCTCTGATTACCAACTGATGCAGGCGGAAGCACGATACACACGTAAATCCGTTGATTCTACGAATACCCGGAAGATACGTAAACGAGATTAAAAGTGATAATCCATTGATTCAAAATGAATACTGGAAAAACACAAATAAAACACGTCAAAAGGGATAAAACCCAATATTTTCTATTCAATCAACTCCCCTTACAATATTCTTGAGACTCCTATTTATAATAGGTAAACTAGGGTTTTAGGCGTGTAAGCCCTAAAAGCCCGGCCCACTAATAATTAATCAAAACCTATAAAAGCCCGGCCCACTAATAATTAATCAAAACCTAAACAAAGCTCTAACACTATATAAAATAAATAATACTAAATAATTAAAATACAATCTTATCTCCATCATTCAATCTTATCTCCATCACCTCCTGGACTGAATCGCCTGCTCTCGGGCTGGGATGTACGGTTCTTCACCCTCATGAATGATTTCAACATAAGTGTTAAAATCAAAAGCCCTAAAATCCCTTCCTACATAATGTGTAACTCGATAATCTTTCCCGTTGTCTTTCCCCAAAAGAGGTTCTTTAAAGAACCTATGCTCATGTTCGTTCGGTAAAACAAAAGATAGTGGCTCTAAGAAAGTACCCGTTCTTGGGTCCCTTCGTGTCATAAAATATTCCACAACACCACTCTCTAAAATCATATGAGACCCTCTTAGATGCATTAAATCTACAAAATTATGGACTACTTTACGCACCGGAGGCACCATACCCCTCCAGGGTCATCATCATCATCATCATCCTCAACTATCACAACCTTTCCTTTGTCCCGCCGAAATTTCTTACCACGACTCTGCCCCTGAGATCGGTGATCCTCTATCTTTATTCTAGCCGCTGTGCTAACATAGTTGCCTCTGTCCCCTTCTCTAGAAGCCTAAGAAACTTTTGCATGTCTTCTTCCGAGGGGCTCTTGCGATTCTCAACCCGAAGCCAATCAGGAAATAACCCATAGCTCGCGCACCACTCCTCTGTTTTCCCCATTGCAAAGCCACAGTCCCTCTCCACATGATCCAACTTTCCATAGAGATAACAAAAGTACGATAACCTTTCAAACTTGAAAAAATATGGCCAGCCGCTCCTCTTCAATTGTGGCGTAAGCTCACCGACAGAAAGGTTGAGTGATGTCCACATGCACTCTGATCCTCACACACTCTCCCCAAGTTTCTTCCTTGTCCTCTGTGTCCACCTCAACCACTTCACCAAGGATGCCCCCAACACGAAGCCCTATAGATTTCGTCATAGCATGAAATTGGAGGCCTTGCACTTGAACCCAAAAATGAACATAATGGAGTTTGAGATTAGAGGGTAATAGTATCAAATAAATTAGAATAAATCAAGATGATTTGATCCTTAATTATTCCACAAATTTAGGGATTGTAATCCTTTGAATATCCATAGTAGTTTCCAAATCTTATGCATATACTTCATTACCTATTCAATAAAAATACAATTTGTATACTGTCATGGTATCAGTTTTTTAGGGCACGAAACCCCTTTTCACCGCCTACTCTCTAGGCTCTCTTTTCTCTGTTGAAAACACTATTGCTTTATTTTCCTCTTTTCTCACAATTGAATTCTCACCTCCCACTGTTGCTTTGATAAGCACATATATATCAATAAACTCCATTTGTTTATTAATTTCTTTTTCCCCTCAAGATAAAATCTCTCAACCCTGCTCTCTCCTTTCTTTTTCACAGTCTTCTGTTACGTTTGATTCCCACCATGGCAGTTGCTACTGATTCTTCTACCACACTTCCATACAATACTTTATTCCACATGCTCACAATAAAACTTACATCTACAAATTACCTTCTCTAGCGCAGTCAGGTATCACCTCTTCTAATCGGGCAGGGTCTCATCGGTCTTGTCGATGGAACACGGCCACCACCACCGTTTGAAATTGATTCGGCTGGAAAATCCGTACCCAATCTAGCTTATGCCACTTGGCGTGTTGAGGACCAACAACTTGTAAGTCTTCTATTCTCTTCTTTGACTGAGGAGGCTATGTCCGTTGTGGTGGTTTGTTCTTTGGCTCGGGAGGTGTAGCTTGCTCTCGAAAACTCATTCAACCATCACTCAAAGGCTCGTGAGTTTCTCCTCAAGGGCCAACTTCAAACGATTAAAAAGGGTGAAAATGGGTAGCTGATTTTGGTCACGATTTCAAGCTCATTTGCGATGAATTATCAGCTATCGGTAACAATGTGGACGCCATTGATAAAATACATCTATTTCTTAAGGGTCTTGGTCCTGCTTTTCGAGTTTTTCTGCTACATAAATGACTTTGTCGCCTCTTCCTACTTTTGCCGATCTCCAAAATAATGTCGAGACTACCAGATTTGTCGTACCAATGGGCACTATGCGAATGCATGTCCAGATCATTATGCACAACCCCATGTAGCCTCGTCTCCTTTGCCGACTCCACTTGTCCGTCCTATTCTAGCCCTTTCTCCATCTCTTGGTGACGCCTCCGCGAATATAGCAGAGGCTTTTCAGGCTGCTTGCTTCGTCTGTGATGCCCCATCTGACTGGTATCTCGACACTGGGGTTTCTGCTCATATGACTCCTTCCACATCTCGCTACTTTCGCTCCATATACAAGTCTGGACTTTGTCGTTGTTGGTAATGGCACTTCTCTTCCTATTTCTCATATTGGGTCTTTTGTTTTAAATCCTTATATTTCTTTATCAAATGTTATGGTTGTTCCAGGCCTCACCAAAAATTTGCTATTTGTTTGCAGATTAACGACTGATCTGCCTATTTATGTATTTTTAATGATAATTGTTTTTTGATTCAGCATCGGGACACTCAGGCTATACTGGCTCGGGGCAGTCGTAGAAATGGTCTTTACGTTTTGGATGTTATGCAATCGGCTTTGGTTGCATCTAGTTCTCCTAAGGCCTCGTTTGAGTTATGGCACTCAAGACTAGGCCGTGTTTCTTTTGATGTAATTTTGTTACTGCAAAAACTTGATTTTATTATTGTTACTGCTTTATTGCCTAAACATGTGTTGTGTGAATCATGTGAACAAGCTAAAAGCAAACACTTGCCTTTTAATTTGGACATTAAGCGTGCATCTTCTGTTCTAGACATTATTCATTGTGACTTGTGGGGCCCTGCGCCCGTGTTCTCTAATTCTGGTTTTCATTATTATGTCATATTTATATATGATTTTTCACGTTTTACTTGGCTATATCCGTTATGGAATAAATCTGATTTTTTTAGGTGCTCCTCCAATTTACTAAATTTGTTGAGAATCAATTTTCTTATCATGTTGAAACCTTTCACAGTGATGGAGGTACCAAATTTACTAACAATAAAGTGCAACATTTTTCAAAGTAACGACGTTCATCATATTTTTTCTTGCCCTTACACACATGCTCAAAACGTTCAGGCTGAACGTAAACATATACATATCAATGAGACTGGTCTTACCATGAATTTTCACTCTCACACTCCAATAAATTTTTTGGTGGATGCTTTTAGTAGTGTTGCCTATATTATTAATCGTTTGTCGTCTAAAATTCTTGATGAAAAATCCCCGTATGAATTGCTATTTTCAACTACTCCAAACTTTGGAAATTTTCACCGATTTGGTTGCAGAGTCTATCCTTGCCTCCGAGACTATACCAAAAACAAATTTGAGCCCCGTAGCAAGGCATGTATTTTCTTGGGCTACAACAGCTCTCAAAAAGGTTTTCGTTGCTACGATCCTTCGTCCTTCTACATTTATATTTCTCGGCATGCTAAGTTTGATGAACTTTCTTTTCCTTTTTCTAAATTACCTGGCTTAACAAACTCTTCTTCTTTGCCCATTTCAGAATTTTTTGAGCCTTTCAGGTCGTCGGGCCATAAACAAGCTCTAATGCCTCCGGTTGTTGAGGTTTCTCCTAGTCTTCCTTGTTCACTGTGTCATTTGCTAGATCATGTATCTACTACACCCGCTATTGTGCTAGATGATCATGCACATGCTCATTAGGTTATCGTTATCCTAACGGTTGATCTGTCACCAGTTGATTCGACCCCTCGGGTTACACATCCTATGTGCACTCGTGCTAAGTCTGGTAATTTTAAACACATACATGTTACATATTATGCTCATTCTTTAAATTTTCATGTTCTTGTTGCAGTTAGTGAACCCCGTGGCATTAAGTCTGCTTTGAAGCGCTCTGAATGGGTCGTCGCAATGCATGAAGAGCTCTCTACATTGTTTGACAATCAGACGTTGGATCTTGTGCCTCGTCCTGCTAATACAAATGTTATGGGCTCTAAATGGGTCTTCCGCACCAAATTCTTGGCAAACAGTTCAATCGATCGTCACAAAGCTCGCCTCGTTGCTCAAGGCTTCACTCAGCTCCCTGGCTTTGACTACTCGCACACGTTCAGTCCTATAGTACGTGCATTTACTGTTCGGGTTGTTCTCTCTCTTGCTGTTTTACAAAATTGGCCTTTTCATTAGCTTGATGTAAAAAATGCTTTTCTAAATGGTGTTCTGCCAAAGCCAGTTTTTATGGAGCAGCGCCCTGGATTTCTTGATTCTCGGTTTCCTAACCACGTCTGTCGTCTCAAGCAGGCCCCTCGTGCTTGGTTTCAACGCCTTAACGATTTTCTATTGAGTATTGGGTTTATTTGCAGTCGTTCTAACTCCTCTCTATTTATTTTTATCCGTAATTCTTCAATTCTTTACCTTTTGGTATATGTTGATGATTTTCTCGTTACGGGAAACTCTCCGGAAGATGTGTCCTCGTTTATTTCTCGTCTCCGTAAGAATTTTGCTATTAAGGATTTGGGTAAATTAAGTTATTTATTGGGACTTGAGGTTACTTACACTTCTTCAGGCTTATTTTTTAATCAGGCTAAATATGCTCGTGACATTCTTCAACGAGCCGCTCTTGAGGATGCCAAACCCGGCTCCACTCCCTTGGTCGCCGGTTGTCAGCTACCAACTGATGGCCCCCTCTTTGATGACCCGACTCTCTACCGAACCTTAGTGGGTGCCCTTCAGTATCTCATGATCACACGTCCGGACATTTCCTTTGTTGTGAACCTCGTTAGTCAGCACTTACATGCCCCTACCGTCTCTCACTTTCAGGCCATGAAGCGTATACTTCGCTATGTTAAACACACTCCTTCATTTGGACTCTCCTTCTCAAGAGGCCACTCTCCTACCATTCATGCATTCTCAGATACTAATTGGGCTCGTTGTATGGAAACTCGTCGTTCGACCTATGGATACTCAATTTTTCTAGGTGGAAATCTCGTCTCTTGGAGCTCTAAGAAGCAGCCTACAGTCTCCCGCTCCAGCTGTGAGTCTGAATATCATGTTATGGCCAATACCGCAAGGAAAGAGAGCTTCAGTACAATTCTCACTGCTTAGCGAAGTGAGGTACAAAGCACCTTTTCGTTCTTTGTTTTGCGTATGTTGGTTAGAAATAACATTTTCTATTTATGTGGGGAGGAAACCCCTTTCCCTTGAGCTTGCATGCTGCTGGCTTATCCATTGCTGATGATTTTCCGAAAGTAGGTTCGAATGCCTTAATTTCAATTGGTTTGGTGAGGATGGCTCGTTTTCTTCTCATAGATTTTTCTTATCTAAGCTAAGCTATATCAACATAGCCAACTAGAAAACTCATCCGCTTGTCAATTCTTGGTGTAATACTCACTCGTAAATGATTGGTGTCATAATTTTGATTTTACAACTTCCCTCTTGCCCCACGCTTTACTCAGACAATAACAGTGCCATCTTTCTCAGTCAGAATCCGAGTGCTCATAAACGTGTCAAGCATATCGATATCGACTATCACTTTGTTCGTGAGCTTGTTTCGGCAGGCCACCTTTATACTTAATTTATCTCTTCGGATCTACAGATTGCTGATGTTTTCACTAAAGCACTGCCTCGGGCTTTGTTCTAGTTCTTTCGGGACAAGATGCGCGTTGGACCACATCACTCGTCTTGCTTGCGGGGGGATAATAATATCAAATAAATTAGAATAAATTAAGATGATTTGGTCCTTAATTATTCCACAAATTTAGGGATTGTAATCCTTTGACTTTCCATAGTAGTTTCCAAATCTTATGTATATATTTACAATGCAATTACTTCATTACCCATTCAATAAAAATACAATTTTTATACTATCAGATGGCCTTTCACGGCCATGCAGCTTCACCAAAACTAATAATGACCGCCTGAGATTCCATGGTAGCTGATGCAAGACCGCATTCATCTCAGCTTCGTCTGAAAAATCCAGCAGGTATAAACCTTCACCTATAATGGATATCTTGAGATTTGCTTCCGAATTTTCTTCAAAGTCACTCGAAGCTCTTGTACGCCAATCAACCTCCGGACCACAAATCGCATCACTAGTGTGTGTTTGGGGATGACAAACTTATCTTTCATAACAATGATGTTGGTATTTTCTTGCTCCATCAAAGAAAATTGTTCCAACTTTTCTTGGAGTGTTTCAACCATGGTGTGAGGAAGAAAAAAAGAATCGACACAGAGAAAGAGAGGAATATTCTTAATATAAAGCCATTTGATAACCCAAGAGGCATTATATAGGCCATAATCCACCAAATAGAAACTGGGGGTAGCGTATTTCTTCTTCTAGGGTAAATCTTGAGTGGATTTTGCCTTGTGATAAAAATAAAAATAAAATTCACCCGAAGAGAAATATCCAATCAAATTAACCCCCCCCCCCCCAACCCCCACCCCCACCCCCACCCCATGAGTATGTTGGCGCGAGAGAGAAGAGCCAATGTTCACACCTAATAACACAACAAGTGTATCACACGCAGACTGAACCAGAACACCCAAATCAATCTAATGATTGGGAAAATTTGGTTCACCCGAGAAAGAAAGACGAGAAGCAAAAAAGGTTGGAGAAATCAATACAAAATCAGGAGCCTCTAATCGAGGAAATGGTCGAAAGACGAAAGGTAGCCGGAGGTTGGAGAAGAACCTTCTAGAGGAATTTCTCCAGGATTGTTTACAAGGTATTCTCGTGAGTTAGAGAGAGAAACCAAGAAGAGGAGTTTAACGAGATATCCGAAGGGCTTCCATTTACTAGTACTGATGTGAGAGTCGTTGAGATACATTCCATGCATGATCCACCCAACTCACTTCGGGTGAAAGTTAAATCTCTCCATAAGAGTTTTCAAATAGTCTCAATCAACTAAATCGTAGAATTTTGCAAAGTCTATTTTGAACAATAATCTTCTCTTGCCTCATCTTTTTGCCTTTTCAATTCTCATTAAGAATCACCACATTGGCAAGATGATCGATTCTAAAACTTTGCATAATCTCATTGCCAAGACTTTAGAAATAATTTTATATATATATTTCCCGCTATTAGTGAAATTGGCATAAAATCCTCAATCTCAATCAGCTTCTATATTTTCAGTTTTCTTAATTTCCTCTGTTCTCTTGTCAATAAATCCAAAAGTAGTCTTTTGCTACACCTTTAGTCTCTTTAATCTTTCTCTGATAACGAATCAACCCCATTCAAGAATCTCACACCCATTCCACTTTTCAGCAATTAATTGTTTGAAACCCGGATAAGTTAACCACTTAAACCTTTTTTTTTAATAAAAGCTAATACAATAATAATAATTAATTAATATTAATTATTTATTTAATCCACCCATGAAAGTGGATAATAGGGAGAGGGGTTATTTTGATAACTTCCTATAAAAAGAAAATTTAATGAGATTTTCCACAACTCCTAAGCAGAGAGAATTTTGTTCTTCTTCCCCGCTCCTAAGACAGATTACAGAAATAGAGATTTTATATTATGCACCATAGAACATCTCACACACTAATACACTAAGGGCACTTAGATTGTGGATACAAGAAGCGGTTCGTGAATCAATTCATGTGATCGTGTTCTAACTACGAGAATCACAATTCATATGTGGAATTCAACCTAATTTGATATATCTTTCGTTGCATTACGAATTATGAGGTTGGTAGTTCTGATCTCTCTATTTAATTCCAACATTTTTATATGAATTTAACCACCTTATGATCCATTAAGTATTGATTTGCACAACTCATCCGGTCTACACCAAGTAAATTATAGAATGTACAAAAGTTTTGTTAAGTATAATTCAAATTGGATGTTAAGTGAGATGATTCTAATGCATGGGAGAAGAGAACCGTGTTAGATGGTCAATTTCACTGAGAGTGGACAAGTTATCGGAATTGATCAAATTAGCTGAGTGAGTTTGGTTATCTCAATTGATAGGTCAAGTCATCTGACAGTTGGTCATATCATCTGATAGTTATAGAAACAACTCATCTGAGTATAGGTCATCTGATCTTATCAGTTGAGTTGAGAACATAACATTTGAGGGCCATGTCATCTGAAGGTCAAGTCAGTTGATAGCCAAAACAACTGAGAAGAAAAGTAGTCTGATTCTGGTAGTTTTCAAGATTAGTTTCTAAACTATTTATTCAGTTGCATGATAGTTAAAAGTAAGTTATTAGCATTTTCAATGTGGTGTTATACACCTTAGTTCATATGGGAAAAGGTTGCTAGAATTACTTGAGAGTTTTGAGTAAAAACACGTGTAATCTGTATCATCTCATTTATAATAGTGAAAGTGTGCATCTATCCCGGCCTACGTAAATTCAGTGTTCTTGAGTTTTGTTCTTTACTTATTCTTTCATTTGATTTCTTGTAAGTGTGTTTGAGTTTATCATTTTGAGTGTTTTGTGGTGATATAAAACATAATAGTGTCTAATGTATTTGAAATGTAAGCCAACATGGGTTGGTTGGACCTCTAATGCCATTAGGTATGAGTCAATTCAATTGTCAAGGTCAATGTCGGCACGTTGCCTCCTTAACTATTTAATTTTTATAATGTAATGGAATTTAATTATAAATTTTCGGCTAATTTCTCCAACACACTGTACAAGCAAGCACAAACAATGTTATTGTTGATTTTAATGTTTTGTCTGCATGTTTTTGCCTTTGGAATCTAACAAAATGATGGATGGGAAACAAGATAAATATACATATCATCCCATTCTTCTCATTTCGGAAACTGTTGCTAAAAAATTACGTGTTTTCACTTCCTAATTTGTTTAGACCCCCCTTTTATACAGTTATTATATATAGTCTAGCTAGCTAGCTAAGAGTTCTTTATGTTACACATTCATCCAAAACTATACAAATATACTTTCAATTTAATTGCTTTGAGTGAATTCTAAAATCTCAAAACGAGTTTATTTTGATTTAAAATTATGATTTCAAAACTATAATTTGTTACTTGTATGCTATTTTAGTTAAGTAGAACTAAAATATTGAGACAATGTTGCAAACACAACAAACTGCTCTCAAAATCATTTATTTTCAAAATTTATTTCAATAACTTTTAAATAAAAAGTGATTCTGAAAGTTGTATATTTTATTTGCAAACGTCCCTTGAATCTACTCTGAAAGAGTAACTTAAACGGTTAAACCTTTTCCTCCAACGATTTTTGAGCTATTCTCTACGTTTTGTTTAGATTTTTTTTTTGGATAGAGTGTTTTGTCTCTTAAGAGAGTTTTTTTTTTTAGCAAAGTTTTTACGGGAGCTCCAACCTCTAAACTAACTTGTAATTTTATGACTTTTTGGATTTATTTTAATATAAGATTGTAAAGCTTTGATTATTTATTTAAAAAAAAAGGTGTACATGAGAGAATATAGTCAATTCACTATATGTTGACAGAAAATGTCAGATCGTGTAGAGTCTTTTTTCACGTAAAAGCAAACACATATATATTGATGGAGTATTTATACTATGCTTGAAATAAACTTCGCACCACATGTATACCATTTCTAATTTGAAACAAAAATTAATAAACAATATAAAATCACACGATTCAAGATCTAACTATATATACACACGGTTCAGTTTTAACTCGTTCCTAGCATTCTTTTTCTTTCAATGAACTTGAAATTATTACTCCCCCGTCCCAACATTATTGGCATAGTTTGACTAGTACGATTTAAAAAAAAAAATGAAATTTAGCAGTGGATTATATAAGGTAAATGAAAGGCATTTTAATTGATTTGATAAGGTGTAAAGTGAATTTAATAAATTATAATGTGAAATGTATGTAAAAAGAAGTGACAATTTAAAAATAGTATATACTCATAACTGACCATTTGACCTGGTCAATCAAATATTTTGTGGGTTGTCCCGATCCTATTGAAATATTACAGGCTGCATCCATTAACATTAAAATGTGCTAGTATACTTAGTGGAAAGTGCATGTAGTTTTACTGAAAAATACATGTAGTTTTACTGAAAAATACATATAGTTTTACATTGAAATTTTTTAGTATTATTTACTAATAAATGCATGTAGTTTTTAATTAAAAAATATGCATATATAATTACTCACTAAAATAATAATGTTGTTAATCTGAAAAATCATTAAGTAATACTATAATTGAAAAATGCAACATTATATTATTGAAAAATGTTCCACAAATACATTATTGAAAAGTACAATACAAGTATAACTTAATTGCAAAATGACATAGGTTACAATTGAAGGAAGGATACGTTTTTCCACCTCGACTACAACCTTAATATTAATAAAGCGATATATATATATATATATATATATATAATATTCAATCAACTTAATTAAAATGAATTCAAGTACATATATACACTTGACTCTTTGTAAAGGTGTTCGATCTCCTGAAATATAAATTAATTTCTTCATTGAAAAACAGCCCACGGTTTTCATAAATTTTCTTGGTTTTGGCCATGCACCTATTTAATTTATTATTATAATATAATAATAACTATAGAAACAATTTACCTAAAAATGGTATTGTATACATTATTTAGTTAAACGTCCATAATTGTTACAAATCCGCATAAGAAAGTAATGAATTAGTATTATGATAAAGACTTGTTTTGAGAATTAGCAAAATTTAATACTTATCCCTTCGGACCCTTCCAAAACTTTATTTCTAAATTATACTTCATGTTATCGTAAAATCATCTCATACAAGATAATACTTTTATATTATTAAAGTCGTGATGTAGACTCTAGAGAGTGGATGTCACGGCAAGTCTTTTCGACCCAATAAATGTAAAGGAGTTTTACAAAGGTATAATTTCATAAGGATAATAACGGTTTGAAATCATTTCTAAACGCGATGAATTTTTAAGTTGAGAATGTATTTATTATATACATTTTGTACATCATACATCTATTAGTTCTTATAAGCGAATAATATTAACTATTTTGAACAATAGTATTAGTTCTTATAAACAATAGTAATTTTTATATGCATTATATTTTACTTTTTAAGATGTAAATGAATTTGCATCGAGTTATTTTTATTTTCAAACAATACTCTCCGGACTCCCCAGTCCCCAAACCCATCTTTTACTGCTATTACTATTATTATTAGCGTTGAAAAAAAAATGTTAATAAAGTTAATTACACTTGTTTAAAAAAGCTATTGTTAGGATAAATATAAGGTTGTGTTTGGATGAGAAGATTTGATTTGAGGAGGTATTTCAAATGAAATGATTTAAAAATAGATATGATTTTAAATGACACGGTTTTAGTGAGAATTTAAAATTCTCTCAATTTTACCTAAAAATTGTGTGAGCAAAAATCTAAGTTCATTCATAATTCAAATAAGTGGAGTGAATTTGGATGGTGAATTTAAAATTCATAGGTCAAATTCATCCCTCCAAATGGAAGACTTTACTCAATCTTCTTATCTTTCTAAATGGTTTGAGTAGCTAGTATGAAAATTTGAAAATTCACCATGACTATAAATAGAAGAAATGAAGAGATTTGCAAGACTCCAAAAATTACAACACAAGCTATTATGCAATCTGCAATACTAAGGGGTGTATTCAATTGAGATTTTGTTGGATTTTTTTGGACTTTAAAAAGTCGGTGGATTTAGAAAATTCATAGACTCTATGCAGAGTTTGACTGACTTTTTTATTGATTTATATGGATTTTTATAGATTTGACAAGATTCTGAAATACATATTTTTTTATTGATTTACATGGATTTCCTAGTTAAAAAAAAATTATTATTCATCATTATTATTCTCATCTTCATTTCCATCACGGTTATACCTCACATGGCATAATACTAGTTCTTCATACATTAACTTCAGTTCTAATTGGCTTTGATAAAGCAATTTCAAATTTTCCATTTTCCTCTTCCACGTTGAGATGTGGTGAATCTTGATCTTCCTTATATTCGACTAAAAATTCATCAGAGCGACATTCTTTACTAAAAAAATTATGTAATCCAGCACGAGTCAATACTAACTCTGCTTGTGTTTGAAATGAGAACTTGTTAATCGATTGCAATTTGAAAATACCAAAAATTTGAAAATACCAAAAATTCGATTGAATTCGATTGAATAATTGCATTTCTCGGGTAACGACCTTGACCACCAAAATCTTTTAGATATATCGAACAGCAATGATTAAAGAAAGAACATAATTTTAAAATACAGAGATGTAATCTTTTTCACGATAATAATGATGGTGAAGAATCTGTGATGTTTATCGAAAAACATAGTTAACAAAAGTTTTTTTTTCTTCTCTTTCAAGTCTTCTAAGAGAATCCATTGAAATCTCTACTTTTTAGAAGAGATTTTGAATAGTGAAATTTATTTATATTTTTGAAAGAGAATCCAACGAAATCCATAGAGTATTAAAATCCATAGATTGTTGAATACCTAAAGATTTCTAAAGACTTTTTAAAATCCGTATTGAATACCTCAAAATTTTGAAAGACTTTTAAAAATCCGGATTGAATACCCCCAGATTTTAAAAGTCCAAAAAAATCCAACATAATCTCAATTGAATACACCCCGTAACTATAGAGAGTTAAAACAAAAAAAAAAAAATTGAGTGTGTTGTTAGAATAATAGATAGGAAATTTATAATGAACTTTTATTCATAGTTCAACTAGATACTTGTGTGATTAGTTTGACAGAGGTTAAAAAGTGAAAGAAAATAAATTCTAATTGAAATAATATAATTAAAATATATTTAATATTTTCAAGATCTTATTTTGGCCTAATTGATTTTTGAAGAATTTTATTTTTAATTTTATTATTTTTTAGGGGAAATTATTGTTAAGGTCATTTCACTAAGAGATTTATCTAATATGGCATAGGTTTTTTTTTTTTTAAATCTATTAGAGTCAAAATGGCACCTAATAAGACATTGTTGCCCTTTACCAATTTAAATAATTCGAAATTAATAAATATTAATAATTTGAAATTAATAATTTTGAATTAATGCAGTTCCTAGTTATACGCACCTTCCAATTATTAAAAAATTCCTAAAATTAAGCAATTCGAATTAATTGTTAATTATTCAAACAAATAAAATTAAAAAATCTTTTGAATATGCATATATATATGAAATAAATTATGAATTTTAATATGAACAGTGAAATGAATTTTGGTATGTAGAAATGGGTTATGAAGACATATGTTCATTTCAATATGAAGTTTAAAACGGCATACAAGACTGAATTTTTTGGTATGCATAAAATAACATGAACCAATGTGCACAGAGTGACATGCATATCAATATGCAAAATAGATGTTTTGTAAATAGCATATTCAAACAGCGGTTTGTTGTGATGTAGAGATTTCATACTTAATTCAGTTAATATCACTGAAAAGAATTGTTCAGAATAATAAGACGAAGACATAAAATGATAATGCCTACATCGGTATCCATGTTTCATATGGAAAGTTCATTTTGATATGAAGTTGTAAGAGTAGTATATGCACCTTTCAGATGCACTTGCGAATAGCAATTGAATAATCAGTTTATCTAAATTCAAGCTGGAAAAACTATAAACGAAAAACTATATTTGTAGAACGAATACGAGGTCTCATGACAGAATAACGAAATCAGGCAGTTGTTTTGAGCTTCTTGGTGATTCCAGCAATGTACTTCGTTTGATGGAAAGTCTGCTCTAGTTCCGTCCCTGAAGGCTGTCTGGACCCGTCTCCAACAGAAACAATTCAAGTCGAACCTTGAGAATCTCCACAGGCAAATTCATCAGCTGAATCCTCCTCAAACATTCGAACAACAATTCTTCAGACTATAAGGAAAGGAAGAAGTAAAGATCAAAACCAGACTCGATAAACAAAGAAATAAAACCAATACTATTGCAATAAGCTAAAATTGCAAAGCATACGTTCAGAAAAATAAACAACAACATTTCTCAAATCTGTTCCAAATATATGGTAATCATTTCCACATTAACTAAGTAGTGAATGTAAGACTATGACAGCAGTAGTTCAAACGAGTTTTGCTTAAATCCATCAAAATCACCTTCTAAACCAATGGAAAAGAAGGTACAGAATCTAAAATTTACTGAAATAAACAAAATAATTGAGCGTTTAAATGAGATTGATAATCAGTATAGACCCAGGGTAACCCAATCAAAATAACATAAAACTCAGATACTCATCAATCTAACTCCAAAAATCTACCTCCGCCTTTCGACAGAAGCGAAAATGCATGCACATAGACAACACCAGCAAACTCCAAATCAGAAACCCTAGCCTATCTACATTAAATTTACAAAACAGCATCTAAAAACTCAAAAGCCGTAACATGCACGACAATTTTAATAAAGAGGAGAAGGCACGAGCAGTCAAAAATCACACAAAAAACTGCAAAATCGGCATTGATGCAAAAATCGAGAACCGCTCTAAATTAACAAAAATAAACGAAAACTTAAAAACAAACATCGAAATTAAATTGGAACAGAAGTATTAGGGCAAAAAAGCTTACGAGCTGTGCTAATTAACACCACTAAAGGCGCTTTTGGCAATTAAACGCACGAAATACTAAATCAGAGCCCATCGAACTAGGTTGAGCAAATACAGACATTCAAGATGGATCATATAAGTTAAAACGGGAAGATTAAAAAGAACATCATCATTAAATAGAAGTGAATCATAATTTTTTTTTTAAGATGGTGTTACCTTGAATCGAGTTCTGTCCAAAACGACCAGAAATTGGATTATCCGATTCCCAGCCGAAACCTCACGTTATTCTCCATCCTCTTCTTCTTGTGGACTGCCTTCAGCAGCTCTTCATCCGAAGGTGTCATCCAGCCCCGTTTCTGGTTATACTCAGTCTCTTTCGAGCTTCCATTGGTGGACCAGTCATTGCCCCAATCCTCTTGCAAATATTCACAATTCTTCGTCCACGAAACATCGTCATTGATCCTTCTAGAAACTGAATACCACAGTATCACCTTCATCCTCCCTCTGGTTCCTCTCAAACGGCATTTACCCATCTCAAATTACTCACTCCAACAGCGAAAATTAATTGCTGTATGAATTGGCCCTTTCTTGCTCAAATGAAGAACAAAGAAATACTAACCTGAACGCGAACAATCTTCAATCTGGAATATGGCAGCGATCTGAAATTCGCCCACTGCAGAAACCTTGCAGAAATTCTCGCCTTCAATGGCGAAAAAACTTGCAGCCCTCGCTCTAAATTTGCAGAAACCGTAGCAATCGCCTTCAATGGCGAAAAATCTTGCAGAAATCGATCAGAATTTGCGGACTCCGAGCAGAAACCGTAACAAACGTCTTCAATGGCCGTAGGGGAAACTGCCTCTTCAGCCGCGATGTAATGGAGATAAATTGCAGAAATCCTCGATCTGGAATCCTCCAACAATTAGAGACAGGTCAACAGCGAAGAGGCTCGGCGGCAACGAAGCTTCGTCTTCGACCATCTTCTTCGTCCAGTGCGACGACGGCGGCAAGGTGGGTGCGGCGGCCAAGGTGGGGGAGGGAGCTCGACCGATTGGGGTGGGGGGAGGGATCTTGGGTTTTGTTTTTTTTTGGGAATGAATGTGCCCTATAATTTGGGAATTAATTGATAACAATTAATTATGAATTTAAATTTTAAATTACATTTTAAATATATAAATTAAAGGAGTATATGAAAATTAAGGGTAAATATGGTTTTTTGACACAAAAATGACCTTATTAGGAAATTTTAAAAGTTGTATGTTTTAGTTGTTTAATAGTCTCTAAAAGTGACCTTATTAGGTAATATTCTCTATTTTTTAAGTTTTAGTTGATGTTCTTAATATTTTACTGATTTTATTTAGAATTTTCAGTTTTTTAATTTTTATTTGATTTTTTTATTTAGATTTTTTAATTTTTTTTTAATATTACTGGATTTTTATAATATTTTAAGTTTTTATTTAATTATTCTTGATGGTTTATTTGAACTTTTTAATATTTTTTATTTAGTTTTAGTTGAATTTTAAAAAAAAGATTATTTAAATATATTTATTTTTTAACATTTACTTGATTTTGTTTAATTTAATTATTCTTAAGGATTTATTCGTTTATTAAAATATTTTTTTCAATTTTTTTTTACATTTAGCTCTTTAATGGTTTATTCATTCTGTTAGTTGACTAACGGTCAGTTGATATATAGTGACCAAAATTGATTAAAAAAGTTTAATTCATAACTACTTTTAATTACAAGTAAAATTTGGTGACCAAATCTTCCTAAAAAAATGGTGACCAAATCTGAAAAACAAAACAAAAAAAAAATTCAATAACAAAAAATGATATTTTGGTGTAATAAGTATTGCAAACTATCATTGGGTTTATTTTGGAACTCACACGTTCGGATGTGAGACGTAACGTCTTCTATGTTGTTCTAGTTCGACCATCCTTAAAAATAACTACTCCACTATATATATTCTACAATTACAATAATAAGGAAAAAATTATTTACAACTTTTACCATTTTTAAAAAATGTCTCAAAATAGTTAAAATTTTAATTTATGTTCCAAAACTTTTTCAATTGCTTAATTTATGTTCAATTATCGTTGGAGTTAAAAAAATTCGCCAAAAATCCCCAAATTTAATATAAAACGATGACGTTTTGGTCACTTCGATGTAAATGGAACGTAAGTTAAGGAATTAAAAAATTTATGGGACGTAAATTAAATTTTTAACTAAAATTGGACGTTATGCGAAAAAGATAAAAATACTCAACAAATGTGTACATTTCACTATAAAATTAATCTAATATATTAATTATCCTTTTATGTTATACAACCATATCAAATTTGTTGTTAAAACTTTAGGAACACCGTAGTCTCACAATTGGATATGACATCGATTTTCCATCTCGGTTATATAGTTTATACCTTGCATTAGGTACTCAATGCACAATAACATTGTTAAAGAATAAATCACTATAAAAAAAATTATGTAGCGAGTCAGATGGAAAAATATGAGCATGTGCAAGAATGCGCAATCACCTAGTCTAAGCATATGTTTAAGACTTTTACATTATATTATAATCTTGAATGTATTTTTTTTCATTTGAAACAACTAAATGCCCTAACTTTCATATCTTAGAGTTTGAGAAAAATAATGCAAAAATTTATTAAATTTACATGTGGTTTTACCTTATCTTGAGACACCACACGGTTCACACACAACGCTCCATTTTTTGTGTGGAGTTTGATTGCACTTGATGAATTTTATGTCACGTGTACAGTGATAATAATTTTATTTGGAGCAATGAAACACATATGAGAATATAAAATTTGTACTCCCTGCGTTCCGGTATAAGTTTTCCTTTCTTTTGGGTGTTTTGATTAAAAAATATGATAAAATTAAGATGAAGTACAATGATGTGATGGTGAGAGAGAAAATAATAGATTACTATGAAATGAAGTGTGATAAAATAATAGATAAAGTATAAGTGATGTGATTATGAGAGAGAAAATAATTTGCCAAAAATGGAATGAAAAACTTATTGTGAGACATCAAAAAAAAAAGAAAATTGAAAACTTATAGTGGAACGGAAGGAGTACAACCTAATAAAACACAAACAACTAAACTCAAGTTTTCTACAAATCTCTTGTGGGGCAGTGGAAAAAATAATATTTTTCAAATAAAATACTGAATAAAGGAAAAATTATTTTCTATTACATTTAAATTGTTAAAATAAAAATTCCCCTGTCTTGTCTCACACATTTTTTAATTTGGTTGTATAACATAGAGAAAGATAATTAAAATGTTAGATTAATTTTATAGTGATAGGTACAAATTTGTTGAGTATTTTTTTTTTTTTTTTTGTCTTTTTCGCATAACGTCCCAATTTAGTTAAAAATTTAATTTACGTCCCATAACTTTTTTAGTTGCTTAATTTACGTCCCATTTACGTCAGAGTGACCAGAACGACGTCGTTTTATATTAAATTTGGGGATTTTCAGAGTTTTTTTTAACTCTGACGAAAATTGGACGCAAATTAAGCAATTCAAAAAGTTATGAGACCTAAATTAAAATTTTAACTATTTTGGGACTTTTTAAAAAAAGATATAAAAGTTACGGGACGTAAATAATTTTTTTCTCTACAATTATACAACAATCATTCCTTCTTACACAATTGATTTGATATAAAATTACATCTTATAATACAATATCACATACTCTTACACAATTGATTTAACATAAAATTACATCATACCCTACTCAACATCCCAAAACAAACATACACATCATCATTATTCATCGAGATTTCTCCATCCAAAATTTCTCATTCGGATTAGGGATGAAAACGGGATGGGTATGCACTGTCCCAAGACCCGCCCCGCTAGAAAATTTCTACACCCGAACTCGCCCCGTTCCACTTGAAGACCCGTTCAAATTAATTTTAATGTATATAATATCTTTATTTTTTTTATATTACATAATTCAAATTAAATACTTGGTATATAATTGGGGGAAATTTCAGAAATGGTTTAGTTAAACTACTACTTATAAAAAATCGCCTTACTTATACAAAATATACAAATATGAACTTCTTTTATTTAATTGATTAAAAAAAACAAGCACACTAAACAACCATAAACAACCACATTAAACAACTCTAAACAACCACATTAAACAACTCTAAACAACCACATTAAACAATCATAAGCAATCATATTAAACGACACTAAACAACTCTATTAAACAACCTCAAACAAGCCCAATAAACAACCCTAAAGAACCCCAAACAAGTCCAGTAAACAACCCTAAACAATCTCAAACAAGTCCAATAAGCAACCCTAAACAACCTTAAACAACGTACCCTAAACAACCTGAACGAGAATTTTGGGTGTAAACCTAAAAAAAAAAAAAAAAAAAAAATCCACTTAAATTCATTATGATAAAACATCAAATACCAATAAAATCAAACAAAAGAATATAATAGAAATATGTTTCTTACCTTCAATCCAACTTTCAATTACATTATAAGAAAAAAATGAGAGAATTTAAGTGTAGAGATTGAAAAGAAGAATGAGATTTGAAGAAGTGGTTCTTTTTTCTTTTTTATTTATTTTTATTTATTTTTATTACATTTAGAAGTGGTCAAAGGGAATGAAGGCAAAAAAATAAACATGGGTAGGGTTAAAAGGTCATACTTGATATATTCCACTATATAATTGTTTAAAATAGTTTTTCATATTCATTTTATACTAAAAAACTGCATACTTCATCCGTCCACCAAAAGTATGTTCACTTTCTTTATTTGTCTATCCACCAAAAGTATGTTCATTTCCTTTTATGAAAACAATCACTATATTTTATCTTAAAACACTCTTGGGGATGTTTGTTTTGGGATTATGTAGGAT
This sequence comes from Galeopsis tetrahit, assembly GCA_963675135.1. Taxonomy (NCBI): domain Eukaryota; kingdom Viridiplantae; phylum Streptophyta; class Magnoliopsida; order Lamiales; family Lamiaceae; genus Galeopsis; species Galeopsis tetrahit. Next base: position 42,112,927 of record OY776129.1, on the reverse strand, counting down.
GGGGGAAATCCTGATGAATAGTAATTGTATGTGTTTGTTTTGGGATTTTAAATAGGATGTGATGTAACTTTATGTCAAATCAAATTGTGTAAGAGTAGTTGGATGAGATGTAATAGTAGAATGGATAAGTATTTTCAGGGGTGGATGTAGTTGGATGGGGAAATTCGAATGTGAAATCCCGAAGTAAAATAGGACGTGGGACGATCCGGACAGGTGAGTCCCAAAACAAACATCCCCTTACTTTATCTAATTTTTCTTAAAATATCTATGCCCAGTCAAAGAGACATAATTTTCGTGGACAAATGAAACACTATATTTATATATAGCGAATATGGGTACGGGTTGACGAAGTGAGTTTGATCAAAATCACAATCCGTCACATACCCGTTTAACTGGATCCATATCCGGCCATGCAGAACGGTTCATTATGGGGTCCAAATTTAAACCCGTCTCATTGTCATCCATAATCCGAATTTCCTTAGAAAAAAAGGAATGTGATCCGAGTGCAAAGCCTAGAGTCTATAATTATTAGCTCACATGCTCATCAAACACTCACTATCCATCCATACGTGTGAAAGCCAAGCCAAATAATTATTATCAACTGTTATAGCTTCAACAAGTGGCTGTTTCTCATTGTATCATATACATTAAATAGCAAAATATATTTTTAATTTTCTCATTGAAATAGGTAGAATTAATAGTATATAGTATGATGGAATTGTGGGCTTTGAAAGAGAGAGTTGGTGAGGGGTTTCTCAAGTCCAGTTTGGGAATTGCAAAAATACAAGCAACAATTGAAAAGCCTGCTGCATTTCCAATTTCCAAACATATATGGCAATCCTTATGAATTGACCATTAATCTCTTCTCTCTTCTTCACTCCCTCTCTCCCCCACTCTCTTTATATATATCTACTAAAAACACTCACTAATTAGCTACCCTCCACAAATTCTCCATCTTTAATATATATATTGAGTGTCAAAAGTAATGTTGCATGGGGCTAAATGAATTCTAAGCATTTTGAATCACAATCACCGGCCATGGAAAGAATTCACTTTCATGCTCCAATATTCTTCTTCTGCTGCTTATTTATCCTTGGAATTTACACTACTACTTGTCACACTAATTCCCTCTCTGCAGGTATTTTTTTTACACCAAAGATATTTAGATCTACATGAAAATATTACACTTTGGGCTTTAATTTTCTTTTTTTGTTTAATTCTTTTGCAGGAATAAAGTTTGTGTTGAATATTGAAGCTTACAAGGTACTGTAATAATTTTCTATGATCATTTTCATGGGGGTAATTTAGGTAATATTGTTTAACATACCAATCCACTTAAATCTCTGCATCTGTCGCTTGTTTTACGTGCCCAATAATTGAATCTTGAATTTCATACTTGCAACCTTGGTTTTCATCATTCTATATATTTTTTTTTTTTTTAAAAATTGTATTTTATCATTTTATTTGAACAGCTATATATCATAAAGGCGCTTTTATTTGATTTGATGGACGACGTCCTTTGGTCAATATTCCAATCGTGTCCTTGTTTATTAATTTTTTTGTTTATTTATTTATTCTACATTATTTTTTATTTTATTTTTTGAGGGACTACTACATAAAGTTAATATGTTTATGTGGTCCAAAAAGTTCATTGTAACATAAGTTAAAGTTTTTATTTCTTGACTTGACAAATATCCTCCAGTCAAATCTCATTCATAAATATGAAACCACTTATTTAACTATTTGACGTGACATTGAGAGCTTTAATTTTCAAATATTTTTTTAAAGATTTGTTTGTATTTTATTAAAATCCATTATTTATTTTGAAGAAAAAGAATATATAGATTTTGGGCTTTAGGTCCAGTGTGTGGCCCATTCACTGTCGTATCCGAATTCATGTTATTTTCCGGGCCCATGCTCTAGAAGCGCTAGTTAGCCGACTTGGCTTTGTTTTGCTAACGGAAACAGGGTGCGTGTACTTTTGTCGTCATTGTTTGTACGCGCATCGAGCGGAGCCATGTTTTTGCTACATCCCCGTGAACCTATGGTCCCGCCGCGCACGTTAGCTTCCATCATTGTACTCTTTTTATCTTTAATTCTATTTTGCTTTCCAAAATAAACACTCTTTTATTCTATTTTTGTGTTCTAATATTTGTATTTCGTGTCCCTTTGATAGCCTAGCAACAATTCTTTTTATTTTTCTCCACTATTAATCTGCCTCAATGATTTTTGGCTGTTTAATTTTATTAATAATAGAAAACCTAAAAAACATATGTACGTGTTTTACTTGACTATTCGTTTAACAAGGACACATATTTTAATATAAAAATTGTTTATTACTCTCTTCATATTATTGTTTTTGTTGTTTTGTATAAATTAAGGAGCATGATTTTTTTTTTACAAATTTACCTTCCATTATCATTAAAGATGGAGAGAAAAAATGAGAAAAAGTTAAAGAAAATGAAAGAAAAACTTGTTTTAATTATTAAGAAAGAGAGATGAAAAAATAAATCAAATGAAAAATTGTAGGAATTACATAGAAGTAATTTAGAGAGATTTGTGATAAATATAGTTAAATCAATAATATTTTTAAAATCGAAAAAACAGTATTTAAAGTGATAAAATAGATAACGTGTTTAAAATGATAAAATTACTCCCTAGGAAATGGGTAATGTAAGTAAAAATGGGCCCAAAAAAGGAAAACATGTAAATTATGTAATCTATCTAGTATTGGCTGGTTTTCCAATTTATTTATTGATTTTGATAGTCCAATAACTAAATTAATTTTCTAATTATACATGTTGAATGTATTATAATTTAATTATTGCAGGATATAGAGAAAAACAAGAATTGGGAAATGGGTGAAGGAATGATCGGAGGGGCAAGAAGACTACTAGGTGGACCGGGGTCATCGCCGCCGCGTTGCACTTCGAAGTGCGGTGGATGCACTCCGTGCCAGCCTGTGCACGTGGCGGTGCCGCCGGGGATGAAGGTGACGGCAGAGTACTACCCGGAGGCTTGGAGATGTAAATGTGGTAATAAATTGTACATGCCATAGGGCCTAGTAATTACGCCTGCCTTGAAACATCGATTTGGCTTCTATTATATTATTTTTCACTAAAATGCTACTCCTTGTCTACGGACAAGAGTATAGTGTAGTTAATCGTTTAGTGAAAATGTTGCTATCATATATATATAAATCATTGAGAAATTGATTATGGACACAATTTTAATATTGACTCTCAATTTAATGTTGAATAATATCAGTACTCTTTATCGTACAAACTGCTTTTGAAAAAAAAAAGTTGTTTGTTTGAAAAAATTTTGGTCAAATTGAGTCAAACCTAGTAACTGGTGCGAGGAGGTGTTCTTGACAAACTCGGGAGCCTATGGTCCGGCCACTGGAGTGCCATCGAAAGTGATCGCCTTCTCATGGAGAATGGTGCAAAATAAAATCCCTACAATAATGAATCTACGAATGAGAGGAGTGCATTATAACTTGCTATTCTTTTATTGCACGAAAGCAATGGAAATATGGGGTACGATTTACAGTTGGTTCGACGTTATATATAGTTCAAGAGAGACGAAGTTTAATCACTGCAAGGAAGCATCTCACAAGTGGAAACTTACATGTAACTAATTCTGTGGCATTTTGTTGTGCTCTTCTTTTTCATTCCTTCTCCTTGTAACCTTTGAGTGGATATTTCTTGACAGCCTGTTAATAAATTTTCTTGTTCCAAAAAAAAAAAAAAAAAATCAAATTAATAGATAAAAATGCGTACGATCTTCAATTCATGTCAAGTCCAATCAAAAATGCTATCTCATTCCACTATGTCAAGTCCAATCAGAAATGCTACCTCATTTCACTTTGAGGTGTTTCTTGATTATGATCGATAATTGATACTTCATCTGTTCACAAAAAATGTGTTCACTATTTTTATTTATCTATCTATGTATTTTTTTATGAAAATAATCATTTTATTTTTAAAATACAACAACTCCACATCATCATTACTTTATCAACCTTATCTTTCCTTTTTTTTAAAAAAAAAAATTGTACCAAAAAGTTTAAGCACCGACAAAAAAGATTATATTTTTTTAACTAATTTTATAGTAGGAAGAGTATGTATGGCTATTATTAGGGCTCTGCCTCTGAATTGATAATTCTTGTAAGTTAAAGTTAAGGTAAGAAAAATATTAGGACTTCAGGGACGTGTCTTAGTACCCTTGGTTATATTTTTCCAGTTTATATATCACTATCATGTATGCACATATTTATATGTTCACAAAAACTTGTACTCCCCCTCCATCCATGAAATATAGTCCCATTGGAGTGAGGCTCGTGTTTTAAAAAAAGGTAGATAGAGTAGATAAAGTAAGGATATTGTGGGGTCCATTGTGAATAAAATGATTGTTTGTGAATAAAGTTGATGACAATTTGAGTAATTAAGTGATGATTGAAAGGTGATAATTTTCATAAAGGGTATGGGACTACACTTTGTGGACAAAGAATATAAGACAAATGTAACTACTTCTCATGAATGGAGGGAGTACTATATAATATTGCACATATCTAATATTGATCAATTAAGTCAATTTAATTACTCCCTCCATCCTAGAAAGATAGTCACATTTGACTTTACACACAAATTAAGAAAACTCAATAAATGCAGTCAAATTTAATTAATGTGTCAATTTTGCCCTTAAAATCTCATACTCCAAAATCTGCTAAGCATTAATTACACTTATTAATTACGGGTAAAATTGACAATAAAACATTTAATACTAGGAAAAGAGGAAATGTGGCTATAATTTGGAACATCCAAAAAATGAATATGTGGCTATCTTTGTGGGACGAAGGGAGTAAAAAATATTGACTTATTATTAAGTTAATGGACCATTAATTCATTTGAGTCAATTCTTAACCTATTGTTAACTGACCAACTTGTATTTTAATTTTGATCGGAATACTTGATCTGATTCTATGATTTTTGTATTTTTTTACTTTATTATCGAATGCAGATTTTATTTTTGTCTTTTCAAATTCTTTTCTTTCAGTTCGTCTTCTCTTTCCTATCTCTCAAACGGTTGTCGATTTCTTCTTCCGACGATTTCCTCTAGCGGTTGTGACGGGTTTTTTTTTTTTTTAATGTAGTAACAGAACACTATTAAATGTAGTAATTCAAATTGTAATATTTAGTAACACACATTATTTTATGCGGTAATAACGTAAACTATTTTATATAAAACTATTTTTTATGAAGTACTACATAAAGATTTTTTTTTATGTAGTAAAACATTATTTTATATAGTAATTCAAATTGTAATATATACTAGTTTTTTATGTAGTACTCTTTTATGGAGTAATAAAGATTTTTTTTTATGTAGTAAAACATTATTTTTTTTTCTAGTGTTTTTGTTGATAAAGTAACTTACATTATAATATTTAGTAACATATATAATTGCATTTAATAATACGCACAGGGGCGGATCTAGGATTAACATCGAGGGGATCAATTTTATATGTTCGTTAATAAAATTTAAATATTGTATTTTTTTTCACTGTTAAATATATTAAAATACATAAAGATTTCAAACTCTATAATCTTTATTCATTTGAATAAAAATATATATTAATATTTGATAGTGACTTTTTAAAAATTTTATTTATTTGTATAATTAAAATATAAAAAATTAGAGTATAGTTGAGGGGGTCAAGGCCACCCCAGAGGTGTGCCTCGGTCCGCCCCTGAATACACAATAATCATGTTGTAATACCGATTGTTTTATTAGATCATTTGATGAACTTATATATAGTAACAAACACTGTTCAATGTAATAATTAGAACTGTAGTATGTAATAATATATCGTTTTTTATGTAGTTAAACACATTATTACATATAGTAATAACACAAACATTGTTCGATTGTTTTCAAGTGTTTTTGTTGATGTAGTAACTTAAATTATAATAAAGTAAAACCTCTATAAATTAATAACCTTGGACCATGAAATTTTATTAATTTAGAGAGATATTAATATATTGATAAATTAATATTTTATTAATTAAAAGAGAGACTTTTTAAATTTAACAAATTTAGTACATATGTATTGAAAATAAATGAATTCATATATGTTTCATTGATTATATTCATGTATCAACCAATTGTAACTAATTAAATATATTCATGTATAATATGAATTCATTGTATACAATTAACTATTATATTCATTGACGCATGTATCAATTCATTGGAATTATTTAAATATACATGTTTGCATTAATTCGTTACACTTAAATAACTATTATAGTCAATTAATATATATATATATATATATATATATTCATGCATGAAAAAAGAAACATATACTATATAAATCTTAATATGGAAATAAAATAATCATAACACCCAACCATGTCTTCTCATCTAAAAGGCATCACAAAATCATTCATGAATGATCAAATGCATAAAACATTATGTGAGTATAAAAGAGACCATCCACATGCACTCAAAAAGATTTACAAGGGTGGATTGATGAAATATGCTTAATTGAAACAATTTTTAAAAAAAATTTCTATTTTACATGTGAATTTTTAGCTCAATTTATTTAATTACTTATATTTCATATATAATTTTTTGTTTTTTTATTTATTGAATTGTCCATATAAAGTGTGCATATTTCATATTTTTAAAAAATATACCCCACAATCAGGAGTGGACACAGACTCGAAGTTATGGAGAGCTTTTTTTTTTTATTATTATTCAAAATACTAATATATGTATAATTATTATATTTATGTATATTATTTACAATAAAATACATTAATATTAATTAACAGGTTTCTCAAATGCATTAATATGTCTTTTATTTTTAGGGTCCGTTTGATAGGGCAAATAAAGTGCTGTATAACAACATTTGTGCTGTTTGATAGCCTAAATAGGCTTATATCCCAGCCCTGAATAGGCCCAAAACCACTATATTAAAAAGTGGTGGTTTTGCTCTTATATAGGCCTTATATGCCCAAATCACTGTTCCACCTTCAAAAAATTATTTAACCCCCCCTATTATTAGCTATATGGTCTTTTCCCCGTATAAGCACGATTACTATATTGCCCCTCGATTTTTCATTTTTCCTACATCTTTGCCCTAATCGCCTATTTTCAAAGAATTTCAAAATCATCTTCTTCGACTTTTCTCTGGCGATTTTCCATCGGCGATCCTCTCTGCCGGCCATCACTGTCGTTCTCCACGGGCGTTTTATATCGTCATCGTCCGTTTATCTGAATGCATTGCTTCCGCGTTCAAGCTTTTGCTTCATCGCTGGTGAAACTCGCAACATCGAAGAATAATTTTTTTAATTACTCTTTTAGGGTTAGGGCTCGTTGTCGATGAATACTCTTTCATTTTTTTCGTATTCACCATTCTCTTGTGGTTTTTAGGTGTGTGTTCGCTGCTCGCTGGGTTCCTTGACGTAAAGCTTGAAGGTTTGATTTGCTTCTTCACTTGAATGTTCGATCTGCTTTAGTTATTGCAGATTAGTAATTTTTTGTTGGAGATTTTTAATATCCCAGATCGATTGCGTGTAGGTTATCTTTGTGGGCGTAGGGTTCCGTCGCATTTTTTTCATTATAAACAAGTTAGCGTGAATTTTTTATTTTGGGTTTATGGATTTTGGAATCTTTAAATATGTGTTTTGATTTCGTTTGTGTATTGCTTAAAATCTTTGCTGCCTATATTGGGGACATTTATTTTGGGTTTATGGATTTTGGAATCTTTAAATATGTGTTTTGATTTCGTTTGTGTATTGCTTAAAATCTTTGCAGCCTATATTGGGGACATTTATTTTGGGTTTATGGATTTTGGAATCTTTAAATATGTGTTTTGATTTCGTTTGTGTATTGCTTAAAATCTTTGCAGCCTATATTGGGGACATTTATTTTGGGTTTATGGATTTTGGAATCTTTAAATATGTGTTTTGATTTCGTTTGTATTGCTTGTGTACTCTGGGAACATTGTTGTGTGATCTGTTTGAGTATCTAATTATTCGTTGTTCGTATAGGTAATTCCTATCTATACAATGCTGACCCCTTCGATGAAAAAAAAACTTCTGATGTTCTTATTAGTTGAAGAGATCTTGCACCAACAGTTCATTCTTACATGTATACTCATAATCCTAATAACTAGACGAAACAGAAATGTCAGGAGGCGCACCATTACTTGGGGTATGATTTCTAGAATCCCTAGGCAAGTTTTACACTTGAATAGATTGGTCCATACTCGCGATTCTGATTGTGTTGCGAATCTAAGGATGGATCGAAATGCGTTTGCACATTTGTGTTATTTACTGAACGAATTAGGGGGCTTAAAAAGACGAAAGTATGTTGGTGTTGAAGAGCAAGTTTCACCATAAAAAGAATATGGTTGTGGCATTTGATTTTGAAAGGTCTGGTCAAACAATATCCACCATTGTTCGCCTAGTATTGAAAGCTGCCTTGAAATTACATCATCTGTTCTTAGTTAAGCATGTACCTGTATCTGATGACTCCACCGACTCAAGATGGAAATGGTTCAAGGTAATTTTTGGTATACATTTCCTCCCCCTTGAATTGCATTATATGCTGCTTATGTTATATTTGTCGTCTTAACTGTATCCTCAACTTCTTTTGATAGGGTTGTCTCGGTGCCCTTGATGGAACATTTATTGATCTTCATGTACCTTGCGAAGATAGAGCACGTTATAGAACACGGAAGGGCCGTGTTTCTACCAATGTGCTCGGAGTATGCGACACACAAATGCGATTCGTTTACGTCCTTCCGGGATGGGAAGGGTCTGCTGCCGATTGTAGAATACTTCGCGACGCTGTATCCAGGCCTCATGGTCTCAAAGTTCCTAAAGGTAAGTATGTGTACGTATAACATGTTGCTTACCTGAAATTTTCACATGCATCTCACCTAAAATGTCTTTTGTAGGGAAGTACTATTTGTGTGACAACGGTTATCCCAACAGCGAAGGCTTTCTTGTTCCTTACCGTAATTGTCGGTATCATCTATTTGAGTGGGGTCCCAATACTGGCAGGCCAACTAATCCACATGAACATTACAACATGAGACACACTAGGGCACGTAATATCATAGAACGGGCTTTTGGTGTATTGAAAAGGCGTTTTGGGATACTTAGAAGTACATCGTTCTATCCTACGAAGGTTCAAGTTAGACTTATCATGGCTTGTTTCCTCATCCATAATTATTGCCGCTCTCAAATACCTGTTGATCCAATCGAGGAAATGTTTGATTTACATGATGATGTCCCTGCCGATGATGAAATGAATGACGACGTTGTGGACACCGTTGAGTCATCGGTCCAGTTTAACGAATGGCGAGAGGATTTGGCTCAGGAAATGTGGGATCATTGGAGATCCGGAGAAGACATTTGAGTTTGTGTGATTTGCTTGTTTGGACATTCGAAACTGTGTCATTGTTGTTATTGGGGATCATAATTTGTGTCTGTTTGGATTGGCTTTGTAATTGTTGACTGCTTGAGTTTTTAATTGTTGTTACATGCATCATTTTTAATCCCGTCTCTTATATATGTTGTACTTGTGTTTCGCCAAGCTTTCAGGAAATGGACCCTCCGATGTGTTCTTGTGGAAATGGACCTATGATCACAAAGTGCGCAGGTGAAAGTTCGAAGCATCCGGGTAGATACTACTACAAGTGCCCGAGATACCTTCAGCATAGTAAGCACTTTTATTGGTGTGATGAATATCATCGGAATGATAAATCCGATAATGTTCCGACATTCCTTACTACTCAAACTTATAATTCAAGTAAGATGTGTTCAAGTTCGTGTAAAGCTCCTTTGGTCCGAGATTCAGGCTCTCAACTGCATCGCCGGTCCAATGCAGATGAAACTGATAGCATATCGACAAGTGGCAACGAACCACTAAATTCATCTTCTATTGCTGTTAATCTAAATGGAGTCCCAAGTCATCTAATCATCTGTTTGTTGGTTGTGATCGTACTTATGTTTGTCACTATCATTGTCTTATTGGGTTTCCTAATTGCTCATTGAACTTTTGAGTTGTGTCATGTGTGTATAATTTATTTTTTAGAGTTTAATGGATCGATCTTGGACTTGAAGCGTGTGATTTTTTACTATTCAACTTGTGAATGTCTTAAGATTCTAATCAAATGGTTGATGGACTTGTCAAACGTTATTTGCCATACAATGGAATATATTCTCTGACTTAAATCTTCGTGAAAAGACCATTCACAACTTTCAAATCTTTTAGAACAAAGCAATAACCAATCTCTTTCTAATCTTCATGAAAAGACAATTCACAACTTTCTAATCTACTACTCAACTACATAAGCTGCATTCCCATAACACTCCACCTATGCTCATCTTCACATACTCAAAAAATGCCAAAATCTAATCTTCCAAGTATCCCTCTGCAAGAAACCTTGTTGTACTCGGGCATTTGGGACTTTGAATGTGATGATGTGTTCATTGATAGCCTACTTGCCCAGAAGAGTCTAGGACGATGGCATTCGAACGAGGTAATAAACTTTGGTGCAATATGCACTAGCATTCAAGCCGTGAATGAGAGGTACAACCATGCGTTGACATGGATCGATGGTATCGAACGTCATTCGGATCTTGAACGTCGGTACCACACATTCAAGAAGCTTAAAGAACACCCAAAAGTTTGGTGGGATCCGGAATGGAACGTCGTTCATACTTCGAAACAGAATTGGATTCGCTTGATTCAGGTTTCATTGAATTCTCATCCTTTTTATTTTAGTATTTGACTAATTACATTAACATTTACATATTGTCATAGTTGGATGAGACCGTCAAAGCCTTCTTCCATCACGGAGATCCACACCATGAGAAGTTTAACCAGTTATTTGGAATTCCCGATGCTCTCATCGAGCCTCCAGCGAATGTTGAAATTATTCAAGTAAGTGACGATAGCAACTCTGAACCAATCATGGTGTCCGACGATGAGGGTCAACGTGGCCATCCTCCGATAATAGACCCCACATTAAACTATGGCCCATGGGTGCCGGCAAGATCAACTGAATATGTGGACGTTGAACCGCTTCAAGAGTCGACCCCGTCATGGTCTCCTCCTCGTCGGCAATTAATCCAGCCTTCAGCCCTTCCGGACACTCCAACCACTTTGTGGAGTACAAACAATAGAGGGGCTTGTTCTTCGTCTTGTGCTTCTTCAACATCTCCGAAGAAGGGGAAAAAGAAGATGACTTAACATGATCAAGTTGGTACGTCAGTCCCATGATGCTTCCGTTCAAGTCTGATTGAGTCAGGAAATGTGATTCCGATGCTATCTAATGTATTTTAGTTTCTGTTATGTTTCATTTTAGTTTGTTTTAGTATTTGTTGTGTCTTTGAACACTTGCGTTTGGCGTGTTGTTGTCTACGTTTTGGTGTATTTTCAAAATTGACAACTCGTATCGTATTTCGATTTCATTGTGTGCTTTGTGTGTATAGTTTATTGATAATGGGCCTTTTTGTGGGCTATTTGTTTGGTCCATACGGAAAATTCATTAGTTGCAATTAATATAGCCTTGGACGACATAGGCTTACATGGATATTTCATAAATAAGCGTAAATCTAAAGTGGAATACTACATATTTTGGTACCACACTTTCAACCTAGGTATTTGAGCATAATAGGTAAGAGACAGAATATGAGTGCAATGACAAGAAGATTTTGAAGTTTCGTCAACTCTTCAATCCGTCCAGTTTTGTAGTCATTATCTGACTCTAGGTGGGTACATGAGTCCTTCCAAATTTCAGCATAATCTTTTGTTCGACTCAGCCTATTCATGAGCTCTTGGTTTTCAACCAACAGTGCGTCGAACTTTTTTCACTATGCCCGGTAGCATTCCGTCTGGCGCAACGGCTTGCACGTTCCTTGAGTGTTCGTCTGTCCATAGGAAATAGTCACATCTAGCATCATCGTTCGGATAATAGCACGAGTAAAAGAGTCTTCCTCTGCTTTGTTCGTTACTTGAGATGCATATACGGGCCTCTTTACCACAATCACATGTCACATATGTCCCGTGGTTTTGTGGAGAAGAAGCATACATGATTTTGTGTGCTTGTGTGGTTATGGTTGGATCTTGTTGTGTATATATATATGTGCAAAATATTTTCCCCCCAAAAGATGAAGAATGTTCCCTCCAAAAATGGTAACAATGTTCCCTCCAAATGGACTAGGGTTTTGTTTTGGGTTTTAGTTTTGGCGCCAAACTTTCCCTCCCACAAGGTTATGTATGACAAAATATGTTGAAGCCCAAAAAAGCAATTATACTCAGTCCAAACCAATGACTAAGATGTGATAATGAATATGCAATACATAATAACATAACGTAGCAGCATTCCCATACATGATCACAACAAACTTCAGCATAATTAACCTAAATCAGAGTTCATACGAAATTCAACATAACATAACATGCGTGGGTTTAGGAGTTGGCATTGTAGTCGGCATAATATAACATAACTATTTAATATTGTCTTCGTTGAGTAGCTCAATGCAATAGGACTTTCGATAAGATTCACACATTTGTGGAACAATGTCTTGCACATCTTGTCCCGTAGCAAAGCATTCCAACATCTTCATGCACAAAATTCCACAATCACTACCGTTCGTTTGTTGTGGAGGACACGGATACATACAAACATCCCACACCGGCTTTAAAGACTGTAATTCCCGTTGGCCCTTCCATACATCTCCTTCTACACATAAGCTAGGCAAGAGTTGGGCTATCTTTTTAAATAGTTGCATCACTTTTGGCTTCGGACGACGCCCCATTAGGGAATCGTATATCTTTATTGTCTCGTCCTGAATAATAATCTGATACAACACCCAATGGTTATTCGCGATATTTGCAACACCAAACACATACTCAACATCTGACCATGGGCGACAATAGACATTTTTTGGCCGTTGGCCGGTCACATACTCAAGTATACGCCCTTCCTTCTCAGACCAAGTCCATTCGTCATCGCGTGCCCGTTTCCAGGAGTTGTAACATCTCGACGAGAGAAATGTCTGCATGAATTATTTCCAATATTATTCAGCGCACACACACTAATACGCCAAAAGGAAACAAAAAAAGGGTACTTACAGCAATGCTAACATCAACAGCTGTCCAATTGCGCAAGAAACACGTTGGCCACATCTCTACTTTGCGTAGAAGGAGGTACAGGAGCACATCCATATGCTAAAAATTAAATAGCAACTACGTATAACTAAACCCATAAAAAACATGCTTTTCACATTAAAATTGAAAAAATATATCTGACCTCATCTGTCAGCAACCCTGTATTGGTCCATATACACTCAAACCAACTTGGCTCCACATATGGGACACACTTCACAGATAATTTCACCTTTGTATGTAGAGATTGATTAGCGGCCCACCAATCCGAGAAGTGGCATACCAATTGGGGTGAAACTTCGAAAGTGAGTGGATTGAAAATAATTCTATGTGCATCGCTTTCCACATAAGGGACTATTTGAAGCATCTACATAAAAAAAAAAAACAGAATGTCATTTACATCATTCAATGTGCAAATAACCTGAGTAACATTGTAATCGGTTAGTACGTTACATTTTCCCGTACGATTGTTTCATCATCATCCTTTAAGCATTCATGGTCCCCATATTTAACACAGTCACTCTCAACATCCTTCGCACAATTGTCATCAGCCTCCTTCATTTGCTCATTATCCGACTCCTTGACGCACTCGCCCTCAGCCTTCTTCATTTGCTCATTATCCGACTCCTTGACACACTCGCCCTCAGCCCTCTTCATTGTATCATTATCCGACTCCTTGACACACTCGCTCTCAGCCCTCTTCATTTTCTCATTATCTGACTCCTTGACACACTCGCCCTCAGCCCTCTTCATTGTATCATTATCCGACTCCTTGACACACTCGCCCTCAGCCCTCTTCATTTGCTCATTATCCGACTCCTTGACACAGTCGTCTTCCTACAATTAAACATAATACTGTTTAGTAAATAACAATTAGTAATTGACAGATTCATTTCTTACTGAATTGAACTTCATATCTTCGTGAACGTGATCGTTGCCACCGTTCACTTTCCTAGCCTCTTCTCCATCAGGTTCCACTACATTCTCATCTTTGGGCTTTTGATCGGTCTCCACTGACTTGGCGCTCATACCAAGCTTCAGGCAAATAGCATTCATCAACATCTCTAGTCTTGCCTGACTTTTGTCTATAGTATCTAGTCATCCAATGACCGTTTCACGAAAGCCTTTTATCTTTGGTTTGTTTGTTTCATCTTTGTGGACTGTTTGAGTTGTGCGCGCCCCTCTTCTGGTCGCATTTGTATCGCAATCAGTAACATCAATGATTGGAGGAGTCTTTCTTTTACGAGATACTCGGGATGGATCATCATGAGTGCGGTCTTGATCGAGTTCCTCTTCCCATAGAACGGCACTACGATAAGACGTTGAATTTTCCTCAGCCTTTAAGGGCACTAGATTACCCACCACACGCATCTGCATAAAGGGGGTGAATATTATAAAATTGACAACGTAATTAGCCAAATTGAAAACATTTTACACTTACATTATCTGCGGAGCGATCTCGTCCCTTCAACCTTGGGAAACATTTCTTACTGAGTTGTTGATAACGTATAACCCCGTCTATACAACTCCATCTAATCATACGTGGGATCGATGTCTGACGGCGGACTATAGGCACATCACAAATAGATGCAACACTGTTCATTGCCTCATATGCCCATATTTGAAGGGCATAACTGAAACCATAAACATCAATGTACATTCTTGATTTTCGTTTAGACCGTTGTTTGGGCTTCTCACTCTCTTGAAGTTTAAGGGCATTAAGTTTCTTCCTAACATCATCAACAAGGAACTCGAAAGCAACACGACCCCATGGATAACCATTAAATTCAACCAAGTCATCAATGAGGAACATATATTCAAGATCAACAAACTTCGAACTTTTATGTTTAATGAGCAGAACACCATAGAGCAATAGCAATAACGATAATTTCAAGGACAAATCAAATTCAGGATCTTGTCCACATTTGTATAAAAATGCCTCCACAATTTGGGATACGGTTACCTCTGTTGCAGACTTAAAGACCTTCTTGTGCACCAACGAGTTGGTGGGTATTGAAGACTTCGAACCAAATTGCAATCCGGTGACTAATGCAAATTCCCTGGGCCCGAATTCAGCTTTTCTGTTGTTGATATTGAAAATTAATTTGTCTCATACATTTGTCAGGTCTTTCTTATACAACAGATGAAGGTAGAGTTGTCCTTGAAATGCGAGATCTTCAATATCTAAGAACTGCCCAAAGCATGTCTCACGAAATTTAACTATGTTTTTTGCCCCTAGACTGTTGCTAATAGTATCTATGATGCGCAATTCCGACCTATTACTAAGACCCACTGCAAACCCAGGTTCAATACTCTTCGTTGCCATTGAAGCCTGTTATAAATTAGGTACAAGATTCACCAGTCACCAACAAATACATAATAATGCAAACAAAATACATCAAATTAACACTATCACCAAAAATCCGACCATAGAGTTTTGAATACCAACATGCAAACAATATATAAGCTGAAGTTGATATAGACAAGTGGCAACGTACCTTTTTCGATTGATTAATGATAATTTCAAGACGGAGAGTGAATCAAAGAACGCGAGTTGTTTCCAGTAAGAAGACACGAGTCCTCTAAAAAATAAAAACACTCCAGCTGAAAATGTATTAAAATTTTCACAATAATATTTTTATTCCTGAAATTTTTTGGCGCGCACCGACCTTGAGATTAGGGTTTTATGGTTTGGGACAGTGGGCCTCTTATCCGGGTTTTAAATGGGCTGTGTGTGTTGTTGTGGTGAATAATAATCAATTTGGGGAATTGTTCATTAAAAAATAAATCAACATTTGAAGATATGTTAAACAATGAGTTTCACTCGATTACCTATTACTCTCTCAGTAAATGTAGTCAAATTCAGAAATTTTTCTAAATTCAAATTGTCAAACAAATATTTTCTTGTTTTTTAAAATAATCCTCATAGTTGTATTTTAAAGTTTGTCCGAGGTAGTTGCACTCGTATCCGTGTTTTTAAAAATGGGGAATTGTGAATTTAACAGTGAGATCCACTTGATAAGAAACTCGATAAAATGAATGGAATAGACTCGTTTGCCTATTTAATTTTTTGAATTAAACTTGAGTTTACGTTTACGAACTCGAACTCCACTACTTATTTTTTAAAATGAGTCTCATAGTATTTTAAAATTTGTCTGATTTAGTGGGCTTTGTATCCGTATTTTAAATGGGCTGTATTACGTATTTAAAAATGGGCAATTGTGAATTTTATAACTAATCAACATTTAAAGATGTATTAAATAGAGGGTTCGTCTCGACTCGATTGCCTATTGAGTTTTTTAATTAAAATTGTAAAACATATTTTTTACGAAATAATAAACTCGTACTCGACTCGATTACTTATTTTAAAAAAATGGGCGTCATAGTTGTATTTAAAATGGGCGGACATGTGAATTAAACTGAAATATCCAATACGAAGATACATTTTTTAATTTCAAAAAATTAAACAAGATAATCTCAACTTTTAATTAAGTCTCGCATAAGTTTAAAAATTTAAATCCAACTGGAAACCAAACGACGCTTCACTTCGGGAATCGCACCTGTCCTTGCTTGTAAAAAGGGTTTTGATCTTCGTTTCAATCCACATCACAGTCATATTCACAGACCATTTTCTTTCCATCTAAAACAAGAATTTCACTAAATCATCCACAATATGAGTCGTAGAAAGTTATCTATGCCCACAACGCTGCCGCTCGAGTTGATTTGGGAGACAGTAACCCTTCTGCCAGCCTTGTGCGTTCTTGGATGCAAGAGTGTGTGTCGGGCCTGGAAAACAATGATTGAAAGTCCCGCCTTTGTGAAGCAACACTTGCGTGAAATGATCAGGCAGAACAAAGGTGGGTACATGCTGGACCATGAAAGTAGGCGCCAGATTATAGTGGTCCATCGGAGTGAGCCAACGGGATGGGGAGACTTAGAAAAGCCGTTCGAAGTCGTTTGGAGTTGTAACGGCATACTTTGTGCCATCGGGGTCGAAGACAACATTTTCTTGTGGAATCCAACTACAAATCGTTATCGGGTACTTCCTCCGCATAACATTCTGTTTCATTTAAATGAGTGCAATAGGGCGGTGTTGTCCTTCGGGGTGGGGTACGATGAAGGGACGGATGATACTAAAGTGAGTCGCCTTGTACGGTTCACGGGTTCGAATTTGGGTCCATATTTGTCGATATATTCTTCAAGACAAAACATTTGGAGAGATGTGGGGCACTGTCGGGATATGGATTGTGCGCCGGATCTAGGTGTGTATGTGAAGGGTGCCCTTCATTGGATTATTTCTTTTGGTCCACATAGTCGTCAAGTGCTGCATTGGATATGGGGTCAGAGGAGTTTAGAATAATACGAACCCCCGTTGAAGCGTTAGATCCGGGGTTCCCTCATAATATTGGTGCGCTGGACAGTGATACTCTCATTTATTACTCCAGCTTCTATTTCTTTGAGAACCGTATAAGTTTTTGGATTCTTAAGGAGTATGGAGACGACAATTCGTGGACAAAGATAACGATGGATGGTCCAATACTGAGGAACGCCATAGGACTAGTGAGTATCCAGCCGATGAGATTCAAGAAGTCGGATGATTCGAAGATCCAATTGGATCATTTGTGTATTGGGACATGGTCGAAAACAGGTTTTACGAAACTGATTACGATGT
Organism: Galeopsis tetrahit; assembly: GCA_963675135.1. Taxonomy (NCBI): domain Eukaryota; kingdom Viridiplantae; phylum Streptophyta; class Magnoliopsida; order Lamiales; family Lamiaceae; genus Galeopsis; species Galeopsis tetrahit. The sequence continues at coordinate 42,095,061 of OY776129.1, read as the reverse complement.
AGTTGTTCGTGGACATTGCACAATGAACACATACATTGAGTCAGTTGAGGTTCCATGATCTTGCACAATGAACTCCTTATTGTGTTTTGTGTTTATGCTTATTTTGGCTAGTACGAAGATTATTTTGTTGTATAGTTTATATGAACCAATGGGGTATCCATTTTGGTGTTTTGAAATCAGTGTAACATATCGTTTTTGTGCATATGGCTTTGTTAGTTTACTTTAGCATCATTTTCTTTCATACACAATGAATGATGTGGGTTTGTTGGTTACTCAATAAACAATGGATTCAAGATCACAAAATTGTAAACAATACTTCCTAAGGAAACGCCAAACAAATAGTCCACAATTGTAATTGTAAAAATATGACATAATAGAAACATGTTTTGTACAACTGATTATGATGTAGACGTTGCACAATGAACACATATTTTTCATTGTTTAGGTTGTTTTTAAAGTCACTTTCTTCCCCACACATATGGGCTTGAGTTCCTGACTAGTGACTACGAACCCCACAACTGACTCAAAATCACACAATAAACACTACTTCATAAACAAACACCCCAATCAGGCCAACAAATTCCAACAACAATGCATTCATTCAAATATACAAAATGTACCAAGGCGGGAAGCATAACAACATTCAACCAAAATACTTAAACATCCATAAACTACGCAAATGTATCAGAAGATTGTACAAAAAGTTGACAAAATATAGAGTATCCAACAGCCTAAAATATAGGCAACAAAGTATTTAAGATGCCAAAAAGGGAGAGAATTTAAGTTTCAATCAACAACACCGGGCCCATCCAAAAAAACAACCAAACATCCTTCATAAACGAACATCACCGGATATGATCCGGTGCACAAACCGAGCACGCGCTTCAGGCGGAAAACCCAAGAACATCTCCATGACGACAGTGTTCTGCACGAGCACGTTACATGTGTCAATCCTCTGATCAAGAGTCGACCCTGGAATGTCGCCAAGAAGGTTATAGATGTCGTGCCTCTTAAGACCTAGTTTTGACTCATATTGTAACGCATCACAAATCACGCCTAAGCGATTGTCGGAGGATGTGGCCATCTGACCTAGCACGTTCATCAGTGGATCTTCAGAATTCACAGCTGCTGCCGAAGTGCTTCGCTTACGAGAAACATTGGGACGACGACCATTCATGGGTGTGGGTGTCTGAGTTTCTGAATCCTTGTCCATTGAATAATTAACATTAGCATTAACATCAGGTTGGTCAGTGTCTGCGTTTTCCCCACGAACATGAGTCCCAGCTTGCGGTTGCTCTGATTCTATGTTCACATACTCAACATCATCCACAGGCGGCAAATCATCATCAACAAGGGAATTGAAAGCTTCGTACACATCCTCAGCGCCAGATCCGGTTGCTCGATCATTACCGAACACCTCAAGCCAATCACCGTACATTGGCCAGGGCTTGAAGCGCATGGTTGAGGCATATGGATCTTTCTGAAAACATAAACAATCTACAACTTAAATACAAATACATAATAGAATCAACCACATCTATTGAACAAACTTTACGTAAATACCTTAAATATTGCACAGTTGAAAACATAAACAATCTAAACCACACACATATATTGAAGAAACTTTATGTAAATACCTTAACAATCTTTTCCCACATCTCATTGTCACAGTCAATGAGGTGCGTTGTGCTGTTGAATCTGATTCCGGAGTTATCTTTCAACATGGTGCTGAGGGAGCCATATAGCCTCTTCCAAACAATAATATTTGAATTAATGTGTGGATTTGCTCGAATGTCAGTGCCGGGCAGCTCAACCAACATCATCTCCTCCAATTTGTTCTGATAACCTGGCCGGAAGCCATTTTCAGTCTTCCAACCATCAAGCACAATCTCCTTAAGCTTGCTCAGCAGAAAGGACTCCTCTACGTCAGTCCAGTTTCGTCTCTTTCGCTTGTTATTTTCAGTTGTCAATCAGTTCGATCGGGCCTTGTACCTCTTATTCCCCGTTGGTGGGGTAGTATCGAAACTTGAGCCCCCGCCTTCCATCTACGACCGATTCAAAGCAATAATGATAAAACAAACTCAACAAGCCCTAATTTTTTTCAGACTAAAACATATTTAGACAAAATGGAAGGGGAAAACGGTAAACCCACTAGAAACCCTCGCAAACAGTGAAGAAAATGACATATTCAACAAAAAGACGAAATTTTCATCGACTAAAACACCAACCCAACATAATCGTTTAATAGCTAAGAAATGTACATCATACGACAACCAGTTCTGAAATTTTCAAAAAAACATAGATAAAAATACCTGAGACATTGTTTACTTCAACAATGGAGAACGCACCTGCAACGGGAAGAAGAAAAACAGATGGTTAGCGGTGACAAAGAAACTCAGACGAAGGGGAATGGAGTATGATGAAGAGAACCTTGCGTGTAGTCGGAAGCTTTGGAAGTCGAAGAAATGGAGAACTTGGGAAATGTGAGCGTGAAGTCGAAGAGTGGCAAATGACAAATGTATAAGAATGTTCGATTTTGATGTATCAAAAGTAATATGGTGCATCAAACAATGAATTAGTGATGAATAGTGAGGGTAGAAATGTCTTTTCATCATTTTGATCTATTTTATATGGTGAATTGAATATTCTATCAAACAAAAAAGAACTTTATATGAAGCTTTATAAAGTTTAATACATGCTATCACACGAGAATTAAGTGTTTTTAGCACACTTTTTTGTACTTTCTATCACACAAGATTTTATCTTTATACACCTTTATATGTCACTTTTCACACTAATTTAGTAAGCGGGCCTCTTATATGTCACTTTTCGCACTAAATTTGTAACTTGTATCAAACGGACCCTTATAAGACTAGTTAACTAATTGAATTTCGTCTCATCTAAAAGTCTGAACTTTGTAGATAGGTGGGGAATTAATTTTTGTATATTAATTCCTAACACTCCCCCTCACTCGTGGACCAGATTAACACCTCTTTAAATGGGTGGGGTGCTTTCAACAGGAATCGAACCCAGGTCGTTTGCCCGATTTGCTCTGATACCATGAAAGAATTTCGTCTCATCTAAAAGTCCGAACTTGTATAGAGGTGGGGAATTAATTCTTGTATATTAATTCCTAACATAAATTTGAATTGTCCATTATATCCCTCCTAAAAAGTCATTTTATCACCTTTAATATCAATAAACAATTTTTGCATTAAAACTCGTGCAAACAATAAATGTTCAATTAATAAAATAATGGGAAAAGTGCAAAAAATGATCCTCATTTTATTAATAATAGTCTTAAATATATAAAATATACATTTTGAGATCAGTTTTGCAATTAAAATACTTTTAAAATAATTATGTTTGTTTATATGTAAGTACCAAAAGTGCAATAGTAATTTCTTTTGAGATAGCTTTTACAATAAATTAACTTAAATTAATATATTGCTAATTTTACTTAATTTTTTAAAAATTACTGAAAAAAATTAAATTTTAATATATATTGGTGAGTGTTATCTCATAATCTCACATCAGCTGATAGGGGTCAGACAAGATGACTTAGGCCGAATCAGATGAGTTGAAAGTGTTCAGTCAGGTGAGGAGGAGTCGCTTAGATTCAGATAAGTTGATCAAATCAGAAGGGTTGGATCAGCAGAGTAGATGTCTATCAACAGAGTTACTATTTTAGCCAGGATCAGAAGAGTTGATCAGATGAGGAAAGTCGTCTGATTTCGAGACAAGTCTTCTGAGAGACCGTTACAATCATTTACAACTAACAAGGGGAGTTTAGTGTCATTTCGGTTGGGTAATAACTAAGCATATGGGTGGTTATAAACGGTTGCAAACAGATCTAACTTCTCAACTGCTACGTAACTGTTGCAATCACCATGATAGTATAAATACTCTTTTAAATGTACTTTGTAAGGTTTCAAGCTAGTACGAGCATTCATCTTAGAGTTGTGTGAGTTCACGAATGAAGTGAGGATAAGTTCATATTTCGAGTGAATGAGTGTGTAAACATTATTGATCAATCAAAGTTGAAGTCGTCTGGTCCAGTTGATGTAGATCACATTGACCGAACTACTTAAATCTGATTTATTTTCTGAATTACTATCTTAGCATTGGGTTATCAATCTATTCTGATTTCTACTTGGTTGGAGACGTCTAATTCAGTAGACTTCTTGACAATTGGTGTCGTCTGTGGAAAACGAAGGTAACTACAAGAAGACTAAGATGGAGAGTTCTACCAAGTTCAACATAGAGAAGTTTACAGGCACTAGTGATTTTTTGGGTTGTGGAGAGTCAAGATGTTGGCACTTCTTGAACATCAGGGGTTATTCGAGGCTCTCGAAGAACCAGAAGATTCTACAACTGAATCTGCAACAGTTGCGACTGAGAGGAGCAAGATGCTCAGGAAAGCTCAAAGCACGATCTTGTTATGCCTTGGTGATAAGGTTTTGAGGGAGGTTGTTAAAGAGAAATTCGCGAAGGAGGCGTGAGATAAGATTGGGAAGTTGTATGTGACTAAAACTCTTGCTAACCAACTATATCGAAACAGAAGTTGTATGCCTTTAGAATGGTGGAGGAGAAACCCATTCCGGAGCAACTGGATGAGTTCAACAAGATTCTTGATGATTTGGAGAATTTAGAAGTCAAGGGAGGATTTGTTTAGTGCTCTTCCTAAGTCCTTTGAAATCCTAAAGGACACCATCATGTATGGTAGAAATGAGGCCATCACATTAGAAGATGTGATGTTGGTTGTGAAGCCCAAGTTGTTGCACAATAAGACCTCTCAATGGGGTAAAAGCAGCAATGGAGAAGGATTGACAATCAAGGGAGGTCAGAATAAGTCTGTCTTTAAGAAGGGGTCTAATTAACCCAGAAGAGCTGATAAGGAGAAATCAGATGAGTCCAATCAAGGTAATTTTGTGTGTCACCACTGCAATTACAAGAATGCATGCTACAAGTATAGGCAACTCTTGAGGAAATCTGGTGCCAAGAACCCTGCTGATAAGAATCAAACAAATCAAACCCAAGGAGATATGAGTCAGCTCAGGCACTGTCCATCACATCCTCTGAAGAACAGCAAGATTGTATTTTAGATTCAGGGTGCTCTTTCCACGTGAATCCAAAGAGAGATTGGTTTCAAGACTTTAAGAATCAGAATGGAGGTTTTGTGTTGCTAGGAAATGATCACACTTACAAGGTTAAGGGTGAAGGTTCAGTTCACTTGAAGATGTATGATGGAGCAGTGAGAATTCTCAAGAGGGTCGGGTATGTTCCTGAACTCAAGAGAAATTTGATATCTCTTGGTATGCTGGATTCAATGGGTTATAAGTTCCATTTTGAGGATGGAGAGCTCAGAGTATCAAAGTGTAAGCCGACTGTCCTAAAAGGTGTGAGAATGAATGATCTCTACTTTTTTAAGGGAGGTACAATGACTAGCATATCATATGTGGCAAGGGTGCAAGACAACTCAATGTTGTGGCACAGAATATTAGCTCATGTAGGAGAGAAGGGCCTACTGGAGCTGTCTAAGTAAGGATTGCTTAGTGGTGACAAGATCACAAAGTTGGATTTGTGTGAGCACTACATTCTTGGGAAAGCCAAGAGATTGAAGTTTGGAAAGAGTTCACACTCTACCAAATAAATTTTGGAATATTTCCATTCAGATCTATGGGGCCCCAACTAGGAATCAAACCAAAAGTGGTGGGAGATACTTCATGTCTATCATAGATGACTACTCAAGGAAGGTGTGGGTAACTATCCTTAAATCAAAGTCAGAAGCATTTGAAAAGTTCAAGGAATGTCTCACTGAAGTTGAGAATGTCTCTAGAAAGAAGCTCAAGCATTTGAGAATTGATAATGGTTTAGAATACTTATGAGAAGAGTTCAATGTGTTCTGCAAGAAGAAGGGAATAATGAGGCACAAGACTGTGCCAGGTACACCTCAGCAGAATGGAGTAGCTGAGAGAATGAACTAAGACCCTAATTGAGAGTAGAGCCGGCAATTTGGGCCCGAATCGATGGGCCGGCCCGGCCAACCCGAAACCTAGTATGGACTGGGTTCTAAAATTAGAGGCCCATATAAATCTGGGCCTATTTGGCCCGACCCGATGGGCCCGACAGGCCTAATGGGCTAGGCTGAATTTGGCCCGTCGGCCCATGGGCAGCCCATTTGGCCCGATTATTTTTTTTCTTTAGACAAATAAATAATTAAAATAAGTAAAGTACATTATTTTTAAATATTATTGTGTTTTTTTATTTTATTTTGACTTTGAAATTTGAACTTATGAATTATTTATATAGTGTAATGTTATACTTTATGATCGTTTATGAATTATGTATAATTAATACATTAGTAATATATATTTTTTGCTAAATATATATATTTTTTTAAAATATTTCATGGGCTAGGCCAGCCCGCTAACCCAGCAGACTAAGGTGGGCTCAAATTTTATAGGCCCGACTAATTCATTGGCCGGCCCGACCCAGCCCACGAATATCGCTTGGCCCGATGGGCTGGGTTGGGTCGGGCGGCCCGATTTGCCAGCTCTACTTGAGAGAGTCAGGTGTATGTTGAGCAGCTCTGGTTTGCCAAAGCTGTTTTGGGGAGAAGCCGTATCAACAACAGTCTATTTGATAAACAACAACCCTTCCTCAGCTATGCAGTTTAAAACTCCACAAGAGTTATGGTCTGGTCATGCACCTAAGTACAAGAATTTGAAGGTGTTTGGTTGTTCAACATATGCCCATGTCAAGCAGGATAAGCTTGAGACTCGGGCCTTGAGATGTGTTTTCATTGGGTATCCTTCAAGGGTGAAAGGGTGTAGGTTGTGGTGCCTTGAAGCTGGGATACAGAAGTGTATTATCAGCAGAGATGTTACTTTTGATGAAAGTAGAATGCCACTTAGAAAAGAGGCAAGTTCAAGTGTAGTTGACAACAGACCAGATGAGACACAAGTTGAGGTGGAGCATGTTGACACCAGGAGACCAGATGAAGATCATATTGATCCAGACGAGGAAGAAGAACCTCACAGTGAGAATGAGATTCATAACTATCAGCTGACACGGGACAGAACCAAAAGAGAAGTCCACCCTCCTCAAAGGTATGGTCAAGCTGACATTGTATTATTTACATTATGTGCAGCTCTTGAGGTGGAGTCTCTGGAGCCTAAAACTTACACATAAGCTATCAGTTGCCATGACAAAGAGAAGTGGTTAGTTGCAATGGTGGAAGAATTGTCATCTCTTGACAAGAACTAGACTTGGGATATTTTTTAGAGACCAAAGAACAAGAAACTTGTTGGGTGTAAATGGATCTACAAGAAGAATGTGGAGGCTCAAAGAGGTGGCAAGATTAGTTACAAGGCAAGGCTTGTAGCTAAAGGGTTTACACAGAAAAAATGTATTGATTTCAATGAAATCTTCTCGCCTGTTGTAAAGCATTGTAGCATCAGAATCTTGTTGGCTATGGTTGTTCAGTATGGACTTGAGCTGCATCACATGGATGTGACCACAACTTTTCTTCATGGAACTCTCGAGGAGAAGATCTACATGAAGTTACCAAAAGGGTTGAACATAGAAGATGTGGAGGACAATGTATGCTTACTTAGGAAATCCCTCTATGGTCTTAAACAAAGCCCTAGACAATGGTACTTGGTATATTAATTGTAAGTGAGTCAATTAATGGTATCAATTAAGTGAAGGAGATTCTCAAAAGTGAGTTTGAGATGAAAGATCTTGGTGAAGCTAAAGTGATTCTTGGGATGAAGATCAACAGAGTTGATGAAGCAATTCAGCTGAGTCAGCTGACCTATCTGAAGATGGTGTTAGAGAGATTTAGGATGAATCAAGCTAAGTCAGTTTCTACACCAATTGGCTAGCATCAGAAGATTTTCAATCAGATGTGTTCCAAGAACAACCAAAAAAGGACTCAGATAAGTAAAATACTTTATGCCAGTGTTATATGGAGTTTAATCTATGTTATGGTGTTTTGTAGACCAGATTTGACTCATGCAATGAGTGTAATCAACATATATATGAGTGATCCAGACTTAAGTCATTGGGAGACAGTTAAGTGGGTCATGAGATATGTTCTGGGATCAGCTGACAAGGATCTAAAGTTTCAGAAGATATCAGATGAGGTAGAAGCACTTGTAGGATACGTGGAAGCTGACTATATGCAGCCAATGTTGACACAAGAAAGTCCTTAATAGGGTATGTGTTCACCTTATTTGGTACAACTATATCGTGGAGGTCTATACATCAGTCCATAGTTGCATTATCTACTATTGAATCAGAGTGTGTGGTCTTGACTGTCTTTTGTGATAATCAAAACGCAATACATCTTGCAAAGCATCAAGGGTATCATGAGAGAACCAAGCACATAAATGTGAGATTTTACTTTGTAAGAGATATTGTGGAAAATGGGGTGGTCCAAGTGAAGAAGATTGTTACACATGAGAACCTAGTTGATGCATTCACTAAAGCACTACTAAAGGAGAAGTTTTGTCTATGTTTTAGACTTATTGGATTGCATTAAGTCTTTTGAGGAGAAAACTATTGTTCTTTTGGTAGGGAGAAGTGGTGGAAACTATTCTTTGCGAAGAGTAGTTTGGTACAGTAGAAACTCTATAAATTAATACTCGATTAATTAATAAACTCTCTAAAATAATATTTTTGGCCGGTCCCGACTCGGGGATAGGGTGCTAAATTAATAAACTCGATAAAATTATAAGATAATACATTTTTTATAATTTTTATAGACCCCATATAAAATATAAATTAATAATTTCTTATATACTAAATATTATATGTTGGTGTCGTTTTCTCATAGCTCAACAATAAATTATTCAACGTGATTGCTGATTTAATTGGCCTCATAAGTGTATGCTTTTATTTGTGTTAGCATATTTTGATATTGTATATTTATATAGAAAATATTTTTTAATGTCCATAAAATGATACAATGAACACAAGAAGCATAATAATGTGGAAGATTGAAGAATTCTTTCAAATTAGGCCTTTCATTTTATATACAATAATTAATTATTGGTGGAAGTTTGAATGAGTATATATAAATTTTGTAATTTATTACTCCATAAATTAATAAAATTTTAATTAATATATAAATTAATAATTATTAATTATAAATTAACTCTTTTAATTAATAAATTTTGATAGTCTCAACATTATTAATTTTTGAGAGAGAGTAAATAGTTTAGAGTAGAGGGATGAATAATTTTTTTTTAATCAAAAATGTTTTGCGTGAACAGTTGAGTAGTTGACTTAGTGAAATTAAGTCAGCTAACAAATAAACTTGTTGGATGCAAGAATGTATCAACTAAGACCGATAACTTGACTGTTCGAAAACTGATCAGTTGGACAGTTATCAAGATAAGTTTAATGCAAAAAAGTGTAGGCTCTTAAATTTTACTTGACTGATTTATAAAAATTCATCTTATAACTTGTGGAAATACTTAAATAGATTTATGTAAAGAAAAAAATATCAGTTGTGCATGGTGCTCAACTGATTTTGTGTTAGGTAGTTTGATAAAAAAATGTATGAATAAACATGATATTAAAAACAGTAAATGTATAGAGATTTATAGTGGTTCGACTCCTATGTCCACTCCACGGAATCAGATATGTATTAATTCCTTCTAAGGAATGCTTAAATTTTTAGTGTCAGGGATACTTTTGGATTTATCACTTTCCGTGAGTTTCATCCTACTAAAATTCTACGAGTTCTAGTACTCTTACAAGTTACAACAGTTGTTTACAACCACCAAATCTAACTCTCGAAATGATAAGGGAAATTTGATGTAGGTTCAAACTTAATGAAATCTCTCTTACAAGCTGGGTTTGAGAGATTTTTTTACACTTGTCTTGTTAGTTTTCAGCTTTGAACTATTTTTTGTCTTACACTAGCATTGACACTTGATCTGAATATCAAAATTATTTTCATTGGACTGGACATAAGTCTTTTAGTCTTAACCATCATAAGCAGTCGTCAAGCTCAACAGTTGAGAAGACCTTTAACTATCAGATAAGTCTCAGACAGTTTCTCAGTTGGCTGATACTTGGTGGTCTTTTCTTTTGATGCTTCAAGGTCTTTTTTTTTATTTTATTATGGGGGCTTACAAGATCATAAAATAAGATTACAAATCACGAGCACAAGATCTTGATCTTTAAACCAAAGTACCGTCGTCCACTCCAATCGTGTAAAGAGGAAATACGAGTTTCCCTTTGCCTTAACAGATGTCCAGGTCTCCAATCTTTCAACGAGACAACCCCACACTAAGGTGTTCTTATGTCAAGAATAGGAAACGGAAGAAATAGACAAAGTTCAACCAAGTACCGTATCCCAAGAATCAGAACACAAGGGCTCTCGAGTCTATATCAAAGAGTTCAACCATAAAAAAAGAAGTCTCACACAACAACAAAGACCCATAACGAGAAACGAGACGCACAAGGCGCAACAAAAACACCCAACAACAACTAAAACACTAAACTAAACAAGCACAATAAAGCAACCTATAAAACAGTAAACAGGATTAACAAAGAAATACCCGAACGGTCATCGTGGCTCCGTTAAGATAATTTCTACGTTGATCCCTAACAAGAAACGAAGAAAAAACTACATAAGAGAAGAAATAAAAAACTGAAACAAACAGAGTGCCGGCGACGACGGCCAAGCGGTGGCGACGACGGCGACAACATCCGGCCAAGAAAAATGTAGATCTGCTCTTAGATCTGGCAAAAAAAACCAAAAAAAGATGAAATCGGACAAAGGCTGATGGCGAATCGGCTACTGATCGACGGCAGAACAGAGACAAAGGAAGAACAACGACAGAGACAGGACGACAACGGAGACAAGACAGAACAGTGACGTGAGCGGCGGCGGCGGACCTGTGGAGAAGGGGAGGAGCAACTCTCTAGAGAGAGAGGTTATCCCCTTCTCTCTAAAACCCTCTTGATGCTTCAAGGTCTTATATCAATTGAGTTAATCTTCATCGTCTTCATCTTAAGCATACGTGTGTTTGTCAAATATTCACTTGCTCAAATTATTAATTGAGTTCTCCCTCAATTAGACAATTAATCTATACAAATTCAACTTTAATCATATTACAACATGTTTTTACCTAATCATCTAAACTAATACAAAATTTTCAACTATCATCAATTAAAATCTTAGTAATCTATTAAAAATAAAATACAAATTTTCCAACCATCATCAATCAAAATCTTAGTAATCTATTAAAAATAAGCCAAAGTTTCATGTGCCACTCAAGTACACCTGGTCAACTGTTGACAGTTGATCGGTCAACGATCAAACTTTGATTTGAGTGGACCTTGACTGGTCAACTGTTGACCGTTGATCGGTCAATGGTCAAACTTTGACTTTAAATTTTTTTTTTCGATATTTTTTTTTGAAAAAGTGTAAGTATATTGAAAAGTGCAATATTGTTTTTAATGAAAAATGTATGTTACTATATTGAAAAGTGCAACATTGTTTTTAATGAAAAATGTATGTTATTATAACTGAAAAGTGTATGTTATATTAATGAAAAATGTATGTTATTATAACTGAAAAGTGTATGTTATTATAACTGAAAAGTGTTTGATATTATAACTGAAAAATGTATGTTTTTATAACTGAAAAATGTATGATATTATAACTGAAAAATGTATGATCTATTAATGAAAAGTGTAAGTTATATATTAATGAAAAGTGTATGTTATTATAACTGAAAAATGTATAATCTATTAATGAAAAGTGTATGTTATTATAACTTAAAAGTGTATTTTCTATTAATGAAAAATGTAAGTTACTGTATATATTAATGAAACGTGTATGTTATTATAACTGAAAAGTGTATGATATTATAACTGAAAAGTTTATGTTAATATAGCTTAAAATATTATTGAAAAATGTAATTTTCTTTAAAAAAAAGTCAAAGTTTGACTGTTGACTGATCAACGGTTGACCAGTCAAGATAGACTCACCCTAAAAATAAATGGTGTAATTGAAATCTCTTCTTAAAAGCCACATTAATTATTCTAAATCAAAAGCTAATTCACATGAAACCGGAACAATTTTGACCTAAGCTACAACCATATCGTTAATTGTACAGAGAAAGAAAAAAAAAATGTTTGGTCAACACTAAATTACAATTAAACCACAATTTTAATTTAATTATAATATATAAAAAATTAAAAATTCAATTAAAAAATTTAAAATATATTTAAATACACTTAAAATTTAATTACAATCTAATTGCATGGTATGTATAATGTATCAAATTGTGTACAAGAATTTACAAAAAAATGTTGGTATTAGAAATGAAATAAAAACATAAAATTCGGAAAAAAAAATATTGGCACCCCGTAAAAAAAAATAGACATTATGTTAATTGAGGTACAATTTTAACTTAATAGAGGGATACAATATATATATATATTTTTTTCATTCATATAATTTCTACTACATTTATTTAATACTCCCTATTATTTTTCTATTTTATCATTGTTGATTTGTTGTCAACCAAAACATTAAAAAGGAAAAAAAAAAAAAGTGAATATTACACGTGTTAATGTATCTAACACCCCTTAATCCCTTGAACCAAGTATGTAGCTTACCTAATGTATCAAAATTAACACAATATCGAGGAACATTTTTGAGCCACAATTAAGAATCCCCCGGCACGGCAATCCCTCACAGCCTCCCAAATCTCCCTAAAATTGAGCATTGTTTTCCCCTACTAATATCCTCCATAATCTCACAATCATTTTCTTTTCAACCTAAACTCTCTCTTTCCCTACATTTTTTCTGTATAAACTCCCAAAAATCTCATTTCTTTTAGAGGTCTCTTGATCATCGACTCAAGAGGCCTCTCATGCTATGGCTATGTCACCGGAGAGTGCGTTATTCCAAAAATATGAGCTCGGAAAACTTCTCGGCTGCGGCGCATTCGCCAAAGTCTACCTTGCCAGAGACGTCGCCACAGGCCAAGACGTCGCCATTAAAGTCATTCACAAAAGCAGGCTCAACAATGACGCTAATCTAATCGCGAATATCAAGCGCGAGATCTCGATCATGAGCAAGCTGCGACATCCTCACACCGTCAAGCTCTACGAAGTTCTCGCCACGAGGAACATTATATACATCGTTCTCGAATACGTCAAAGGCGGGGAGTTATTCACCAAGGTCGCCAAAGGTCGATTCAGCGAAGGTCTCAGCCGGAAATACTTCCAGCAATTGATCTCCGTCGTTAGTTACTGCCACGCCCGCGGGATCTACCACCGAGATCTGAAGCCGGAGAATCTGTTACTTGACGAAAATGAAGATCTGAAAGTTTCCGATTTCGGACTCAGCGCGTTAACGGATCAGGTTCAAGCCGACGGACTTTTGCACACGTTGTGCGGAACTCCGGCATATGTAGCGCCGGAGATTCTCGCCAAGAGAGGCTACGACGGCGCGAAAATCGACGTTTGGTCCTGCGGTGTAATTCTGTTCGTCCTCACTGCAGGGTATTTACCATTCAACGATCCGAATCTGATGAATATGTACAAAAAAATCTACAGAGGCGAATTCCGGTGCCCGAAATGGATGTCACCGGGTCTAAAACGGTTACTAAACCGCCTCCTCGATACAAACCCTAAAACTCGAATCACAATCGATGAAATCAGGCGAGATCCGTGGTTCAGGAAGGGTTACAAAGACATTAAAATTCAGGAAGATTTGGAATTCGTTTTAAACAAGGACGAGAAGAGTAAATACAAACCTGTGGATTTGAATGCTTTTGACATAATTTCCTTTTCATCGGGGCTAGATCTATCGGCGTTGTTCCACGATAAGTGTAAATCTGACAGTGAGGTGGAGAGGCTGATGGTGGAGAATTCGCCGGAGTTAATAATGGAGACGGTTGTGGCGGTGGCGAAGGCGGAGGAAGGGCGGGTGAAGTTGAGGAGGAAGAAGGATTCGGGGGTGGAGCTAGAGGGGCATAATGGTAGTTTAGTTGAAGTTGAGGTTTACCGGTTGACTGACAGATATGCGGTTGTGGAGGTTAGAAGGAAAGGCGCCAAATCTTACGTGTATAGTGATTTATGGAACGATAAAATTAGGCCTCAAATTCTAGCGCAACCTGATCTGCCGGTCTCCAGTGGGTGGATTGATGCTGCATAAGTATGTAAAAGTGTGATAAGTAGCGCCACCCGATCTCCCTGTCACCCGTGGATGGATTGTTGTTGTAGTATAGTTTTTTATTTTCTTTTTTATGGGATGTGATTGTATATAGTCGTTTCAAAAAAATTGAAATGTGTGTACAGAAAGGAAACGTTATGTACAGTAATTCTATTTGTATATAGAATCGTAGTTTTAGTATGTTTTTAATTTTTCAGTTCAACACTAAATAGTAAATATGATAGGATGAGATATCAAATACATAAACAACCACAAGTAAGAATTAACTAGATATAAAGTGTATCTCATTAGAGTTCATCATGATCCGTTTCATTTCCTGTTCCACTTGGTGTTTCAGCTGTCAGTGTGGTACATGCATGGATGAAAATATCCGGAAATATCCCCGATATATCCTCGATATATCCATTTTTCGGGGTCACCGATGTCGATATTGGGAAGAACCGATATTTCCACGATATTTGTAAAAAAATTAAAAATATCGATAGATAATAACAATATCGAGCCTAATATCGGTAAAATATCGAGAAAATATCGGAAAATATCGAGAAAATATCGATAAATTTCGAAAAATATCGATAAATGTCATACGAAATAACATTGTATATTATGTTTTATATAAATTTATCATTGATATAAAATGTATTCAAATTATTTTATTGATTTTATGTACTAAAGGCTTGTTATTAAATTTTTACAATTTTTCAAATTTACCGATATCGATATTCGATATCGATATATCCATCGATATTTCCATAAATTTAAGGTCTCGATATTTTCACCTATACCGATATTTTCATCCTTGGGTACATGTATAGTCTATTGATTTTTTTTTAACCCTTCATGCGTCATTCATTTACACTATAAAATATTCCCTTCGTTCCTGTGAGAGCTTTCTTTTTTCGTCTATCTCAATGAAAGCTACACATTCCCGTTTTGACAAAGTATTCTCTCTCACATTTCATTATATTATTCTCTCTCTCAATCACATCACCTCTAATACAATTACTTATTATATCATATTTTTTAATTTTCGTGCCCGACTTTTCCTTTGACTTTGGTTTGAAACTGATTCCTTGTGGAAACTAACACTTGAAGGATAATTCAAGTCCCTATTTATTACAAAATATTGTAAAGATATAAATGTTATTACTAGAATAATAAAACTACGTATCTTCATATATTTTTCAGGAATGGACTTCACCACTCAAGGACATGTGTCATAACATTATTAGAGGTGATAAATATTCCACATCATTGTGCATTCGTTAATACATTGAACACATAAATAAAAACTATATCAAAAGATTAAAATATATACAAGTCAAAATTTTGGTAAAGAATTGGGTGGATTTTAAGTAATTTCACGTTAATTGGGTGTCCATAATTGTGATTCTTGATAAAATGCTGAAAAACAACGGATCGTGAGCACATTTGCGTGTGTACTCAATTGCATGATGCAATTGAACCACAATTTTAACTTGATTATAATGCGACGAGTCAACAATTTAATTGGACAGGCAAATATTCGTCCGCAATTCTTTTTTTTTTTTGAATTGGAATTGGTAAACCTGGATAAAGGATAAAAGAAAATAAAGATTTAATATGACGTTCCAAAAAAAACGATTTTTTGGTCAAATTTTTTATAAAAATGTTCTAATATCTATTCAAATTAATTGAAATTTCCTTTTGAATCCTTTTATTCGCGAGGAGCTGGATGAGAAGAAACTCTCACGTCCAGTTCTGTAGTAGAGATGGACTTTCGAAACAACCATCAATTATAACCCCAAAAGAACTAGATTCCGTAAACAACATAGAGGACGAAGTCAATTTGGATTGTATGCAAGCAATTGCATACAATTTACTAATCATATATGTCTTCGGGTGTGTTTGCAAATAATAGTAGTTGATTCAAAGTGATTAAAGTTGATTTTTGTAGTCAAATTAAAAGTAGATGGTGTTTTAAAAATAAGCACTTCTAATCAATTTTTAAAATGTTGTGGTGTATGTCACACAAATCACTTTTTTATAATTTTACAAAAAACACTCTTATTACATTTGAATAAATAATGGTAAAAATAAAATATTATTTAAATTGTGTGGGCAAAATTGTAAAATTAGTGAGTGTAATGATTAGAAGCACTTAGAAGTTGTTAGAAGCATGGGGAGGCGTGCTTGACCAAAATTGCTTTTAAGTAAGTAATTTAATCACTTACTTGTGTTTACAAACACTTTAAAAGTGATTCTATTTAAAAAAAAAGAAGTGTTTTTAAGCACATAGTTTTGTTTGCAAACACCCACTTCGTCTCCCTTCAACTATGGCAAAAAATTTATAAAAAAAATGTTCTGGATTCTAACTCCCTATATCTCTACAAATTGAAGCTTTACACGATTATATGCACTATTTGCAGCTAGATATGTTCATACGGTTAAAACCGTCAGTTACGGTTTGACCATTTTATAAATCGAAATTGAATCGTAATCGGACTGATTACGGTTATGGTTATGAATCGCCGATTCGGCTGGTTTGAGTTTTTTTCTTTCGCTCATTTTTCTCATTTTTTTTAGAAAATAAACTATTACATAAGAGAGGTTAGTGTGAAAAAATGAGTTGAAATTAAAGTATTTATAAAAGAATATTAAAAAAAATGCAGTCCCTTCCTTCTTTAATTTTATGTTGTTCTCTCCCCCCATTTTCTCAAGTCGTCGCCTCGATCCCCCAACATTGCCTTTCACCTCCTCCTTTCAGCTCCGTCGTTCGCCACCGCATTCCAAACCACGTTGTTCGCCACTTTGTCCCAATCCCCGTCGTTCAATCAATGTCGTTCATCGTCGCTTCCCAAGCCCTTTTGATTTTAAGTTGTTAAAAAAGTAGTTCAAAAAAACCCAGAACTTTTATGCTCCATGATAAACAAATGTGTTTTTTTTTTTAAAATGCACATTTTTTTTTGCATTTTTAAATTTTTTAAAATTTATTTTTCGTGATTCAGGACTGTTTCAATTTTTTTTTTCTGATTTTTTTTTTTTTAACAATAGTTGATCGAGAAATAATCTATATATATAAAAGGAGGATGCGGCTCTCCTACATTTTTGTATTATATTAATCACACATACGGTATAGTGTCTCTTGATTTTGTCTAAGTGAACTAAAAAAAATTGTTCCACAGTGGATGATGTGCTCTAATTTCTGCTCCAACTATGAATTTTTTATCTACTAAAAAGTACCAATTTTTTGTTAAAGTATTGATCATCAGACTATTGTAATTTTGTTTGTTGTTAATGGGCATGGCTTGGTTAATGTTTTATTTTTTCTGACAATGCCCTATGTTATCAAGCTATTTATTCATCTAGAATCAGGAAGAATGAACAACATTGCCACATTGAAAGGATAGTGATTCATATCTTGCAGAGGCTGAGTGCTGCAAATGTTAATAAGGGGTTGACAAGGAAAGGTCAAAATCGTGTTATTGAGGCATCCTTGACATTTATTCGTGAGAGAGCAAAGATTAAGGTAATTATTTAGTTTTCTTTCATATTTATCTCCCTGACACTTATCCGTTAAAGAGCAAAGATTGATGTAATTTTTTTATTTTCTTTCATATCTATATGTCTTCTTGTATTTAGTATGGAAGAGTAATTGATTATATTATGTCATATTTGATTGTGACTAGAAGTGATTAGTTAAGAAGCAAATGTTGTATGTCTATTTTTTACAAGATCCCTTGAAAGTTTTATATGCTCTGCAATTCTGATATGATAAAGGAATCAGACCAAGGCCAATCGTGGGCCAAGAGTAAGTTATTTACTCAATTTTGCCCTCATCTACAGTTTGCGAAATTGTTTATCCGACGGAATGGTAAATTTTTACTTTTATTGTTCACTTATCTCTATTTTATGATAAAATGTACTCAACTCATCTAACAGTATATATTGAGATCAATGACATGGATAATTACATTATGTGGACATTTCACCGAGTTCTTTTTTATTTTTATAATTCCTGTTATCGAATATTTGGTTGTTCATCCTTCAATTGTATAGGAGCTATTATAATGGGATCATAATTTATTTGACCTTTTTATCATTATTTTTAGCAATTGCTTCTTGACCATCTTCTTCTCTTTATGAACCAATTGCAACTGAAAGATTGATGTGGCAACCTGGAGGTTTTGTACAAATGTATTTAGTTGAAAATATGATTGAATGACACTCTAATCTGTTGTACAACAAAATTATTGCCTCAAACAAAAATCTGTGTAGATCGGAAGTTGTGGTTCCGAGTTAGGTGGTGGCAGTAATGGTGTTCTATGGTTAGGCCGGGTAATAAGAAGATCAAACATTAATGAATGATGAATAAGAAGTCAATCCGCAGAGTAGTTGGTTGACAAAATGTTAGCAGCAACAATGGAATTTGCGCCCTCTATGCAATGCACTCCATCTGATCAGAACCAACCCTTCCTCACACAAGTTACTGCCACTGTCACAACAACCATGCTTAGAGTCCACGTTGTAGGGGGGTCACCATAGCCACAACAAGCAGCTAACAGGTTCTTGAAACCTGTTCATCGATCCATCCATGTATCCTTATACAAGTTTTCTAGCTACAACTGATTAAAAGTAAGTGTTCATCATATAAGGATGCATTTGTTATGAGGTCATACTTGATTGATTATATATCCACATACACAATTGTTTCATTCTTAATTTGATTGCGCAGTTCTTCAGAAATAATATTCAAGTTTGAGTTGAATGTATGTAATGTTGTATTTGGATCCAGTTCTAAGTTGGAGTTACTTTAATTCGGTTGGACAGTTGCAAGGGCAAGCAACCCAATGCTGTTTTACATATCTATTGGTGAGATAAAAAATGTCGTTTTTCATTCTTTTACGTTTCCTCAATTTTCGGCAGAGTACATCAGGAAACTACTGGCTATATCAATTAAGGATGTGTATAGCCTATTCAACCTATAAAAACTCTCTGCGATGCTTCAGTAAAATAGCCACAAGCAAATAAGAAAGACCATCATGTTCGAAAGACATTTTATCAGAGAAACAAGCTAGATTGATTATGAAGGGAAGACCAAAAAGGTTGTTGGAGTCGCAAACGTTTGGGTGATGAAAGAATTTTTTTTCACATTATTCACGAGTTTGTCAAACCACACTGATCGAATTGAATCATCCAAAATGATATTAGCGAGGAAAGCAAACACATCTACCAACCAAGCCTCAATTTACCTCATTTTTGTGCATAAGTTCTATAATAAATTTTAAGAACATGTTGAGTTAAGAAAATAAATATTTATTTTATACCGAATATTTTTTTATTATTTTTAAAACAATGAAAAAATAAAGTAATAAAATAAGTATTTAAACTGGCCCGTGCATTGCACGGGTAAATAACTAGTTTCAAAATAAAGAGAGAAAAAAAACAGGCCAAGAAAAGAGTAGCATTCTGGTTGCAAAATTGTTGGGTTGATTTTTTTGTTTTGGTTTGGGAATTACATAGTTTTGTTTGTTTTGAGTTATTCACAGATGAAAAGATAATATAAAAATGAGGGAAGGATATTTCGTACTCCTTTGTCCCGACATGAATTTACACACTTTATTTTTGTATATATATATATATATATATATGTTTCATTTCACATTTCATTCTTCATAACTTTCATTCTTGAAATATACTCATATTCATCTATACGTCATTACTTTTTCACACTCAATCTACCTTTTACTTTATTTTATTTATAAAAATTTATAAAACAACCCCTTAAAATATCACTCATTACACATTTTATTATACATTTATTAAATTGTGTGTAATTCCAAATGTACAAATTCCCTTGGGTTGGAAGGAGTACATATTTTTAAATTAATTAAAAGCAAAGGTGGGTGTATTATTTAATTTTGGTGTTCAAATAACCGTGGCCTTTAAACCCAGTCTAAGCCCAACTACAAACTTCATTCGGTCAAGGATAACAGCAGCCACCGCCGCCTCACTCCCTCCCTCCGCGCAACCGCAGCCATTGCCCGCCTCCCTCCCTCACACCGTGCAGCAGCAGCCGCCTCCCTCCGTGCAGCCATCTCCATGAGGTAGGTATAGTGAACTTTTTTTTTTTTGAGAGAAAAAAAAAATGGAATTGGTATAGTGAACTAATTCACAGATTTTTGTTTTCTGTAAGAATGGAATTGGTCACTTATGCACTAGATTTGCTTCATGAATTAGGGCACTAATTTGGGTGATGATTTTTTTTTTTTCGATTTTGGGAATGAATTTTGGTTTGATTTTTTTTTTTTTTACATTTCTTCTAAATTTTCTGAATTAATTTCCAAAACATTGATATTTTTTCGAATTTCTTTTTCGAAATCATTTTTTCGATTTTTTCCAAGTTTGATGTTTGGTTTCGATAGTTCTTTTCGAAAATCATGAAAAAAAAATTCTGTAAATATGAGCGACTCGGCGGCGATCGGTGGCAGGTGGTGGGACTGGGGGGTGTATAATTAATTTTTTTAATAATTTGTATTTAATTTAAATAATAAAAGGGTAATACAGTCTTTTTACATGTATTTTTTTTTAAAAAAAATTGTAGGGGTGAAGTCATAATATAAGGGGGCATTTAGCCGTGGCCTTCTGTAAGGCCCTTTTTAGCCCAACGACAACAATATTTCTTCTGGGCCCAAACTTAGGTTGTTGAGATGATTCGCAGTCGCACTCTGTTCAGTGTTCACAGAAGCATTTTAGCAACCACCTAGAGTGCATATTTCAAGCGAAAGAGTAGCGCGAACTACGGATGTCATAACTTTCAGATTAAGGTTTTTAGTTTTCTACTTCGATATCTACTGTAATTTCTGCTTTTAATTTCACTTTGATACTCGTTGCTACATTTTTCTGTGCATTACTTTTTTCTATCGTTTTTCTACTTCGTATCACTGTTTGTATATGGAGAATAAATATACTCTTATGATTATTGTGAGGAATGAGTTTCAGTTTTCTGACTTTGTTAATCGCTATTATGGTGTGAATTGTTTTCTGCTGTTCCAGTGTTTGACGTTTATTGGTGTGTTCTGAAAAATGCCTGTACGAAGGAGTTCTAGTGAAAGTGGTGGTCATAAGGTTGGCAGAAAAGTGAGGGTTGTGGTAGGGAATTCAAAAGCGGGTGATGATGCAGGGTCCAAGAGAAATAATGTTGGTAAAACCGACAGGAAAGTGAAAGTTGCTATTGAGGAGTCCGATGTTGGTGTTAGAAGCTTAGAGGCTAAGAAAAAAGGGAGTAAAAGGGTGCAAACCAGAGGAAATAGTGATGATGTCAATGAGATATTGAATGAAAGGCGTGGTCGGGAGAAAAGGGTTTTGAAGAGCAGTAGTGAAGGTTTAGAAGCTGCTACTAATGGGAACACAGGTCTCAAGAGGAAGAGAATTCGTGCTGATCCTGGAATAGTTGCGGATAAAATCTTTGATGGTAATGATAGAAAGTTGAGGCCTAAATCCACAAATAATGTGGTTGGATCATATTTGGATAAGGGCAAGAAGGTGCCAAGAGGAAAGGATCGTGAAGTGAGGGACTCTAGCAGAGACACGTTCGTTAAAGAAGGTATTAGATTCAAGGAAAGAGAACCTACTGATAAGAAAATTCAGAGGGGCAAGAATGAGGGTGCTCGTAAACTGAAATATAATCAAGACGACAGCTTAGGAAATGGGAAAACAAAGATAAGAGATAATAAGAGAGTTCCTTTGGCAACACAAAAGGAAGACATGAAGCAGAGAAAAACTGCAGTTGGTTTTGTTGAGAAATCACGGAAGAAAAAGGATCAAGGCAAGAATACTGATTCAGAGTTAACTAAGGAACCACCTAAGAAGAAAAAACGAGTTATCCGAATAGATCCTTATGATACATCCAACAAGAGATTGGATGATAGCATTGCTACCAGTGGTCAGTTTATTTTCTCTTCTGATGTCTAGCCTGTCTTTAATTATCATTTTAATTTAGCTTATTCTGTTTATTGTTAATTGTTATATAAATGATACTGTTCCTTCATCAGTTTCTTATGCTGTCTCAATATCTGTCACATAGGTTCCTTTACTGGTTTTAAAATTGCCATAATTTGACAAAATGGAAGGTTAAATCGGATTTTTCATTTAATTCTCATGAGCAGATCAATGCTAATTTTGGATTCAGAGGGGCAGCACATCAATGCTAACTCTGGATTCTAGAAAATTTATAGATGGGCATAATACTTATGCCCTTTTGATTTTTCTGGGCAAGTGAATTCTAATTTGATACTAAGATAGTTGACAATATGCGAGGAACTTGTGCACTATTGATTCTTGCAATAAAATTATGTTTCTTATCCAAAAACATGGAGTGTGCATGGTTTGGTAAACCAACTGAACTATGCTGAAACACAAATTTTGTTAAAAGACCGAAACAGAATAAAAAATTACTCACAGCCCTGTCAGGATCTAGCATATTATAAAGAACTTGCGATGAGTTGATTGTTTTTTTCATGGAGAAGACGCACATGCACATTATTTGTTGAAACTCCATTTATATCTCTTAAAAGTCTTGGGATGAATTGATTTTTTTAGACTTTTTATAACTTAAATCCGACTTCTGTGCATGCTATGCAGCTAGTAGTGAAGAGAAGTTAGATTTGGCAGAAAGCACCAGTGGCGAAATGTCAAAGAATGCACAATTTCGTGCAATACGTCCTAGCCCCTCTATCATTTCCTTTGTAGAAGACAATGTAAAATTTTATTTAATCCATCTGTGTTTTACATTATTTCACTTCATGTAATTTCATACATCAACTTGTCGATGTTTGATGATCTTTCATGTTACTCAGTTCTTAGGACGTAGACGTGAGATTGAGTTTAGGAGGGCGGGCTACAACATTGAGCTTTCTGCCCCTTTGGACAATATACCATTCTCAACAAGTTCAGAGCGGGAACGCATTGAAATACCAGTAAGAAATTTCAAACTTGCAGTTTTAGATTTGTTCACCATTTATTATGATGTTATTTGTGAGTTGGTTTTAAGGCTGAATAAAGATTTCCGTAAAATGCTGGGCTCATGGAGTACGAGGCATGAATATCACCTGCACCTAATACATTGTATTATTTTCAAAGCCTCCACTTAATGTAAAATTGTGCCTAATATTGCAGCGGAATTATGGCATAGAACATACAATTTATGCTTTTATTGCACTGTGTTTTCCCTTACTGTAATCTTAGGAGTCAGAAGTAATAGGAAATAGGTTATATGATGCAGTTGTGTAACACTCTAACAGTGTGTGCTGCTGGTTCTACGTTGGTTCTGAATTCGATCAACTAAATGATGACCTTATGTTTCTACATGTTGATGTTTTCTGTACTTATATTACAGGCATTCCGGAATAAGTTAGAATTCTTTGCTGCTGCAAAGTCCTCTTCATCATTTCCCCCTCCTGATCTTCCAGAGATTGCGTTTGCAGGTAGATTGATTAGTAGTTGATCATCAATTTATAAGTGGACATTTGATAGTCTTTTGGGTTGTGCATTTGCTTTAGTGAAAACCCATATGTATTTTGGCATGTGTAAACTCATATATATTCTATAATATCCAAATATAGATATAATAAATGGTGTAGGAGAACGAACGTAATTGAGTTAAAATAAGGATTCCTATTTTGTTGTCTTTCTTGCTAGGAGATTTATGATTTTTATCTTATGGAACTTATTTCTGAACCTTTCACAGATGATAGTTTAGCTGCATATATGATATGCTAAGTTTTTAATATTTGATTTGGGTTTGAATTATCTGGATAGGGCGGTCAAATGTCGGAAAGTCATCATTGCTCAATGCACTAACTAGACAATGGGGTATTGTACGGACATCAGACAAGCCAGGCCTCACGCAGGTTCTGCATGCATTGTTATGTCTGAACTCAAAATATATTAGACATGCACACACTATCAACAACTTATACTCATTTTGCAGACTATCAATTTTTTTAATCTTGGAACAAAGCTATGTTTAGTGGATTTGCCTGGATATGGTTTTGCCTATGCTAAAGAAGAAGTGAAGGAAGCCTGGGAGGAACTTGTGAGTATACTGATAAGCACCAGTATTCAATTGTTTTTTTTTCCATCTCTGTCTCTATCTATTAGGCCACAAATACACTAAGCTCAGACATTTTCTCTTTCTGAATGCTCTGTATATATTATCAAGATGTTGGATTTAGTAAAATTTCGTTATATTTATTATTATTTGTCCGTGCCCCATTTCCCTCCATTAATAGGTGAAGGAGTATGTAAGCACACGTGTTGGTCTAAAGCGAGTGTGCCTTCTTGTAGACACAAAATGGGGTATGAAGCCAAGGGATCATGAACTTATTGATTTGATGGAAAGGTATGTAAATTATTTGCATACCCTGTGTCAAAATGTGCGTGCGTGTGTGTTTGTGACTGTGAATGTTTTGTAATGGACTCATTTCTAAATATGATTGGATTTATTTGCAAAGTTTAGTTTTGTCTACTGGAGTATTATATTTGGTAGAATTACATGGCAAAGAACTTTGATAATTGCTTGCACTCTATATTTTGCCTTTGTTGCCAGTCAGATGTTTTGACTTACCTATATGGCTATATATCTCCAATGGATTTTGCCCATGATATCCTTACATCTGTATACTTCATGTCGAGCCCCGATCAGGCGATCACTTTTGAGCATATAATAAAGAGATATTAGTATATTGAAATATTAAAATTCATTAATGTATAAGTTAAATTTGGTTGCTGATTATCTGTGCCTAGTTGGTGTCATATTCCCATATGTTCAGATGTCAAAGCATTTTCTTCATCTTTACTAATGCAGTGCCATCAATAAATTAACAAGTACAAGTGCAATCGATGAGCTTGGTTCTACATTATGTATAACTCCTATATAAGTTTATTCAATTTCACCCTTCACTTAATCTCTCAGATATTCCCCCTTCCATTGTCTTTAGTATTAATTGCATTACCTTCTTTTCCTCCCTCTTATACCAAGAATTTCAAGTTTACTACATCGGAAAACCTGGAAGGGATTTTCAAAATGATGCATGTACTCCCACTTTGCCATTTCTTTTACAAGAAATGAAGAGGGTTACATATATTTTTGGTCGGATAGGTACAACCTTTTATAATCCATCAATTCTCGCGTGTGCTCCTCCATTTTTTTGTTGGTTTAATTATTCCAGTCACATTTGACTTGATTTGTTTGCTTCTATTTGTTGTTTTTACATTCTTTTTAGGGCATTATAGAAATATCAGTTATTTACTAATTCGACTTTTGAAACAGGATTATTTTTTTTGACCAAAAATGTTTTAGAAACATGATTCTTTAAAGCGGATGTAGTAATAGTTGTTAATGGCACGCCAAAGATGCACACAACCTTTTGTGCCTTAACCAGTCAAAGGCAGATTAAATAAAGTGTGTTTGAATTTGAACACTTAGAAAATAAGTGAATATATGGTAGACCTAATTGCACCTAGTTATTTCGAGAAAATAAACAGGAAGATCAAAATAAATGGAAAGACATGGGGCAATAGGAAGTCAATCATGCAAACAAAAGATATAAGAAAAAGAGAATAGGATTGGAAAAGAGCTCAAAACTGAAATGAGCAAGTTAATGATGACCCTGAAGAAATTTATATTGAGCTTGATGATGATTATATGTCTGATTGTGTTTTAATAATTGTCGTGTTAGAAATGTATCTATATAGCATTTGTAAGTTAAGGAAGTATTATAGATAATATTGTATGACCTTGCCAAAAGTCTAAACAAGCAAACAAACTGAACCTTTAATCCCAAATAATTGGTAGGCTACATGAAGCAATTATAAATCATGTTGGGTTGCGTGCATGAATAGAGAACGCCCCAACGAAATTCAATAATTGGCTCATGATATGGTGATGTAGCAAAGTTTTACGCTAGCTGTCACAAAGCATCAAGTCTAATAACACTAGCCTTTTACTAGTTTATTGTTAAACTCTTTTTCGAATTTTAGCTAATTCACTGTACCTTTATGCAGATCTAAAACAAAGTATCAAATTGTCTTAACAAAAACAGATTTGTCATTTCCAATTGATGTTGCACGAAGAGCAATGCAAATTGAAGAGGTTAGTATTGTTGACATGTGCTTGTGTATTTAATTTTGATCTATGCTTCTCTGACTGGATCAACATCTTTGATCTTACAGCATCTCAAAGCAAAAAAGTCGGTAATTCAGCCATTGGTATGTACATTAGTAACTAGTTTTTTTACTTGCCATTTTAACTTCCACACAAGAATCAAAATTATATAAGTTTGTCTCAAACCTACAGATGATGGTAAGCTCAACAACTGGGGCTGGTATCAGAAGTTTGAGGACAGTACTTAATAATGTTGCTCGTCTAGTCAAGCGCTAGAAGACACTTTCCAGAAGGTATTTGCTCATGTTTTATTAGTTTTATATTAGCTAAGTAAGTGTAGCCTAGGGCATTACAATAGGACAAACATTTTACCTCAAACTTCATCAATTCTGTTTCTAGTTTTTCTTAATGCAACAACATGCCATTAGATCATAATAATTATATAATTTTCCCTACATTTATTGCGAGCTGTGTTTTAATTTGTCAATGCCTTAGATCTTATTATTATAGATATCACAGTTATACCTTTTATTTCTGGTGAGGCTGTTGTAGTAACTACCTCTATTTGGTCCTCAATGTAACATACTAAAAACATGGTTGTGTAGTCATATATTTCTCGATTATACGAGTAGTGACTTGATGATCCTTAAGATTTTCTCCTTGGCTTTTAGTGGCAGGATGGAATGTTGAATCTACTTGAATCAACATATGTGCATGACTTATTTAACTATCTGGGAATACTATGGTCTGCTCATTTGAAATACTGAATGTACTTGTTTTCTACACAATATTCGACCATACGCTGCTCCATCGTATTTGAAAAAGTATAATGTATAAACCAGTATTTGTTTTGTTGGGTTTGTTTAACTAAAATTTTATTTTAACTATACTGACTGATAAATTCATTTCAAAACCTTTTTGTTTTTAGAAATAATAAATTGTGTTAAACCTATATATATATATATATATATAGTAATTGATGTTGGACTCATTCGGGAGTGGAGGTGAAATGTCAATTGGCATGCACAACCTAACCTAATCCTCAAAAGTAGATGACTTTTCGCATGTTCCCACTGAGAGTTGAATTTGTCATCACTTGAAAGGTATGAGGAAGTTAGGTTAGGTTTCATTTTCAATTACTGTTACTATTACTATTATTTCCATTCCCTTGTACGGAGTAAGAATTATACACAACGTATCCATGCTTGTGGTGTTCAATTTTTAAAAATCGATTTTTTAAATTTAGGGATTTTTTAAATTATGATATTTTTAAATTCTTGTTTGTTTTGGGTTTTGAGTCGTTTAGGATTTAACTTTATGTTAAAAAGTGAATGATGTTGTGTTATTATTATTTATTTATTTGGTGTGATTTTATAATGGTTAGATGATTGCATAATTTTAAAGGTGAGAGAGGAGAGATAGATAGATTACTTTGATCAAGAGTGGTGTTGGGTGGACTGGAGGTAGAATAGTAGTTAAATTGATAATATTAATTAATAGGTAATTTGTAGAGATATAGTATTGAATTTTTCAAAATCAGATTTTAACTAAAATGATTTTTAAAATTTAAAAGTCAAATTCTGGTTTTCAAAATTAAAAAAAAAAAAAAAAAAACTGCCTTATTGTTTTTGTAAGGAAGAAGGGTGAATGAATCCCATTAGATATAATATGCCTAAAATGTCCTAATGTAAATAGACTAAAATACCCTTAATGTATATTTATTTATTATATCATAATTAAAAACCTTATTTTACTCGCTACACTCAAGTCCTAAATTCATATACACCTCATCCTCCCCAATCATACACTCATTTTACTGAATACCATGGTTTTGAAAAGAGAAAACCTTGAACCCTAAACTACAAAATTCTACTTCTTGGAGATGGTTGTACAAATGAATTGAAGAATGAGTAGAGGAGATTTTTTTTTTTTACATCGAATTGAAGAATGAGTAGAGGAGATTTTTTTTTTTTACATTGAGATGTAAAAAAATTGCAACTGGAAATTGCAAAAATGCTGGCCGATCTGGTTGATATTTTGTTGTGTCGACCACCCGTAATCGTTCATTTGAAATATTGGCCAGAAGTGGTCGACATTCAGTAGTATTGGCCAACTCTAATAGAATTTTAATTAGAAAAGTAGAATAGAATATTCACAATTTTAACGAGTCGAATCGAGCTCGAAACTTATAGAGTCGAGCTGAGCTCTAATCGTTTAACAACACTAAATATTGTGAAACATGCATGTATCCCCCAAAAGGAGATAACGAAAACTAATGGAGTACATAAAGTTAAGAAAAAATAAAAATAAAAAGAGTGGAGGCGGAGATGAAAAAGAAGCAATAATGGAGTGCGAGGCACCATCCATCAATCATGCATGTCTGCTAAGTTAGCTCTCTTCTAAAGTCAATAAATATTTAATTTTAATTATTTGTTGTATGCACGTTACATCACCAACCTTAATTACTTTTCTATCTATTTCGCAAATTGATTATGGAGCTCAATGATTTACTCGTATTTTCTTATTGATTTTAATATCAGCATAAACTATTTGACTTTATAAAAAATACAATGTCGGGCTCCATATTATTACTCCATTAATATATAGATTTTGGATTTTTTTTTTTTGAAAATTTGGTGTGATTTTTGATTGAGTGCAAACAGGGCCGGTCCTAGGATTATTTGGATCTGAATCGAACTTTAAAATGAGGCTCAATTCCTTCATATTTTTTATTTTATACGAACTCATGAAACATATCGTAAAACAATTTTTAAAAGGCTAACAATATATTATTTTGCTCAATACTTAAAATAATACGACAATGGTGTTCCAAGTAATTACATAAATATGACTCGTCTAACAGTTTTAGTAGCAAAAGTATTAAACAAGTTACTATAGAATAATCAAGTTGTTCAATAAGTCATTGTTCAATTGATATCATTGCTAGTCTATTCAATCTTTCGTGTGACATGGTTGATCGGAGGTAAGTCTTAATGAACTTCAACTTTGAGAAACTTCTTTCTGCACTTACTACTGTAATTGGTAGCGTCAATAAAATCTTATAAGCAATATAAACATTTGGAAAAAACATATCCATTTTCTTCAAATAATTCACGACATCAATTGCAGAGTTTGTTCCTTTTGATAACTTCAAGAATTTTGAAGATTTATTAAAGACTTCAACAATCTTTTATCATAATTACTTCGCAACTTCTTCGATTCTTTTTAATTTTTAGCGTCGTCCATCTTTCTAACTTATGTTCAATGTTTATGCGTTATATTATATAATATATATATATATATATATAAAATATTTTAAAAAATGAACCCCTAAAAATTAAAATATTTTTAAACCTGAATCGATGGACTCACATTAGGACTCGGCCCGAGTACAAACCATTGCACATGTTTGGATATAGAGTTTGCAGAGCTCAAGTAATATATACAAGAATACAACATGAAATGGATCTGAAGAAATGAGAAAATATGAACATAACACAATACATATATGTAAAATGGTTTGTCAGTGTATCTTGAATGTAGTTATGCTTTACTAAACTTTGTATACATTAAATGTCACACAATCGATCTAAGATTAATTACTAACATGACACAATACCTGAATTGCCAATCCAATATAGATTTGAATATTATTGTTATGCACATTTATAATAATTAAATTGTGTCCTTTTTTCTTTTAATATGAAAACACCCATTTACAAAAATAGAATTTTCAAGTTCAATTTGAAATCGTTGTTCCCTTTCAATTGTAAATAAGTGGGAAGACAAGTCAAACTTTATCCACTAATGTGCGACCAAATGTGCGACCAGATCTTCACTCTCAGAGTATATATATACCGCACACTAAGATAT
Organism: Galeopsis tetrahit; assembly: GCA_963675135.1. Classification (NCBI taxonomy): domain Eukaryota; kingdom Viridiplantae; phylum Streptophyta; class Magnoliopsida; order Lamiales; family Lamiaceae; genus Galeopsis; species Galeopsis tetrahit. The sequence goes on along the minus strand of OY776129.1, from coordinate 42,064,831 downwards.
CTCACACAAGAAGAACAATATTTCACCTAACACGCAAAGAGATTTAGAACCCAGAACATAAAATAAACCCACGAAAAGAAGAAAAACAACTGCACAAGACTAAGAACAATTTAAGAACAAATATCTAGATAAAATAAAAGTTACAGACTAAGAACTACTAGAATATTAAAACAAAACAGAAAATAAAGAGATCAACAAATCAATATTTCAATTAGCCACCGTGGTGTCGTTGGGATGGATCAACCCATTAATCTCAACCACAATAGCTAAGCAAACTATCAAAACTCAGTGGTGGCGGAGCGTGAGGCAAAATAAGCCACTACACTGGAGACGAAGCTAAATAGCGGTGGAGGTTAGAAAATAAATTGTGTGTTTATTTGCATTAAAAATTGATCTCAGGAAGACTTTAGTGACAAAGTGGGATAGCTCAAGTGTGGTTAGAGCACCACTATCTAGGAAAGGTTCTGGGTTCGAGTCATGGGGAGGGGAAAAAGGGATGGGTATTTAACTTGTAACCAATCAGGAAGACCGAAGACTTAGGGGGTGTATTCAATTGAGATTCTGTTGGATTTTTTTGGACTTTTAAAATCTGGGGTATTCAATCCGGATTTTTAAAAGTCTTTCAAAATTTTGAGGTATTCAATACGAATTTTAAAAAGTCTTTAGAAATCTTTAGGTATTCAACAATCTATGGATTTTAATACTCTATGGATTTCATTGGAAAAACTAGAGATTTCAGCGGATTCTCTCAGAAGGCCCTGGAAGAGAAGAAAAAAAAAAATTGTTGTTCTTCTAACAAAATTTCAAAGTCTCCTTCGAAAGCACATACAAACATTCTTGCTGTAATTTGAACCACAAAATCCTACACAGCCCTCTTCTTCAAACGAAATAATATCAAGAAACGTAACATCACAGATTCTTCACCATCATTATTATCGTGAAAAAGATTACATCTCTGTATTTTAAAATTATGTTCTCTCTTTAAAAATTATAGTATATCGACACAGTTGACACTGTTAGGTTAGCAATAATATATTCTCGATCGCCTAATTTATAACATTAATGACAACTTTAAGATCTCAAGAACATTTATTCACGATCTTAATTTAAAGTTAACACGTGGTGTTCGATATCATCTAAAAGATTTTGGTGGTCAAGGTCGTTACCCCATAAATGCAATTGAGTTATTCAATCTTCGCGAGAGATTTTTTTGGTATTTTCAAATAGTCATTCACAATTTTCAAAACCCACCTCTGTTCCCATTTCAAACACAAACATAGTTAGTATTAGCTGGATTACATAACTTTCTTCGGAAAGAATGTCATGAATTTTCAAGGAGAAGATCTTGATTCACCACATCTCAAGAGAAAATTTGGAATAGTTTTAGGGGCGTAGTTTATGGAAATCCATGTAAATTAATAAAAAAATGTGTATTTTAGAATCCTGTCAAATCTATGAAAATCCATATAAATCAATAACAAAGTCAGTCAAACTCTGCATAGAGTCTATGAATTTTCTAAATCCACTGACTTTTTAAAGTCCAAAAAAATCCAACAGAATCTCAATTGAATACACTCTCCTTAGTAAATTATGTATGAATTAAATTTTGAAACAAATGGAAGTACAAGAATTCAGTTTTTACGAGTGACGATATATACACATATTTCAAACAAAAATAAAAGCATTGAGATTAAAATCGATTTATTTTTTTCAAAAATCCAATATTTTTTAAAAAAAATTTAGTCCAATTTTTTATAAAAAAAATCTACAATGTCCGGGGCATAAATATACATATTATATGTATTATATACATGTGTTCTTATATGTTAGGCCATCTCCAAGGGATAGGCAAATGACACCTTTCTATGGCAATTCTCTTCAAGGGAGAGGCAAATTGCCACTGATGAATAGTATTGTGGTAAATTTGTAACACACTATTCACGGTGGCAAATTTTTTTTTTTTTTTAATTTAGTTTATTATTTTAATTTTGATAATAATTAATAATTATTAAGATTTTAAAATTAAAAGTATAGAATTTAATTTTAAGACAACATTAATAATTTAAATTACAAAAATTCAATACAAAATAAAACATAAATACTACAAATTTAAATTACAATACAAAATAAAACATACGTACTACGAATTTAAATTACAAAATGCAATATAAAATTAACGAAAACACAACAAGCACGCTAAATTTAACACAACGAGCATAAATATAATTGTGATGTATTTTATAATTTAATTGGGTGTTTGTGTGAAATCAATTTGTGTTTTTTATTTTGTATTGAATTAATCATTTTGTTGCTTAATTTATTTAATTTAAATTTAATCGTAATAAAATTCAATATTTGATTATAAATAAATATTTGATAAAATGGAATATAAAAAAGATAAAATTAAAAATATTTTAAGAGAATATTTCCATTGAGTTAAAATTTAAGTTGAATGGTTGTAGATGATTTTATTATTTGATTCAAATTTTATGACAAATTGCAAATTTTAGTGACAAATTTACCGCAAGCGTTGGAGATGGTCTTAGTACTCTATTTCCTCCCATCTATTTCCTCCCACATAACTTTAACATGGTTTTACACTTTTCAATATCAATTAAATATATTTTTTCTCAATCTCAAGTTATGCTTATCTTCAAAGTCTTAGATAGAATGTCAAAGTTATTTTTTTAACAGGTAATTTCAAAGTATTCCTCCGTTCCACTATTATTTGGACCTTTTCTTTTAGATGTTCCACTATTGTTTACCTGCTCAAATAAGAAAATGTTAATCAAATGTCTTACTCTCACATTATACACTTATTTATATTATTCGTTATTACTTTTTCACTTTAAAAAATTAATTTCTCTTTCATTAACTTTGTTGAATGAACTTATTTGCCTCTCATTTGTATGAGGTGTAAAGTAAATATTACTTTGTTTTTAAAATTTGTGTCAATATTTACTTGCAAATAGTCAGGGAACTGAGTGAGTAATTAATTAAGAACAAGTCTTGTGAGATCAATATCATTTCTTTATAATTGAATGTTATCATTTAAAAAAAAAAAATGATATTATTTTAAGACAAAAATTTAAAAAGTGATACATGTTACATTAAAAGTTGATAAATTTATATATGTTGAAAAGGGATAATGTTCTCACCACTTAGTCCCAACAAGTTTTTGTCATTAATTAATGGTATATTTTTTTTTTAATATGTATGTATTGTTTCAAAATAATTATTTTATGTTCTTTTTTAATTATGAAAAAAAATGGTGGAGTCGTACACCTAACTGAAATTGTTACTTTTCAAAATTATGAAATAAAGGTGATGTGTTTGAATTTTCAGGCCTTTACGCTTGTTGACAAAAGTGACTAAATCAAGCACCCGTTAATTTTGAATTAGGTTTGACTTTTATTTTATTTTATTTTAATTTTTAAGAATATCCACCCCCAGTGGGTTCCAACTTACCTCAACTTGTAGTATTTATTTTGGATCACAATTTACATGACATGGAACACACTTCTATTTTGTTAAGTATTAGTATCATAATTAATGGGTTTTCAATATTTTATTTAAATTTTACCAAACAAGAAATGACATTGGCAGTCTCAAGTACCCGTTTTAATTTTTTGTACTTTAAAATTATTTAAATCATTTGTCAACATAGCTCAATTAATATAAAATTTTATGGCTGGTACAAATTGTTGCATGAGAACAAAATTAAACAATATGGCAAACCAATATAACGGTGAGTTCTTATTGAAAGGTTTTAAATGAATTTCGTTCAAAATGAAAATGATGTGCATTTCAAATTTATGTGAATTACAATAATCCTAATTATGGAGAATATTTCTTTCCCAAGACAAAAAAAAATAAAAATTGTTACAAGTACGACTACGAACGACTTTTATACCATTGCATTTGCATGTCAAATTCTAAAATAAACTAAAAAAAGTTGTTTAAATGACCATGAAATTTCAAAAATAGAAAAAGAAATAGGAAAACACGTATTTTCTTTTTCTTATATACTTTTATCTTTTGTCAATCTATTCTATTTTACTACGTACTTTCGTTTCATTATCTTTATGTTTTTTTTTTAATATAAAATTAAGTAACAGTTCTTTTTAACAAATTTACCTTCAATTATAACGAAAAAAGAAAATAAAAATATCAATTTACTTCCATTATTACGAAAGAGAGGCTAAGAAGAAATAGAAAAAATATAATTTTAATTAAAATGAGTAATTGTAAAAATATGCAGGAGTAATTTAGGAAAAACTGATTATTAACTTTTAAGGTGTAAATATATTTTTGATACACATCCAAATAAGACAAGTAAACATAATTTCAAGAGGGAATAATACTTTTCAAAATCAGTAATAAATATTTTTAAAAGCGAACAACGTAAGTAACATTTTTTAAATCACCTATCAACTTATAGTATTACTCTTATAAACTAATGCTAAAAAAGTTTTTGACAAAGATTCATATGTGTGACATATGTTTTTACAAATATTCAGATAAGTGAGACAAATGGAATGAACTTATAGTATTACTCTTATAAACTAATGTCATACTTTTTTATTCAAAATAAATATCATTTTAGTTAATGCACATATATTAAGAAATTAATTCATTTCTTTCATGCCCTTAAAGACATATTTATTTGAGCTTTTAAAGGATTTTAAAGATAAATTAGAAAAAATACAATAATATATATTAAAAAGTGTAAAACGTCATCTAATTTATATATAAATTTGTGAAGAATAAAAAAAAAACAAATCAAGCAAGATTATTAGTTAGAGTAGTTCATTTGTTAGTTGTAACTCCTCTTTTGTAAATCTCCCTCTATATAAGAGGAGAGATGATATTCAATTTGATGTAATTCAATTTCTATATTTTTGTATTATCTCAATATGCACTCTATACAATTTCTTCTTGTTATGAAATTCCACATGGTATCAGAGCTGTGTATCGATTAATTTATGATCGATTTAACATGTTCGTCGATCTAGGTATGTTTACGCAATTCGATTTGAATGAATCTCATGAGTTGTATACTCATTTTTACCAAATCTTTGATGGATTTGGATTTGGATTTATATCCTATTTTTTCTCCTTTCGAGATTTCTTCTTTACGGGTTTTATGCTCGTGAATTTTTTTTGGATTCGATTTTATCTTGATTCGAATTCTTGGAGTTCTATATTCATTTTTTTTTAATTTCTTGAGTTTTATACTCATTTCTTTTCGAGTTTTATGCTCGTGAGTTTTATATTCGATTTCATGTTGATTTGGAATCGAAATCTTCAGAGTTCTATACTCAATCTAGTCTTTTCTCTTCGTGTATATCACGATTCTTTTTTTTTTTTGGTGGAAATTTCACCATTGATTAGATGCATGGTTGCATCGTTTGTCTACTCTCTACATCAACATTCAAATGTTCAAATTGGTGTGGGATTCTATTCTCGAAGGCCACTGATTCGGGTGGAATTTACACGTTTTAGGGGCACATGTGAGATGTATTTTGATGTGGATTTCATTGAATTATGCATGGAATATGACTATTTAAGCCAAAATGAGAGAAAGGTTGTGTTTTGTCGATTTTGTAGGTAAAACGATGGAATTTGGAGCAAAACACATACCACAAGTGATCGGACTAGAAAGAGGAGTGCACGGTTGGATTCGTCGCGGAAAACGGAGTGGATTAGCCGAAGGAATCAAGTCAATCCGACACCCGAGGCGAAAGTTATGCACGAAACGAGAAAAGACCGAAATCGAGGTGCGAGGCAACTCGGCCGAGTGACCTTACTCGGCCGAATCTGAGAGTTTGGCCTCGACTGCGCACACGACCGAGTGACCTTACTCGGCCGAATCTGCGACTTTGGGTGTTACTGCGCACTCGGCCGAGTGACCTTACTCGGCCGAATCTGCGAGTTGGAGTTTTTCTGCGCACTCGGCCGAGTAACCCAACTCGGCCGAGTTGAAGTAAAGGCTTGAAGACCACTCGGCCGAGTGACCCAACTCGGCCGAGTAACGCGCATACCCTGTTTTTTTGTGAAGATTCAACCAACACCCCAACTCGGCCGAGTCACTTCCAAATTCGGTGCCAAACGCGTGTTTTCTCCATTTTCGAGGGACTAACTTGCAAAGATCATATCCAAACCCTACCCCAACACTATAAATACCCCAATTCTTAAACTTCACACCATCTTACCCCTCTCCCAAGAATTCTTACACACATAAACACACACTTGGAGGTTTTGGGCCATAACTTCTTCAATTCAACACCAAATCATGCAAGGGAGGAGCCACTAGCTTGGGAATTTAATTCCTCACCACACCATAGTCTAAGCTTTCTTTTATTTTCACTTTTTATTGCTTTGATCTTAGTTTATTTGTAATTTGAACATGTGGTTGATTGGCTAAGAACACTTTTGGTTCTAAAGCCTTGTAAATACTTTTGATGATATCTATGAATTAATGTTTTGCTTATTTGGTGTTTGTGTGGCTTAATTCTATTTGGATGCTTGGTTTATATTGCAAAGCATGTCATTATGTGTACAATGATGATGTGTTGATCATAGTTAATTGAATTAGGTTGAGAAATCTAGTTTGGTTGATTGATTGCAAGCATTTGACCTAATTTTATTGTGAGATTGAAAGATGATCAATGATTAGGAAGATGTGTGATGATCTTAGGGGCGTGATTGGGTTTTATTGTGCAATTTAGGTAGAGATACTAGGTTGTGTGATATCTCCTTTGAATTACTTGGATCGAAAGAACTTTTAATTCATTATTACGTGATCAATCTTATAGACAAAGCATGAACACCACTTGAGTAGATAGTTAATCATAGATGGATTCACTAGTATTGCATGTGCTTTAGGACCTACCTTCTCTTTATTGAGTTACATCCATTTTTACTTTCGTTTTGTGATTTGTATGCCATTTGATCGATTTTATATTTGCTCTTTGTTGCTTATTCGTGACACTTGGTAGGTAATTTTAGAGTAAACCATCAAAATCAAATTATCGATCACGTCTACTTAGAATTCGACTAGCAAACTACCCTTTTACGCTTTAACCTCCCTGTGGGATCGACCTCGTGCTTATCACGCTACGATAGACACCGTACACTTGCGGTTGTTTATTTTAGTGTTGTATAACACGTGTATCAAGTTTATGGCGCCGCTGCCGGGGAGGTTTCTATAAGCTCTAGAGTGTAGTCTAGGAGAGTTTTAGTTTAGACACTTTACTTGTTTTCCTTATTTGCAAAAATTCCAAAAATATTTGTTTGTTTTACCTTGATTTCACTTGTGATTCTTACTTTCTTTTGAACTTTTGTCTAGACATGGCATATGATCACCCGAGCTAGGAGAAATCAACAAGAGTTGCTACCTCTAGACCCGGAAATCGAAGTTCGTTGTCGAAGACAAAACGCCGAAAGAAGAAGGATTGAATTAGAAGCTATGAATCGAAGAGAGAATCCAATTGTGGAAGAGGAAAGGAACCAAGAGGATGTTGGAGGCATAGTAGAGCCTAATGGGAATGGTGGTAATCGACCACAAGGGGGCATAAGAGATAACCTCAACCGGAGGATGGAAGGGAATGTCAATGTTGAAGGAGATGGAGAGCAACGGGAGGACAATGGAAATCAAAGAGTTTTGAGAGACCACTTCCGCCCTATCCCAAGGCCCTATGGAGGAGCGGGTCGGGAACCCGTTGACGCTCATAACTTTGAGCTCAAGCCGGCCTTAATCATGATGGTCCAAAACAACCAATTTGGAGGGTTGTCAAAGGAGGATCCTAACCTCCATTTATCTCAATTCTTAGAGATAAGTGGAACGGTTAAGATCAACCGAGTTCCTCAAGATTATATTCGTCTCCAATTGTTCCCATTCTCACTCCGTGATCGTGCAAAACAATGGTACATGTCCCTTGATCTAAGAACCATTGAGAATTGGGCCGACCTTGTTGATGCCTTCCTCATGAAATACTTTCCTCCAAGCAAGACAATCAAGATAAGAGGAGAAATTTCTTCCTTCATGCAAGACGATGATGAGTCTTTAGCCGAGGCTTGGGAGCGTTTCAAGGATCTTATACGGAGTTGCCCTCAACATGGTTTCTCAAGAGACCAATTGATTTGCTATTTCTACAACGGGATGGACCATAGAACAAGAGGGATGGTGGATGCCTCGGCCGGTGGAGGTTCTTTGCTAGGAAAGACGACGGATGAAGGTTATGTGCTTCTAGAGGAGATGGCGAAGAACGGACATCAATGGCCATCCGAGAGAAGGCAAGCCCGGAAAGTTGCTTCCACGAAGGAGTCAAATGATTTTGCTACTTTATCCAACAAGATGGACAAGTTGACTTCGATGATGGCGGCCAAGTCACTAATGGGACCTAGTGATGAACAATATGAAGAGGCCCATTATATGAACAATCAAAGGGACCGTCAATTTCGAGAAAGAGGTTGGAATGAGAGGCAAAACCCTCCTAACCCGAATCATTACCATCCCGGGTTGAGGCAACATGAGAACTTTTCTTATGCCAACACAAGAAATGCCATCATCCCACCTCCAAATTTTAATGTGAGAGATGGAGCTATTGTGGAGTCTTCATCAAAACCATCAATGGAGGATATGTTTGGTACTTTTATGGGGGAAACCACGAAATTTATGAGAGAGACTAGAGAGAATGCAAACATAACTCGGCAAAGATTTGAGGAACAAGGAGAAATGATCAAGAATATGTCAAACAATATGAAAGCCATGGAAAAGCAAATGAGCCAACTCTCTAATGTCATCGGTAGTCAACACACTCCGGGGCAATTTCCTTCAAACACGGAGCTCAACCCCAAGGAGCATTGCAAAGCTATAAAGCTAAGAAGTGGGACGAGTTACGATGGGCCAAAGATACCACAAGAGGAGGAAATGGTAATGGCACCCGAGGATGTCGACAAAGAAGATGGACAAGAGAAAGAAAGGCAAGAGGAGATAGTGAGGGAAGAAGAGAAAGTAGAGGAGAAAAAGAGTGAGGAGGCAATCCCTCCTCAAGACAAAGGCAAGAATGTGGTACCTCTCCCATACCCTCAAAGGTTGAAGAAGAAGGGATTGGACAACAAATTTGCTAAGTTTGTGGAGATGTTCAAGAAGATCCACACCAACATACCCTTTGCCGAAGCTCTAGAACAAATGCCCCATTACTCCAAGTTCTTGAAAGAAATTATGTCCAACAAGAGGAAGATGGTGGAGTACGAAACGGTGCACTTGACCGAGGAGTGTAGCTCAATCATTCAAGCAAAACTACCTCAAAAGCTTAGAGACCCCGGATCCTTTACTCTACCATGTGTTATTGGAGATGGAGGTACATTTAAAGCTTTGTGTGATTTGGGAGCTAGCATTAATCTTATGCCTTTGTCCATATTCAAGTCACTTGGTTTGGGGAAACTTACACCAACCACGATGAGCCTTCAATTGGCGGATAGATCCATGACTTACCCCTTGGGTATAGTAGAGGACGTGTTGGTTAAAATCGATAAGTTCATATTCCCGGTGGATTTTGTGGTGTTGGATATGGAGGAGGACAAGTATATTCCACTCATCTTGGGAAGGCCATTCTTGGCAACCGGTGGAGCAATTATCAATGTGAGAAAATGGGAGTTGGAGCTTCAAGTGAACAACGAGAAAGTGTTGTTCAACATTTACAAGGCCATCAAGTTTAGAGATGATGAGGATGAGGTCTTTGAGTGCAACATGATCAACCACGTGCAAGCTTGTGTGAATATGCACGTGGAAAAGAGCAACTCAAAGGATCCACTTGATTTTTGCATAAGAGAATCTCTTAACTCACTCTCTTCTATTCCCTTTGATTTCAATTTTGATGAGCTTAATGATATAGAATTGTTTGAATATATGTCTTCTCTTGATGTTTTGAAGGAACTTCCAATCACAAAGGAGGAGAAATTCATGGAGATACAACAAGAAGCCAAGTTTGGGGGGGTTTTACTTGAAGAGTGTCAAAGATTTCCTCACAAAAATCTTGACACTTGGCCCTCATGTTATGCATTGGAAGCACCAAAGGGGGAAGTTAAGGAGAAACCAAAAGCTCAAGAGAAGGGGAGGAAGCTCGATTTGAAACCACTTCCGGAGCACTTGAGATATGCTTATCTTGAACAAGGTGAACTCTTTCCGGTTATTGTTTCTTCACACTTGCATGAGTTTGAGTTAGAAAAATTGCTTAGGGTGCTTAGAACTTATAAATCGGCTATTGGTTGGGATATTTCGGATTTGAAGGGTATACCGGCTCATATTTGCATGCATAAAATTAGACTAGATGAGTCTATTAAGCCTAAAGCCCAAGGTCAAAGAAGATTGAACCCCATAATGCAAGAAGTGGTAAGAAAAGAGGTGTTGAAGTGGTTAGATAATGATATAATTTTTCCCATAAGTGATAGTGAGTGGGTGAGCCCAACACAAGTGGTACCTAAGAAGGGGGGTATGACCATTGTTACAACCGATACCTTGGAGGTAATTGCTTCTAGGACCCCCGTGGGGTGGAGAGTGTGCATTGATTATCGTATGTTGAATAGTGCCACTAGGAAAGATCACTTCCCTTTGCCTTTTATTGATCAAATGTTGGATAGGATGGCGGGATATGAGTATTATTGCTTTCTTGATGGTTATTCGGGATATAATCAAATTTTGATTGATCCTAAAGACCAAGAGAAATCAACTTTTACTTGCCCTTATGGTACTTTTGCTTTTAGGAGAATGCCATTTGGATTGTGCAATGCTCCCGCCACCTTCCAACGATGCATGATGGCTATTTTTCATGGTATGATTGAAAACATAATGGAGGTATTTATGGATGATTTTTCCGTATTTGGTTATTGCTTTGATACATGTCTACGTAACCTCTCTTGTGTTTTACAAAGATGTATATATACCAACTTGGTGCTTAATTGGGAGAAATGCCACTTCATGGTGAAGGAAGGGATTGTGCTTGGGCACAAGATTTCGGCTAAAGGGCTTGAGGTTGATAGAGCAAAGATTGTGGCAATTGAGAAGTTACCCCCACCAACCAATGAGAAGGCGGTTAGGAGTTTTCTTGGGCATGCCGGTTTCTATAGAAGATTCATCAAAGACTTTTCAAAGATAGCCAAGCCCATGTGTGCATTGTTGGAGAAGGGTGCCACCTTCATCTTTAGTGAAGAGTGCATAAAGTCATTTGAGATTTTGAAGGAGGCTTTGATTAAAGCTCCCGTGTTGGTGATACCCGATTGGAGCCAACCATTTGAGATCATGTGTGATGCTAGCGACTATGCTATTGGAGTAGCTTTGGGCCAAAAGAGAGACAAGCTTTTTCGTGTGATTTATTATGCAAGCAAAACCTTGAATCCGGCTCAAAAGAATTACACCACAACGGAGAAGGAGATGCTAGCCGTGATTTATAGCTTTGACAAGTTTAGAGCTTATTTGGTGGGAGCTAAGACCATAGTGTACACGGATCACACGGCTCTCAAATATTTGGTTGAGAAGAAAGAGGCCAAACCAAGGTTGATAAGATGGGTACTCCTTTTGCAAGAGTTTGATGTGGAGATAAGGGATAGAAAAGGATGTGAAAATGTGGTAGCGGACCACCTCTCAAGGCTTGAGAATGTGGAGGAAAAGGACATCCAAGTCCCTATTAAAGAGTGGTTTCCCGATGAGCAACTCCTTACCATCAAAGAAACATGTCCATGGTTCGCCGATTTTGTGAACTACATAGCCACCGGAACACCACCACCAAACCTCTCATTCCATCAAAAGAAGAAATTCTATCATGATAGTAAGTTCTATGTTTGGGAGGATCCGTTTCTTTATAGATGGTGTTCCGATATGGTCATGAGAAGGTGCTTAGGGGAAGATGAGTGGGAGAAAGTGATTGAAGAGTGCCATTCATCTCCTTATGGAGGTCATTTTGGAGCAAATAGGACGGCTCACAAGGTTCTTCAAAGTGGTTTCTATTGGCCATCCATTTTTAGGGATTGTGTAGCTTTTGTGAAGAAGTGTGACAAGTGCCAAAGGATGGGAAACATCTCAAAGAGGCATGAGATGCCTATGAAGAATGTAATTGAGGTGGAGCTTTTTGATGTATGGGGGATTGATTTCATGGGACCATTCCCTACTTCCCATGGATTTTCCTACATCCTATTGGCTATTGACTATGTCTCTAGGTGGATTGATGCCATTCCAACCACTACAAATGATGCCAAGGTGGTCCTCAACTTTTTGAGGAAGAATATTTTTACTCGTTTTGGTACTCCAAGAGCATTAGTGAGTGATGGTGGTTCACACTTTTGCAACCGATGGCTTGACCAACTTTTGACGAAGTATGGAGTAAAGCATAGGGTGACCACACCATATCACCCCCAAGCTAATGGGCAAACGGAGCTTGCTAATCGAGAGGTGAAGCAAATTTTGGAGAAAACCGTTGGGTTAAAGAGGAAGGATTGGGCTATCAAGTTGGATGATGCTCTTTGGGCATATCGAACGGCCTATAAGACACCTTTGGGCACATCTCCCTACCAACTTGTGTATGGTAAATCTTGCCATCTACCTGTGGAAGTGGAATTGAGAACTCGTTGGGCCATCAATGAGTTGAATCTTGATTTTAAGGCATCCGGAGAAAGAAGGAAGATGATGCTTAATGAGCTTGATGAATTTAGGAATGGAGCCTTTGAGAATTCCAAGATTCACAAAGAAAGAGCCAAGAGATTTCATGACAAGATGATTGAAAGAAGAGAGTTTCAAGTTGGAGAACAAGTCCTATTGTTCAACTCAAGGTTGAGGTTATTTCCGGGCAAATTGAAGTCAAAGTGGTCGGGGCCCTTTGTGATTAAGAATGTAACGCCCATGGGAAATGTGGAACTTATTGGTAAGGATGGAACAACCTTTGTGGTGAACGGACAAAGAGTGAAGCATTACTATGGGAACGAGCAACTTCGAATGGTGGAAACACTTCACTTGAATGAGGCTTGAAAGAGGAAACAACCGTCCGGCATAGGACGTTAAAAATAGTGCTTCTTGGGAGGCAACCCAAGGTTTTATTGCTTTCTTGTTTTTATTGATTTGATAGTATTGATAGCTTAGTTGCTTTGTAGGTGTGGATGAAGAGAATTGTGGATACCTTGTCTTGGAGAGTGAAGAAGAAGCAAAGCCAACTTTGAAGTAGAGGAAGCAAGTGTTGCAATGGTGATCTTTGAAGAAGCATTGGATGTGCAAGGAGGGAGGTAACAACTTGTAGCCCCAAACTTAGAATTTATACATAGTAAAATTCTAAGTTTGGGGGAGTTATTTTTCTTTTGTTCTTTTACTAGTTGTTACCCTTGCACCGGTTCGTCATTCCACTTGTGTCACATTTTGCACCGGCGCACACTTGGCTTTTACATGAGTATATTGGTTTAGTTGGTTTTGAGCATATGTTGGGTAGTGGACAATTGGTGAAATGTGAGCATGAATAGTCATTGGAATCCATTGTTGAGTAGTTATGGTGATGTCTATTTGCTTTGAATGTAAGCATGATTGATGTTGGATATAGTATCATGATTGTGTTCATATTTGTGATCTTTGATAGCATGGATGCATGATGTGTTGTTGTTTGGGAACATTTGATGATTATGAGAGTCCTATTGAATAAGCCGGTGAGAATTGAGCCTTAAATCGAGCATGTAATCCGGTTTAGTTCATTTGAGAGTGGACTAGGTTATTGCTAGTGATCCTAGAACTTGCCTAAGTTCTTGTTTGAAAGCATGATTGTGTGAAACTTTGTGATGTGATATAGGCCATCTTGTTCTAAAAAGAGTCACTTAGCCAAAATTTCCCAAAACCGAAGTAATTTTCCGTAGTTAGCCCCTTGAGCTTAATTCCTCATTTTCTTGGCAAACTACAATGTAACCACTTAGCCTTTTTGAGCCTTTGATTCCTATACCTAGTGGGGGATAAAAGACAAAGTGGAAAACATGTGCTTGAATGAATATCTTTGGTGAAAAGGAGAAATTGGAGAAGTTGAAAGAAAAAGAGAAAGATGAAAAGAAAATCAAGGAAAAGAAAAGAGGGACAAAGAGCCCCAAAAGCTTAAAAAAAAAAAAATATGGTTCAAAAGATGAGGTGATGAATGCTTGAAAAAGAATGAAAAAAAAGAAAAAAAAGTGAGGATGAAGTTTGTAAGCTTTGAAAGTGGAAGCACACATTGTAAAACAACAAACTTTGTCCTCCACTAGAAGAGTCACAATTCCCAAATTCATCCTACCTTGTCCAAAGAGCCAATGTTACATCCTTGATTAAGTCCTATTGATCACTTTGTTGAGCATTTGAGTGTGTGTAGAAAGTAGAAGTTGGGCAAGCATATGGTGATTGCATAGCATGACTTGGTTGATGAGTGCATTAATATCCTTAATTTGTTTGTGTGTTTGAGAGAAACACTCCATCATGTGAGTAGAGGACTTGAGCATTTAGATTATGTTTCCCATCACAATGTGTTGTGTACTTGTGCATTCTTTGATCTATGAATGTGGATTGCAAAAGTGAGCCTATAACTTTCATTGAGAAATGCACTTGGAGAAAGAGATATCATTACATCTTACTTTGCATGTGTGATTTGCATTGAATATTCCATTGTGATCATTCCACCCTCATTGCTTTAAGTGCTTAGTTGTTTGAGGACAAACAACATTTTAAGTTTGGGGGGGTTTGATTCGGGTGGAATTTACACGTTTTAGGGGCACATGTGAGATGTATTTTGATGTGGATTTCATTGAATTATGCATGGAATATGACTATTTAAGCCAAAATGAGAGAAAGGTTGTGTTTTGTCGGTTTTGTAGGTAAAACGATGGAATTTGGAGCAAAACACATACCACAAGTGATCGGACTAGAAAGAGGAGTGCAAGGTTGGATTCGTCGCGGAAAACGGAGTGGATTAGCCGAAGGAATCAAGTCAATCCGACACCCGAGGCGAAAGTTATGCACGAAACGAGAAAATGCCGAAATCGAGGTGCGAGGCAACTCGGCCGAGTGACCTTACTCGGCCGAATCTGAGAGTTTGGCCTCGACTGCGCACACGGCCGAGTGACCTTACTCGGCCGAATCTGCGACTTTGGGTGTTACTGCGCACTCGGCCGAGTGACCTTACTCGGCCGAATCTGCGAGTTGGAGTTTTTCTGCGCACTCGGCCGAGTAACCCAACTCGGCCGAGTTGAAGTAAAGGCTTGAAGACCACTCGGCCGAGTGACCCAACTCGGCCGAGTAACGCGCATACCCTGTTTTTTTGTGAAGATTCAACCAACACCCCAACTCGGCCGAGTGACCCCAACTCGGCCGAGTCACTTCCAAATTCGGTGCCAAACGCGTGTTTTCTCCATTTTCGAGGGACTAACTTGCAAAGATCATATCCAAACCCTACCCCAACACTATAAATACCCCAATTCTTAAACTTCACACCATCTTACCCCTCTCCCAAGAATTCTTACACACATAAACACACACTTGGAGGTTTTGGGCCATAACTTCTTCAATTCAACACCAAATCATGCAAGGGAGGAGCCACTAGCTTGGGAATTCAATTCCTCACCACACCATAGTCTAAGCTTTCTTTTATTTTCACTTTTTATTGCTTTGATCTTAGTTTATTTGTAATTTGAACATGTGGTTGATTGGCTAAGAACACTTTTGGTTCTAAAGCCTTGTAAATACTTTTGATGATATCTATGAATTAATGTTTTGCTTATTTGGTGTTTGTGTGGCTTAATTCTATTTGGATGCTTGGTTTATATTGCAAAGCATGTCATTATGTGTACAATGATGATGTGTTGATCATAGTTAATTGAATTAGGTTGAGAAATCTAGTTTGGTTGATTGATTGCAAGCATTTGACCTAATTTTATTGTGAGATTGAAAGATGATCAATGATTAGGAAGATGTGTGATGATCTTAGGGGCGTGATTGGGTTTTATTGTGCAATTTAGGTAGAGATACTAGGTTGTGTGATATCTCCTTTGAATTACTTGGATCGAAAGAACTTTTAATTCATTATTACGTGATCAATCTTATAGACAAAGCATGAACACCACTTGAGTAGATAGTTAATCATAGATGGATTCACTAGTATTGCATGTGCTTTAGGACCTACCTTCTCTTTATTGAGTTACATCCATTTTTACTTTCGTTTTGTGATTTGTATGCCATTTGATCGATTTTATATTTGCTCTTTGTTGCTTATTCGTGACACTTGGTAGGTAATTTTAGAGTAAACCATCAAAATCAAATTATCGATCACGTCTACTTAGAATTCGACTAGCAAACTACCCTTTTACGCTTTAACCTCCCTGTGGGATCGACCTCGTGCTTATCACGCTACGATAGACACCGTACACTTGCGGTTGTTTATTTTAGTGTTGTATAACACGTGTATCAGCCACCTCTTCATTGCTGATATCATTGCACTCACATCGTGCTACTCGTAATGGTTTGGAGTTTTTTTTAACAACAAGTTCAAGATGTGCTTGATTACCATCCATGCTCATCTTGTGGGAGGGTGTGAAGAATAAAAAAAAACAAATCAAGCAAGATTATTAGTTAGAGTAGTTCATTTGTTAGTTGTAACTCATTTGTTAGTTGTAACTCCTCTTTTGTAAATCTCCCTCTATATAAGAGGAGAGATGATATTCAATTTGATGTAATTCAATTTCTATATTTTTGTATTATTTCAATATGCACTCTATACAATTTCTTCTTGTTATGAAATTCCACAAATTTTTTTTATAATAATAGCCAAAATGACACTTATTAAGAAGACGAGAGATGTTTATTACTATATGTTTGTTCGTGCATAATATTATGATATTTGTAGATGTTGTTAATCCTTAAATGCCTTAACATTATCAACAACATCTTAATTTGACCTTCCGAGATTTTTTCTAAGTCTTTTCTGAAATGCTACATTAAATGTTGATCTAAATGTTGTCGCATTTCTGGCAGGATCTAGAAGCTTCTACAAGGATCTGGAACCTGGAAGATTCCAGAACATTGGAGAACATGCTAGAACGGCCTGGAACCATTTGGAACGACCTGGAGCATTCAAGAAAGATCTAGAAAGATCATGGAAGTTGAGTTCCTAAAAAATAGGACCTCATTGTGGAAGTCTCTAGAATCAGCACCCCACTACTATAAATACCGATGGAAGGCTTCTCAAATCAGTGTACTCTATTCGATCAACTTCCTAGACCGAGCGTATATCCCTGTTAGGAATTGTGGCCAGTAGAACTACCTTTTAGATCATACGTTCGTATCCCACCCGTATGGCTGTGTGTCTTCTTATCTATTGAGAGTGTAATCATTAGATAGACTAGGCATTCCGACAATGTATACCTTATACACTTAGTTCGTTTTTAGAACAAGGCACCTGCCTCGTTTGTAGTTTCTGTTGTGAATGTTAATGCTGTAACATTTCACACAACATTTATACTTGAAGATAAGTATTGTTTTTCGCCGTAAGACTAGCATAGATTTTTATTTATAAAATCTATGTGAAAATTATTTCCATTGTGTCACGTTTGTTTTTAGTGTTTCAAGTCTTCCGCTGTGTGAATCTTAATTTCTGATATTCTGTTAGAGTCAGTGTTGTACCAATTGTCACAACATTTAGTACACCATTATTCTACTTAAACTTAAACACTTCATATACATACACCACACCACACACTTTCAATATTAATTTATAAAAATTACAGAAAATAAATAATCTTTTCGTCTCATAATAACCTTCATATAAAATTATGAATATTGTAAAAATGAAGTTTATAAAATGATGTAAAAATTATGTTGGAACCTTTATAAAGAAAATATGTGAAATTTATTATTAAGATATTATTATATTAATATGAATATTATAAGATTGTGCATATAAAAGTGATACTCTCCACCTAGTATTGAAAAATATGGAAGAGCCGCGTTGAAAAAGTCGAATGCAAAATTTGGATTTAATTAAAAATGGTGGTATTTCTGGAAACACGAATTATAAAGAATATAATTGGAAGAACATGGAAATGGTAATTATAATTGCATAGCTCAACCACCACCATTAACTAATAAAAGTCGCCACCATTATTCTTTTCTTCAAAATCAAATCATCATTCAGAGATTTCTCTCTCTGGAACAAGGGGAGACAGTGTTGGAAATGTGTCCTCTGAGAATTATTTTAATCTTCCTCTCGGCTACCCTCGCCGGAATTTTCCTTCTCAAAAACCTCAAATCCCCGCCGGACCTCCAAAACGACGACGTTTCTGATGATACTGAAACCACCAACTCCGTTCCCCTTTCTTCCAAGGTAATATTCTTCTCAATTCCTTATTCTCCTTTCTAGGTTTTTGCCATCAAATGCTGAATTGAAATACTTACCGTATAATTGAAATTAATGTGTTTATTTTGTTTCCACAATGTTTTCTATGAAAATGCCATGAAAATGCCATTATTTGATTATTATTTTGTATTGTAATTTGTGCGTATGCAATAATCTGAATCCATACACCATATTAGATTTGCACAGCGGCAGGGAAGGGATTCTGGACATTCGTCGACATGGCAAGCGGAAGATACCTCTGGAGGAATATGATTTCTTCAAACTCTTCCGCTACGGAAAAGCTTTCTGCTGATTAACACGATTGGTAATGTTGTATTGGCAATCGAGGTTGTTTTTTTCTAGTATGTGTTCTGGTTGTATGATACGTATCTCCTTGATGCCATATCCTCAAAAATTCAAATAATTGCAGCAGTAGAGCTCTATGCATATTTTTATAGGAGGTATGAATTGTGTTTCCTTACTTGTAATGAAATCATTTGTTGTATAGATTTCAGGTTACACAATGCTATATCCCTTTTATACTTGTCTTTTTGATCATACAATTGACATTATACTTCAAAAAATGTACAAAATACGGTGTTATATTGGTGAGTGAAGCTTTGTTCAATATATCGATTATTTATTACGTTCTGGTGTTTTATTCCAGCTAACATCTCTTTTGCTTGTTTTTTGTTGTTGTGTTGAATTCTTCCATAAGAGATTGAGACTCTTCTTTTGATATGTATTGTATGTAAAATTCATGATTGACTGACTGAATTAGATACATAAGAACTTTTACTTACAATTATGTTATAGGGAATATAGAGGATGTAATGGTTTGTCATGAAGATTATACTATATTCACAAAGATAACTTTGCTTGGTTATTTTAGTTAGTCTTTTATACAGTTCTGCTTTCTTCCCTGTTAAAGTAGGAGCACGAAGTTCTTCAAACAGATTGATTTTAGTTATGCATTGTTATTTCTGCAACAATTCTTTTTACACTGCTTATGACGGTATGATCAGCAGATAGAATTATCTATTGTACAAAGCAGTGGGATGGGGATTTCTGTAGGGTTGCATACATGGATATTTCTTATGAGCCAAATATAGTTCCAAATGTATGGCCTATTTATTTAGATTTGTTATACGGCTTTTTAGTTGATTGGCATTGGCCTTGGAGGAGCACTAAACATCTGCTCCTGATGTCCATTTTTACGGGGATTATTTTGTTTCTTGATGGTGGTACTTGTTGTCTTGGGCCTTTTATATATCTGAAATAACGAGTGCTGATTTATATTACCTTTTGATATTAAGGAGATGCTAATGACATAGTAATTAACTAAATTAGCCACTTGTTTGTAATTACATAAGCCTTCTTATTAGAATGTAACTTTTCTCTAAATGAATTGTTTTTTTTTTTTGGCCACTTCACTCTTTGTCATCCAGTTCTCTTGTGTGTGATTTCCTTCCAAGTCTGAAGTCTCACACCTAATGCACACACTGTGTCACCGTCTGCTTAATTGGAATTTGGGTTGGTTTGAATTGTCTGTCAAAGGAGTGGGTAAACACAGCTTGGATGTTATGATTTGGAGAAACAAGAATGCAAATTCAAAATGGAATAGTGAAATGTATTTTCTTCATTTTTAGTTAGTTTATAGAAATGTCTGATTCTTACCATCCTGATGTTTAGGCTTGTTTGCCATCTTTAATCCACTGGTGAAAAATATAACCAAAAGCTGTGCTTAGTTACCAGTATTAAATTAAATCTATAGTTTTGAATTTAGGTGTAACCAGTTGCTGATTTCTTTATGAATATTTCTTTTAATCTGTGGATTGATTCATGTGGGGTTGGTATAACCTAAATGGGTTAGTTGTACTAACTACATATGTTGGGTACTACAAATGACATACTCGGACAAATAAGAACCCTTGTCTACTTTTACACCTCTTAAATATTTTTTGGAACCGTTGTCAACTTTTAGGCCATGTTTGGTTTATTAGATTAGATAGGATATATTGTTTTATCCCTATAATTCCCATATTTGGTTTACTTGAATTTAGCCCGTGATTATAATTGGCCCGAGATTGTTATCCTTGATATTCATGCATTTGAGTGTTAATTAGTCCCAAAGAGAAGGTGAGATAATTTAATCCATCAATTCAAACACAAATCTCAATTCCAAAAATAATGCAATCCTATTTAATCCTATCATACCTTATCTATCCCAACCTGTAAAGCAAACGAGCTTATAGTACTAATATGTAAGTAGCCATTTATTAGGTCAATTAATATATGTTGACAATACTTGTAATTTCAAACCTTTGAAGTTTGAACTGTAATTTAAGTAAACAAGTTGGCATTAGAATGTTAAACTTTTGAAAGAATGGAAAAGTTACACATATATACACATTTCGAATAAGTGAGGATAACTGTTGTAATAATTTCTCCAAGACGAGTTTGTCTTGTAATTCTTTTCTCATTACAATTTTTTTTTTTTTTTAGTTTGTGTGTCCATAAAGTTGTGTCTGTTTGTACTGCAGGTTTAATTTTCCTTATCAAATGTGGGGATATATTTGATCAAAATCTCAGTTCACTGCAGCTTTCTTTCATTTCCATTGAGGAAACATTGGATATGTTGAATACCCTTTGTCCATATTAATCAAACTCACGGATAATCTAATCAACATCATCTCGGTATATCATAGATTACGTTTTAAATTTATCGACTCCAAAAATTGGTGTAAACGCACAATATACAGAAAAATTGGTGTAAATTACTCTTTTTCTTTCATTAAAATTTTAAACTGTTAGGGCACGAATTCTGCCTACATCGTAAATGAAATACTCCATACATCCTCATAAAATGAGTTCTGATTGGGTTGTTCACATTAGTGTCCATGTTTCATTTTAAAAAATATATATTTCACTCCACTTACGTTATTTTCACTACATTTTATCTACTTTATTTATACATAAATAAACAATATTTCTTAAAATATATACAAAGAAAACAAACACTTTTCTATTCTTATTTACATAATAAAATAAAATAAAATCACAATAAATTGATCGAATCTCTGATAAGTGATAACTAGGGGTGATTATAGTGTGGTTTTTAATTTACAAAATTTAAATTGTCTTGCTAATTGCGGTTCGATTTAATATACAATTCTAAACTGCGATTTATCTCGTAAAAATGAACATGCGGTTTCGGTTGGTTTTGAACGGTTTGACGATTTAAATAATGATACACTACGTATTATACAATTACAAATTGAAAACTGAAATCTTACAAACTTGATACTAATGTTCAATGTCCATTAAAATTCTCAAGTTGTTTTAAGTTTTAACAAATATTCAAAAGTGAATAGGGAGGAAGAGGAAATAGGAGTAAGGACTCCTGCCTTTTGTTAGATTAGAAAAATAAACATTAACACTCAGATTAGAAAAATAAACATTTGTCCCTCCATGAATTTTAAATTTGTTTGGACGGCGGCGGCTGTCGAAGGTGGGGCGGCGGCGACGGCTGCTTCCCTTAGAATTAGGGTTAAGTTGTGTTTGAATTTTAGGGAGGTGTATCTATCTTGAGATATTTTACTAAAAAAACAAATTGAGTATTTTACTTATTTTTAATTAATAAATGAAGGGGGAGTGAATCTAATATTCACGGAGGGGTAAATAACCCACGCCTTAAAAAATTAAATCCAACAACACGGCCCAAAAATTCAAACTTAAGCCCATTAATGAAATACAGAAACCCATGAGTCACAACGGTCGAATTGTGTCAACGACAAATATAATATAACAGCAGGTTCCATTGGAAGAGACGACAAAACAGTGAAAATAATGGGCAAAAGGAAGGGGCGAAAACAGATCCAAGAAACCCCAATCGTACCAGATGAATTGGGCGATAACCGTGAAGAAGTAGAAGAAGATGTTGGAGGAAAAGGAGCAGGATTCTTCGCCTGCTATCTGCTCACTTCTCTTTGTCCCAGATTCAAAGGCCACACTTACATCGGGTTTGATTCCATCTCATTTCTACTACTAATCGCTTCGATTTGGTATTTAAATTCTTGGTTCAGGAGCTTCGAATATTAATTATGATTTTTCTCTCAGGTATACCTTGAATCCACGCCGGAGAATAAGGCAACACAACGGCGAAATTGGGTGCGGTGCGTGGCGGACGAAGAGGAAGCGCCCCTGGGAAATGGTCATGTGCATCTATGGCTTCCCTACTAATATTGTTGCTCTGCAGGTTTGTTTCTCTTCTTCCTTTTTACGAGAAAATTTTATTTTCCCGTTTAATACCTAATTTTGGCTTTCCGCCTAATAATTTCTATGCATAAATGTTTAATCAAAGTTTGGAAGTTTTGGATCCCATTGAGATGGAGCTCCAAGCTATTGAATTACTATAATTTATGCATAATATTTTGTAAACATATGAATTTTAGCTGAAAGGATTGGGGTGCAACTTTGGATGTATATTCTCATGAATTCAATTATCAAATGCTTTATATGTTTCTTTACTCATAATTTAGTCATTATATAAATGAATAAGCATATATGATTGTATATCCAAATGATTATCTTGATCCTGTGTACACACACACCGGCATATACATACATGGTATATAATGGGAAGTGATTGTAGTAATTAAACCTTGGTCTATCCCGGGTGATTTGTCTCCCATATCATGAGGAATTTGTCTAATTGTCCTTGCTACCTGAATAGTTTTGCAAGATAATAGTTGGTAGATCATGGTTATTTGCTTTAGAAATAAGTCATCTAATGATCGATTACACGTTTATGAATCTGGTTGTTAAGGTGGCAACGAAGTTTTTGACTGTGCCATAAGTATATATGATTGAACAATTGATTAATTATGAAATTTAGATTGATGGGTTTGTGCTGCTTTCAGTTCGAGTGGGCGTGGCAACATCCAGTAGAATCTCTAGCAGTAAGGAAAGCGGCAGCAGGTTTCAAATCCCTGTCTGGACTTGCGAACAAGATTAAACTAGCCTACACAATGCTCACTCTTCCTGCCTGGCAGAGGTGTGCAATTCTGTTGATCTAAAGTGATTCTATCAAGGTTTTTTCTTTGTTGTTATACTCACTGCTTTCTATATCTGGTTCGTTTTATGTTCTCAGGTTAAACCTAACAGTGAATTTGTTTTCAACGAAATACCAAAAGTATACTTGTGCCTGTCCAGCCTTGCCCCCGCAGATGCGCACCCAAATCTGTTCCATGGATGATTTGCCTTGTTACAATCTGAATGGTGAAGATGATAACGAATTTGAAGAAGAATCGAGAGATGATCACGATTCTCCTCCTAGCTACAATGAGGAAAACGTTCACCAGGAAATTAGTAGTCTTGGTGTTGAACCGAGTGGTAGGAACTCACCCGAGTCAACTCCATACAGAAAAGATCACAATTCCCCTGCTAAAACCTTGTTTTCATTTAGTAGTTATGTTTACAATTCTCCTCCTAGCTACAATGAGGAATATGTGCACCAGGAAATCAGTAGTCCTGGTGTTGAACCGAGTGGTAGGAACTTACCCGAGTCAACTCCATACAGAAAAGAAGATCACAATTCCCCTGCTAAAACCTTGTTTTCGTTTACTAGTTCTTCATATGTTGATGAATTAAGTAGAGAGTTTGATGAGGCAGTTGATAATCGATCAGCAACCGCTTTGGTTGCTAACAAAGATCAAGCGTTGATGAAGAGTCCAGATATAAGAAGTCGAGAAGTTGAGATCATAGATCTGTTTACACCTTCGCCATGCTATGCTGCAGTAAATTCGGGTTGTAAGAAGAAGAGAAGACCAACTCCGTGTCCTGAAATCACTAGTCTTGATGTTGAACCGAGTGGTAGGAACTCACCCGAGTCAACTCCATACAGAAAAGAAGGTCACAATTCCCCTGCTAAAACCTTGTTTCCGTTTACTAGTTCTTCTTCCTATGTTGATGAATTAAGTAGAGAGTTTGATGAGGCAGTTGATAATCGATCAGCAACCATCTTGGTTGCTAACGAAGATCAAGCGTTGATGAAGAGTCCAGATATTAAAAGTCGTGAGGTTGAGATCATAGATCTGTTTACACCTTCGCCTTGCTATGCTGCGGTAAATTCGGGCTGTAAGAAGAAGAGAAGGCCAACTCTGTGTCCTGAAATAATTGACTTGACCAACTCTCCCCTGTATGTGTAACATTTTATATACCATGTATGTGTAACATTTTATATATCATGTACTGTGGTTGCTGGAAATTTGTATGAATAAAATAAATATTCTATCAGATTATGAGTGGTTATTTAAGTTTATATGTTGTATTGTGTGATAAAAAAAGAAAAGAAAACATGAAGCATCTGTAAAAAGCCTTTTTTGTGATTCTTGGGATCACAGATAACCATAAAAATTACATTGGCTACAAAAAGTACTCAGCAGCAAGTACACAATACAATGGATACAATGGGCTTAAAACAAAAAAACCATGTCAATCATTTAACTGGTTTGTTTGTATACTTCAAAGAAAAAAAAAAAGAGAAGAAAGTCACTCTAATGCCCAAAAAATAAGCTAATGAAGAAAAAATTGCCAAGGTTAGGGTACTTGTTCATGCACCAGCAGCGGCTGCTGTAGAGGATCTTGATCTTGATCTTGCTGTTGCATTAGATGTTGGGGTTGCTCGTCTTGTTCTTCAGGTTGTGGTTCACCTTGCCAAGCCCAGACAATGTCTTGAAGGCCCGGTCTGAAACCCTCATCGAACACTTTCTGATATTCCAGTGTATCTCCACTCGTTTTCTTGACTTCCACCATATGAAAATCCGGAGTCAGCACAAAGATCTCAGCATCAACTGCCAAAATCCCCTTTCGACCTTCCCTTGTTCCTTCAAACTTGAACAACCCCGCGTCCTTTTTACTTATCTTTAGCTTCATACCCTTAGCAAGTTCTTCCAGCTTAGATATGATCACAGAAGCAGGCTTCCACGAGATGAAACGGGCTTCTTTCTTCGAAGAAGGCTCCTCAAACAATCTTGATAGATCAAATCCAGATGATAATGAAATTATATCAAATGCATTTAAGTTTGAGAGTCTGCCATTTATGTCAGCTGAAGAACTTGTTGTACTACATTCAGCATCGTGTTCTGATTTCGAGTTTAATCCATGTCTGAACCAAGGGTTTTCCTTAATTCTAGCAATTGTGATTCTACTAACTGGATTTGGATCCAACATTCTTGCAAGAAGCTTCCTAACTTCAAAAGCAATCCATTTAGGGCATTTATAATCAGCTTTCGCAATCTTCCTATACATCTCCATCAAATTGTTACTATGAAATGGAAGATAGCCAGATAGCAAAACAAAAAGAATCACCCCACATGACCAAATATCAGCTTTCTCCCCATAATACCCTTTCCTGTTAATCACTTCTGGGGCAACATAGGCTGGGGTCCCACACGTCGTGTGGAGAAGCCCGTCTTGGCGCTTAGATTCAGCAAGGGCACTCAAACCAAAATCGGAGATTTTCAGATTCTCGTTTTCATCCAACAATATATTTTCGGGTTTTAAATCCCGATGATAGACACCCCTGCTATGGCAGAAATCAACTGCATTTATCAACTGCTGAAAGTATTTTTGTGCAAGATCTTCCTTCAATTTCCCCTTGGCCACCTTGTTGAAAAGCTCGCCTCCTTTAGCATATTCCAGTACAAAATAGATCTTGGTTTTGGTAGCCATAACCTCGTAAAGATGAATTATATAAGGATGTCTCACTAGCTTCATAACTGAGATTTCCCTCTTGATTTGATTTATGATCCCAACTTTCATAATTTTCTCCTTGGCTATTACTTTAATGGCCACACTCTGCCCTGTTTGGAGACTCCTCGCGTAATAAACTTTTGCAAATGTGCCTTGTCCTAATAACCTCCCGAGCTCGTATTTTTGCATCAATACGCTACTCTTTTTATCCATACTGAAGCTACAGAAAATACTATATCTAACTGGTCCTAGTTTGCCTACGATTAGTGATTCAGGAGTATTTAAAATCAACCATCGTCACACAAGGTTCTCATCAAAGTCGCTGGAATTGTACTAGACGACAAGAATCTTGATTTAAATGGAATTTTACTTCCATCCACAGAAAAGAAAGGTAATTCATCTAATGCCAAGAAATCATTACCCCCAGAATTAGAATTCTTGTTTTGCAAGAACATTTTTCAGCATTCCCTGCCTCCACGCTGTTGAAGACCAACAAGGAAAATGCTGAAATCGTTTGGTGGGAACTTGATCAACTTCAGCTCACTGTTTAAAGAGGTTACTTCACAAAGTCAATTGACCGCAAAATCGAGTTCAGTGTGAATACAACAAGACAATATTCATACAGAAAACAGCAAGGACATAACATAATAAAGCTTACAGACTCTAAGGACATGTTTGATAACTTAGATTAAACCTAGATTAATTCCATCCATTTTTTATTGGTTGTTTGATAACTTAGATTAAAGGTAGATTATGCTTTAAAAATGTATAAAGTTTAGATATCATCCTAATCTTAGTTTAATCATCTTTGCTATCAAACATGACCTAAAGGAGCATGTATACGAAACTTCTTATATGTACTACAAAACCTTGAACTGGCTCTAATCAGAATTATTATGATTAATCATCCAGAATCTGAGCTGAAAAATGTAGGAGTTTCAACAAATTGGATGGCGGACAATTAAACAGTCTTGTAAAACCATATACTCTTTTCAAAATCTATAACCGGTAGTAGGATGAAGCTTTTTTATGCTAAGATGTTCAATCATTATGCCTTTTTAACAGTCAAATGCACTAACTGCACAAACTCTCAAATAATTGAAAATTTGAAATAGTTAATTCCTAATTTCGTGTTCCATTTTCTTTTCTCATGATCTAGGAGATGATTATTGATCAAGGTATTTCAACAATCAAGATAAAAGTATTCAAAAGAACGCACATACGCTCCCTTTTCCCAGTATCTAGAAAATGCGATGTTTCCCCCAAATTGAAGATGGATAAGAAAATCAAAATAACGATGCAGATTCAGAATCTGCTAAAAAGTATCGGAAAAACATGATTCATGAACCCTAGAAGAATAAGAAATTCAGAGCTATGATTATAATACACGATTCCAGAGGATTAATGATGCGGGAAGATTCTGAAACCATCTACAGATTTAAAAAGAATAAAAAAATAGAGTTACCTTTGTTGCTTTCCCGAGAGAAAAAATGCGTGTGATGCTGGTTTAAAGCTGTGTGTTTGTGTTGTAATGGTATTAGTATGAGTTTTGTGATTTTGATCGAGCCTTTCGGCAAATTTAAGACGGTCTCGATCGTCCAATGATGAACAAACACAAATTGGATTTCTCACTTAATTTTCATAGGTATAGAGCAATACTTCCGTTTAAATATTTTATATGTTTAATTAAAATATATTTAAATTACTACTTCCCACAAAGATAGCTACATATTCCTTTTTTTGATGTCAATTATAGCTCAATTTCCTCTTTTACTTTAATATTAAATGCTTTATTGTTAATTTTACCCCTAATTAATAAGAGTAATCAATGCTTAATAGATTTTGGAGTATGAGATTTTAAGGGCAAAATTTGTACATGAGCTAAACTTTACTACATTTATTGATTTTTCTTAATTTGTGTGTAAAGTCAAATGAAGCTATCTTTGTGGAACGGACGGAGTATAAATTTGAATTCAAGTAATCTAAAAAAATTCGCCTTAAAATAACATAAAATATTATATTAATACAGTACCAAAAAATGTCTCTCTAGTAAGATCAAAAAATATTATGCTAAAAAAATTTAAGTGTTCAAAATATTTTTAAACTTTAATAATAGACTTTTGACTGACAATATTTTGGTATAATTCACATAGACCCACAAAAGTTTTCTCCAAATTTACCTTAATTAGTTATATTTTCTTGTATGAAATATTTCATATAAATTTTTTGTGTATTCTTTTGGGTAAATTTTATCTTTTGTCAATCTCCTATGTACTAATTGCATTGCATCGCATCGTGCGATGCACTAATTTTGACATAAATGTGATAATAATTTTAATTGAAACGTGTAAAATTAACTTTGACTGAAACATAATAATAATTTTAATTGAAATACAAGTTAATATAATTAAACCGTAAAATAATTACAAGTAATCCACCATATGCTTTTACAAGGATTTGCGTTTTCATTTTTTATTTGAAAGATTGAGTTTGAGGTTTTATTTTTTATACAACAGAATCTCAGAATAGTACATTTATATGCAAAATTTTATGTAAATTAATTTAATTTGTTTGCATTGCGTATGTACTTTTATTATCATATTAGTTGTTTTAATGAATGAATATTAATCTGATAGTATTAATTATTTTGCTGTATAATATTACTTGTAAAACAGTGGTATTATCAATTGCTTTTCCGGTGATGTAAATTTAAGCATTATTTGGTGTTTTAATGGTATTTTCAAGTAAGGAGAAGAAATTCGATTTTAATTTGAGAGATAATATGACGAAGTTGGATAGCTCAAGTGGTTAGAACACCACTACCTATGCTTTAGATCCTGGGTTCGAGTTATGGGAAGGGGAAAAGGGAGGGGTATTTAATGTAAATTAAAAAAAAAAAAATTGAGAGATAATATATATAGTATGTGTAATTTATTTTACTAATACCT
Organism: Galeopsis tetrahit; assembly: GCA_963675135.1. NCBI lineage: Eukaryota > Viridiplantae > Streptophyta > Magnoliopsida > Lamiales > Lamiaceae > Galeopsis > Galeopsis tetrahit. The sequence goes on along the minus strand of OY776129.1, from coordinate 42,035,748 downwards.
GTAGGTGTAAATAAATTTCAGGGGTGCAAAGACCTTGGGCCACATTACATATACATATTTGGGTCGCAAAAGCCCATCAAGACAACATCAGGGCCAGCGCATAGTATGAGATATGACATTTTAATTCAATACTCCTTCCATTTCACAATTTTTTTTAGTTGTTCCCTTGTGCATAGTGTGCATTGTGTACACTAATACACAAGTCAACCTTATATATATTAGTAGAATCGAAAAAATAAAGCAAGTAATTGTTGTCCAAGCAGTTACATCAACCTTGCATATCCATGAGGTCCTATGTGTGTATGGTGTATTTGAGACTTTTTTTTTTGTTACGTTTTACAATAATTTTAACACCCTTAAAATGAATTCTTTTTTATAAACTACATCCTCACAATATCCTTAATTTATACAAATGCTATTACTTTTTATCCATACATACACATAAGTCAATTCATTTTTTTTTTACTTTATACATAAATGTTTACAAAGTTACCCCTTAAAACTCCACTTATTATTACATACTAGTTTGTTGCCCGTGCGATGCACGTGTCAGTTGTAAAACTCGAATGAAATAAATAAATAAAAGAATTGATGATCAGTCGTGGAGGTCTCTAGAATTTTCAATGTCGAAAAACTCGACGACTTAGATAGAATCTCCTTATTAGAATTACAAATGTTCCAATAAAGTTTAAATATGATAAACACTTCGGAATTAACAAAGACAACAAGAGATGATAAAATGTATAAAACGAATATTGTTGTTCAGAAACATCAAAGTTGAAGACAAATTACAATTATTGATCGACAATTTTAAACCAAATAAGATAATTTAAGAAAAGTAGATATTGAGTTTTACATTAAATTTCGCAAAAAATTAGTAGACTTAAGCAAATGAATACAATTATCACTCAATTAATCTGAATATGGTTAACACACAACAAAAGTCTTGCTTCTCAAAATTCTGGTCAAACTCTTATAGAAATTCTGATAGCAACATTCTGGTTGTATCTGCCCAAAAAAATATAATGAAATGTTACAATCACTAAAAATAGTAAATCAGAGGTTTCATTATTAAACACAACTTCCGCTCTTAAGAAAAAATTCAAGAGAATTTCTTATGTAATGTTATGAATTCTAGACAGGAACATTAGAACTATTCCAAAATATGTGATTAATAATTCTCTCTTCTTAATCATAATTTATGAACTAAAAACCAACTTGTGAAGAAAAATATTTATCCATTTGCACAACTTATCTGATATATTTGACTAATGATCCAAAAAACACAAAGCAAGTCCTCCTAAAATCTGTTTTATTACCCATGTCAACAACAATAACAACAACAACAATGCAGTACCTGGAGATGCTGTGGAGACCATCAACAATATGGCTCCAAATCCAGTCAATCACATATCTCATCATAAGCTACCAATGTTCTCAATTGAGAACTATGATTTCTGGAAGATTAGGATGAGAGCTCATCTTGCTTGTCTTCATGATGAGATGCTGAGAGTCATCACAAGGGGACCATTCATCTTTATGCAAGCCAATCCTAAGGTCACAGCTGCTCAGAAAGTCGACCCAAGGCAAGAAATCCCCAAGGATGAAGATGACCTTACTGCAGAAGAGAGAAGGAGGCACAACCTCAATTATCTAGCAATAAACACTCTCTATCAAACAATTCCAGATGCTGTAATGGGGAGAGTCTACCACTGCACAATAGCCAAAGAAATATGGGATGCTCTTGCAGAAATGTGTGAGGGCACTGACAAAATCAAGGAGAATAAGCTCCAAGTTGCTGTGCGGAAATATGAACAATTCACAATGGAATCTGATGAGGCCATTGATAAACTTGTTGGTAGATTCACTGATATAATGAATGAAATCAACTCATTGGGCAAGGTTTACTCCAAGAGAGAGGTGGCACTGAAAATCCAAAGAAGTCTCACTCCAAAGTGGGATGTATATTCTGTAATGATGCAGAACACCAAGGATCTCTCTACCATGCCCATGCAATAAGTCTTCTCAGAACTCAAATCTTATGAGTTTGACCTCAATAGAAGAAAGCCAACCGAGGAACCTTCATTGCAAACCAAAGGAGTGACCTTCAAAGCCAAAGTTGCTGAACCTGAAATGCAGTCCACTCCAAGATCATCAAAGTCAGTCTCTAAGACTGAAATGAAGGAAGAGCTAGCCCTCATGGCTAGAAGATTTGAGAAGCTCAACTCAAGGTTTGGTAGATATAAGAAATTCTACCAAGACAACAAGGTTATGAGAAGGTACAACTCTCCTGAAGCCAAGGCTGAGGACAAAAGGCCTGAAGAAAGAAAATCAGAGGACAAGTACTCTGATAGGAGAAAGTCCAACAAAGCTGAACCTTCATCATCTAGAAGAAGAGAGGATCCAAAGAAAGATGATGATGAAGACCTGTGCTATAACTGCCAAAAGAAGGGGCACTTTCAGTATGATTGCCCTGAGCTAAGATCTAAGGAGAGAAAGGAGAGGCAAGCCAAAAGAGATAGAAGACTCAACAGTAGAAAAGCCATGATGGCTGGTGATAAGTCTCAAAGTGATGAAAGCTTCAACTTTTCTGATGATGGACTGTTCTCTAATAGTGATGATGATGATGTGTGCAACATGGCCATTGAAGATGATGAGGTATCTTATTCATCTAGTTCATCATCTATTCACTCACTAGAACCTAGTGATGTCAACTTGAAACTATCATTTGGAAAGTTGATGGGAGACTTCACTAGATTGCAAGAACTTCATGATAATTGTGTGAGAGAAAATGAGACCTTATATTCTGAAATTGTAAAACTCTCTCAAGCTGAATCTGTAGTTGATGTCAAGTCTACTGAGTTGTATCAACAACTCTTGAGAGAACTTCAGGAAGCTTCTCTTAGGATAGTTGACCAACAAAAGCAGTTTGATGAACAACTACTTATTCAGAAAAGAAAGGACTTTGAACTTAAAATTCTTCAAGCAAAATTTGAAAACCTCTCACATGAATATGATGTTCTTAAATCAAGTGAAGAGAGCCTGAAAAATAAGATGTCTGCAATGAATAAATCCTCTAAGGCAATAGAGGAAATTCAAAGCTTCCAAAGACACATGGCTCAAATGAGTGGATTGGGATATGATCCATTTGAATCTTCACCTTGTCTTAGTGTTGCTTCAACAAGTAACACTAAGAGAATCTTTGTTAAATCAGTGGCACAACAAGCTGAAAATGAATTAACTCAGCCACTGAACAAAGGAAAGGGCAAAATGAATGAAGAGCCCACTCAAGTATTTCAGAGAACAAGGCCCATACCTAAGGAAATGGCCAAAGTCTCTGAATACAAGAGGAATGGTGTTCAGCAGAGTAGACCCAATGGAAGGGCAACTCATCTGAACAACATTCAGAGAGATTGTCCCAAATATGTTCAGCCTAGGCCAACTCTTCTGAGGGAACCTCTGCTGCACAGACTAAAGGCCAACTCTCCTGCAAGGCATAATAAAATGAGACAACCATAACCCTTCATGCCAAAGGGTAATGGTCATCTAAAAGCCTTTCCTCAAAGATTTCCTCAAGCTGCACAAAAGACTCATAAGTTCAGGAGAAATGTCAACTCTCCTGAAACTTACAGAGTTAACACTTTCACACATTCTTTCCCAAAGGTGTTTAAGGGAAAAACTGTGTATGTTGATGAAAAAGGAAAACAACTTAGCCACCTTGAATCAATCAGGGTTATTAGACAAGTTTGGGTTCCTAAAGGTACAACTAACCTCTCAGGACCCAAAATTCAAAGGGTACCTAAAGCTTGATAATTGCAGGTACCAAAGGACCACAAGAAGATGAGGAGCTTGAACAAAAATACAACATGGTATTTGGACAGTGGATGTTCAAGGCACATGACTGGAAACAAAACACTCCTCACTGAATTCATTGATCAAGAAGGTCCTAATGTCACATTTGGAGACAGCTCACAAGCCACTACAAAATGTTATGGTACCTTGAACATTGGTAATGTTAAGGTAACTAATGTATCATATGTGGCTGGTCTCAAGTATAACCTCTTAAGCATAAGTCAGTTCTGTGATAAAGGATACAATGTTGAGTTCTCAAGTGATAAATGCCTAATCAAATACAAGATAACTCAACAAACTTTACTAACTCGCATAAGAAAAGGAAATGTGTATTTTCCTGACTGGAACATGTCTACTGATGCAACATGCTTCATTGCTAAAAGCTCAAATGAACAAAGTTGGTTATGGCATAAAAGGCTAAACCACCTGAACTTTAAATTCATGGACAAACTAGCAAGAAATGCATTAGTTAAAGGACTGCCTAATGAAGTTTTCATTAAAGAACATGTTTGTAAACCATGTCAAGAAGGAAAACAGATTAAAGCTTCATTTAAAGGCAAACTAGTCATATCTACTGAAAGGGTACTTGAACTTTTACATATGGACTTATTTGGACCAATTACCCCTGTTAGTATTAATGGAAGAAAATACACATTGGTTGTAGTAGATGACTTCTCTATATTTACTTGGGTAGTATTTTTCCTTAATAAGAAGGAAACACAAGTCAAACACCCTGAGCTAATGAAGAGACTGTCAAATGAGAAAAGCCTTAATATCATCAAGATAAGACCTGATAAAGACACTGAGTTCATAAATTCATATATAAATGAGTATTGCATTGAAAATGGAATTGCCCATGAAATTTCAGCTGCTAGAACCCCTCAGCAGAATGGGGTAGTTGAAAGAAGGAATATAACTCTTAAAGAGGCTGCTAAAACCTTAATTGCTGATTCTAATTTGCCTAAGAGATTTTGGGCTGAAGCTATAAACACTGCATGCTATACTCAGAATAGATGCTTGATCACTAAGGATCAAGGCAAGATACTATATGAACTCTGGAAAGGAAGATTGCCTAAAGTATCATATTTTCAAATATTTGGTTGTAAGTGTTTCATTCACAACAATGGGAAAGAGCAATTGAAAGCTTTTGATAGCAAAGCTGATGAGGGGACATTTCTTGGATATTCCCAAGTCAGTAGAGCTTTCAGGGTTTACAATTGTAAATTCCTTCTTGTGGAAGAAACGCCTCATGTTGTGTTTGATGAAACTACTTTTGAGAACAGGGATAAAACCTTGATGCTGATGACATCAAACAAAGAACAACCAGATTAAGCTTAAAAGACAAAGATACTTTATTCATTGAAGTTGTCCAGGCCAATCCTTCTGAAATCATCTCAGTGGACAACACTCCTGAAGACAATCTACCTAAGGCAAACCCCACTGAAGGAAATGATGAACTGAATGACCCAATCCCAATTCATAATCAGGTAACAACTACCAATGAAGAAGCAGGCTCTGCTGAGGTAGTAAATTGATCCCTATTCTAGGGCGAATTAACAATGTTGAAAATACCAATGTCCCTGACATTGATGCCACTCCCCTGAATATGATCCTGAATTAGATCCTGCATTAAATTTCCCTAAATTTTATGATCCTAGTGACTCAACCTTAGTAGAGGACAACTCTACTGAAGGGATCAGGAAAAGGAGGAATTGGTTATCTGACCATCCAACTAACCTGGTACTTGGAAATCCAAGTAGTGGAGTCAAAATTAGAAGGTTTCATGATGAAAGTGCTTTGTTTTGTTGCTTCTTATCAGAACAGGAACCTCAAGACATTGATGAAGCACTTCAAGATGCAAACTAGATCACAACCATGCAAGATGAATTGAACCAGTTTACAAGAAATGATGTTTGGGAACTAGTTGACAGGCCATCACATCAAGATGTTATTGGAACAAAGTGGGTGTTCAAGAATAAGAAGAATGAGAATGATGTGATAGTCAGAAACAAGGCCAGATTGGTGGCCAATGGATATTGTCAATCAGAAGGCATAGACTATGATGAGACATTTGCACCAGTGGCAAGACTTGAAGCAATAAGGTTATTCCTAGCATATGTATCCCACAAAAGGTTCAAAGTCTATCAAATGGATGTCAAAAGTGCTTTTCTGAATGGAGTGCTCAAAGAAGAAGTCTATGTGGAGCAACCCCCAGGGTTTGAAGATGGAGATAAGGTGTACAGACTCAAGAAAGCCCTTTATGGACTTAAGCAAACTCCAAGAGCTTGGTATGATACATTGTCACAATTTCTGTTGGATCATGGTTTTGTCAAAGGGACAGTGGACAGAACCTTGTTCAAAATTTGTGAAGGAGAAGACATCCTACTTGTCCAAATATATGTGGATGACATCATATTTGGGTCACCAAATGAGAAGCTTTGTTAGAAATTCTCAAAGCTCATGCAAAGCAAGTTTGAGATGTCAATGATGGGGCTGATGAATTTCTTCTTAGGACTTCAAGTCAAGCAATCAAAGGAAGGAATCTTCATCAACCAAGCCAAGTATACAAGAGAGATGATCAAAAAGTTTGGATGCTCAACAAGCAAGCCAGTGAGGATCCCAATGAACACTAACTGGAAAATTGATCCAGATGAGAGTGGAGTTTCAACCAACTCTACTGAATATAGAGGAATCATTGGATCAATCCTCTATCTCACAGCCAGCAGACCTGATATCACCTTTACAGTAGGTGTATGTGCAAGGTTTCAAGCTAATCCTAAGAAAAGTCATCTAGAGGCTGCAAAGAGAATCTTGAGATACCTCAAGGGCACTGAAAATATAGGCCTTTGGTATCCAACATATGACAACATAGAGTTAACTAGCTACTCAGATGCAGACTATGGAGGATGCATAATTGATAGGAAGTTCACTTCTGGAACATGCCAATTCTTGGGAAGCAAGCTCATCTCTTGGTTCTCAAAGAAGCAAAACACTGTGGCAACTTCAACTACTGAAGCTGAATATGTTGCAACTGAAAGTTGTGGTGCTCAAATTCTTTGGTTGAGACAACAACTCAAGGACTATAATGTCAACTCTCCTGAAGTGCTATTTTTTTGTGACAACAACAGTGTTATAGCAATTGTTGGGAATAAAATGAGTTTTGATTATAATACCAAAACCCCCTTGAGACATGCCAACTAGTTAAGACAGAATGCATGAACATGTTTCAGGAGTGTTGGAACATGTAGTATAAGACAAGTAGAGAAGCTGAAGTGTTAGGCAGCTCTTAGAATTATAGATGCACTAGTTGAGGGGGAACACATACTTAGAAGTTTAATTCTGTTCCAAGTTCCCTCTAGGCTCTATGCTGAAGAGGTCAAGTCCACTTATTCAAACCATGAATGATCAATGAACTATTCCAAGAAGTCATGGAAAGAGAAAGAGCCAAGTCATCTGAAGAGAGCATGCCAACTTTGCTGACAAGCAAAGTCTACTGATAGTGATAAGCAGAGTTGTCCAAGAGATAAGGAATGTTGTCCTTATCATAGGACTAATCATCAGAAGCCATGTCCATGTTTGATCAAGTGAATCTTGAAGTCAGACCTTGGGAAGAGTGCTGCAGGATGAAGACAAAGTGGTTGCAGCCGTTTATTTTCCAAATGAGGACATCTCACTATCAAGAATCTGTCTTCCAGCTTGAAAAGCCCAAGGAAGACATTTATAGACATTTGGGGCTGCCTCTCCAACGGGCAAATCCTCAAATTTGTCTATAAATACAGAAGTGTGAAGACCATTTGAAAGCATCCACTATTCATTATCTATCCAACTATCCTACAAAGCTCAAGTTCTTTCAAGCTTTCAAAGAGACTATCTTAGTCTTCATACACTTCATCTAAGCTGAACTCAATTGTATATCCATACAAGGCTTAGAGAGATATACTATCCTTATACACTGATCTTCATTGTAAAGGATATCGCATTAGTTGGAACCTTACTCCAACCCTTATACCTTTTAAGTGAGAAAGTTAGAAGGTTTTAGTAGTAGAAGTGGAAGGAGCTGACTGTTGAGAGAAGAACAGTTCAGTTCTGAGTTGAGAAAGGGTACTAGGACTCTAGACATCCTAGGGATCAATTCCCCAAGGAGTGGTGCTTTTGATCAAGTGCACCTTGGCACTATAAAACAAGTTAATTCCAAGAGTGAAGGAATTATCCTGTTAAATCAGGGAAAATGGGTGTAGGAGCTTGAGTCTCTAAACTACTATAAACTCTTGTGTTGATTTACTTTCAAGTACTTTCATACATTCAACACTGCACACAAAACTGATCTTTCAAATGACATATACTTAAAACTGTGTAAACCTGATTTGGACAAGTTCCCTGAAAACTGGACTGTTTGATTGAAGTGATTTCAAAACTTAAAGGAGTTTAAACTAAAGGGCCAACCACTAATTCCGCACTTATAACTAACTTAGATAGTCATTCAACTAAGTACTCAATAGTACTTAGTAGCTTGGTTATCTTTAAGAAGTTATTCATCTCAGCAGAGTTGTCCAGGATAACCTTGCTAGAGTCCTACTTGGTTAAGTTTGAGAAAGAATTGCATACAAGTGTATTCCCCGCCCCCCAATACACTTGTTATATACTCCTTTCAGGACCAACAAATATCACAAAATCCAGTGTTGCATACAAGATGCAAGCATGTGGACATCAAACATCACTTTATAAGAGACCATGTGGAGAAGAAGGACATCAAATTGGTGAAAATCCACACAGATCACCAAAAGGCTGATATTCTAACCAAACCTCTAGTTGAAGCAAGGTTCATGGAACTTTCAGCAGAGTTGGGACTTCTTGATTCAGGAAAGATGGACAAGTAAGCCCAATGGAGTTCAACAATCAAGGGGGAACAAGAATTGTTCTTCAGCAGGCTTGGGCAAAGTTCATGCAGTCAACAATAAAGTCTACTGAATCTCAGAAGAGATGACCCGAAGATGTTCAGAAAAGTTGGTCATGAGAAATGGATGCATGCATTATGCTAGGCCACATTCAAAAGATATGTACACATGCATTAATTAACAAAGGAAAACATTAAACAATAAGAAAAAAAAAAGTAAAATAACAACTAAATTTTTTGCAGAAGCATCCTGTACAATGTAGCTCCCGTGATTATGGCACAAAAGAAGTGTTGGAATTAATTTCCCTAATAAGAAGAAGCACAAAAAAAGAAGAAAAATAGAAATTGAGAGGAAACGTGCATGCAGGGAAAGAAATAAAGAAAGAGAGGAGAAATAGAAAAAAAAGTTGAAAATGTGAGGTGAGATAGCATGCTAGCAGCTAAGCCATTTCCCATTTGTAGCATTCTGCAAAAGGTGCCCAGCCACAGGCCACAGCCTATAGGTCCAGCCATTTGGTTTATTTCAAATTGCACTGAAATTAATTTATTTCAAATGGATGTTTATAGCCTACGTGAATAGCTATGTTGCTCAAAAGATGATAACTCTTTTTTTCATAAAGACATGATTGACAAATTAAAGCAAACAAATAATAATTCAAAATGTAAAAAAATTTCACTCCTCGGATCCGAAGCCGATTTAATACAATTTTTAATTGATTTATTTTCTTATCGTGTCGTTATCGTGTTGTTATCGTGTTACGTGTCGTTATCGTGTCGTGTCACGTCGACACAAAAATTATCGTGTTGTTATCGTGTCGTGTCGACACGAAAATTATCGTGTTCGTGTCGTGTCGACACAGATTCTTATCGTGTCGTGTTCGTGTTTGTCCTTATCGTGTCGTGTCACTATCGTGTCGACACGAAACACGACACGATAGCACGATTTGCCAGCCCTAATTTTATACATATATTTGTAGTTTAATTTGTTTATTTACTATATTGTATTTCAAATTTTCATCTCTTGTAATTTAATTTTATTATTGAGATTGTATGGTAAAATAGCTTTTATTACAATTTATAAATTATTAATCCCAAATAATTTAGTAGATTTATTACATTTTTTAAATATAATAAAAATTGATTATAGATAATATATAATTAAAAATAATATATTTAAAGGTTGGAGTGAGTTGTTGATAAAGTGTGAAAAAATGAAAAATGGAGAGGTGTGTATGTGGGGTTGAGAGAAATTATTTATTTATTAAAAGGGTGTGGTGGGGTGTGGGGAGGGCATGGATAAAGATAGTCTTAGAGGTACAAGGGGCACTTGCATGCTTGGGCGCGTGTTACCTTCTGTAATTAAAATAATCCGTCGGTAATATCGACATTTGTCACTACAAAAAAGAGGTGTTTTACCGACGGTTATGCCGACGGATATTCAGTCGGTATTGGCTCTTACCGACGGATTTACCGACGGATTTCATCCGTCGTCAATGAATTGGTCGGTAGTGGTTACCGACGGAAAATATGCATCCGTCGGTATATGTCGACGGATTCCCGACGGATTCAAACCAACCCGTTTTCAAACCGGGTCGCATATACCGACGGATTCAATTCCGTCGGCAGTCAAGCCAACCCGTTTTCAAACCAAGTTTTCAAATCGGGTCGCCTGTACCGACGGATCCCAAATCAAGTTTTCGTTGGTAGATCCGTCGGTATATTTTGGACTTAAATTTTATTATTTTAATTTACCGACGGAAATTCCGTCGGTAAGTATCAAATTTTTTTTTAAAAAAATGATATTCCGTCGGCTCGCCCGTCGGTATTACCGACGCTAAACCGACGGAATAGTCCGTCGGTAAGTACCAAAAATTTTTAAAAAAAAATTATTTGCGATCGGGATCCGACCCGATCAAAATTGCTTAAATAATTCAATACACAAATCTACATTAGATCCAACAGAATAAACAAAATCGTCGTCCTTTGCTTGAGCAAACAGCAAAAACTTGATGTAGTTTCATTAGTTTCATTTTGCTTTTGCCTTATGAATAGTTTAATATTACATGCTAATGGTGTTCCGAAATTGGCAGAGGATCGATCAAGTAAGAAGCAAATAGAAGTAGTGACTTTAGGTGTTGCTTCAGATTTTATTGAGTAGGAGATCAGACAGTTGTTGATTAAATTGTCCTTCGCTAACTCCATCCCTGCCATTTCAAAATCAATTCCAAAGAATCAAGATTCAATTGTCATTTTATATATTTAAACATAAATTGAATTATCATAAAAATTGAACATACCTCAACAGAGATCAAGTAACTTCATTAGGCTCGCATAGTTTCGGTCGGTCTCAGCAAACTTCATTGCTACAACATCATGAATTAAAAATCCATTCACTCTATCTTCAGTCTAATAAAATTCAATTTTGGACACAATGCTTGAAAAAGACTCTTAATGCAGGAACAAAAAAAAGCAGAAATCTAATATTTTTCTTGCAGACTCATTTCATAGAGCATATACGTTACACGTATATACACATACATATCACACAGAGTACGCAGAATTTAAAAAAAAAAAAAAAAACTTTTGCCTTCCAACTCTTAAATTAAAAACACAAATTAGAGTTTCAATCTAAAGGAGATATGAAGGAAATTCAATTTTCTTTGATCAAACCTTTGGAAAAACGACCGTTTCAAATTATAACTTTTTGAAAAAAAAAATGTAAAAATGCTGGTGAGTCGCCATCGTTTCAAATTAAAAACACAAATTATATCTGCTGGTGAGTGGCCATCGATTCACTCAAACTTTTTGAAAAAAAAAATGTAAAAATGCGATTCTCGAAAAAAAATCGAAAATTATTCCAGAAAAGAATCAAATATTTGGAAAATATCTTCAAAAAAAATACTAAAAAATGGATAAATAATTGGGTAGAAAATAGGAAAGAAGAAAAAATCTGAAATCAAAACAAAAAGAACATGTTCATCTTCTACCATACATCCAAATATAAAACTAAAAAAACAAAGAAGGGATGTGCTCACCTGACTTGGACGGCGGCGTGTCGGGGAGGGACGGTAGGGTGTCGCCGGACTGCGACGCGGACGGTGGGATGGGCGGACTCCGACCGGAGAAGGGGGTGGCGCCGCTGCGAACGTGGGCAAGGGGCAGCATGTGGCGAAGCCTAAAGGAGGAGACGGTCGGAGTGGGGGAGAGGGAGGGAGAGACATAGAGAGAGGGAGAGGGAGAGACATAGAGAGAGGGAGGGAAAATACGCGTGAAATGAGAGAAAGTTACATTTATAATCGGAAATGCCGACGGAAATGGCGACTGATATTTCGGTCGGCTTTGGCTCGTTGCCGTTAGCGACGGAAATGGCGACGGATATTTCGGTCGGCTTTGGCTCGTTGCCGTTAGCGACGGAAATGGCGACGGATATTTCGGTCGGCTTTGGCTCGTTGCCGTTAGCGACGGAAATGGCGACGGATATTTCGGTCGGCTTTGGCTCGTTGCCGTTAGCGACGGAAATGGCGACGGATATGTTCCGTCGCCATTGGATTTTTATAACCAAATGATAAATAATTAAAAGTTAATTAATAAAATAACCAAATGATAAATAATTAAATTATAAGTTATAACCAAATGATAAATAATGAAATCTTATAAATTGTACAAAATAAAATAGCTAAGTTACATTAATTTAATATTCATCTTCATCTTCGTCTTCATTTTCATTATTTGCCACATCTTCCTCTTCCTCCTCATCTTCTTCATCCTCATCTTCTTCATCCTCCCTCTCGTCATGTTCATCCTCCTCATGTCCACTATCGTTTTCAATAACAATCAATTGTGGATTTGCAGCCGTCAAGTCTACCGAAAGATTAAAATCTCCCGCAAACACTTCAGTTTGATTCTCTATTTGTTCCATTTGAAACGGAGGTTCATCTTCATCGTTGTTTTCCTTTTGGGGGACCTCCACCATTGACCTTGCCTTCACTTTGCAAACAGCGTGTCATTCTGATCTATTACGTTTTCCAGCTCCTGGATACGTGCAGTAGTAGACTTGAGATACCTGAGAGGCAAATACAAACGGATCATCCCCGCTATACTTCCTTTTCGAATTAACATCCACAAGCTTGTACTCCGGATGAATTTTGGTTCCTAAAGGGGATGTGTCAAACCAATGGCACTTGAACAACATTACGGGTTTCACTGGATATCCCGGATATTCAATTTCAACGACTTCGTGCAACACCCCAAAGTAATCACTTGCATCTGCATTATAATTCGCACCCCTAAGACAAACACCACTGTTGTTAGTCGTTCTTGTTGATGCATACTCTGATGTATGAAACCTGTAGCCTTTCACAATATAGCCGTTGTAAGTCCTCACACGCCGTAGTGGTCCTTGGCTGAGATCCTGTAAGAACCGGCTCTGAAAATCTTGCGATTGTCCCTATACGTACAGTTAAAATTAACATTAATCAAAACAATTATTTGTTCACGTAAAATTCAATTAATGATACTCACATAACGTTGGAACCATCGGGCAAATTGATGTTGAAGACTAGTATCTATGTCTCTATCTGAGATGTTTTGATCTGCATGTCGTAGTTCTTGTGTATACATCCTAATAATTCACAACACAATTAGATGATAAATGACGCACGTTTAATGCTATTTAATTAGATGATAAATATATGAAATACTTACTCAATGTAAGGCTGAACTTCATCACAATTCAATAACACGTACGTTTGTGCTATTTCAGCCTCTGTGTTTGTTGACCAATATCGTTCAGTGGCTTTTCCTATAGGTCGCCCCTTAGACTTGAATACAGAGAGCATGCCATCGACTTCTTGTTGCGTACCTCTACCATCGAAGTTACGTGGTTCATTCCTGATCCTCGTGTTGACATGGTCTTCAAAATAATATGAACAAAACATGCCAACCTCTTCATTCAAATACGCATTAACAATCGATGCTTCGACGTTTGCCTTTTGTTTAGCATTGCGCTTCAAGTTGTGAAGATACCTAAAATTATAATAGTTAACAAATTAAAATAAGGCTTCTTATACTAAAAACTAATTAAATGAGAGAAATAGAATTGTTCACCTCTCAAATGGGTACATCCACCTGTACTGCACTGGACCACAAATCCTAGCTTCATACGCTAAGTGAACAGGTAAGTGTTCCATCGAGTCAAAGAAGCTAGGTGGGAAAAAACGTTCCAACTTACACAAAATAACTGGAATGTCTCGTTCCAAACGATTCATATCATCAACCTTGATTGTTGTAGACGTTAAATCTCTAAAAAAGAGACTTAATTCAGTGACAGCCCTCCACACATTCAGAGGAAGAAATTCTCGAAACGCAATAGGTATCAAGCGCTGCATAAAAACATGACAATCATGACTCTTCATCCCTGCAACTTTGCCTTTTGTTGTGTCTACGCATCGACTCATGTTTGACACGTAGCCGTCTGGAAATCTTAACTCTTTAATCCACCTACACAATTCCTGTTTTTGTGCCTTATCTAGTGTGTAGCAAGCCTTTGGATATTTACCTGTACGGGTATCCTGTTCCAACTCATCACGGCGACAGATAGTGTTCAACTCTTCCCTGGACTTTGGAGTATCTTTCGTCTTGCCTTCTGTGTTCATGATTGTGTGAAACACATTGTCAAACACATTCTTCTCAATGTGCATGACATCCAAATTGTGTCGGAGCAATAGTGAACTCCAATATGGCAAGTCCCAAAAAATACCCTTTTTCTTCCAGTTACCTAGGATTCCTTTGTTGTGTTCTTCTGCATTTTCCTCCGTAGTTTTTTTCAAACCCGTCCACTCAATCTCATGTAACAGACTTTGTCCTGTACGATTAATAAATGTTAGAATAAATGTAACCCAAAAAAACATGTTAAAATAAATGTATAAAATACCATTTCGAAGGGGCGATCGATTGTTTGTGACTGTTCTATTCTTCGTGAAGTCCACCTTATTCCTTCGAAATGGATGATCTCGAGGTAAAAACCTTCGGTGATTATCGAACCATGAAACTTTTCTACTCTTCGGGAGACTGAAAGCTTCAGAATATTCCATACAATACGGACAAGCTTGCTTTCCGGCTGTACTCCACCCGGACAACATAGCATATGCAGAACTCGTCCGCGGGTGGTGGGGGCAACTTCCAAATAAGCCCGGTCCACCTCCTCGACTGTAGGGGCACTGCTGGTTCCGGCTTGAGTAGGGTCGACTTGAGTTCCGATCTCGACCATCCTCCGGTTCATCTCCAACTACATAATTAATAATTTTAAATTAATAGAACAAATTATAAAAAATGTATTTAATTAAACAATTTTATTACTTACGTGGAGGTTAGTTGTGCGCCCGTATGTGGATTGCTGTGTATCAGCATTAAACGGATGAGCAATGCTCATCCGGTCCAAGTGAGTGGGTACACGCCCCGTATCCCGTTCCTAATAATTAAATTTATGTATTATATATATTAAATATATAATTAAATTTATTGAAATTAATTAAAAAATTAATAAACACTTACAATGACCATCGACTGCTCAAGGATGGACCGGGCTCCAGTCCGATGCCTGGACATCCCACCCCCAACGTCGGATCTCCGGTTGGCCTTAGCAATCTCACACTTCCTGATGTACGCAGGATCCAGCCACTCCCTCGTCAATGAATCCCACAACACAACATCATTATCATCCTTACCCAAGCTCTGCGTCGTCCCATCGCTCCGCCATGCCATTCTCCATTCGTACATTAAATCCTTATACCGCTCTTGCGCCGATTTACAGAAATACTTGAACATAGCCTGGTCTGAGTACATATTCCGATCCCAAGTGGTTTGTTTCTGCACATATAATAAATTGTTTATTATTGAACAAATTAACAAACATTAATTAAATAATTAAGTAATTAATTACTACCTGAAATTCCTCGAAGTACGCCAACTTTTTTTGTTTTGGGACCTTCGACCAGGTAATTGCACCCGCAGAGATCGGTAAAGAGCCAAAAGCAATCGTGCATGCCCTGGAGAACTCGTTACCAGGTAACAATTTGTGACATTAATTAACAAACAAAACACATTATAAATTAAAACGAATGCGAAATTAATTAATTATTAATTATTAAACAATAAAAGTATTTAATTACTTACACTCCTCCACCTGTAACCCAAATGCGCTCCCGGCCATCCCGAGCAGGAACAACAGGATGGTCCCGGACAGACGAATGAGACGACAGCTGATCAGGCGACGGGTGTGGAATGGGTGGCGGAGGCGACGATAATGGTGTTTGTGGCAGTGTAGGCGCCGGCGCCTCGGGTCTAAGTTTCGATCGACTCTTCCTCGATCGGCTACGTGACCAGGAGGCCCCGTGAGATCCCGAGCCACCAGAGGCACCAGCACCATTTCCAGTCATCTATTTAATTTAAACATTTAAATTAATAAATTATATATATATAATACTAATTAATTAATAATAAATTTCTTAATTTAATAAAAAACAATAATCTAATAAATTAAAATTTAATCCCTAAATAATAACCTATTTTAATCAATAATAACCTATTTTAATAAATAATTTTTTATTCAATCAACAATACCTAATTTAATCAATAATAACTTATTTTAATAAATAATTTCCTATTTTATTCAACAATAACTAATTTATTCAATAATTTCCAATTTTAATTAACAATTTTCTATTTTAATTAACAATCTATAACCTAATAAATTTAGTAACAATTTTTTCGAACTTTAAAATAACAATTTCCTAATATAATTAACAAAGTCCCTAATTTAATCAATAATTTCATAATTAGTAAATCAACAATATTAACCTAGCTAATTATAACGTACAATATCATAATTTAATTATGTAATTAACTCCACTCCAACGTATATGCAAATTAAACAATAATATCAACTATATATATAACATCAATTATGCAAAACATGCAATATCGATCTTAACAAATCACATCAATTTATTATAAATAACTATATACATCAACTAGCTATATATAGGCAATTATACACTTACAATATCAACTAATTAATTAGATATATCAACTACATACATTCAAAATAATTAACTATATACATCAACTACAAACAATTTAATATTAATCTATATAACAAATTAAATTAACACATGCAATTTAATTCATAATTATAGGCAATACAATATAACTTAAAAATTAATTACTAACAAATTAAGAAAGCGTACCGTATAGATTTTCTAATCGAGTTGAGAGAACACCTCGGCAGAGCCTCTTCTTCGCGTGATGAAGACGGGAGATAGAAACAGGGAGAAGGGATCGAGGAGGGAGGAGGCAGGGGGGATCACTTTCTTTCTCTCGAAAGAGAAAGAAGTAATCTGTTCTTCAGGTTATATACAAAAAAAAAATTGCCTTTACCGACGGAAATTTCCGTCGGTAATGACCAGATTTAATTTTGGGAGTCGATCAAGAGGCGGTTAGTTAATGCGGGTCGGTTAGCGACGGAAATATCCGTCGGTAAGGGCTAATTCAAATATATCCGCGCCCGTTTAAGGGTTTTAGGGTTTAGGATTTAGGGTTTCACGCAATAATATGGCGCGGTTACCGACGGAAATTTACAATACCGACTGAAAAATCCGTCGGCCGGTGACCCAAAAACGACACCGTGTAGAGAGTTCTGAGTGTCCGTCGGCATATCCGTCGGCATTTCGTCCGGAAAGCCGACGGAAATTGAATTCCGTCGGCAGAGTCTTCTGACTTTGAATTCCGTCGGTAATCCGTCGGTACAGCCGTCGGAAAGGTAATCCGTCGGTATACGTCCGTCGGTAAAAACGAGCGTTTTTGTAGTGTGTAATCCGTCGGTAGGTCAAATTCTGTCGCAAAAAATTAGCGACGCAGGTGCTGTCTACATAATTTTTCTGTCGATAAATCCATCAATATACAAGCTCTTTTTTTATTGAATCGAGTAAATTAACATATAAAAATACTTTAGTTTGTGTACCAAAAATCTGGTATAAATAATAATGGAAGGAATAGAGTAATTGATATTCAATTGTGACATTCAACACACACTACCAACAAAATGCTTTAAAAATTAACATATAAAAATACTATATTAGAATGCGTACGAATATATTATCACACTTTATCTTTTACCACATTAATTTTATGTGTGGTATATTCTTGTGTGGCCATATGATTAATAAGATATTATTATACCTTTGTGTACGATGCATTTGAGACTTTTCCAATTTGTATTAGACAAACAAGATAATCAACTATATTTAACCGACTATAAGCATATAAAAAATATATAATGTGATGAACTAATGCATTAATATTTGAAAGGATAACAAACTGGTAATTACAAATTGCATTAACAATACATTAAAAACTTATTTATTCATAATAAATGAAAGGATGTTTGACTTATGTAGAAGTTGTTGAAACTTTAGCATCTCCTCATGGAAGAACTCCATGATTGTCAACTCCACCTCCATGCTGGTAAATGCTTTAATATTATACTACATATATACAAAGATAAAATTATAATTAATAAAATGCATACATAATTAAGAAACTAAAACATGAAATAAATAGAATTAGAAAACATACCATATTAAAATTGTAATGTGAAGGAAATGTTTCCGGAAGGTGCACCACGAGATTTCTGCACATTCTGAGTAATCCCAAACCCCTAAAAAAACACTTTCCTCCCGATCATGATATTTCTCGTGCAGAATATCATAATTAAGGATCGTTGGTTGAACCGTCTTGATTTTTTTTTCTTGAATTCTTGCAATGCACACTTGTATATAAACCCACACTTCCCAGTTGAATTATTTATAATATTACATGTCCAATCTTGAGGAACTACCAATTTTTCTACGGCATCCATGTACAATGGAAATAAATTTGTATGATGTTTAAGCATTTTGTAGCTTTGAAAACAAGACTCGATGAAATGTACCCTATCCGAGTGGGTCATTAATGCAATATGATTTTCTAATTGACCCTCATATTTATTTTTATAGTTATAGAGTTTAAATAATAAATGTTCAACATCCGATGGAATCGAAAAAATAGTCTACTTGTAGTAACTCACCTATAACCCCTAAAATCAACCAAAAATCCAAGGCTTTCGAATCAGAAACAATTTTGCGAAAATTAATTTTGTAGAACATAACACAACCATCTTTCATTACAAAATTATCCTATATACTTAAATTTTCCACTTGTAGGGATAACCCAATTTTATGAAGATAACATATAAAACTTATTATTTGTCTAATAAATTTTTTGTAATCTTCAACTAAGTACAACTTGGTGACTACCTTAGATAAAAAAAACTACATGTTTGAAATGGTTGATCCAGATTAATACTCCCTCCGTCCCGTGATTACTTGCACACTTTCCTTATTGGGACGTCCCAAAATTACTTGCACACTCTTTATATGGAAATACCCCACAAAATTAATAACCCCACAACATCATTTTATTTTCAAATTTGCCACTCCTTTTTCCATACATTTCACTTTATACATCATCAAATTCACTTTACACATCATCAAATTACCTAAAATACCCCTCTTTTTATCTTACATCATCAACTACTAAATTCACTTTTCTTAAACAACGTGCCGGTCAAACTGTGCAAGTAATCTTGGGACGGAGGGAGTAACTTTTATATAATGTACCAGGGTGTAATATATCGTAGACCTGATGAAGCCTACAACCGGGAGGATATGCAACATGACAGTTCAAATAGTTTGGATGTTTTATTAGCATGCTTAAATCATCTTCGGACACTTCAGTTTGAAGATCGACTGAAGCGCTAGTGCTCGTACCTGACAACATCCAAGTGTCAACTGGATTGTTTGGACAATTTTGTTGGAATTAATGGGATTAATTGGGTTTTGACACCCTTATCTAATTTAATTAATTAGACGGACTAAACGTTAATTAAGAAATAATTGAACGTGACATAGTCGATCTACTCGCGGAGTAGATGAACGTGGTATATTTAATATCTCAAAACGAACGTGGTACATTTAATATCTCAAAACCGAGTTAAGGTGAATGAGAAATTAATTGTTGAAATTGAAGAGTTTCAACTTGGAAGTTTGAGAATGTGGGGAATGGGCTCGGCCCATTCGAACTACTTCAAGAATGTTCCAGAATTATCTGAAAGTCTCAAACTTGGTCTTAAAGATTTGGTCTTCAAGACTTATCCACGTGCGAGATATTATCTCAACCGCTGCGATATTTTCGCGATATATTCCCAAGAATCGGGCCTGGCCCACGCGTTTTCCAACAGCCCTCATAGGGTTTATTCTGCCTATAAATATCAGACTCTTCCCTCATACATCCTTACGCTGAAATGAAATTCGCCCCTCTACCCTTCTACTCTCCTCTCGTCAAGTGTTCAGTTCGTACTACGTACGTTCGCCGATACTTCTTACACAGTGGTGCTACTGTGTATTAAGTGAAAGTCGTTTTACCTTTAGGAACGGAACGCCGTAACAGTCGAGCACTATCCTGGGCGTATTCTGTTCTGCGGGAAAAGGGATTCCCTTGATTCGACTTACTTGTGCACTATCCTGGGCGTATTCTGTTCTGCGGGAAAAGGGATTCCCTTGATTCGACTTACTTGTGGATTTTAATTGTTATTCTGAAATTTTTGATATTGCAGTTTACACGCCGGTTCCAACAATCGCAGAACAGAATATATATTAATTTATTTATTTATTTTTCTGAAAAACTATTTAATTAATGTTTTGGATAACTACTGGAATATATTTTTGTTAACAATTACAGGAATATATCTTTGTTAATTAATTATTGCAATATCAGAAGAGAGAGAGGAAAAGACGAAAGGATGAGCAATCTTCTGTGAAATCCTAATTGCAATTCTGCCGCCTCCAGAAAAATTAGAAGATTTGATCTCATGGCATTGCCTCTCCCATTCAATATTTCCGTCGGTGAAAACGGTGATCGTTTCACCAGACATCTGAAGACGAAACTCCAGTTGAGATTTTTTGTGATCTTAACACCAAATTCGATCCGGAACAGAGGATGTCGTCGACCTTCAACGGTGATGAAACAGCTCCCTTCTCCGGGTTTCTCGGCGCCGTTGCCGCTCTCATCTTCTCCGGTATGGGCGCGACTTACGGAACAGCAAAAAGTGGAGGGGTTGGTCTGCTATGGATTGGTCTGCTATGGACTCGAGTGCATGTTGTGCACCCTAGTCCATGTTGCACTTTTCAGTTACTGACTTACACTTTTTGGTAAATGGTGTTGCACTTTTTAATTATTAAACTGTATAAGTAATAATTGAAAAGTGCAACACCATTTATCAAAAAGTGTAAGTCAGTAAACTGAAAAATGCACATGGACTAGGGTGCACAGCATGCACTCGAGTGCATACTAGACTTTACCAAAAGTGGAGTTAGGGTGGCATCGATGGGGGTAATGAGACCGGACCGTGTGATTGTGTTACGGCTGGTATTTTGGGTATTTATGGAATGATTATTGCTGTGAATATCAGCACTGGAATTAACCCCAAAGCACCGATAGAATGATTTCTGTTTATTACATTAATTAATTTATTTATTTTAGATAACTAATTAATTAAGTTTTAATTTACTCCAGATGAAAGTTCTCTGGTCTAAACCTCCAGATGTTCTGGGAGGTGGTCTCCATCCATTAAGCTGATGACGCTTACTCGCGAGGCGTGCCTGGAAATCCAATTAAATTAAATTGGAATTGCACGTCAATTAATCTATAGGATTAAATTAGAGGACGTGCTGATAAATTGATTAATTACCGTAATTAATCAAAGAGGATTAAATTGGATTTAATTAAATCAATTAATCGATTGGATTAAATTGATTAATTACATCAATTAATCAGGAGTATCAAAGTATACTTATTGGAGCATGGCTTCCTTGGAGCAGAGCTTCCTTGATATGGAGCATGGCTTCGTCGTTGGAACAAGAACTGATGTATTCTGAGAACAGAATTGACTTTGTCAATTAATTACAGAATAAAATAAATTAATAATTAATTAAAATTTAGATAATTACTGAGGATTATCCAAATTTAATTATTAATTATCTCTGGGAATTAAATATTTGTGCTCGAGAGCATAAATTTGTTTTGAATTTAGTTCAAAAGATTTTGACTAGTATAATTTGATCGAAAATTATGCTCGAGAGCATAAATTCACATTTGAAATTGAATTTAATTTTGGTATGTTGACCAAAGATTAAATTAATTTTGAAGTTGGAAATAATTCCAATAAAAGAAAAATCAAAGATCGATTTTTCAATGTATCGAGGCTGTGTCCAAATTTGGTGAATAAGAGAAATTCACAAATAAAGTGGCAAGCAACTCGAATGTGGGGATATGCATCTCCTCACATGGAAACATTCAAATGTGAGGGAGAGAGGTCTCCGTCGACATGTTTGAATGAAAAGGGTAGCTAAGGTGTGACCTTAAAGCTAAATATGGAAAAATCTAAAATGGTTGAATTCAGTGGAATGTTTTCCACAAGTAATGTGGATTTGTTCATCATGAAAAATCACATTCGAGTAAAGCTCCACACGAGGAGGGAAAAAGTACTTTATTAATTTCATTGATGATTGTACACGATTCTGCTACGTTTATCCTTTAAGAAGTAAAGACGAAGCTATAGAGGCTTTTAAACGTTATAAAAATGAAGTAGAGAATCGATTGGACACTCGAATTAAATCAATTCGTAGTGATAGAGGTGGAGAGTACGTAGCTCCGTTTGAACAATTATGTATTGAATCAGGGATTATACATCAAACGACTCCGTTTGAACAATTATGTATTGAATCAGGGATTATACATCAAACGACAGCCCCTTACTCACCTCAGTCTAATGGTGTTGCGGAAAGGAAAAACCGAACACTAAAGGAGATGATGAACGCAAGTTAATCAGCTATGGTCTACCTCAGAACTTGTGGGGGAAGCCATTATGTCGGCTAAACACATTCTGAATAAGATTCCTCATAAAATTAAGGATCAAACTCCTTATGAAATATGGAGGAAACGAAAACCTTCATACAACTACCTCAAAGTGTGGGGGTGTTTGGCTAAGGTTGAAGTACCACTTCCGAAACAAGTTAAGATCGGCCCTAAAACCGTCGATTGTATCTTTATAGGGTATGCTTCAAATAGTAGTGCCTATCGATCTCTGATTCATAAATCCGAAGTACCGGATATGACAGAAGGCACTACGATTGAGTCAAGGAACGCATTATTCTTTGAAAACATCTTTCCTCTTAAGGAAAAAGAGGAAGACTGTTCGAGTAAAAGAACTCTCGAAGCAATAGACGACACTATTAGTCCTTCCACTCAAGAGAGTGAAGAACCGAGACGCAGTAAGAGAGCTAGAATTGATAAAGATTTTGGTTCAGACTTCATTACTTATGTTTTGGAGGAAGAAGAGCCTAAAACTATCAAAGAAGCAATGGCAAGACCAGACGCACACCTCTGGAAAGAAGCCATAAAAAGTGAATACGAGTCTATTCTCTTAAACCACACGTGGGAGTTGGTTGACCTCCCTAAAGGTTGTAAGCCCTTAGGATGCAAGTGGATCCTTAGAAGAAAGTACAAAGCAGATGGATCTGTTGATAAGTACAAAGCTCGTCTTGTTGCAAAGGGGTTTAAACAAAAGGAAGTGTATGATTTCTTTGATACATACTCACCAGTGACAAGGATCACCTCCATTCGGGTGTTAGTCGCCATTGTTGCGTTGCACAATCTCGAAATACACCAAATGGACGTTAAGACGACGTTTCTTAATGGTGAGATGGATGCTGAAATATACATGGAGCAACCTGAAGGATATGTTGCTCCTGGAAACGAGAAAAAAGTGTGTAAACTCGTTAGATCACTGTATGGACTTAAGCAAGCTCCAAAACAGTGGCACTTGAAATTTGACAGTACAATGCTGTCAAATGGGTTTCGAATTAACGAATGCGATAAGTGTGTGTATGTGAAGGATACACCAACTGGATATGTTATTGTGTGCTTATATGTCGATGACATGTTAATCATGAGTAACAATCACGATATCATAGTTAATACGAAGAACATGTTAAGTAGAAACTTTGACATGAAAGACATGGGATTAGCAGATGTGATTCTTGGAATCAAGATAGAGAAAACGTCCAACGGAATTTCCTTGACACAAACTCACTATGTGGAGAAGGTACTAAAACAATTTAAGGCCTTTGACGATCCACCTGCTAAGACACCTTTGAAACTCAATGTTCACTTGAAAAAGAATAGAGGAGAACCAGTGGCTCAACTGGAATACGCAAGGATCATTGGAAGTGTGATGTACATCACGAACTGTACACGCACTGATCTTGCATGTTCGGTAAACAAGTTGAGTCAATACACGAACAATCCAAGTCATGAGCACCGGAAGTCGTTGAAAATGGTATTACGATACTTGAAGTACACCATTGATTATGGGCTTCACTACACAAGACATCCAGCTGTAGTCGAAGGATACAGTGATGCAAATTGGATATCAGACACGAAAGACTCGCTGTCCACCAGTGGATACGTATTCACTATTAGAGGAGCAGCAGTGTCGTGGAGGTCCAAGAAAACAAACGTGTATTGCTCGTTCCACAATGGAATCAGAATTTATAGCGTTAGACCTAGCCGCTGCAGAGGCTGAATGGTTGCGTAATTTTCTGGAAGACATTCCATGTTGGAAGAAGCCGGTACCTGCGGTGACGGTACACTGTGACAGTCAAGCTGCCATTGGGAGAGCTACGAATGTCATGTACAACGGAAAGTCGAGACACATACGTCGTCGACACAACTCCGTTAGATAATTGATCTCCACTGGAGTAATGTCCATTGATTATGTCAATACGAAGGACAATATAGCGGATCCGCTCACGAAGAGCATAAACCGAGATCAATTGAACAAGCTGGTAGAAGGAATGGGTCTAAAACCCACAATAAAAACCAAAGCAGTGGTAACCCAACCATGATGACTGGAGATCCCAAGAACTTGGTTCAATGGGAAAACGAAGCTGTGGAGGTTAGTGATAAAACACTTGAAAATTACGACTATTCCGAACAGCGTTATCTCAAGTGTTAACGACCCGTAAGATGTGGTAAAGGCTGAGTCTTCGACTCTTAATGATTCCTAGAGTATAACGGGATACTCGAAAGGAAGTTACCTATATAAATGAGAAGTGAGGGCCGCTTCGACCAAACATTTATGAATACAAAGGACGTCCATGGCCAAAACGGACAAAAACGTGAGAACGTTACAAAGACGAGATTGAAGTGTGCTGACACTGTTGTCTAGGTATACACTATGGAGGAGTAGTTCAAGGCATCGCGTCCACTAAGCCGCCGGTATATCCGATAGTGTTTGGTTACGGAAAGTTCAAGGCCAAAAACCACTTATCCGGACGCACAGAGATCTCACTCGAACTGAACACTGAGTCTGATGTTGTATAGATACGATTTTCACTCATGTGGGGGATTGTTGGAATTAATGGGATTAATTGGGTTTTGACACCCTTATCTAATTTAATTAATTAGACGGACTAAACGTTAATTAAGAAATAATTGAACGTGACATAGTCGATCTACTCGCGGAGTAGATGAACGTGGTATATTTAATATCTCAAAACCGAGTTAAGGTGAGTGAGAAATTAATTGTTGAAGTTGAAGAGTTTCAACTTGGAAGTTTGAGAATGTGGGGAATGGGCTCGGCCCATTCGAACTACTTCAAGAATGTTCCAGAATTATCTGAAAGTCTCAAACTTGGTCTTAAAGATTTGGTCTTCAAGACTTATCCACGTGCGAGATATTATCTCAACCGCTGCGATATTTTCGCGATATATTCCCAAGAATCGGGCCTGACCCACGCGTTTTCCAACAGCCCTCATAGGGTTTATTCTGTCTATAAATATCAGACTCTTCCCTCATACATCCTTACGCTGAAATGAAATTCGCCCCTCTACCCTTCTACTCTCTACCCTTCTACTCTCTACCCTTCTACTCTCCTCTCGTCCCTACGCAGTGTATTGAGCTCCCGAAAGCCTTACACTGTTCTTTCTTGTGTCGGATTTATATCCGAGAGTGTTCAGTTCGTACTACGTACGTTCGCCGATACTTCTTACACAGTGGTGCTACTGTGTATTAAGTGAAAGTCGTTTTACCTTTGGGAACGGAACGCCGTAACAGTCGAGCACTATCCTGGGCGTATTCTGTTCTGCGGGAAAAGGGATTCCCTTGACTCGACTTACTTGTGGATTTTAATTGTTATTCTGAAATTTTTGATATTGCAGTTTACACGCCGTAAACAGGTTCCAACAAATTTTCCATATTGCGGTGATCTGAGATGCTTGCACGGTTGAAATGAAGGGATAGATTAAAATTTTGTTGATTTGGATCCATTTTTCTTTTGAAATGGAAAAGAAACAGAGTATACAAGAGGATAAGAAGGAAAACAGAAATTAGATAGATCAAACTTGCAAGGAAATTGTGAGGAGATCGATAACCCTATATATATATATATATATATTAGGAGCAATGACGGACATGCAATAGGTATGGCTTTAGGATTTTTTTTTTTTTAATGTATTTGAAAAATATTTTTTAACGTTTGGTTCAATACATGGACTAGGGTTGTAAACGAATCGAATCGAAGCGAATACTGCAGTATTCGATTCGATTCGTGAAAATATTTGAATATTCGTATTCGTATTCGTTTAATTTTCGAATAATAAATTTGATTCGGTATTCGATTCGATTGATTATTCGATACTATTCGATTCGATTCGAGTATTCGATTCGAATTTTTAAAACATATTTTTAAAATTATTTTTCAAGTATTCTATTTGAAATTGATTCGTATTCGATACTATTCGATTCGACTTGAAACTATTCGATTCGAAAATTTATGGAGAAATTTTTTTAAATAATAATTTAAATAATATTATAGGACATGATGTAAATATACATTTAAAAATATATTTATGTATATATATTATAAATATAATCGAATACTTACGAATATCGAATCGAATATCATAATTTTGTATTTGTATTCGTTTATTAATCGAATCAAAAAAAATATTTGTATTCGAATTCGAATCATAAAATTTCGAATACGAATATCAAAATTCGAATACGAATACCGAATCGAGCAAAATTATTCGATTCATTTACAACCCTAACATGGACTACGGAAACTTTCTCCATGCCCTTACACCACTTCCACTTTCTATTTAAAAAATAGTATTCCAAGATATAGTTTTAACATTTGTTTGATTATTACTCTATTTTATTTTGTGAAGAATAAAAAAAAGGTTTAAGAGCAATCCATGCATATTAAAAATTTCTTCACTCTGAGCTGAAGCACTATTCATTTATTTTTTTAGAGCAATCCATGCATATTCCCTCCACTCTAGGTCATTTCCTTTTCCAATTGTTAGTAAGGTCAAGACCTTACATATTCGAATTAGCTAGTATGATATTTGTTCGTTTCTCAATTTGTTTTTAAGTTTTTTTTTAAAAGTTCTCGTATCAATGGAGATAATAATCCCTCTTTATATACCCTATAATCCTTCAATATTTATCTGATATGAAACATTGTTTGACCCCAACACCAATAATAGAATATATGTGGAGTCAAAATTGTAGAGATTTTGAGACAATAAGTGGAGTTTTGACTCTATATATTTGTAAAATAAAAAATTTGTTTTTATCTAGCCCACCCTATTTTTTAATCTTGGGTCCACCCAGAGGCGGACCCAAGCAAGTGACATGGGGTACAACTGTACCCCCAATGTCAAAAAAATTCTCAGTAATTTTTTTTTTTAAATCACAACTCTTTAACTATGCTTTGGGCATTCCTTCTTTCCCTCTATTCTGGCTCATTCATAATATTAGCACACCCATCAATTCCAATCTAGAGAGAGCATAGGGTATATGTAAATTCTTAATTTGTTTTTTCAATTCATAAACACATTTAATGTTTTACTGTTAATTAGGGTATTATGTTAATTGATAGTATTTGTTTATACTTGTTCATAGATTTATATTTTTTTTCTAATATGCATGTGTAGTAAATTAATTGACCTAAATCCTTATATATCATTCATGTTATTTTGATACTACATGTGTGGACAAAATATTTTTGGGAATACACTATATAAAAATAGGTTGTGAAAAAGTACAGATGATCAGGTTCATTAGATTATTTGACCACTTTCATTGAAAAATGACGTGTTTCGTGTTTCGACAAATTTTTGATGACAATACTTCATAATACTTTCTTTGTCCCTGAAACGCTTGCACATTCACTTTCACAATATACATAAATTTACCATTTATGTTATTACTTTTTAGAGTCAATTATACAATCAATTGAACTACTTTATTTATTATATATATAAAAGTTCACAAAATTACCTATAATACTCTAATTATTACACTTTTCCCCTAAACTTCGTACCACAAAATGCAAGTTTTTCAGGGACGGATTTAGTATATAGCTTCCAAAATTTGAAGGCCCGACATACCCAGTTGTAGTTGTATCTCTAATTTTATTTAAACTCTGTGAAATATCTTATTTATTTTCACATTTAATTTGATTGTGTGCATTTTAAATAATTATATATAAATATTTTAAAATTATGAATTAATTTGTACCCCCAAATTTAAAATTTTGGGTCCGCCACTGGGCCCACCCTTGATTGATGACATTATTATTCAAACTGAATCTTGAGAGTGGAAAGAATCTCAAGCATATCAGTATTCTTGAGGTTACTCGGTCTAGGAAGATATTCCCTCCATTTTTTAATAAGTGTCACTTTAACTTTTTAACTAATTTTAAAATAAGTGTCATTCTAGGGTTTTTTTCTTTAATTTTGACTATTTTATCCTTATTCATTTACCATAAATATTTTTCATTAATAAATTCTACAAAAAATGTTTATACCAAAATTAATTTGTTTATGAATAGTAGCTCCATTCTTAACTACATTCTTTATCAAACAAAATTTCTATATTAAAATTAGTTATAATTAATGAGGGGTGATATCGACCACAATTTATAATCTTAATTTGTTGAAAAAAGCTAAAATGACATTTATTAAAAGATGGAGGGAGTAGTAAACTTGCTCCAAAAAAGAACAAATTATCACACACTACGACTTACGTATAACCTCCCAAATCACTAAAACACGACCCCAAAGATAACCCGTTTTAATCAAACCCAACAAAAGATCCCACTACGGAGAAGGAAACCGTAATCGGGGAGATACGCCCCGGAAAGAAAATAACAAACAGGAATTAAAATGAATCAAATTATGTAATTATGTGACATTACATAAAGGATTTTTGTGCAGAGTTAATATCCTAATACTAGTGCATATGACTATAATATATTTTTTTGCAAGTCAACTTTACTTTGATTAATTAATGCAAATATAATCAAGATTCCACATTTGATGTGATATTAATTACTCATTAAATCTAGCAGGAAAATTAGAGTGAATCACATGAGCATGCGAGCAGCACGTGAGATCTCCTTCTAATTGGGCTCCATTAATTTCCACTTTGGTATTTTAAGGGTCTTTTAGTTAATTAATTACTTGTAATTTTAAATAGCAGTATAACACGAGTACGGGGTGTTTGCAAGCTATTAAAATATTTAAAAGATAACAAAAAATTATGTTAATCATGTTTGTTCAAGGGTGAACTTAACAATATACCCTTTTCACAATGGGAGTAATACCTTTTATAAAAAACGAAGAATTATGTTTTAGTGATTTTGAAAAAGAATTAATTTATATATATATATATATATTTTTTTTTTTAATATTGATTAGATATAAATTCAACATTTTTTAAAATATGATACTTGATGTGCTATATATTATTGTGTATGCTAGTAGTATTACTTTTGAAAAAAGAGTTTAAGAACTAACTTGATTCTCATTCACTCTTAAATTGATTTTGGAAGCAAATCATAAACCAACCTAGCTACAACTGTTTAAGACTAATATTTAGTTAAAATAATACACTTTTTAGCAAATACTTCAACTTTTTAAAACTTGACAAAAAGTTTTTTATTTTCAAACAATAATCATGCACTTTTGATTTTCATACACAAGTCAATTTAAAAAACAAATTACTTAACAACATCATTAAGAGGGCAATATAAATACCTATAACAAAAGTATTATCTTATAAATATTATAAATTTATATAGATACTTATAAACTCTATATAAATATCTAAAAATTTTATAACATCAAGTTAAATTCTGACTTAAATCACAAAACAAACAGATACCATTACATGTAAACACATACCATTAATGTACGTATTAGAATTTAAAATTCATTAAATTTTGAAATCCAAAACAAATATATATACTCTTATTGAATGTAAACCAAATATTTTACTATGTCTTAACGAATAAGCTCATGACAAACTTGTAATATCGATGTCAAATTTGATTACAAAAGCTAGTTTGGTATTCAATCCAATTCACAGTAACATCACTCTAATTTTATTTTCTTGAATTATAAAATTTGATGTACTTGTAATGAATTTAGGACATAACCCCATGCAAGCACGTCGATTAAAATAATGAAACTTACAGAATATATTATTAAGAAAGAGACTTCTTGTTTAACCTTAAATAATTATTATGAACAAACCAATTGATTACTTTCCAGTCTCCACTTGGTTTTTCATAGTTAAGTTGACTTCATAATTTTTAATTAATCTCGGTATAACATTTCTTTGGAATTTTCATTTTCTTTTATATAATGTACGTGCATTTCCATTTTTAAATTTATATACTTGTAGATATCATTAAAAAAAAAAAAAAAAAGTTATAAATTATTATTTTTAACTATAGCAGTTCGACAAAATTAAAATCTAAATTGCATTTTTAATTATATACACATTAATTAATAGAAATTATATGTAATTATATTAAATCCAACCCATGCAAAACACAAACTTATTTTTTTATAGACATTACTTTCTTCGATTCAAACATATCCCTGTATTTAGAGACGAAAGAGAGAAACATCGATCGAGTGACTTTCTAACTACCCTTTAAAACAAATTTATACTTTCTCACCCAATTTTTATAATTTTCATTTTTTTTTTCTGTTCATTTTTATAATTCTTATTTCTAAAACTGGAATACTACCTACACACATTACTTTATTTGTATTTTATCTACAACGCCTTCAAACTTCAACTTTTTATATAAATAATCAGTTTTTCTTAAAACTCATATCAAACTCAAATAAGAATTATAAAAATATATGAACGGAGGAAGTAATTAATGAAAAAACATTGACAAAATATTAGACACTCTCATTGTTATGAGTTCAATCAAACAATAAAACAATCACCAAAGAAAGCAATAAATTACAATCTATACAAGAACACCAATGTTTAGGTTCCAAGATGATTTACATTCACTGTGTACAAGTCCTTTCTTATATATTGATCTTTGAAGAATACAAAAAAAGAATTTACAACATAAATACTTCTTCACACAAGCTAAGATACGAAGAAAATCCTCACAACTAACTTGTTTTCACTCAACACGTACTCTCTATAACATATGTTTAATTAATACATTATCTATCAATCACTCGTGTTTAATATTATGTTTTTTATGCTCTTCGATCATCTAAGAATTAAGTGTTTAGACTTGCATACTCAAATTCAAGCTCAACCGCAATATAGAAATAACCAAATTATGGGAAATCTCAACAAAATCGTTTAATTTCCTCTACTTACAACCCACTCGAATTAATACTTTAGTATAGAAAATTCATATAAAAAAAAATCGAGAATCTCAAATCTTCTATATATATATATATATAGAAGCCGTGACGTACGGTCGTTAATTCATGGAAATAGAAAAACCATATACATGTCTCTCCCATGTGAAACAATTATTTAAAATACCAATATTATTATTTACCAAATATATATGGTAGCTAGTACAATAATAATAATAATATACTAAATCTGAAATCCGAGTTTGGAAGTCAAATTTAAGATGTTAGCATGTCACTTTCAACTCAACTACCCTAAAACTTTCTTAAAAGCCCTCATTCTACCTTATTCTTTATATTATACTTCAGACCCCCCTTAGCTTAGCTACACAAATTAACCACAATGCCAAGCATAACAAACTCTCAAAAAATATCATTACCATCCATCCGAACTAAGCCTGCTTTGGAAGAAATAAAGTTGTTTTCGAGACGCCATTCCCAAGAATTCCCCGTTCTCGACACCTCGCTCGACGTTTATTACCGGGAAAACCCGGTCAGGGTTCCCTTTCTCTGGGAATCCCAACCGGGGACTCCCAAAATCGGGACCCGAGATTTTTCGCTTCTTCCTCCTCTTACACCCCCACCTTCATTTCGTGCTACCCCAATTTCAAGGAAACCCTCCAAAACACAACCTAGAAACAATCTTATAACTAGATTGTTTTCATCCAAACTAATTAAGCTTAAAAAGTCTCAATTTGAGGAATACTCCCCATCTAGGTCATCGGTTTCTTCTTCTTCTTCGTCGTCGCCATGGTCAATGGTTTCGTCTCCGATGGGTCGACGTAGGGTTTCTTCGTTTGGTTCGAGGATTAATGAAGAAAATGATGAATGTGAATCTCACGTTTCATGTTTGTGTAGCTCACGAGGATGCTCGATCTTCTAGAATCATCATCATCAGGGTATTATCGTAATTTATTTAGAGCTATTTGTGGTAGCTGCAGATTAATTTGTTTATGAATCGAATGTAAAATGAATATGTATTTGCGAAATGAATGAACATTATTAGCTTTGCAGAGACTTTACGTTTTCATGATATTGTTAATTAATTATGCTCTTTTAACTTCCAAGTTAGTTTACTTTCTTTTATTATTATTATTATTGTGTTTGTTTTAATTATTACTTGGTAAAATGAAATAGTACTATTTCCCCACCCCCCCCCCCCAAAAAAAAATGAAAGAAAGAACGTGTTAGCTAGTAGCTAGATCCGAGGTGTTATATACTCCCTTCGTCCGGAGATTTATTAATCTGCTAGTGTTCAATGACACATAAATTAAGAAAAATGAATTTAATGAGGTGTGGAGTCAAATTAATAATGAGGGGTATTTTGGATGATTTAGTGAGGTAAGACGTGGACAAAAAATGAGTGATAATTTTGATAATAAAATTATGTTGTGAGAGTATTAATTTTGTGTGTTATTTTCAATTAATTGTGGAACAAAGTGACTACGTATGATTTAATAATAAATGAATTATTTCACACATCTACAAATTTGTGAACTTTTAGGTGAAGAATACATATTTCATGATATCATAGTTTTAGCTCAGGATTCTAGTAGTTCAAATTTGTAAAATAAATAAATAAATAAAAAATGAATCCCCAAGTAAGACAAACATTATTAAATTGTAAGGCATGCATGTCTTGATTTACTGAGAAACTAATCATATATTGCATGTACGTAATTAGCTAAGCAGTCATGATCTAAAATAAGACTTGTAAAAAAAATTAATTAATTAGCTAAACTATCTTATTTCAAATCATGACTATCTAGATGAAAAAATATCATGACATATGTGTGCATTGATTTCGTGTTAAATTGTTGAGCAATTCAGTATAATAGGAGGCAAAATACAATGCAATTTAGTAATAGAGGATTATTATTATAATAATATGATTTTATAAAATAACATCAAATTTGTAACAAAATGAAACATGAAGAGTGAAAAACAAACTGATCAAATTAAGCACCCTTATAAGGATTCCTGGCCTCCAAGTGGTTGATAATTATTTTACAGGAATTCTGAATTTTCAGCTCCTGAGACGAATGATTTTCGCATATGCATATTAATTTTACATGCATTTTAAAATCAATTTAAATTTGTTTATAATTGTCGCTACCAAATATTTATGTTAAAGATGTTGTACACAATAAATTTAAATGATAGTAATAGTGATGACAATGGGTGGGGCAGTTACTTAGACGTCCCCCACCCCCCTTCTATGGACAGGGCGGGGCAACCCACTACGCGGTGGTCACGAGTTGGGCAGGTCGTCCATTTACATTAAATTTTTATTATTACATGAATAATACACGTTTTTTTTAAAAAATAATTAATATATTAATTGAAATAGATAGTACTAGGATTTAGTAGTGTGTGCGGTCTTATAATTCATCATTCGATTCACATCCATTTCTTCCCCTGCGAAGCACTCCCGAATAGGGGTGTGCACCGGTCCAGAACCGGACTGGGACCGGTTTGGACCGGGACCAGAATTTTAAAATTTTACGGACCGAGGACCGGACCGGAATGTAACCGGTCCAGACCGGACCGGACCGGTAAATTCCGGTCCGGTCCGGGTTTGGACCGTTTCAGACCGGTTCTTTTTTTTTTTTTCTTTTTTTAATTTATTATAATTCCTTAGTGTATGAGAAGAAGTGGAGAGTGGATCACATTTTTTTGAAAATCTAAAAATTTCTTCATATTTACCTTTATAATAAATCATGTTTGAAAGTGTAGGTTCCTTCGCAAATCTATTCAACAGCGCCTTCGAAGATGTACATGTGCGTTCTTTTACTCAATCTTATTGATTTCCAAGTCATTTTTTATCTGTTTCTGTTTTTTTCCATTGTTTCTGTCTATATTTTTCTGTTCCCTAATAAATTATGTTTGAAATTGTAGGTTCCTTCGCAGATCTATTCAACAGCGCCTTCGAAGATGTACATGTTAACTTTCATGTATTTTTTTTATCTCCGGCGTGTACACGTCGTTCTGGGTCCAATATTTCCCCGCAAAAACACTGCCCTCCTCATCCGCGTTAGAGCCGAAGCTGATACAGAGTAATTTCTTACTGTTTATTTTAATTAAATTTCCCCGATCTGTTATGCCTTTTTACCGAATTACTTTGTTATAATTTTGTAGCGACATTGGAATGATAAAATCGAGCAAGAATTTCCCGATCTGTTATGCCTTTTAACCGAATTTCTTCCCTTTTTTTATTATTAATTTTTCCAATACATGTATTGGGTTCATCGAATTTGGTGGGTATTTGTTTCTTCTTCCCATTCTTTTTATTATTACTTTGTTTGTATGTTTAATAGAATTGTAAGGAATTATATGTTTAATAGCTTGATTGTTTTATAGGGTTATTAACATCAAATGTTTATGTTTTGTTTGTTAGAAACCATGGCTACTAATTCAAAAGCGATGTCTCCAATCCCATTTCCGCATTTTTTTGACATATATGATTTTGCCAATGACCATTTTCCTTGGAACACCTGTCTATTGTTATTGTTGATCTTATTTTACATCTAAAATTTGTTTTGTAATATTATCAACATTAGATGCAGCACTGATTGCAATAGTTGAAGGCTGCTTGCATCATTTAAATGTTAGTGGTTGTGAAGAAATCGGAGATGTTGGAGTAATATTTATTACAAAAGGCAGCTCTCAAATCATTTATTTGGACATAAGTGTTCTTCAGGTTTTAAATTCAACTCATTTTTTTTTTACATAAGTGTACTTTAGGTTTCAAATATACTGTCTATTACTTAATCAATGCATAATTTCACATTATTGGATAAAACATTAGACACTATAAAATAAGGTTTATTGTTGACCTTATTTGTTATGTGAAATTTCTTCTGTTATATTCTCAGGATTTGAGATGCAGCACTCATTCCAACAACTCCAGGCTCCTTCTTGCATCATCTAAATGTTAGTGGCTGTGGTCAAACCGAGATGCTGGAGTAATAGTTATTGCACATGGCAGTCCTCAACTCATTTCTTTGGACATAAGTGTTCTTTCAGGTTCATATATACTATGTCATACTTAATGAATTCAGAATTTCACGGAAAACATTAAACAATTTATACTTTGACAAACATTAAACAATTTATACTCTGACAAAAATTAAATCACATATATAATTTAACAGTTAATCTTATAAAATTAATAAATCACTTTATTTAAATAATAAGAATTAATTATTCATAGCAAATTATTTCCATTATTCTAATTGTTGTCTTATCTAAAAATTGGTTATTCATTCATACTATTTGGTTTTCAAACAGAAGTTATAAAACCACCACATTTATCTTATCTAATTACACAACAATTTTTTTATTAACTGAACACCATTTACTGGAACTGTTTTCCCTATAAATAACACTCATCTTTTTTAACAAATAATTCACACCCTTTACACCTTTCCTTACTTTCTCTGGAATTTATTACGTTCCCATCACTACCATTCCTCAAATAAACTGTTTTTCAATTATACAAATTCTCATCACTACCATTCTTCATAACTATAATTCATTCACATGGAATCACATTTTGACCCATTACATATTATTACCTCTGAAAAGGAAACTTGGAGAGTCAAGGTTCAAGTTCAGCGATGTTGGATCGTCCCCTCTTTTGATGGTACCAATCCGAAGCAATTTTTAGAAATGTTACTCATTGATGAACAAGTAAGTGCTCATAATATTTAAATTATTGAATTATTTAATATGTATTCTTTCAGCACATGTGTATCCACCACGTTTTTTTATTGTGAAATTCGCAGCACTGCAGTACACATTTTTTTTCTTCGCAGCACTGCACTATTTTCATAAAATCTATATTTACTGAAATTCCCTATTTTAACATATCTCTTTCAACACTTCATTACTTAAACTCATTTTATTGAACCTCATTACTTTATTTTACATCTAATGCAATTTTATATTTGTATGTAGGGCACCAAAATCCAGACAACTGTACTTTGTACTTAAGTACCTAATAAAACAATATGAAAATATCGTAAGAGAAGGGGTGTAGAAAAGCCTTTGGGACATATATTGACTACCAAACACCCTTACAAACTTACTTTCCATCACAACACAGAAATGAGAAGGTCTTCTCCATTTCAAGCAACACCACCTCAGTTCGATTTTATTTCCTTTGATGATATAAGGTCACAATCTGAGTATGAGGATAGAATTCTGCGAGGTAACCTCAATACACTCTTAATTTTATTATCAAAGTAATCAACAACTTATGTAATGGGTCCCAATTGTTGTTAACGTTTTTTTTTATTTGGATTGATTTTCATTATGATGTTCCACTGCTGTTTTTTTTAGATGTAATGGCATGTGTTGTTCATATTTTTGACGTGAACACAGTAAGTGTCCATGGTAAGTTGAGAAAAAAAGCTGGAAATGATTGTTCAAGACAAATGGTATGTCCTCAATTATTCTATTTTTTCAATTATAATTAATACACATTACCATTAATGTTACATTGTTTAATAAATTGTTGTTATTATGTATTTAAGGTCCATATTTAAAATTTTGGGGAGAACATTAAAAATATGAACGGTCAAAGGTAGGTAGGAAGACGGTAGAGGGAGGATAAAAATTGTTTAACAATATTAATGAATGTTATGTTGTATTTTTTTACATTTAATGGGTTATTTAATATATTACGAATTTGCAGATATTGATAGAGTTATGTCTATTTTGTACATTTGATGTTGATATAAATGATAATGTGTGAGAAAGATCCACATTTACATTGCAATAACTTCATAAAAATTAAAAGAATATTGAAGTGAACTTCACATAGAAGTTTTTATAAAATATAGTGTATAGAAGTTTTTTATAAAATACACTGTATAATATTTAGTATTGAAAAATATAGTATTGCCAATGATAGTTTCTAAATTTGAATGTGCAATTTTGGCCGTGCCAACGTAGACTGTTGTGTGAATTAGTTTGGATGAAAATAAGTTAATGTATTTATAATATTTGAAAAAATTGTTTTAAGCACCAATACTTTGTTATATAATATCCACTTTTAGGGCGAACTCAATTAGAATGTGCAATTTTGGCCGTGAAGTAGACGATGGTTTGTAAAAACATTAATATTGAATTACATAATATTATTGCCCACGTAGACATTATTGAATATAAATATAATATTCCATGGCAAGTACACCCAAGGACCTGCAACTCAATTCTATGAATGACACTACAAGTGGTATTCATAACACTCCCTCTGAATATGAGCCGGTACTATTTATTGTGTCTGTAAATTTATTGAACATTTGTGTACAACATTGTGAAAATAATTACGCCATATTTTATATGTATCCAGGTTGCGTCGTCCTCCAGCAGTCATAACAAGGTTGTTGATCAAACAGATGTGCCACCACACTGTAACAAGAGAAAGTTAGTTGACGAAGATTGTGATGTGAATTCTGAATTGCCTGCTGACCCTGATATGTGTAAAACAAACTACCTGAAGTAGCTCAGCATTGACAGCAAATGATTCACAGAAGTTGATCGTATGCATTACCTATTACTGCATTATCCCTGTACTCAGTATCATTATTAGATGTAATTTCCTGTATTTAATGTAATAATTTGGCATATTATATTTATATTCAATAATGTCTACGTGGGCAATAATAACAACAATTTTAAATATGCCGTGAAGCAATATTTTTTATTTTATTTTTCATTATATGCAGCCTATTCAAAGATGATGATGCTAATCAGAGATGATGCTAAGGAAAGATTGGATAGAGAGTTTGGTGGGTTAACATTCTCTCAATTTATATTTAATTTTTGTGATTCAATATATATGCCATTATATTCCAAAATCTTATTTTTCTTTCCAGTTTCAATTTTCAGATTAATTGATTGTATTGCAGCTGGAGATTTCAGATTAATTGATTGTGAAGATTGCAGCTGGAGATTTCAGATTAATTGATTGTGAAGATTGCAGCTGGAGATTTCAGATTAATTGATTGTGAAGATTGCAGCTGGAGATATGGTCTCTCTTAAACCTGGTCTATGTTCTTTTTTATTGATTTAATTGTTACTGAGTATTATTTGTAATTTCTACATTTCTCTGTGAACCTTTTTTTTTTTCCTTGGTTTAACTGTTATTATTTGTAGCTTCCACATTTTTAATTATCGAGTTATTAACAATGAGAAGAAAAGACATTACTTGTCCTATTGAATTTGTATAATTGTTGAAATTTGCAATTTCTATCCCTAAATTTATTATGCAAATTTTCTAAAGAAACATAAAACTAAAATATATGCATGGTAATAACTTTATAAAAAATTAAAGAAAGTTGAAGATAATTTTAATAAAATATTATTTAAAAGTACATTGCTCAAATCAATTTAATTAATTTATTACATTTCAATAATTCATGATATTATGAATTAGCAAATTTTTTATATATAATATCACAAATTACTCCAAATATTAATCTTTTTATTTATTACCTTTTTAATTTTTCTTTTAAATAATTTATAATTAATGTTGATAATAAGTTAGTGTTATTATACATATAAATCAAAAAATTAGTATGATTAATTTAAATTAATTATTTTAAATAAAGTGTTTGAATTTTATTTAATCCCGCGTAATACGCGGTACTGCACTAGTGTGTAACTAATCATGGGATGGGGTGAGTAGTAGAATCATGTGTATGAATTTATTTCTAGTTTATATTAATATAATTTTTTTAGTAGAAATATAATATAATATTTCATTTCTTATTAACATAAATTGATCTAAAAAAATATTATGGAGTTCAATTATTATTATTTATATGTTATCTTAATACTCTATATTTG
Source organism: Galeopsis tetrahit (assembly GCA_963675135.1). Classification (NCBI taxonomy): domain Eukaryota; kingdom Viridiplantae; phylum Streptophyta; class Magnoliopsida; order Lamiales; family Lamiaceae; genus Galeopsis; species Galeopsis tetrahit. The sequence continues at coordinate 41,996,238 of OY776129.1, read as the reverse complement.
TGAGAATATAATGAGACACGTGTCACAATTCTATCCCTCTACACAGTCTCTCTCTTCACCAAAATCGTCTATTTCAAAATCGCTGCATCTATAATTGTTATTTTTAATTTCTCTCCCCTTCAAATTCTTCCATTTCAAAATCACAATTTTGTCAAGCATTCTTATTAAAATTTTATATTTCTCCTATTTTAAAATTTATTCTAATTTAAATATTATCTAATTTTGGATTTTAGTGATATCACTACAAGAAAACTGCAATTTAGCTGCGAAAAAATTTGTCGCTAATTCTAATATTTTCGTCGCTAACGTGAGTTAGCGATGAAATAATTTTGTCGCAGGATTTGTTGCTATACGCCCGTCGCTAACGTGTTTGCGACAAAAAAAATTAATTTTGTCGCAAATGTTTGCGATGAAAATTTGAGTTTCATCGCAAAATATTAGCGACGAAAATTTGAGTTTCATCGCAAAATATTAGCGACAAAAATATAAGTTTCATCGCAAAATGTTAGCGACGAAAATATGAGTTTCATCACAAAATGTTTGCGAGGAAAATCAAACATTTGTCGCAAACACGTTAGCGACGGGTGTATAGCAACAAATCCCGCGACAAAATTATTTCATCGCTAACTCACATTAGAGACAAAAATATTAGAATTTTTGTTGCTAATATTTGGCTATGATATCCGATTTACGAATCATTCTCTAAACCCACTTCCGTACTCGACCAACCCAACCCGCACCCACACCCAACCCGACCCGCACCAACACTCGCCCCGCCCCGCCCCAACCCGTACCCAACCTACACCCGCCCCGCCCCAACCGACCCCAACTCAACCCAACCCAACCCAACCCGCACCCACATACCCCCTCCCCCATTTTATTTAAATAAATATTTTATTTGGTCTTAGTGGGAATTGATCCCGGGTGGATGGGCGCCCATAGCTGGGCGCCTACCATTCGGGCAGACAACTCTTTAGTTCAGTTTTTAATATTAATTATATATGTATTCAATTGTTACTAATTTAGTTATTTTTACTCATTTAATAATTTATTTCACATTTATTAATTGATTAATTTTTAACTTGTAACAACTATATATGTATATATACATGTGTATACGTAATTTTTAAAACAATTCCAATTGTAAAAAATCAATGTTACTTTAACAATTTTAAAAAAAAATAATATTAGAGCCAATCTTCATTCTCCAATCTTTAATTATATGTCCATCTTCATTTGCATCATCATATTTATAAATATTTTTATAAACATTCATACTGATTTGTAAGACATAAAATTTGGACAATTATTAAACATTTAATTATATAAATCGATTTTCTTGATTTAATAAGCATAGTTGATTTAATATTAGCCACGAAATATAATTATCATTGTTGTTCTTATTATTAACAACAAAATAAAATAATTTGATAAAAGTGTAGCGATAAAATATTTTAATTTTGTTGCAAATATTAATTCCAAGAAATTAGCCACAAAAAATATATTTCATCGCAAAATAATAGCGACTAAATATAATTTTCATTGTTGCCCTAATTATTAACAACAAAATAAAAGAATTTGTACGTTGCTAGTTTAGCGATGAAATATTTTTATTTCATCGCAAAAAGTAATTTCAATAAATTAGCCACAAAAAAATATATTTCATCGCAAAATATAATTTTCATTGTTGTTCTGATTATTAACAACAAAATGCAGCAATACGTTGCTAGTATAGCGATGAAATATTTTAATTTCATCGCAAAAATTAATTTCAATAAATTAGCCACAAAAAATTCTATTTCATCGTAAAATATTAGTGATGAAATATAATTTTCATTGTTGTTCTGATTATTAACAACAAAATGAAGCAATTTGTTGCTAATATAGCAATGAAATATATAAATTTTGTTGCAAAAATTAATTTCAAGAAATTAGCCACAAAATTTTCAATTTCATCGCAAAATATTAGCAAGAAAATATAATTGTCATCGTTGCTCTGATTATTAACAACAAAATGATGCAGTTTGTTGCTAATAAAGTGATGAAATATATAAATTTTGTTGCAAAAATTAATTTCAAGAAATTAGCCACAAAAATTTCTATTTCATCGCAAAATATTAGCAACGAAATATAATTTTCATTTTTGTTCTGATTATTAACAACAAAATGAAGCAATTTGCTACTAATATAGCGATGAAATATATAAATTTTGTTGCAAAAATTAATTTAAAAAAATTAGCCACGAAAATTTCTATTTCATCGCAAAATATTAGCAACGAAATTTAATTTTCATAGTTTTTCTGATTATTAACAACAAAATGAAGCAAATTGTTGCTAATATAGCGATGAAATATATAAATTTTGTTGTAAAAAATAATTTCAAGAAATTAGCCACGAAAATTTCTATCTCATCGCAAAATATTAGCGACGAAATATAATTTTCATTGTTGTTTTGATTATTAACAACAAAATGAAACAATTTGTTGCTAATATATCGATGAAATATATATATATTTTGTTGCAAATATTAAATCTAACAATTTAGCAACAAAAATTTATATTTCGTTGCTAAAAATTGATTTTAGCGATGAAATTTAGATTTGTCGCAAAATTTTCGTCGCTATTTCCCCCATTTCTTGTAGTGGATCAGTCCCTCTTCTCAATTAATTTTATTTCAAAAACTCTTTTTCTTATTTTATTTTATTAATCTTAATCTATGCTAAGGATTAAAAAAAAAAGGGATATTGAGTTAGTTGAGAAAATAATGTAATTATTTAAATTTTAAAATAATTAAATATATAAAATTGTTATAAAATGGTTTATAAGATAATTATTTAAAATTTAAAATAAAAATTTATGAAAAAATAAAGCAAAGAATTTAAAGAGAGGCTATTAAAATAGAGTAATTATGTTGGTGATATTGTTGGATAAATAATGTATAAAGAAAATTTTACAACACTTTTTATGCTTCAAAAAAAGCGAGTCGGTGGCGAATTCATCTAAGAATGCTTTACCATCATTAGTAACATCCGTTTAGTAAAGCTCTCTGAGCTATCGGCTAGGATTGAATAAATGAACATTTAAAACAAGATCGACGGATAAGAGGATAGAAAGATCATCAAAAAACCGATAAAAGAAATTAGAAAACTTTTGAATTCAAAAGACTGAGACGAAAATGCAACTCACAAGCGGCTCTATCAACTCTTTTGTCACCGCTTTGCGTTCTGTTTGTCCGGGCTACCTTACTTACACAATTACCGTTACACCTAGCAAACCGTTATCTCACCACTCGCTCAATGACCCCATCTCGCTGTATTTATTCTTTATTTATTATTAATATTTTTTTATATATTTAATATTTATTATTGAGATATACGAGTTTGTTGAGATATAAGAGTTTGTTAAGATATTAGCCGTGATTTTTGATTATGCAGTTACCATAACTTGTTATCTTTGTTAAATAGTTTCCATATATGATTTGCCAAAGTAGTATAAGTACTGGTTTTCGGTACTCCTTGTAAACATTCAGAAATATTCCACAAATATTATGTTTTGCATATTTGATTTTATCATTTATCAAATTATTATACTAATTTTTTAATAAATATACATTTTAAATAAAATAGGGTTAATTGCAAAATAAATCACAATCTTTAGTGTTTTTATCAATTACAACATATCTTTTTTTTCTTTGCAATTCGATGCATCATCTTTTAAAATTTTACAATTTAATACACCAATAAAAATTTTCGGCCAATTTTAGTATGATGTGGCGCCATAAATACTAAATTCGCCACGTAAACTGCCAACTAATATATACTCCTATATTTTAAATTTAAAAAAACATTAATAATTAAGCACAAAATTATAAATAAAAAAAATCAGTGCGCCAATTTTATTGTATGTAAACAAATGCAATGCTCTTGTGTATCTTCACCCATTGATAATAACTAGTTACAGATAAAATAATATCCTTTTAATAAATAATAATATATTAAAGGATTAAATTAATAATTTCCCTAATTGAAAATTTGAGCAGAGAGCATGGAGAAACAAAAAAGGAGTTCTGATTTTTTTTTTTATAATTTTGTGTTTAATTATTAATGTTTTTAAAAACAATATATGTATATTAATTCGCAGTCTATGTGGCAGATTTTGTATTTTCAGTGCACATCATATTAAAATTGGTCGAAAAATTTATTTGTGTATTAAATTGTAAAATTTAAAATGATGGTGTATGAAATTGCAAAGAAAAAAAGAATATGTTGTAATTGATAAAAACATTAAAGGTCGTGATTTATTTTGCAATTAACCCAATAAAATATTAATTTTAATTGTCATTGTTTTTCAGACACAACTAAATATCAAATTTTATGACGTTCTTTCTTCTGATACTGAAGATCCATTCTTCATATTATTGCATACTTATCTTTAAATAAATTACTGCAATATTTTGTGCAAATAAATTATTAACTAAAGAAAAATAAATTTTCACGACTTTAAATATTGAAAAGCAAAGTTCAATTTTTATATAATAAATTTTGAATTTTATGTTAACTTAAATGTAATTTATATATTTTATGTAATAATTATTTATAATATACATGGACGGGCATGTATTTATTTTGTTAATTTTCTTCATAAATGAACAAAGATGTATTTTCTTGGTGTTTACAAAACAAACCACTTTTTTTTTTTTATAAATTTACAAAAAACACCCTTATTACATTTGGATAGGTAATGTGTAAAGATGAAATATTATTTAAATTGTGAGGGTAAAATTGATTATTATAATGATTAGAAGCTATTAGAAGTAGGTGGAGGGATGCTTCACCAAAATCACTTTTAACAAGGATTAATATCTCTAAGAGTCATTTCATAAGACCAAAAAATATAGAAAGGAAAGAATTTAAATAATTACATAGAAGATCCAAAACCAACATAGATTTCCATTTATACCCTTTAATTTGACAACTAATATAATTTTCGAATTAATGACATTATTATAAATTTAAATCCACCTTTATTTATTTAGTATAATTTTCGAATTAATGACATTATTTTCACCAATTCCACCATAACCCTAGATTGCTCCCACCATGGCCGCACTCACCACGGCCGCCTTGCCACCAGATCGGCCGCCATTCTCCCGAATTCAAATGGCTCTCTCCTTTCACACGAATCAACAATCAAGAAATTGAATCGGTTAAAAAAGGGCAGAATTGAAGATGGTGCATGGCGGTGGTGGGACGACGTCGGCGGCGGGGAAGAAGTGGTAGTCGCCGGAGATAAGGCCGAAGAATCAATGTAACAAAGGTGTGAAGATTGTCGTCGTCGTCGATATCGATCTCCCTCACCCAAGCCATTGCCATCGTCGTCGCCGTCGGAGAAGATGAACACCAAGCGCCGTTAAATAGGAAAGTCAAGCAATCAATTTTCTTTTTTATATATAAAAAATATAATGCATTCATATTATTTTGGTTAAAGTTAGTTTCAAAACTCAATTAGAATCTGTATTTATTTAGTACGATTTTCTTTATCTTATTAATTTGTAATTCTCAATTTTCCACTCACAAAGCATACATTATCAAAAAAATGATATTACATGCGCCATTTATCGTGATAATTTATTTTGTAGTGCTGCAAACCTTGTTAATTAAATGTATTTTTATTTGATGATTTAGAGTATCATCATTGTTTTTAAGTTATTTGATGTTTTTAATCATTTGGGTTTGTTCTACTTACTAAATGCACCAAGTATATTTCGTAATGCATCGATTGAGAACAATATTTTGGAATCATTTATTCAATTATATTTAAGTGTTATGCAATTTTTTTGTTACTTTTATGCAATTGTGTATTGTTTTATGCAATTTTCGTTGCATATATAAAAATAACAAATAACATAAATGCAGAAGAATATTTATGTAGCTACTATTATGTAAAGAGTAGAGATTGGTTCATATATTAAAAAATCTCATTTTACAATTTTTTCAAGAATGAATATATTCATAATATCAATTTATTGTATATAATTTGTATGTATATTGCATATATATTCCTAATATTTTTTGAATAAAAATAATATTTTAGAACATTTTATTACATATATATTATTTATATTGCATATTATTGTTTGTAGGAAGGCATATGCAACAAAATAATTGCATATGATATTACCGTATGCACCAGTTTTAATATATTTTTATATGTGCATATTTTATATTACTTATATTTCTATATATATTTCAAAAAGTATATAATAAGTAAAATTAACATCATAAATATTGATTTGTCTTACGTTAAAAACATAAAAAATTTGAAAACATGCTCCTACTAGGATCGTTAATTTAGTTCAATTGAGATTAGTTTAATTTTCAAAGTAATTCGATCTAACATAAATATAGAAATATAATAATCAATAATTTTAAATTATATATGGTCAATCTTAAAGATATATTTATCAAGATATGTATCTTAATTACAAAATCAATAACTATATTTTATATTATTACATATATCACAAACAAATGCAGCAGCATATGTTTCATTATGTAATATCGATTGCATTCGTCCCTTAAAATGGAATATATTTCTGCACATTCACTACAACTATAAATTCATTCTGCATATCACCAATATAATACCTAAGATATAATATAAATAGATTTGGTCATCAATAAAGTTGACTTCACAATACATTCTAGGAATTACATCAATAAAGTTGACTTCACAATACATTCTAGGAAGTTGTCTTCGTGAAAATTTCGAAGAAGATGAAGTTTTGACAATTAATTTCGAATTCAAAATGCAATTTCAAAATCCCAAAATTAATGGGATATTTATCACTTTATTATTATTGCTAATATGGAAACGTAATTAATATGAGGAATTAAATGTTTGCTTTATCTAACTAGTTTAAAAAATTGTTGACTAAGTAATTAAAGAATTATTTTCGAATTTAAATATTAGAAGGGCAGTTTAGTATATTTATCACCCATTTTGACCTTATTCGAATTAAAAATAAAACTTGTCTTTCTATGCTTTTTCAATGTGTGAAATGGACTTATCAGATGGTTGTGTTTGAAAACACTTCAAAAGTGATTCTATTTGAAAAAAAAGTGTTTTTAAGCACCTTATAGTGTTTAAAAACTCACTTTGTGTTATGAAAATAGGTTACGTGGAAGATGTCACAGTTCTTTCTTTAGGAGAGGTTTGTTTTGGATGGGCAAATTTCACTCATGTTCTACTTTAGAATTTTAAAATCTTACTCTACAAATTACTATAAATCCTATAAAAGTCAACCCTATAAATATCTACAAACTCTATATAGATACCTATAATAACCTATATAAACCCACATAATTCTATAATATAAAGTTAAATGATACCCTACTTAAATTTCAAAACAAACATAAAACATATACTTTATTAAAATTTCAAAATCTACTAGATTTTGAAATTCAGATTTAAAAATTTTCAAAATCTATTTTATTGTATTTTGTCATTATAAACATACAAACTCTTTGATGTTTTTAGAAATTTATAATGATTAATATATTAAAAAAATATTATAATATATAAAAATATAAATACAATAATATAATATAGATTCAAATTTGTGGAATTGTATATATTATAAATATGTTAGAATAAAAAAAAGTTTAAAAGATATAAAAATTAATATAGTATTTAAAGTTATTATTTTAATAAATCTAACCCTAATATAATATTTAATATTTATTATTTTAATAAATCGACCCCGCGTTTTACGCGGGTATAGAACTAGTATACTAATAAATGGGAAAATTATAGTAACATATTATTATTATTATTTTATGTCTCAATATTCTATTCATTGACTAATTAATTTGAAAGATCAATCTTACCATTCACTAGCAAAAAATGAGAGACCCAATCCATATAAAAAATAAACAATTAATTTGAAAAATCAATCCCACCATCTTAAACAAGGAGTGCCCCGTCTCAAAAATTATTTGCATCATTACCAAAACAACCCATATAAATAACAAGGGGCGCACCTACCTTTACACACGTCGTGTATCCACGAGTGTGCAATTATAACAGGGTTTAGACCCACAAGCTTTACACACGTCGTGCAATTATAACTGCATTTATGTTGAATTGAAATTTGGAGAAACCTTATTCTCTCATTTCTCAACATTAATTAATTGTATATTTTAACGAGCTATTTTTTAGTGAGACCGTTTCATACAATAAAATCGTTTCATACAATAAAATTTATGAGATGAGTATTCTTTAACCCTCACGTACAAAGTGAATCAATTTTATTAAAAACATCATCATTTGTTTTACAAACATAAAATCTGGAAAGAATAACAGAATGGAATTTATGAGACGAATCTTCATTAACTCTCACGTACAAAGTGAGTCAATTTTATTAAAAACATCATCATTTTTTTTACAAACATAAAATCTGGAAAGAAACAAAAAAGGATCGTCCTACCCAAAAATTTGAAATATGGATAAAATAGGATCCGTCTCATGGACGTCTTCTTTGACTTACAAAACAACCACATTCATTCTCTTGAATATAAAAATGAGCATTTTAAATACCCCATATAGTTAAATGACTAGAATTTCAGGCAAGATTAGAAACAGCATAATAGCACACAAGGAACCATAAACTACCATCTTAATGCAACGGTAAAGCTTGAGCACTGAGCAGTGCTCAGGATCACAAAAAAAACGTTGCATTTCATCAGTCATCAGCGGTTGATTGGAGTATGCATTCTTTCGACTATTCTGTTAACAGCATCACGCGACATTACAAGCGTATCATGCAGCAGGATGCTGTAAACATTTAGACCCTGCAGTACACACAAATGGAGTATATTACATTTATACACTTCAAGAGTAAGAAAAGGTAATTGTGAGCTGTTTTATTTAAATAAGACGTGAAAGACATAGAGGGTAAGGTTGAAACATACAATTGAAGGCAGTACGTTGACGTAATGCAAATTCTGGGTAGCCAGCTTCAGCTTTTCATTAATTGGACCACCATCAACAACCAGAAGTTTCTTGGCATTCTCCATTTGATTTGCATAGTTGACAATGTACTTTGTCTTGTGTGAAGGAAGCTCCATATCCTCAAATATCATAAGCTGTATATATATTGGCATTGCATTCTTATTATTTTGACAATCTGATGCAACATACACATGGAAAAGAAGAAAATACATCTAAGAATAAATACGGATCATATAAAAGGCTCGAGCTTTTTATCTTTATATCACAACACAGTTTATGAGTCCATAATTTTAACAAACCCCAACTTGGACATGAAGATATTAAAGCAGCCTATTCCACACAGCTAATGCCCCTCTCCCAAAATATAGTAAAAGTAATGAGAAACACTTAGACATAAATAAATGAAAGAGATTGGCTTCTTTCGGGAATTTTCAAATAAGATAAAGAATAAAAGAGATCACAAAATAGTAGTTGTTTTTAGATGATTAATTGGGGAACAGTGTCCAATCTAATGAACTCATATTCACTATTTTAAAGGTTCAACTTTGTCATAGTCACGAGAGCCAAGCATACAAGTCTTTGCAGTTCACTTGCTACGTATAAACCTAGTATTTCATCAACATGCTTAAGTGAATTCAATGCAATTTTTCATTCCATTTCTTCAATAGGTGGACTCAACTTACCTTCCCTTCTGCTGCACGAGCTGAAAGAGCAATCTTCAGCCCTAACCGACGAACCTTTTTGTTGAGCTTGATGGCATGACTTCGTGGCTTTGGACCATGCATCACAGCACCACCCCTGAACTGTTGACCATTGGATTTATCTGTTGGTACTTTTTAAATCCCTTTATATAGAGAAATAGAGAAAAGTACTGAAAATTTAATAAGAAATACAGACTCACCTGTGGACCCCGCAGTGTACCATGCCTTGCTCGACCAGTACCCTTCTGCCGCCAAGGCTTTCTACCAGTTCCACTTACCTCACTAATAGTTTTGGTAGAATGGGTACCCTGAGAAACACAAATATCAGTGGTAATACTACCTAACATACAAAATGAAAAATGGGGAAAGAAATATAGGTTCGTTCAAACATCAAAATTTTACCTTACAGGGATGAATAAACATTGAATTATCATGAAAAACAAGAGTGAATAACAGTTTTGTAATATCTAAACACAATAAAAGGCGAACACATGTAATGAGACAGACACAGAGTTTAGCATTATTTCTGTGTTCGTCAGTCAGTTGATGACAAGTCTCACCTGCTGTCGCTTAGCAAGCTGCCATCTTACAACACGGTGAATAATATCCTTCCTAATTGGTACATCAAAAACATCACCAGCTAGTACCATATGGCCCTTATCTTCATTGTTAAAATTTGTAATAGGAATCATCAGGTCCTGATAGAGACCTGTGACATCAGCACAACGTTTAGAACAAAAAAAGTAAGGAATCCTAATGTGCATTTTCAGAGAGGAAATTCTTTGATTTCCACTCTTATATTTTATTTCGGTGCTGTCAGTCTTCAGTAAAAGAGAATTAGCCCTAATAAACATTGTTACAAATGGTAAAATCTTGAAGAAGCATAGCAGAAGATGGAGATGGAGATGAAGTATTCCATCAGCTACACAAGCTATTACATACTGCATGCATGATGCATTATGATACATATCTTTGCTAATTGGTGTGTACTTAAAATACACGAACCAATAAAGGTTGAAAGTTGTGCTACACTTATTCTGGATTTAGAAGTCTGAAATATTAACCACTTCATAATGTTTAAATAATTACTATTGATCATTTATGAAGAGAACACATAAAAAATCTAAATCTTTATTTAACAAGTACTCCAGTACAAACAACTCAAACTTGCCATACACTGCTGGTGTGATACAAGAAAAGAGCTGATGAAATTTTACTGTGAAAAAGCATAGAGGTAAGAAAAATGCTGAATTAAGAAGTGCTTCTGCTATATAATGTAGGATAGAGGCCAATTTCTTGTTTAATAACAACTGCGAAAAGCACTGATAAGATGATGAAGATGATTGGGGGTGGGGGTGGGGGTGTGTAAAGACAAACATGTAAGGTATGCCCAAAGATACCACTATGAGAGAGAAGAAAGGGAAGGGAATAATATGATTCACTAAGTTCTACAGTATGTGTATTCACATACTGTTTAGAGAATCACATAAATTATATTATTTCAGATGAAACGTTGTTCTGAATTCAAGAATCAGAGTATCTCTCAGTTCTTTCAACCTGAAATAAACTAAGGGCGCTTGGTTCAAAATTCATCAATGGAATGGTAATGAGAATGAGCACTGGGTAATTGTGGTGATAAATGAAAATAAAAGATGATAAATTCAAATTTGCATAATTTGTATGGGGCAACGAGTCACAAAAATAAGTTAATCACTACCCTGTTTTAATTAACTATATCCCCTCCTATAACCAAAATTCTTCAATCATCAACAATCATTTTTTTTTTTACTCCACCTATGCTAAGATTAGAGTCAACCACTAACAATGTAATTATAATTCTCATTGTAATTAGCCATTCAATGATTCTTATTACTATTCTCATTGAAGATTTTGAACCAAGCGCCCTCTAAGATGTTATGAAACAGCAACGAACTACAGATCAGTCAACAAGAAAATAAAAACTAATCAGAACAGAAACAATTTCAAGCTTAAAAATAATAATATCTTCAATAAGTGAAATCTTATACCCTCCTAAGGTCCTACCTATTTCTCGATCTGGAGTCAGCACACGTTTGGGGGACAATAAGTCAGACGGAAACTCGCCTTCAGTTGCATTTGGAGTCAAAATTGTAGTTGAGTACCTTCGAAGCATATCAAAAGACATCTGGCACAGATGAACATTATCCAGGATTCAATTACAACAGAGAAGCAAAAACGGAAACTACAACAGGGCAATACAAAATCCACTGATTGTATCAAAAGCACATAAATGAAAAAAAGTTGTATGACAATGTGTTCCACATAAAAACATACCTTTCTAGATACAGAAGGCGCCAATGAAGGCAAGCTATTCCCACAACAGTAACCATTGAACGCTGTTTCAAAAATTCAGGAATTACAAACCCCATATAATATAATTTCCCAATAGTAAAACCAACATATTGATTTACAAGGAGCATAAAGAAGCAGCGAGCTCAATGGCAAAAGATAATTATAATCATTTCTTTTAAAAAGAAAACAGAGTTTCTGGCATACCATTAAGAGGCGAAGCTTGTCCAATTGAAAATTTGGAGGAACTGATAGCACGAAATACTCTTCTTGAAATTAACAACGCCATTGTAAATGTTCAAAAACCTCAAATGATATCCACCATCTACAGAAAAGTAGCATCACATAACACAGTTTAGTTAAATTTTCATCTGACTTCATACATTTGGTAATTACAGTCTTTGCATCCTTCAAAAGGGTTTCGGTATTTTATTGGAGGGAGTGCAGATTGATTTCAAAACATAAATACCACGATCAGATGCAAGTAGTCGGATTTCCGGCGAACTCCGCCGGTTACCTAGCTTCTAGCAGCCGGAAATTGACAAAAAAACGAGCAAACGCAGGACTGACCTTCAAGTTGTCACACACTTCTTGCTAATCTGAACATTCATGCCCTGAGTTTTGTGTAACGACTGATGAGCGGATGGGCTTCACAAGAATACTTTGGGCCAAGCCCATAATTTAAAGGGTACGGCTATCTGCACCCCCGTCTTTGGTAACCGTACTCCCCGATTGATGACTCCCTTCCAAATCCCAATTAAGTTAAGAGAATGTTAGATAAACTTTCCATACATTGTCTAAATTATCCTTTCCCCTACAAAAATTTCTTTACTAAACACACTCCCAAAAATCAGCTGTCTGCCCAATATGTTTTATTGTCAAATAAAAAAATGTTCAATCTAAATTAGAACATCTATTTTTACAAATGTTCAATCTAAATTGGGACGGAGCCAGGGAGTATACGTACGTTAACTTTAGTTGGTTCCTGATTTTTTTTTCGCGCACATGTATTTTTTGACACTGATTCGTCTAAAAATTCTTGGAAGTTTTTTTCTGATAATTAAAAAAAAAAATTGGAGTTTTTTTAAAATTATTTATAAAATCAAAGGAATGAAGATATTATAACATAATAATATAACAATTTTGTGTATACTCCATTAACGTTATAAATTGGAAACTACATTACATCTTATACAAATAAATTATATTCTAATGTACGATATTATTACAAAAAATATATAAACATCATTCGTTTTCCAAATTTGAAAAGATTTATATCTAATATTTTCAATTTTTTAAAATAAAAATAATTCACAATTTTGACAACAATTCCAGATTTAAATCTTACACACGGATATTAACTGATCATGCTCCTTAATTCCTTAAATGGATCACTCATAACCTTACAAATACCTACTCTACAAACCCAAAAAATTACTTCTCTTTTATCAATTTGATTACATATTTTCCTCTCTCTCTCTCTCTCTCACTCATAATATTCTGTAGCTAATTAAGATGGAACCCCACAGAAGCCACTTGTATTGGGAACATGAAGTCTTAACCTCCGTCAGCGGTCAGCAGCCTGTATCACCGTTGACTTCATCTCCATTGAAACTCGTGTTCAGATTATCATGCGAACTCACTACCTTACGTTCGGTAATATCATTACCTGTAGGCCAGAATTCAGCCACAATCGTCGTTTCAGTGCATCAACACCCCACTATTAGCACCACCGTATCCATGACTCTCGGAGACTTTCACAAGTACACAACAGCCTATGACATCATCAAAGAAAGAATCAGAAACTGGCCTATTCCGAGTCGAGATCAAAGCCAGTTTATCTATGCAACGTGGGAGCACGCTCGGGATGCCCTTATATCAATGGACATTACCCATAACTACCTCTATGTTGACATGCAAATGACGGCCACACAAGAACAGGTCTTTGATGTTTCCGGCACTGATCAAGCTCGTATGATCCCAGCCAATGATTCGTCGATAGAATCGTTGGAGACTATGGAGATGGAGTCGGGAAGTTGCTCTGTGTGTATAGAGGAGTTTTCTCAGGGTAGCTGTGAAGGTGTTTCCTTGCCTTGTTCACATGTTTTTCATCAAGATTGTATCAAGAAGTGGCTCAGGGTTAGCCACTTTTGCCCTAATTGCGTTTTGAGATGCCCTGTAATTAATTAATAGTCCTTTGATAAATATACAATTTCAATATATTCTTTCGATTTATTTCATTTGTACCTTAATTAATTTTAAACACTTGAATGAGCTAGTTTAGTTATGATTATTTTTAACATGCTTGACATATAATTATATGATGAATAACATTAGTGTGGTGTTAGATGAGATCCTACCATATGATCGATCGATAGGAACACTGACGGACCCAAAAGATTTTGGTAGGGGTCCGATTAACATTATTATAAAAAAAATATATATACTCATTATTTTCATCAAAATTTCACATTATAAAATTGTCAATACGTCACATTTCATTAAATTAAATTGATCGGATAAGTTGACTTTTGCTATGTTTTGGTACAAGTTAATATTCCCTCCGTCACGTGATAACTTGCACATTTTAACCGATTCACTTTAAAAAACAATTGAATTTAGTGGTGTAGAGTCAAATAAGAAAACGTATTTTGAGTGATTTGATTAGGTGTAAGGAGGATTTAGTAGGGTGTAAAATAGATTTAGTTAAATTTAGGATAAAATGTAGACCTAAAATGAGTGACGATTTTAAAATAAAATGATGTCCGAATATATATTAATTTTGTGGATTATTTTTTTTTATCAGAAGTATGCAAATAATTATAAAATAGAGTATTAATTTTAATATGTGTTAAATTACCAAAATACCCCTAATAAATTTACAAATTTAGTGGGGGGCCCACGGGCCCCCTGGGCATTACTTAGGTCCGTTACTGGATAGGAAGATGTTACTCGGATCTAAAGGTTTAATGGGAAACCAAACAAAATATAGAGTAACAGATCAAGGGGCCGTTGATAAGAATCCAAGAGAAACTTTAGAGTTTTTTTTTTTTTTTTTTTAAAGAAAATTTAATAAGGAGTACTTAGTTATGACATTTAATAATTAATTGTAATGTAGTTCTTGTTTCTTTCCGCACGGTTTGGACTAGAATTTTGTGATGTGTTTGGTTTACCGTGGGAGGTGATAAAATATTACTAATGAGAGAAAAACTATTTACGTCCCGTAATTTTTACCTTTTTTGAAAAACGTCCCGTAATTTTTACTTTTTTTGAAAAACGTCCTAAAATAGTAAAAAATTTAATTTGCGTTCAATAACTTTTTCAATTGCTTAATTTACGTCCAGTTTTAGCTGGAAATCCCCAAATTTAAGTAAATGGAACGTAAATTGAGCAATTAAAGAAGTTATGGGACGTAAATTAAATTTTTAATTAAAATGGAACGTTATGCGAAAAAAATAAAAATATTCAACAAATGTGTACAATTCACTATAAAATTAAGGTAGTTTATGTTATACAATCAAATAAAAAAATAATTCATTTATTCATAAATTAATTATTCATAAATTAACTTATTTTAATATAAAAAAATAATTCATTTATTCATAAATTAATTCATTATTATAAAAATCAATTAACTTAACTAATTCATTATTAGAAAAAATATTAATTTACCTAATTAGAAAAAATTATAATTACAATATAAGTATTATAAATTTATTTATTTATTTTAAAGTAATCAAATAAATATAAAAAATTATCTACACTATTAGCATTAAAAAGTCAATTAATATACTCTACAAATATATAAGAGCGGCAATAAATTAATTAACAAACAACAATCATGTATACTATACTAATATATATATATATATATATATATATATATATATATATATATATTATCCTTTAATTTAATTTTATCTAATTTGCTACTCATACTAATTAATTAATATAGTAATCCAAGAAATATAGCTCATGATTCAAATTTTAGTAGGCTGAGGTTTTACATTATGTTTATGGGTTGGTCTGCTATGGACTCGAGTGCATGTTATGCATCATAGTTCATGTTTCACTTTTCAGTTTACTGACTTACACTTTTTGGTAAATGGTGTTGCACTTTTCAATTATTAAACTGTATAATAATATTTTTAGTAATAATTGAAAAGTGCAACACCATTTACCAAAAAGTGTAAGTCAGTAAAACTGAAAAGTGCAACATGGACTTGAGTGCATGTTAGTGCAACATGGACTTGAGTGCATGTTAGTGCAACATGGACTAGGGTGCATAACATGCACTCAAGTGCATACTAGACTTTACCTATGTTTATTTGGAGATATATTTTATAATATTACAAACAAAATGAGATGTATTTTAATATAACTTGTTTTCAACTTCAGTCAGTTTTTATGCTTTATGAACAGTAACAAAAAAGAGTAGAAAATCGTGAGTATTTAAGAGAAGCACATTGCAATTTATCTAACCTCATGTTTTTGTATAAGAAACCATACCATTGAGTAATAAACAAGTAGGCAAGATACCAAAAAACTACGTTTGTTTTGGAATTTAGCTGGAAATTTGGTTTTTGAAATCCTAAATTATGTGTTTATACAGTAAATTTAATATATTGAGATGTTATTTTATATCAAATCAATATTTATATAGTAAATTTTAGTAGGGTGAAATTTTATTTTATGTCAAATTAAACAGATTCAAGAATTTATTCTCAAGATCGGTACATAGATAATACATAAAATGGGTAATAATCAATGCTTCGATTATTGGAGTATTTTTTTTAAATAGAGACAGAGGTACACGAGAATTTTTAATTTTTTTGTTTTGTTTTTTTGTATAAAAAGCTAGCTACCACCTTGAAAATATACATCGATCCATCTTCTCAGCAGCATATGCAACCATAGATTCCACAACAAAATCCATGTTCACACGGTTTGCCAATGTATCCACCAAGCTTACGCCCGTACCCTCCACGCCCTGCAACGTCGCCATTAGGTTCACTGACTTCCAATTTCGTCACCTGAATGGAAAACACATACAGATAAAAATTTGTATGAGACGATTTTCATCACATGTATATTTTGATTCATAGACTTAATTATGACCTTTCTCATTTCATGTTTTAAAACAAAATAAAGTATAAATTCGTCTTATACATGTGCCCGTCTCATCCAAGATACCTTTTTTTTTTAAAAGCATTCATTTATAAGGCGAAATTAAATACTCTTCTGGTTCCTTAATTATTAAGTGTGTTTTAATAAGTTATAAAAACATTTCATTCTCAATCAATTTTATTGTTTTCCCTACATATTAATATATTGTAGTAGGAAAAAATAAATAAATAAATAAATAACTTCTACATTTTTTTTAAAGATATATGGATGAGGATAAAATGAGAAGAAATAATTAAGAACAAAATTTTAAGATTTTAATAAGGAATGGAGCTAAAGTGTAATAGTATTAAAATAAAATGTTACCTGTGAATTGGACATCTGGTTCTGATCTTTAGCCAATACTTGTGAGGAATTGAAAACCACCATTGCTAAGAAAAGGCAAAGGAGACCCATCAACTTGATGTTGGAACCCATATTCTTTCTAAGTTTTTATTCAGAGATATACTATTAAGATGTGTTTTTCGAATGAAAACGTTGTTGCTTTGCTTCTCTATTTATACATAATTATCCATTGCAAAATGTAAATTATTTTAAGTGATGTAGATATATTTATAATTAATTTAATTGAAATTTTGACTCATCAATTAAAAATCATTTTAAAATTATGGTCAATTACAACAATTATATCATGCTATATTTCTTCTTCAGGAATCCTATTGCATTAATTGTAATTAAATAATTCATCCGTTTCATAAATTTTATTGCATTTCTCATTTTGTATAGAATTAAAGAACATATTTTTTTACACATTTATCCCTCATTAATTTTTTTCATTTTCTTCTTTTTTCTTTTTTTCCACCATTCTTGTGACATTTTAAAAAAAAGGTCATTAATATATTTTTAAAAAAAAGATAATTTAGGGAGATCATTGGTAAAATTAGAAAAAACAATAAACTTTTTGAAACAAAATTTAAGATCAAATGCGACAAATTTTATGAAACAGAGAGAGTACTATTAAGAAATATATTAATGATTTACTCACCCTATTATATTTGTGTTTACCCATTAACTCAATAATTATTATTCCATCCGTCTTAAAAAGATAGTCCATTTTTTTTTACACAAATCAATCCAAATATTTTGGGCACATAAAATTTATTCTTACATTCTTGTTAACCTTATTTAATGTTAATGAACAATATCATTAACTAATTTCAACAATCATTAAATAATACGTATTTTAGATAAAAATATTAAAATAAAAGAAGAGTGGACTATAATTTGAAACAAACTAAATTAAAATGGATAGTGAACTACAAAGTATATTTGTAATATTTAGATAATTTTTTATATTTATTTGATTACTTTAAAATAAATTTATAATACTTATATTGTAATTATAATTTTTTCTAATTAGGTAAGTTAATAATTTTTCTAATAATATGAATTAGGTAAGTTAATTGATTTTTATAATAATGAATTAATTTATGAATAAATGAATTTTTTTTTATTTGATTGTATAACATAAACTACATTAATTTTATAGTGAATTGTGCACATTTGTTGAATATTTTTATCTTTTTCGCATAACGTCCCATTTTAATTAAAAATTTAATATTAATTTACGTCTCATAACTTCTTTAATTGCTCAATTTACGTTCCATTTACTTAAATTTGGGGATTTTCAGCTAAAACTGGACGTAAATTAAGCAATTGAAAAAGTTATGGGACGTAAATTAAAATTTTAACTATTTTGGGACGTTTTTCAAAAAAGGTAAAAGTTACGGGACGTAAATAATTTTTTTCTCTACTAATGATAATAATTTTTAGTATGAGATTAATTACAAGATTTAAGAAATGATCTCACATCTCCTATTTAGGTGTCTTAATTAATTACTAATTTAGTTAATAATTAATTTAGATTAATTAAGGCTAAATAAAATCCACTTATTCACTTTTCAAATCTAACTAAATCTTGCAGCATTTTTTTTTAAAAAATTATGTAAATAGAAAAAATGGAATTTAATTGAATTTATTTTATAAAATGTCATATATCACCATTGAATTTAATTTTATGAAACTAAAATGGAAAAAAATCGATCAACACTCCGCTTAAAGGGTTAATTCTAAATAAATACACCACCTTTAGTCTCAATATCAATTTAATCACCACCTTTACGATTATTGTAAAAAATCTCAACCTTTCATCGTGTTGCAATTAGATACACATTTTTTTTCTCAGGCCATCAATTGATGATGTGGTTTGCCGGAACTTGCCACGTCAAATTACACATATTCTTTTTTATTTTTATTTTATTTTCCACATCAGATTATCACTACAAAATTTGGCTCAGATCGCAAGGGAAATTATCGAGGGAAATAAATCCCTTACAAATGACGAGAGATTTGCCTAGGGATTGAATGGGCAAGGGAAAATACCTAGGGAAGAAAAAATCCTTGCTAAATGTCTAGGGAAACTAAATCCCTTGCCATTCCCGAGAATATTGGCAAGGGAATTTAAATTTGAAAATTTCTGAGGGGGTGGGCCCTTGCGAAGTTTGAAATTAACTGGTCTTTAATGTTTTGTACATAAGTAGTCTTTAAATAAAATTACTAAGTATTATAAAATAAAGGAAACAAAATGAAATTAGTAGAAAAGGTTAAGATAATTACTAGGTTTCCCATAATTCCCGTAACCGCTTATTAATAATACATTTAGAGTATTTTTGGTAATTAATATTCAACATTTTAAAGTAGTTGAAATAAGATAATAAAATATTTATAATATTTGTATTGAAAAAATATAAAATGTAGGTTTGTTACCAATTATCAAATAAGTAATCAAGTCTAAATTAAATAAATTAAGGAAGAAAAATTGGGAATATAACATATATATTAATTGCATTCAAAACATAATTATTGATAACAAAATATTTTATAATATTTGTATTGAAAAAATATAAAATGTATGTGTGTTACCAATTATCAAATAAGAAATCAAGTTTAAATTAAATAAATTAAAGAAAAAAAATGGAAATATAGCACATATATTAATTCCATTTAAAATATAACGAAAATAGCTCCTAGCCCAACGACAAAAAGGGCGCCCATAAGCACATCATTTACATCAGGTCGGGGAATTAAAGGGGTGGCTGAA
The DNA here is from genome assembly GCA_963675135.1 of Galeopsis tetrahit. NCBI lineage: Eukaryota > Viridiplantae > Streptophyta > Magnoliopsida > Lamiales > Lamiaceae > Galeopsis > Galeopsis tetrahit. Next base: position 41,975,913 of record OY776129.1, on the reverse strand, counting down.
ATTATGTGACACCGAAACCCCCCAGATATTTTTTGTTTTTTTTTATTCACTAATTTCCCTTGTTATTGTCTAGGGAAATATTCCCTTGCTATTTCTGAGGGAAGTGTGCCCTTGCTATTTTCGAGGGATTTTCATATTCCCTTGCTACTAAATTGCCGAGGAACATTTTGTCGAGGGAAGTGGGCCCTTGCTAATTCCCTTGCTAAATGTATTGACAAGCGTTTTTCCCTTTCTAAATCCCTTGCTATTGGGAGTGAATTTTGTAGTGTATATTTTATATAAATAAAAATAAAATTTTATAAAAATAAAAATAAAACTTGTTTTTTTTATTCACTAATTTCCCTTGTTATTGTCTAGGGAAATATTCCCTTGCTATTTCCGAGGGAAGTGTGCCCTTGCTATTTCCGAGGGATTTTCATATTCCCTTGCTACTAAATTGCCGAGGAACATTTTGTCCCTTGCTAAATGTATTGGCAAGCGTTTTTCCCTTTCTAAATCCCTTGCTATTGGGAGTGAATTTTGTAGTGTATATTTTATATAAATAAAAATAAAATTTTATAAAAATAAAAATAAAACTTCCGCTCTTTTCGTCTTTTTCAAACTCAATCAGGTTCTTCTTCTCCCCTTCTCAAAATCAATAGAGTTCTTCTTCTGCGTCTTTCTCACTTCAAAAACCTCAATCAAGTTCTTCTATTCTAACCCTAAAAATTATCCTGGTGGTTCATTTCTTAAGGAATTCTTCAATTATTAAATTATTTTGTTCAACTAGTTCGGGAACTCCAATATATATACTTTATGGAAGAGAAAAATATTCTTAAAAAATATTCTAGTAATTAATGTGTTTAACACTAATGATTACTGCAGCAAAAATATTCTGAAAAAATATATTTAGCATATAAAATTCATAGTTAGACCGTCTAATGCACAAAACATTTACAATTGTAGGATATAAGTATCAAGTCACTTCCACTACCCCTCCTTCCACCTCTTAAAAATTGTCGCGGCGTCACCTCCTCTTCAGCAACCAGGCGCCTGAAAGAATGTATATAACAATACAGTTATAAGAAATATACAAATATTTAATAAAATAAGAAACTTACCCTATAACAATACAATTATAAGAAATATACAAATATTTAATAAAATAAGAAACTTACTGTAACACCCCAGAATAAAATAAAATGCATTTGATATTAATTTGAATATATAATTGCAACTATTATTTGAGTTATTAGTTATTCTTTTTGTTGAGGGGTTTTAAATAAAATATTCATATATATGTATAAGATGCTATAGGTTACTCGTTTTTGTATTAAATGTAATTTTAGATTTTAATTATATCAATATATATATATATACGGATTGTCTTGGTATTGAATAATACTTTGAACTTATCAACCCATTTCCCCAAATATCTCAGATTTAGTTGGTACGTTTGCGTGATACTTGATAATTAATTTATCCATAATCCCACTATTTTTGCAACTGAGTCTACTCTCCTCAACCAAATTATACTCGATCATTTTTTTCAAGAAAAACACCAGAGAACTATTCTGCTCTTAGAACTTTCAATTCCTTCGTCTTCCTTATTGTGGTCACGCTTTTCTTTTGGCAAGCAGTCATTCCCTCGATTTGTCGAAACGGTATCACCATTTCTCCTTTATCCTTTTATTAATTCAATTTTTGAAATCTACATACTGCTATGCCGCCTAAGTTTTATTTTCTCATGCTGAGTTACGTTGAGTTTCTATATTAATGAAAGACATTATAAAATTGTTCTTTAAATTGCTTTTGGCTTAGTATTAAAACAAGAGGATAAGGCCCTTAAACTTCTTTGAATAAAATATATTCGTCAATCCAGATTTTTATATGCTTATTTCCACGATTTTTGAAATAAATGTAGGACTTGTTTACTTTGTTAGGTTATAAAAGTTTTTTAAACAAAACACTTGCTAATTTATAAAAGTTTTCGCAATAGAAAATTTATGTTCTTAGTAATGGCAAACTTATGTAATTGCCAAAACCCATGTTATGACTCAAATTTAAATTCATTTGTTTTAAGAGTATATATAGTTTCGGTAAATACTGCTTTCATTTTATTCCAGTTTGTGAGCTAATAACTTAGTATATATAAGTTGCTATATATTTATTAATTAGGAGATAAATAATACTAAGTCATGACATTATAGGTGACGAGGCTTGAAGTTATTTCATTACATCTAGTACGTCCACGACATTCTTTTCAGGTGTGGTTTACTTGTCTCTATTAAATGTTGTGTATGAATGAAGTGATTATATGTTGCATGAGAAATACATGATATTACATGATAAGAAGTGCACGAGAAAGAAAAGAACTCGGGACTGAAAATAGGTCTTTGAGGGGGACCCAGTGGGATTTAAAAGAGATCCTTGGGAAAACCGTGAAATCATAATGAAAAAAAGTGCACACATGACATTATATGAAGTACATGTTTATATGACGTTATTCATTTTATTTGTACATTTGTGTTTAATATTGTCAAGTGACTTCACTGAGCTAGTGGTTTGCTCATACCATACAATTAACACTTTCAGGTTGATGAGCTGATGGCGGGAAGAGGCGATGCATATCATTTATGAACTAGTTTATTTAAATTTCCAGTATTTCAGCATTGAGACATCTTATGAGATAACCAAGTTTGGTACAATTTATATTTGAAGTTAAAATTTATTGTGAGACATTATTTATTTTCTAAGCTTCCGCTAAATTTTATTTAAAATCTATTACCAAATAAATTTGTGAGTCCACTTTCTTGTATTAAAATTCTAGTTCATGCCCTTTATTTTTATATTGTTAAGTATTTCCGCAAAAGTTGCTTTTATGAAAATTGGGGCGTGACACTTACCCTCATATAATAGTGCCAAAGGCTTCGCATATCAATACACTGGTTTGCCATTTTTCTTCAAACGTGACAAACATGTAACATGATATTTTTTTTTGGAAGGAATAACATGACATTTTAAATCACTATATATGTGTAAAAAAAATCAATATAAATGACCATAAACACAATCTTACATACAATTTCTCTGATCTTTTGTTCTCTGATCTTTTGAAGTCTTTTTTGGTTGTGGCCCACTACATTACATACAGAGCAAATTATTTGTATCCCATGTCTTGCCAATTTTGTAGAATTTCTAGAATTTTTCTCAGATCTCTATTCCTCATATTTCTAGAATGTTTAACCTAGTGTACTACCTATAATTTTTTTTTGATTTTTAGAGTTAGAAGAGAATAACTTGGAGTTTGAGCGTGAGAAAGACGTAGAAGAAGAGTTTGAGAAGTTGAGAAAGAATGTTTTATTTTTATTTATATAAAATTTAATCTGATTTGGAAAAAAATAAAAAAGAATATATGTAATCTGACGTGGCAAGCTCCGACAAACCACATCATCCATTGTTGGCCGGAGAAAAAAATGTGTATCTAATTGAAACACGATGAAAGGTTGAGATTTTTTACAATAAATCCATTGTTGGCCGGAGAAAAAAATGTGTATCTAATTGAAACACGATGAAAGGTTGAGATTTTTTACAATAATCGTAAAGGCCGTAATTAAACCGGAGAAAAAAATGTGTATCTAATTGCAACACGATGAAAGGTTGAGATTTTTTACAATAATCGTAAAGGCCGTGATTAAATTGATACTGAGACTAAAGGTGGTGTATTTATTTAAAATTAACCCCCGTTTAAATATAAAACTTGAAAAACATTTTTAAAATATGATTTTTTTTGAAGTAATATAGAGATATTATGAAACTATAAATTTGAAAATTATTTTGATAAAAATTATGAATAGAAAAAATATGAAACAACAAAATTAAATACAAAACTGAATCGATGTGGATTTCTTTAAAAAAATTGTGTGAAATATAAAACTGAAAATTATTTAACAAAAAAAAAGAATAAAAGTACTACAGTCAAATTTTTTACATTTAAATATAAATTGATCGTAAAATCTTTAAATAAATCGATTTGTACGTATTTAATGATATTTACTCAAAACTTTTGTTTAATATAAATGTTAAACCGAATATAAAAGATTTTAATGAGAAAATTATTTAATTATATTTCAATAAAATTTTTAAAAAAATATTAACTTGGAGTATATTTTTTAAATACTTTTATATATTCTATTTTGTATTGATCTGATTATATTTAAATAAAATGTTAAAAATTGTTAAATCATTTAAAAATATTTAATTATATTTAAATAAACTAGTTGTAAAATCTTTTTGACATAGTTTAAGATTTTTGTGAATAACATTATTTAAAATTTTTGAATATAAAAGTATTTTTCTATAATTTGTATAAAAAATAAATTTACGTAAGTTTTTTTTTTTTTAATTTAAATGTTAGAGATTTAGTTAGATTTGGGGAGAAAATAAAGGGATATATATTATTTCTATTAAAATATATGACATTCATCTAATGTACTCCCTTACCGGATGATATATATTTTTTGATCCGACAATTACAAACTCCAATCAAACCAATATCTTGTTCCGGATACTTGTAAACGTAAACGTTAATTTTTAATCAGGGAGCTAGATATATAATTCTAGATCATTCTCAAAATCTTGTACGGATCACTTAAAATCTTACACGGATAAGTCATACGTTCTTATAAATATGTACTCTACAAAGTCAAAAACTATTTTCATATTCATAAGTACGTACATATTGATCTCTCTCTAAGATGGAACCCTGCGGCACTCGCTTGTATTGTGAACCAGCAGAACTCTTAACCATCGTGACCGGTCGGCAGCCAACCCGTTCGACTTCATCTTCAGTCAATCTCGTGTTCAATTTATCATGCAAACTCACTATCTTACGTTCGATATTATCACCCACAACCCTCCTTTCTGTGGATCAACAACCCATGATTAACACCATCGTATCCATGTCTCTCGAACACTTTCAAGCCTACAAAAAAGCCTATGCAATCATCAAACAAAGCATCACAAACTGGCCTATTCCAAATCCAGATCAAGACCAATTTATCCATTCAATGTTGCAGCACGGTCGGGATGCCCTTACGTCAATGGAGACGACACATAACTACGTGTGTGTTAGCATGCACATGACGGTCACACTAGAACAAGTGTTTGATGTTTCTGGTCATGATATTTCGTCGATGGAGATGGAGAAGGAGTCGGAAAGTTGCTCCGTGTGTTTAGAGGAGTCTTCTCAAGGCTGTAGTGAAGGTGTTATTTTGCCGTGTTCACATGTTTTTCATCAAGATTGTATCAAAAAGTGGTTTAGGGTTAGCCACTTTTGCCCTAACTGCCGTTTTGAGATGCCAACGATGTAGATGCATGTATAAAGAAATATTTGAATTATTATATAGCACTTCATTTATTCAATTATAATTAAATACTATTTCTTTCGATTTATTTAATTTGATATCAATTAATACCATAATATTTAATTCTAAAACAAGTAGTAGTGACATCATGTTTCAATCGATCGGAAGCTTCAAATTGGACATGCATATAATATAATGGATATTAAACGGTAATAACTATTAAACTAAATATACTCGATCAATACCAATATAATATTAAAAAAAATCGTAAGGATGTCGGTGCATTGGTTGAGGTGCTTCTAAGAGCATGCAATTTCTTGGAGAGACTCGAGCTCAAGGTATGTATACTGTATACATATACATAGGCCCTGGGACGGATCCAGGAGTTCTGCCAATTAAGATACATCATATGTTAAAATACATAAAATATGTCTTTATTCTATAAAAACTCAAAACGTTTCTATTGCATATAAAAAAAAAAAACTTATAATTGAGACTACAATTCATTTATTTTTTTAAATTTTTTTCTCAATATACACTAATAAACAATTTGTAAGACATTTATCTTTCATTTAATTTCTAATGTCGAAACATAGGAGAATTACAGTAAAATTATGAATAAATCTCTCATACCTTATAATTTACTATAATTATATGAAATACAAAATTAAAATAACAAAATAAAGAATGATAACTTAAAACCTAAGATATTAAAATATTTAGACTTGGACCGAGAGCTGTGATTAAAAGGGTTGGACAGCCCAACTAATAATAAAGTAATTGGCTCAATTAATATATGGAGTATAAAATATATTATTGTAATTTTTAATCGACAATATATATGCACAATGCATATAATGGTAAAAAAATGAGAAATTTTGGGAGGGGCCACGGACACCCCCAACTCCCAAGGTGTGCGTGGTTCCGTCCCTCTACACAGCATTTTCATTTTAGGAGGTGAAATATTCGATTGAACAATTATTTTTGTAGTCGGTGTGGCATTAACATGTGGAAGTTAAACTTGGTGTTAGAGACTGAGTACACGTATATAGTGAGTGATATAAGGTGTCTTCGAAATTGCACAAAGTGAAGCTGTCTGGATACGTGGGAAGGCCGGGGGAGTTGGAATTTGCTGGGTTCATCATTCAACATTCCACTGGTCTCAAAGAATTGATAGTTGAGCCTTGCCGTGCATCTAAACTAATTCGACAGGTCGCAATCAGTAATTTGTGGGAACAACTGAGACCAATAATACCAAACTCAATTTAGTAGTAATTTAATTTTGTAGGCTTTTATTTGGGTTGGAATATGAATAATGCATAATTTTATTGATCAGTTTTGAATTCCAATTGTAAACTCACTAATTGATAGTTTGAGTGTCTATCTTTGAAGTTCAAATTGATAGTTTTACTTTGAATTTCTTAATAACCGAGTTTGTAGACAATACAATACACTAATGCTCGGTTAAGTAAAAATAAAAAAGGGAAAATATCACTTTTGGTCACTGAACTCTACCCCTTTTTCAGGCAATTTTGATGCTGTCGTTAGAAAATCCGTCATTGACTAGCGGAGAAAAAGTTTTGAGCGTTAATTCTTTTTTGACACCATTTCCTCTATTTTAATTTCTAAACCCCCCAATTTCAATTTTTTTTTTTCAATTTTTACTGAATTTATCTTCTTCTTCAATTAATATTGTTGGTGTGTGGCTAAGAAATACAAAATTCAAGAAATTCACAAATATAATGATAACAGAAAAATATGTAGGATATAAAAGAAAGAAGAAAAATAAGTTTATTTTAGAGAGTTCTTTACAATTAATCTTCACCACAAATGTTAGTAAATGATCATGCCCTAATAATTATAAAGGGGAAATGAATTCTAATAGTTAACTACTTCGAAATAAGTTTATATTCTCAATCATTATACAAATTCAATATGAAAATTAGTAATTGAAATATGGTTCAAAACATTCTGAAAAACAGAGGACAAGCATCAATACAAAATAATCTACGTATCCCCTTACATAATGCTTAACGACCCTCTACCATCTTACCACCGTGAAAAACTTTTAATGTAAAAATGGTTGGTTCATTGCATCTACATGTAAAAGAAGTATTAGGGGTGCAAATACATTCTTGTTTATCTTACCACCGTGAAAAACTTTTATATATCTCTCTATTTTCAATCACATCACTTGTAATATATGTACTACGGAGTACTCCATTATTTAATAATTTTCTTAATCTATAAGTCCGAAAGTAACCGAAAACTTATAAACGGACGAATGAAGTAATTTACGTGGTAGCAAAGTGTAAGTTTATGGTCCATTTTGCATATAGATTATTAAAACTCGTGAATTTTAAATTCCTAATTAATAGTTCTAGAATTCTACAATATATATTAAAATTTGCTTTCTATCTAAACTATTAAAATCAATGTACATTAAAAAAAAACAATCATCATTACTCTCTAAATTAAAGCATTATTCATTATCTAACTTAACTACAAAGTGGATCATAGAGAAATAAAGAACATGACAAAGTTATGGGCAACAAAGCAGGCAGTCAGTATTCCAATAATTTTGCATGGCAACGGAAATTTCTTAACTGGACGGTGAGATTGGTCTCGAGATTAGTCGATCCTTGAACTGAATGCCGAAACTTAAAAAAAAAAAAAAAAAGTCTAGTTTTGCATGGCATAGAAGTAAATACCCAATTCTATCATTTGGTTTTGATCGACGGGTTGAGAGAGATTCCTATTTTTTAGCAATTGCCATTCTCTTTAGCATGCCAAATACATCCATTTAACTTGTTATTATTACTATAGTAATTATTTGTATATTTTTTTTAATTGAAATGTTTGTAAACTTTCAATATGTAAATATTTTATATTATTTTATTTTTAAAATTGTCACTTTTTTTATTTTACATTTTACTTTACACTCACTAAATCACATAAAACACATTTTTTTTATTGGACCTCACCAACCACTAAATTCTATTTTCTTAAAAATTGTGTCGATTAAACCGTGCAAGTAATTTTGGAAAGAATGAAGTATTTTTTTGTCATATTATTATTTAAACATTTGTCAAAAACATTCGTCTAGATCTCATTTTTAATTAAACATTTGCTTATTCGAAAAAAAAAAAATAGTTCTTTCCTCCTTTAAAAAATCTTTTTCAAATATCTATTATTTATATCACATGCATATAACTTTTTACACATTAATAAAAGATTTCAATTATGGTACATACGTGTTTTGCTTCTTTTATGAGATTTTGGTTAAACAAACAGAGAATTAACTAGATTTAGATGTGATTAGTAAATTCACTACAAGAAACAGGAGGAATAGCGATGAAAATTTTGCGACAAATCTAAATTTCATCGCTAAAATCAATTTTTAGCAACAAAATAAAAAATTTCGTCGCTAAATTCTTAGATTTAATATTTACAACAAAATTTATATATTTCATCGCTATATTAGCAACAAATTGCTTCATTTCGTTGTTAATAATCAAAATAGCAATGAAAATTATATTTCGTCGCTAATATTTTGCAACGAAATAGAAATTTTCGTCGCTAAATTTTTAGATTTAATATTTGCAACAAAATTTATATATTTCATCGCTATATTAGCAACAAATTTCTTCATTTTGTTGTTAATAATCAAAACAACAATGAAAATTATATTTCGTCGCTAATATTTTGCGATGAAATAGAAATTTTCGTGACTAATTTCTTGAAATTAATTTTTGCAACAAAATTTATATATTTCATCGCTATATTAGCAACAATTTGCTTCATTTTGTTGTTAATAATCAGAACAACAATGAAAATTATATTTCATCGCCAATATTTTGCGATGAAATGGAAATTTTCGTGGCTAATTACTTGAAATTAATTTTTGCAACAAAATTTATATATTTCATCGCTATATTAGCAACAAATTGCTTCATTTTGTTGTTAATAATCAAAACATCAATGAAAATTATATTTTGTTGCTAATATTTTGCGATGAAATAAAGAAATTCGTGGCTAATTTATTGAAATTAATTTTTGCAACAAAATTTATATATTTCGTCGCTATATTAGCAACAAATTGCTTCATTTTGTTGTTAATAATCAGAACAACAATGAAAATTATATTTCGTCACTAATATTTTGCGATGAAATAGAAATTTTCGTAGCTAATTTATTGAAATTAATTTTTGCGATGAAATTACAATATTTTATCGCTATACTAGCAACAAATTACTTCATTTTGTTGTTAATAATCAGAAAAACAATGAAAATTATATTTCGTCGCTAATATTTTAGCGACAAAGTTGAAATTTGTATGACTAATTTTGTGGATTTAATATTTGCGAGAAAATTAAAATATTTCATCACCTTATTAGCAAAATAATATTTTATTGTTAATAATCAGAACAATAATAAAAATTATATTTCGTCTCTAATATTTTAGTGATGAAATATAAATTTTCATGTTTAATTCTCGTGAATTAAAAATGGTTGTCGTTTAGACATAATAAAGGAAAAAAGTTTGAGTTCATGCACGGTGTGAAACAATAGAGACGAATCTAACACTATCATGTTTGAAATAATAGGATCAATATAATTTCATTTACACTCATTAATTTGACATATTAAGTTTTTTGTTTGATTTATTTTGGGGTATAATTTCTTTATTTCATTATATATAATTTGTTTTATATTTTTCTATTTTTCTGTTTTCTTGATTTCATTAATTATTTGTTGTTGTTTTTACTGAGCATGAGGGAAGAGTACTACTTCAACTATGCATATTAAATCTAGAAAATCGGTTTAAATGTTTAATAATTCTCCAAAATTTTGTGTCTTATATAAATCAGTTTGAATGTTTATAAAAATATTTATAAATATGAAGATGCATATAAAACTGGACATAAAGATGAGATGATGATGAATGGATGTAATATTTATTATTTTTTTGGAATTGTTAAAGTAACATTGATTTTTTACAATTGAAATTGTTTTAAAAATTACAATATATATATATATATATATATAATTGTTACAAGTTCAAAAATTAATCAATTAATATATGTGAAATAAATTAATTAAATGAGTAAAATTAACTAAACTAGTAACAATTGAATACATATATAATTAATATTAAAAACTGAACTAAAGAGTTGTCTGCTCGAGTGGTGGGCACCCAGCTATGGATGCCCATCCACCCGGGATCGATTCCCACAAAGACCAAATAAATAGTCATTTAAATAAAATGGGAAATGGTATGCGGGTTGGGTGCCGGTGTTGGTCGGTTTGGGTCGGGTTGGGTTGGGTGTGGGTCGGTTGGGTCGGGTTGGTCGAGTGTGGAAGTGGGTTTAGAGAAACAATTTGAAAATCGGATATCCATAGCCAAATATTAGCGACAAAAAATATGGGTTTCATCGCTAACATTTGCAACGAATTTAAAATATTTATCGCAAAAAATTAGTAACGAAGTGAGAAGCTATTATTTTAGACACGAAATTTTTTTGTCGCTAATTCTAATATTTTCGTCGCTAATGTGAGTTAGCGATGAAATAATTTTGTCGCAGGATTTGTTGCTATACACTCGTCGCTAACGTGTTTGCGACAAATGTTTGATTTTCCTCGCAAAATTTTGCGATGAAATTCATATTTTCGTCGCTAATATTTTGCGATGAAACTCAAATTTTCATCGCTAATATTTGCGACAAAATTAATTTTTTTTGTCACAAACACGTTAGCGACGGGTGTATAGCAACAAATCCTGCGACAAATTTATTTCATCGCTAACTCACGTTAGCGACGAAAATATTAGAATTAGCGACAATTTTTTTCGCGGCTAAATTGCAGTTTTCTTGTAGTGATTGGACACGTGTCATTAATTCAAAGCATGGAATAGTAGATGAAACATGGAGGTGGCCGAACAGGGAATCCGAGCCGCAAATTAGAGGTATGTGAACCTTGTATACCATACACCACCGCTAGTGTTATCTGATAATAATTGCCAAATTATATGCAACACAGGTCAAGAAGATGATACTTCATGTTGTTCATCAAACTATTGAAGATCTTGAGTAGGAACAAGAATCCCCGGTTCGGAACCGTGAACCGAATTTTTGTACGAAATTTACTTTATTTATTCAATTTTTAAATAAACTACCAGAGGAGGAGTTAGATACTCCCGACCTCGAGCTAGGTGCGGTCTTCATGGGCGCTCGTTCATGCCAATTAGGCTAGACGATTTATTCATTCATAAATAGTTTCCTTAATACTCTTTTCGTCTCAAGTTAAATGTTCTATTTTATCATTTATAGAACATATATATGTATGTGAATGAAGAAGATGGAGATGAAAAAAATTTCGTATCAATCGAAATAGAATGGCAGTACAAAGCATTCACAGAGATTCTCACGAGAAATCCGAAATGGTCTGGAATAGTTCGGACGGATGTCGAAATCGATGCACTGTGACAAAAAATCACAAGAAAGATTGAATCGCTCAAGCGTGAAAAGATGCTAAAATCACCTTGTATGTTAGTTGATGATTAATGTTTTATTTTAGTTGAATTCGACGAAGTTTCCGTTACTTTATGTATTGTTTTTTTTATGTACGTATTTATGTTTAAGTTTTAATCAATGAAAAATGTTTTTATTACTCGCCTTTAGGGGTGGGAATGGGCCAGGCTACCCGACAGGGCCTACGGCTCGGCCTTCTAAAGCTCGGCTCGGCTCGGCTTGTTTAATAAACAAGCCAGGCTCAAGCTTTTTTTAAAGTCTTTTTAATTAAATAGGCCGAGCTTGAGCTTTTTCGTAAGCCTTTGAAGCCCAACAGGCCGGCCTATTTAACTCTATTTCTATATGTATAAATATATAATATATAAAAATACAATAAATATATAATATAATATTCAATATATGATGAGATTATCTTGAAGAAATTATATATTTTTTTGTTTTATTTTTCTTTGTAATAGTTAAAAATAATTGATATGAATATTTGCATTTGAGTATAATTTTATGGATCTTTTGATTAATTTTTTATTGTTCTTATTTCTTCATTTTGAAATTTAAAAAGTTAGTTTTTATAATTTAATGGTAATACAAGTGTGGTAAAAATTAATTTTGAATAACATTAAAGAGGTCTTTAAAAGGCTTTCGGGCCAGGCCTAGGCTCTAAAAAAAACCTATAATAGGCTACAGGCCAGGCTTGGGCCCAAATATTATATACCAGGCCCAAGCTTTTTTCCTTAAGGCCTGGCCCGGCCTGGCCTATTCCCACCCCTACTCGCCTTGCCTCAATTCTTGTTGAGAATATGTTCTGTTCAGTTGGTTTAGTTGTTTCAATCTTAATATTTCAATTTTCTTTTTTTAAATACAATCTTCTCTCAATTGAGTTCATTGGTGAAGACTATATATAGAAATACATTTCCCTTTTCTAGCTTGATTATTCAACAACCTAATCAGCCTTGATTTAATTCTGATTAATTTTATAAAATTTATAATTATTCCATTAATTTTATAAAATTTATGCCATTAATTAAATTGTGAAATTTTATTTATATAATAAGTTGAACAATAAATGAGTTTATTTGGCAGAGAGAATGACAATTGTCGAAAAATTTGAAATCTCTCAAAACCAAATGATATAAACTCTTCAATTCTTTGTCATGACCATTAACAAAAGTAGTATTCCCTCGATAAAAAACAATAATCACAAAAATAACCAATTGAAAACTATTTTGATATTAACTACTTTGTTGTCCATAACTTTGTCCTTTTCTTGACAATTATTAATTTAATAAACTATTTATAAAATAAAAAGTTTGACAACCTTTTTCTCGGGGCAGAAAATAATACTCCCCGTCCCACAATAATTTTCATATTTTTCTTTTTAAAACGTTTCACAAAAACTTTCACCTTCTAAAAATAAAAAACATTTTATAAACTCCACATTTACGGTATACTCAATTTTATACAAATAACATTACTTTTTCTCTACAATACACAAAATTCAACTCATTTATTTACTTTATAAATAAAGGTCTGTACAATTAAACTCCAAGCATTATTTCACTTTCTTAATGTGTCTATAAAAATTATTACTCCATCCGTTAACCAAAGTGCTCATTTCTTTTTCTGGGTCTACAAAAAATGTGTTTATTCTATTTAAATAGTTAATTTTTGAATATTTTTTCTACTTTACTAACAAGATTGAGTATCTACCAACTATATTTTATACTCATTATATTAAATATATTCTTTATAATTAAAATATAATTTTTTTAAAAACATATATAAAAAAACTGAGCACACTTTTGGTGGACAGAGGGAGTATGAGATTGAGGGTGTAGTAAAATAATTTTACCTTTACACTAGATTACATAGATATAGTCATATAGATATTCTCGTGTGTACGAATGTGTGCCGTTTCACCTCTCTTTATTGAGTTGGTCTCTTGTGCACAGTGTGCATTGTGCACACTAATGTACAAATCAACCCTCTATATATTAATAAAAGTAAATACATAATCAATTAACTATCGTCCTTTTGGTTACAAGCAGTATTTGTGGACATGAGGTTACAGGTTTGAATCCTTTTACTTAAAAAACAAATTTTCGTATTTTCTGTTTTTCCAGGTTTCTGTTTTTTTTTTTTTTTTTCTTCTGTTTTTCCAAGTTTCTATTATTTTTTTTTTTAAATACAAATTTTCTACTGTATTTTCTGTTTTTCCATGTTTCTGTTTTTTTTTCTTCTGTTTTTCCAAGTTTATATATATTTTTTTTAAATACAAATTTTCTACTGTATTCAATAATAGTTTTTTTTTTTTTTTGATCGGTAAAAGTTATATTATTATTATTGGGTATAAGGGATACCCGAGAAAATCATTGTACAGGGTACATCATAAAAAACAGTAAAAGTCTTACACTACACAGATTTCATCTCATACACTGAATTGGGTCCAACACCCATGTCCTGAAGGAAAGGTTGTTCCGGTTAGGGTATTTGATCGTGAACCAGCTCCATATTCTTGCTCTCATTTCCTCCTTGACTTTTGTGATCGAGAAGGTTTCGTTCTTGAAGAGTACTGCATTTCTCCATTTCCATATCAGCCAAGCCACACAGAGCCATATACATGTAGCAATCTTTTTTCCATTTCTACACCTCAATATACCCCCAAATCCTAGGAAGTTGTCCAGAATATTTGACGGAAGTGCTGACGGGGATTTGAGCCACGACAGACATTCCATCCAGACTTGGTATGTTTGGGGGCATTCCAGAAAAATGTGTCTTTCGGTTTCCTCACTGTTGCCACAGAGTACGCACCTTAAGTCATCGTTCTGATTGAGGATGTTTCTTCTTCTGAGGTTGGACCTAGTCGGTAATCTGCCCCATAGGAGCCTCCATGCATGGGCCTTGACTTTCGATGGTGCAAAGTTCTTCCAGATGATCTTGAATCCTTGCATCAGCTTGTCTTCTGGTTGGGTATCTTGGTTTTGGTTGAATAATGTTGAGTACGTCTCTTTTGTGGAGATCTCCCCTGTCTTCGATGCTTTCCATTTCCATGAATCTTCAGTTCCTGCTTTTAGTTTGAACCTGTCCATCACAGATAAGAGATCATTAAGATATATTTGTTCCCTATCGAAAAGTGACCTTCTCCATCTCCAAGTCCACCTCCACGTATTCCCTTCCCAAACTCCCATTTCCCCTACAGTTTTCCCTTTGTCTAAACTAACTAAGTATAATCTCTTGAATCTATCCTTAAGCGTACCTTCCCCAGTCCAGTTTTCCTCCCAAAAGAATGACTTTTTCCCATCCCCTAAGACCTTAGTCAAATTCCCAAGAAACCAACCCCCCTCACTCACACCTATCACTTTTAGAACATCCCTCCACCATAGAGACACCCTCCCCTCCCTACCTGTTGGGAAGAGGCCGAAGCCATCTCCCCAGGCTACCCCATATCTAGACCGTAGAACCCTCACCCACAGACTATCCCTCTCATTTATAAATTTCCATCCCCATTTCCCCAATAATGTTTCATTGAAGACCCTAATATCTCTTACCCCTAGTCCTCCTAAATTTTTCATGTTACATATTCTTTTCCAGTCGATCCATGCCACTTTCTTACCACTGCTCCCACCCCCCCCCAAAGAAAATTACGTTGTAAGCTCACAATCTCACTCAAGGTTTTCTTTGGTATACGGTAGAAAGACAGATAGTATGTCGGAAGAGAAGAGATAACCGAGTTCAATAGCGTGATCCTGCCACCCATCGAGATCTTCTTGTCGTCCCATCGTGCTAGTCTGTTTCTTATTTTCTCCACTATCGGGGCCCACTCCAGTGTTTTCCTGTGATTTGATCCCACTTTCATTCCTAGGTATGTGAAGGGAATGGTGTCTTCTTTGCAGCCCAGGATTTCTGCCATTTCACTGAGAGTGTCATCTTCCACGTTTACCCCAATCATCGAGCACTTGTTGAAATTGATTTTCAAACCGGACATCAGTTCCATGTTCCTCAGCACCCGTCGCATAACCCAGGCTTCAGTAACAAAATTACCACTTTTCAATAATAATAGTTAAGACTTTTCAGTTATAAAATTACCACTTTTCAATAATAATAGTTACGACTTTTCAGTAATAAAATTACCACTTTTCAATAATAATAGTTACCACTTTTCAATAACAAAATTACCACTTTTCAATAATAATAGTTAATTTTTCAATAACCAAACCAACTCATCCTTAACCAAGAATTAAATTTACGGAAAAATGAAAATATCTCTCCTATTTTATGAAGTGTTTTCTCCAACGGTATAAAAATAACTATTCCTTCTCCTGCTCCACATATCCCATCTTCTATAACTGCGTCGTCGGTCATTTTTCTCGCCATTGTCATCTTCCATTGAAAACCCTAATTTAACTACCTTAATTAACTCCATCGGTCATTTTTCTCGCCATTGTTATCTTCCATTGAAAACCCTAATTTAACTACCTTAATTAACTCCAGGTACGTATAACTATAATTTTGCATTCAATGTGCTAGATTAATTCTCTCGTTTAGATGGTTTTGATTTGATCGGTGGTTCTCTTTTTCTTAAAAGACATTTATTGTTTTATTGCCCACCATCAATGTCAATTGCAGCTAATATTATTATTATTATTAGCGTCAAATAAGAATAAGCAGAAAAAGAATGGACGATGAAGGAGATATTGGTCTTCATCTCAGTGTGTTTTCGAGAATGGAGAATAGAAGAAATTAAGAAAGAAAAAGAAAGGAAGAGAAAAAAAAACTGTAAAAAAAAAGCGGTTAAAAATAGGGTGCACCAAATTGGTTTGGTGTGTATGGTGTATATGAGACTTTCCCCTCTTTATTTGCACAACCTACGTTTTCAATTTCATGTCTCTTTAATTTACTTACCATACCATACACACTATTCCTTCTTCCAGGAAAACCGGCAACACTTCCACGGCGGCGCCTCCACTAGAGCGGTGGCGGCAACTTCAAACGGCGACTTAGTAAGTTCTATTTAGTTTTAATAGAAATGTGTTGTCGTTCCGTATAAGATGTGCTAGTGATTCCAAATTCCGTTGTTTAAATAATATGATAGTATCATATTATTTAAAAACCGGAATTTGAAATTACTAGCAAAAGTTATACACTATCATATTATTTAAAAATCGGAATTTGAAATTACTAGCAAAAGTTATACGGAACGACACCGTGTTTTTATTAAAACTAAATAGAACTTACGAAACTTTGGAGAGGTGTTCACAAGAAATCGTACGTGGTTGGGAGTGAAGGCCGAAAATATTTCACAGTAACAAAAATTGATGAGAAAAGTTCAATCGCTCATGGATCAATATAATTCTGCTCAAATCACTTTGTATGTTGATTAATGTATTTTTTTTTTTAGTATGTATTTCTGTTTTTTAGTTAATAAAAAGTGTTAAGTCCTTTATTTGAATGGAAAAATGTGGCCGGGAGCATTTTTCCACGGGTGAAGTGTTGCAAATGGGAAGATGAATTGAAATGGGATTGGTCTTTTTTTCCAAGTTCATAATGTTAATTTTCGACTTAATTCCTTTGTATGTTAAATTCCTGCTTATTTGTAATAAAACCCCTAGTTATATGTTGCTGATTTTTTTAAAGATTTTCTCGAAATTGTTTTGTGGTTTAATTTAGAGGTTGTGTTTTTTACATAAGCTCTCAACCTTGTATTTATGCTGTGCTTGCAATGTGTAATTTTATACTACTACATTAAATTAAGCAACGCATAAAGAGCCTGCGATTTTTGTAAAGTTTCTCTTTTCTTTTTTTAGCTTTTGATTAATAAATATAAAATAATATATGTGTTATAAGTGGCGATGACAGAGAAAATAAGATAAGTATAAAATGAAATTTGATAAAATAATAGATAAAATGTAAGTTATGTGATCCAGAGAGAGAAAATAATATATACAAGAGAAATTTATTACGGAACATCCATAAAAGTATATATTGTACTTTCTCTGTTCTGGAATGACTTGCACTGTTTGACTGACACACTTTTTAACAAAATGAGATTTAGTGGTTGGTGATGTAAAATAAAAAAGAGGAGTATTTTAGGTAATTTAGTGAGGTGTAAAGTGAATTTGGAGAGGTATAAACATTTCTCGATTTTTTTCGATATTTTACCGATATTATTCTCGATATTGTTATTGTATATCGATTTTTATCGATATTTTCAATTTTTTTACAAATATCGTGGAAATATCGTTTCTTCCCAATATCGATATCGGTGACCATAAAAAATGGATATATCAAGAATATATAGGAAAAATTTCTGAATATTTTCATCCATGAATGTGATGGAGATGAAGCCGCAATGTTGTTCTTAGACAAGCATGATCGTCTTTTGATCGACAAAGCCCAAGCCCGCATGTTTATTTAATTATTTGGCCCAGTTTTATTAATGTTGCTTATTTACTATTATTAATTTTGGTATGTTTTTGCTGATTAACCCTAGTATATATAGGTTTCTCTAAGTTTGTGGAGACGGGAGTTTTTTTGAAGAATATTGAATAATAGGGTGAATCCCGTTTCGGTGTGTTCTTCCGTAGTATACGTAGTATCAGCGGAATACACACTTTCATTCATCGTTATTCATCGTGTGTTTGTACGTTTCCCTGCATCAGTTGGTATCACGTTGCCGACTCACGATCCTCATCATGCCGCCGCGTCGCCAACCTAATGGAAATGATACCGCACGCTTGGACCAACGACTAGATCAACTCACGCAACAATTGGCACAACTGGGAGAATTATTGCAACAACTCGCCGCTGTTACTTTAGGCGGCGCACCAAATCGTCCGCCGCGTAACAGGGCACCTCGCAACGACGATGGTGGTATGCCTGACGAACACCATCCGGACGATCAGTTGTCATCGGACGATGAGATCACCATCGACAATCCATTTGCTCCAATTGCGGGCCGCGTTAATGGGCGAATTCCAGATCCGAACCGTTGGGAATCAGGTTTAAAGGTGGAACTCCCTGAATTTATTGGCGGCATGGACCCTGATGCCTTTTTGGATTGGTTGACTGCGATTGAAGATGTGCTTGATTATAAGGATGTCCCTGCTGACCGTCGTGTGGCCTTGGTGAGTACCCGACTAAGGGGCCGCGCTGCAACATGGTGGTTGATTCGGGTGGAATTTACACGATTTAGACGCATATTTGAAGCTCATTTGATGTTTATTTCATTGAATTATACATTGAATATGATTGTTTAAGCCGAAATGAGAGAAAGGTTGTGTTTTGTCGATTTTGTAGGAAATACGATGGAATTTGGAGCAAAACACATACCACAAGTGATCGGACCGGAAAGAGGAGTGCACGGTTGGATTCGTCACGAAAAACGGAGTGGATTAGCCAAAGGAATCAAGTCAATCCGACATCCGAGGCGAAAGTTATGCATGGAACGAGAAGGGGAAGAGGAAACTCGGCCGAGTGACTCAACTCGGCCGAATCTGCAACTTTGCACACTACTGCGCACTCGGCCGAGTGAGCCAACTCGGCCGAGTAGGGTTGAATGCGTAGCCCCTGGAATCGGACATCACTCGGCCGAGTAAGGTTACTCGGCCGAATCTGCAAGTTTCACATTTACTGCGCACTCGGCCGAGTGACCCCAACTCGGCCGAGTCTCAGCTGGAAAGAGTTGCTACACGCTTCTTAAGTGTTCCACTCGGCCGAGTGACCCCAACTCGGCCGAGTCACCCAATTTTCGGTGCCAAACTTGTATTTTCTCCATTTTTGAGGGATCAACTTGCAATTATGTCATTCAAACCCTACCCAAACACTATATAAACTCCCTTTCTTGAAATCCAAGCCTTTCACCCCCAAATTCCTCAAATCCACACGTAGATCACACTTTGGAGGGCAACATCTACACACAATCACACATAGCATTAGGTGTTTTTGTTATTTTTGCAATTTCAATTAGAAATTAGCATAGATTAGAGTTACAATTTACAATTCAAGGAAGATTTCCATTGGGCTTTGTAAGTAATTGAAGTTTGTAGCTACATTTCAAGTTTTGAGGTGATATCTCTTTAATTCTCATTTCAATTCAGTAATTCTCTTATTTCTTTCCATTGATTTCTTAATTGTTATGGATTGTGTGAATTCTTGCATTCTAGCCATGGATTTCTACCTTAGAACCATGGGCTAAGTCTTAATTGCCTAGGGTGTTGAAGTTTTGGTGGTCAAGTGGTCTAATTATGGATTAATTGGGGGATTAGCTTAGGATTTGGGTGTATATGTTTCTAGTGTTGTGGTTTTCATGATTCAATTGGTTAATTCACCCTATTAGCTAGCATTCTTAGTTTTGTCGATTTCAACGACCGTATTGGATTGCCTGATTAGAATTATCATAGTAATTAGCTACACCGATCGGGGGTTGATTGCTTAGATCGACGACACTAGGCACTAATCGATTGGAGGTCGTCTAATAGATTAGTGAGAGGACGTCTCATAAACATTAGTAATCGTGTTGAACGTGTTTATGGGACACTATCCTAGGATTTTATGATATTGATTAGACGTCATAATTGCTAATTAATATACGTGTTCACCTAGGCCTCACAAGGGATTGGTCGACACACACGAGTGATAGCCTTTAGCTTACCCCACATCTTAGGTTTTATTTGTGTGATTCACTTCATTAATTAACCACTTAGCCTACAAAATGGATACACCCAAGGCAATACTCTCTCACATTGCACTTTCGAAAGGAAGTTAGATATCTTGTTATTGATTTTGTTCATTTCTTCTTGTTTAGTTCATCTAGTTTAGTACTTGTTTTTAAATTCCCGAATCCAAACAAACAAGCTTAGTTATTACAATAGCATGATAACTTGCAACTTTAGGGATTCATTGACACTCAATTAAGTCCTTGGAACGAAAATATACTTGGGAAAACTTATCCAAAAATACGAACAAGTCAATGGCGCCGCTGCCGGGGATTTAAGCGAGTGTTATTAGTGAAACTTAGAGTTTGTTAAGTGTTATTGATAGTAGCATTTCTTTTTTTTATTTTGTTTTTGTTCATCTTTGTGGGCTTTGACATTTTCCTTTTGTAGGTGCATGATTACAAGATCACGTGGAGGAAACCTTGAACCATTAGACCTTGAGATCGAGGCACACGCAAGAAGAAGGAATCGAAGTAGAAACCGTCAAAGAGTCATAGAAGAACCATTTGAGATGAAAAACATTGAAGAGATGAATCCTCCACCAAATGGAGATGAAGAACTTCAAAGGGAGAATGCCCAAATTGGGAATCAACAAGGAGGTAATCCACTTCAAAACCCTCCACAAAATCTCATTAATCCCAATCCACCATATCCACTCCAAAACAACATTCCATATCAAGGATACAATCCTTATCCTTATCCATCTCCACAACAAGCCTACTATCCACCACCTCCACCTCATCCATATCCACTACATCAACACCCATATCCTCCACCTTACCAATATCCTCCACCTCAACAAATCCAAGAAGAATTCGTTCCTCCTCCTCGACATATAGAAGAACCTCAACGTGTGTACCATGGAAGGCCAATGAGGGAATATTTTGAGCCTCAACCTAGTGAGCATTACGATGGGTTGGCTAGACCAAGGGTGGAGGCAAACAATTTCGAGATTAGTGCCTCTTTATTAAGGATGTTGAGGGAGAGACAATTTGAAGGAAGGACGGAGGAAGGATTTGAGGAAGACCCGAATGAACACCTTGCTCAATTCTTAGAGATGGCCGACACTCTCAAGCAAAATGGAGTGTCGGAAGATGCTAAAAAGATGAGGCTATTTCCATTTACATTGTCGGGGAAAGAAAAAGCTTGGCTACAATCAAGCATTCCCGCCGGAGAAGTGAGGACGTAGGAAGAGTTGAAGAAAAGATTTCTATTGAAGTACTACCCTCCTTCAAAGACCATGGAAGCCAAACAAAAGATCTCTACATTCCAACAAGGTCCAACGGAGGGAATCAAAGAGGCATGGGAAAGGTTTACGAATCTTCTCATAACATGCCCCCATCATGGTTTCCCAATAGAACAAACAACTTGTTGGTTCGTTGGTGGGTTACGATTGGAAGATCAACACCACATTGATGCTTGTGCGGGGGGTTCAATTTGGATGAAATCGGTGGAGGAGATCAATGACATAATAGAGGGGATATCAAGCAATACTTTCAAGATGAGAGTAGACCGTGGAGCACAAAATCGGGTAGCTCAAGTGGATGCTAATGATAGCATAAAAGCAATGATGACTACACTCATTGAAAAGGTGAATGTTTTATCTCAAACAAGAGATACTCATTTATCCTTTGTGCAAGAAGATCCTCAAATGGGACATATGGAAGATGTGCAATACATGGGTCAACAAGGATATCCACAAAATTTTCAAGGGAATCGACAATATCAAGGCCAACCACCATATTAAAATCGTGGTCAAGGATATCAAGCTCCTCCTCAAAACCGATTCCAAGGGCAATCTTCATCATCTCAAGGACAAGGGGGACCATCCCCTCAATACCAAGCAACCTCAAAACACGAATTTTCGGAGGAATGAGAATTTGTCATATTCCAATCCTAAAGGTGTTATTCAATATCCTCCCGGATTTGATCCCGGAGCAAAACTCCCAAGTGGAGAAGGGAAGTCCTCTACGGATGAGCTTCTAGCACTCCTCATGAAGAGAATGGAGGCAAGTGAGAAGAAATCCGAAGCATCCGACTCCATCCTTGCCCAACTCATGAGTAACCAAAAATCTACCGACTCGATGCTTGCCCAACTCATGAGTAATAAAAAAATCAATGGTATTCCAAATGGGACAATTGGCAACTTTCATTGGATCTCAACATATAAAAGGTAAATTGCCCTCAAACACCGAGGTAAACCAACGTGAGCATTGTAATGCTATTACAATTTCAAGTGGTGAACATTATGGAGTTTCTTCAATTGAATTGGAAGAGGGTGAAGTGTTGAAGGCAAAAGAAAGGGAGGAAGAGGAAAAGAAGAGGATAGAAAAAGTTGGAAGTGGAGAGGTTGCTCCAAGAATTCCAAAGTGGAGAATTGCCAAAGATTTGAAAAAGAAGAAGCTTGAGGTACCTTGTGATAAATGGGGGGTGCCCATTACATATGAGCCACTTCCATACCCGGGAAGATACATGAAGAAAATGGATGAGAAGTTTGGGAAGTTTTTGGATATCTTCAAGAAAATCCACATTGATCTTCCACTTTCGGATGCTTTAGAGCAAGTACCTCATTACATGAAGTTTCTAAAGGATGCAATAGCAAACAAGAAGAAACTAGTGGATGATGAGAAGATCAAGTTGACCGAAGAGTGTAGTGCTATCCTTCAACGAACTCCTCCCGAAAAGCTCAAGGATCCGGGTAGTTTCACTCTCCCATGTGAGATTGGTGATGGTCCCATGATGAAAGCTCTTTGTGATTTGGGAGCTAGCATTAATTTGATGCCACTTTCAATCTTCAAGCGTTTGGGACTTGGAGAAGTAGTGCCCACATCAATTACTCTTCAATTAGCGGATCGTTCCATCACCCATCCTAAAGGGATCATTGAAGATGTATTGGTGAAGATTGACAAGTTCATCATTCCGGCCGACTTCGTGGTGTTAGATATGAAAGAAGATGCAAATATCCCATTGATTCTTGGGAGACCGTTTCTTGCCACGGGGGGAGCAAACATCAATTTGAGAAAAGGGGAGGTAACATTGGAGGTGAATGGAGAGAAAGTGATTTTCTCCAAGTATGACTCAATTGAGAGTTCCCCAAGAAAGAATGAATCCCCCTCCATCCAAGAATGTGACATTTATGTGAAAGAGCCATTACCAAAAGACCCATTGAAAGATTCGGGAGATGATAACAAATTGAAGCAAATTCCCAAACTTGAGCAAAACTCAAGTTTGGGGGAGTTTTATAAGGAGTAGAGTTTTGATAAGTTCCTTGAGGGTATTGAAGATGAAGAGGGAAGAAGAAAGAGTGCAAAGGAGAGAAAGATTGAGAAGGGATTTGAAATTGGAGATACGGTGGTATGGGGCACCTTGGGAGTGATGGAAGTCCTTGGAAAGATGAAGCTCAAGGAACGGAAAATGTTGGTCATGAACAAATTGGTCTATGGAGGAGGCATTGCGTTGGAAAGTGAGGAGGATGAAGTGTTCATCACCGATGAGCACAATGTCAAGTACTATCATCCTCCATTCAAAGAAAGGGAAGTATGAACTTGTTAAGTTCCGTCCGGCATAGGACGTTAAACCTAGCGCTAAATGGGAGGCAACCCATTTTTACTTGCTTTATTTCATTTCTTGCTCATTTTATTTGCTTTGTTAGTTTAGTTTGATGTGTTTGTGAGTTTTGATGTTAGTTGAAGAAGCTTGGATCGAATGGACGATTGGTGATCGAAAGTGGAACTTTGTGCTTGAAGAAGGTGTAGCTATAGCAATCGTAAGAGGTACGCCCACTCCAAACTTAGGAATTTCATAACAATTACTAAGTTTGGGGGGTAGTGTAATTTATATTCTTGTTCATAATATTGATTGCTTAGCTACTCTTAGTGTTAATTGTTGGGATAGTGGCCCATGTGTGTAGATTTGTATGGTTAGCACTTGGTGTCAATATCAATGCAACACTATTTTTCCAAACTTTTAATTGCTTTGCAATGAAAAAGTTTGGGGGGGGGGGGGTATGTTCGTTTTTACATTTTCTATTGACACCAATGTGTACTCTTGTGTATGTGTGTAATTTGAGCTTTAATGATCATTGAGACACATTTGATGGTGATTTGTTGTGAATTTGATTCCTTGAATGTGTACATGATTGGAATGAATCATCTTGTTTGTGTTGTTGTCATCTTGTTGCCTATGGATGTTTTGCATGCACAATGAGTTATGTGTGATGGTGATTGATGAATGTTTGAGTCTTGAATGAACCGGTGAGAGTTGAGCTTTGAACCGAGCATTAATCCGGTTTATTTCATTTGTGAGTGAATCAATTCATTGCTTGCTTTTCTAGAACTTGCCCAAGTTCTTGCTTGAGATCATGTTTGTGTGATACTTTGAGATATGATGTAGGCCATCTTTCGTATTACAAGTCACTTAGCCAAATTTTCCCAATAACCAAAGTAATCCTCCGTAGTTAGCCCGTTTGAGCTTGATTTCCCATTTTCTTGGCAACCTACAATGTTTAACCACTTAGCCTTTTGAGCCTTTGATATCCAAATCTAGTGGAGAATAAAAAGAAAGTGGTAAAACATGTGCTTTAGTGCATTTGGTTTGAAGAGAAAAATTGCAAAGTTGTGAAAAGAAAAAAGATGGAAGTGAAAAAAAAAAAAAAAGATATTGAGAGAGAAAAGAGGGACAATGAGCCCCAAGAGCTTAAAAAGAAAGTAAATTGTCTAGAAAATATGAGGAGATGATTGCATTTGAGAAACTTAAATGAGAAGTGAGAATGAAGGGTTGTAATCCTTAAGAGCATGAGCTTGAATTGTTGAAAAACAACTTTCGTTCTCCACTAGGCGAGTCACTTTTTCCATATTCATCTTACCCCGTCCAAAGAGCCAATGTTACGTCCTTGGTTAAGCCCTATTGATCCCATTGTTGAACATGTTTGTGGTGGAAAGATGGTAGAGCTTGGGCAAGCATATGGGAATTGCAATGCATGATTTGATTGATGAGTGCTTATTGTCCTTAATTTGTTTGAGTGTTTGAGAGAAACACTATCTCTAGGGAGTTGAACTTGAACATTTTGATATTGTCATCACCATCACTTGTTGTTGTGTGTTGAGCATGTGTGAGTAATTAGTTGGATCTTCAATATTGAACTTGTGATCATTTTTTAGAATGTATCTTGAGGAAGAAGAATTCATTTCATGTCATTTGATACGTGGGATCTTTCATTGATCATCTAGTTGTAAATTTCACCCTCATGTTGTAATTCTTTCGTTGCTCGAGGACGAGCAACACTTTAAGTTTGGGGGAGTTGATTCGGGTGGAATTTACACGATTTAGATGCATAATTGAAGCTCATTTGATGTTGATTTCATTGAATTATACATTGATAATGATTGTTTAAGCCGAAATGATTTGTCGATTTTGTAGGAAATACTATGGAATTTGGAGCAAAACACATACCACAAGTAATCGGACCGGAAAGAGGAGTGCACGGTTGGATTCGTCTCGAAAAACGGAGTGGATTATCCAAAGGAATCGAGTCAATCCGACATCCGAGGCGAAAGTTATGCATGGAACGAGAAGGGGAAGAGGAAACTCGGCCGAGTGACTCAACTCGGCCGAATCTACAACTTTGCACACTACTGCGCACTCGGCCGAGTGAGCCAACTCGGCCGAGTAAGGTTGAATGCATAGCCCCTGGAATCGGACATCACTCGGCCGAGTAAGGTTACTCGGCCGAATCTGCAAGTTTCACATTTACTGCGCACTCTGCCGAGTGACCCCAACTCGGCCGAGTCTCAGCTGGAAAGAGTTGCTACACGCTTCTTAAGTGTTCCACTCGGCCGAGTGACCCCAACTCGGCCGAGTCACCCAATTTTCGGTGCCAAACTTGTATTTTCTCCATTTTTGAGGGATCAACTTGCAATTATGCCATTCAAACCCAACCCAAACACTATATAAACTCCCTTTCTTGAAATCCAAGCCTTTCACCCCCAAATTCCTCAAATCCACACATAGATCACACTTTGGAGGGCAACATCTACACACAATCACACATAGCATTAGGTGTTTTTGTTCTTTTTGCAATTTCAATTGGAAATTAGCATAGATTAGAGTTACAATTTACAATTCAAGGAAGATTTCCATTGGGCTTTGTAAGTAATTGAAGTTTGTAGCTACATTTCAAGTTTTGAGGTGATATCTCTTTAATTCTCATTTCAATTTAGTAATTCTCTTATTTCTTTCCATTGATTTCTTAATTGTTATGGATTGTGTGAATTCTTGCATTCTAGCCATGGATTTCTACCTTAGAACCATGGGCTAAGTCTTAATTGCCTAGGGTGTTGAAGTTTTGGTGGTCAAGTGGTCTAATTATGGATTAATTGGGGGATTAGCTTAGGATTTGGGTGTATAGGTTTCTAGTGTTGTGGTTTTCATGATTCAATTGGTTAATTCACCCTATTAGCTAGCATTCTTAGTTTTGTCGATTTCAACGACCGTATTGGATTGCCTTATTAAGAATGTTCGTATGAGCTTAGATTAATTGATTAGAATTATCATAGTAATTAGCTACACCGACCGGGGGTTGATTGCTTAGATCGACGACACTAGGCACTAATCGATTGGAGGTCGTCTAATAGATTAGTAAGAGGACGTCTCATAAACATTAGTAACCGTGTTGAGCGTGTTTATGGGACACTGTCCTAGGATTTTATGATATTGATTAGACGTCATAATTGCTAATTAATATACGTGTTCACCTAGGCCTCACAAGGGATTGGTCGACACACACGAGTGATAGCCTTTAGCTTACCCCACATCTTAGGTTTGATTTGTGTGATTCACTTCATTAATTAACCAATTAGCCTACAAAATGGATACACCCAAGGCAATACTCTCTCACCTTGCACTTTCGAAAGGAAGTTAGATATCTTGTTATTGCTTTTGTTCATTTCTTCTTGTTTAGTTCATCTAGTTTAGTACTTGTTTTTAAATTCCCGAATCCAAACAAACAAGCTTAGTTATTACAATAGCATGATAACTTGCAACTTTAGGGATTCATTGACACTCAATTAAGTCCTTGGAACGAAAATATACTTGGGAAAACTTATCCAAAAATACGAACAAGTCAGTGGTCCCAATTAAAAAGTGTTCGGCTTCGCCAAGGCAAATCCAAGATTGCTACCTGGGATAAATTCACGAAGCACCTTCGTGCTGCCTTCCTTGAAGAGTTTGCGGCAAGGTTCTCCGTCAGTGGATGAGTATATTGAAGAGTTTTACTGCCTACTTGCTCGTATTGATTTAACAGAGACGGTGGATCAGTTGGTCGCCCGTTACATTGGTGGGCTTCGGGTTAATTTTCAGGATGTGTTGAACATGGTAGCGCCGTTGTCGGTTTCAGAGGCTCATCAGCGAGCCTTACTCTTTGAAACACAATTGCAACGCCGTCCGACGGGTCCATTTACTCCCTCGTCTAGCCGTCCACCGCTGCCCTTGAATTCCCCTGTCTCCCGCCCGCTTGGTGACAGACCGACACATCCTACCCAGCCTACTCATTCGGGAGCAACTCCACCAACTGGGACCTTTGCCCGTCCAGGCCAGTGCTTTTCTTGTGGCGAGACAGGACATTTGCGTGCTAATTGCCCCAGACGTGGCGCATGGGGGTTATTACTTGATGATGTAGAGGACGAACAATTCCCATGCTATGAAAATCCTATTTATGATGAGGATCCTGATCAACCCCTTCATGCGGAGGTACTTACGGGTGACACTGGTTCGGCATTGGTTGTGCGTCGTGCTTGCTTAACTCCTCGGCAACCCGATGATGCGGTCCAGCGTAACATGATATTTCAGTCCACATGCACTATATTGGGCAAGGTATGTACCTTCATTATTGATTCGGGTGCGTGTGAGAATGTCATTGCTTTTGTGGTTGTCAATAAATTATCGTTGGTTTCGGAACGTCACCCTTCTCCATATAATTTATCTTGGCTTGAGCGTTCTAATAAAATTACTGTTGACCGTCGAGTTTTAGTGTCATTTTCTATTGGAGCTACTTATACAGATAAGGTGTGGTGCGATGTGGTTTCCATGGACGCGTGCCATTTATTGTTGGGCCTCCCGTGGCAATTCGATCGGGATGTTATTCATAATGGTCGCCTAAACTCTTATGACTTTGTATTTTCTGGGGTGAAGTTCACACTGCTGCCATCTGTGCCTAAGTCTTTTCCTGTGCCTCATGATAATTCTGTCCTTTTCCTCTCACTTGGTGATTTTGAGCGTGAGATGCATGCTGCTGATGAAGTGTATATTCTGCTTGCACATGATTTGATTTCAAATGCATATGTCCCTCCTAATATTCTAGCATTGGTTGATGAATTTTCTGATGTGTTCCCTACCGAGCTACCAGATTCTTTACCACTGCTTCGGGATATTCAACATCAAATTGAGCCCGGTTGAACATGAGGAGCTTCGTCGACAGGTCGAGGATTTGCTACGGAAAGGGCACGTCCGTCAAAGCTTGAGCCCTTGTGCGGTGCCCGCTCTCCTCATTCCTAAAAAGGATGGACAGTGGCGCATGTGTGTGGATAGTAGGGCAATCAATAAAATTACAATCCGGTATCGTTTTCCTATCCCACAGTTGGATGATTTGTTGGACCAATTGTGTGGCTCGTTGATATTTAGTAAATTGGACTTACGGAGTGGTTACCACCAGATTCGAATTCGTCCGGGGGACGAATGGAAGACGGCGTCTAAGACGCGAGAGGGTCTTTTTGAATGGCTTGTTATGCCATTTGGCTTATCAAATGCGCCAAGTACTTTCATGCGTGTTATGAATCAGTCACTACGCCCTTTGATTGGCTCTTGTGTTGTTGTCTATTTCAATGATATTTTGGTGTATAGCAAGACGATCGAGTTGCATATTGAGCACCTTCGTGCAGTTTTCCTGATTTTACGGGCTGAAAAGTTTTTTGCGTCGCCGTCTAAGTGCAGTTTCTTTACGGATTCAGTGCTATTTTTGGGGTACCGTATTTCTCCATCGGGTATTGGGGTGGATGACACTAAAATTGCAGCAATTCGAGATTGGCCTACTCCAACCACTATAACTGAGGCACGTAGTTTTCATGGGTTAGCCTCTTTCTACCGGCGATTCATCCCACATTTTAGCGGCATCATGGCACCTATAACAAACACTATGCATGGCAAGACTTTTATTGTGATGCCTCGAAGTTGGGAATTGGAGCAGTGCTTAGCCAAGGTAGCCGTCCCGTAGCATATTTCAGTGAAAAAATCTCGGGTTCTCGGTCACGTTATAGCACCTACGATATTGAGTTTTATGCAGTCGTACAAGCAATTCGTCATTGGCGTCACTATCTCTTTCAACGAGAATTTATTCTTTACACCGATCATGAGGCTCTTAAACACCTTTCAACGCAAGATAACTTGTTGGCACGTCATGCTAAGTGGTCGTCATTTTTACAGCAGTTTACGTTTGTCATTAAGCATCAATCGGGTGCTACAAATCGTGTGGCAGATGCTTTGAGTAGAAGGGTTTGTCTAATTTCTGAGATGCATATTGCAGTGCCTGGTTTCAAGGATTTTACTACCCTATACGCAGTTGATCCTTTCTTCGCGCCCATTGTGCAACGCCTTGCTCACGGTCTTGATTCGGTGTATACTCTTGTTGAGGATTTTCTGTTTAGGGGTTTACAATTGTGTATCCCTGAAAGCAGTTTGCGTGCACTACTTATTGCTGAGGTGCATCGCTCAGGACATGCTGGTCGAGACAGGTCTGTGGAGATGCTTCTTCGTCGTTACTTCTGGCCATCTGCTCGTCGGGAAATGGTTCGTTATGTGGAACGTTGCAGGGTGTGTCAGGTTTCTAAGGGGACAGCTTCTAACGCCGGTTTATATCGCGCCTTACCAGTGCCATCACTCCCTTGGACCGCTGTGAGTATGGATTTTGTTCTTGGGTTGCCACGCACTCAGCGTGGGAATGACTCTATTTTCGTGGTGGTCGACCGTTTTTCGAAGATGGTCCATTTCATTCCGTGTAAACGAACTTCTGATGCGCTGCATGTGGCTCAATTATTTTTTTCGAGAGGTGTATCGTATCCACGGTCTGCCCCTCTCTATTGTGTCTGATCGGGATACCAGGTTCTTAAGCCATTTTTGGCGTTCTCTTTGGCGCATGGTGCAAACAAAACTCCACTTTAGTAGTGCCTATCATCCAAAAATGGACGGCCAAACCGAAGTGGTGAACCGTTCTTTGGGCAACTTACTTTGTTGCTTAGTTGGGGATAATATTAAGTCATGGGACATGAAATTACCACAAGCAGAATTTTCACATAATATTGTTGTTAACAGGAGTACTGGTTTTTGTCCATTTCAGGTGGTGTATGCGACTATACCTTGGGCACCGGTCGATGTCTTTAGTGCTCCTGCTGCACGTCCCCTTGATAAAAAGGCTGAAGAGTTGATCGTGGACTTGCAGCTAATTCATGAGGCAACTAAGACCCATTTGGAGGCTGCTAATTCAAAATATAAGCAGCATGTTGATGCCCGTCGGCGCGACGTTCAATTCGACGTGGGAGACTTTGTGTGGGCCGTTCTTACGAGGGATCGCATTGCGGCACATGAATACAATAAATTGGTGTCCCGGAAGATTGGCCCTCTTAAGATAGTGGAGAAGATAAACCCCAACGCCTACCGTTTGCGCCTTCCCAGCCATGTTCGTACGTCCGACGTTTTTAACGTCAAACATTTGGTTCCGTTTGCTGGGGATAACTCATCTAGAGATGAAGCCGATTCCGATTCGAGGGCGAATCGTTTCGAGGAAGGGAAGAATGATGGAGATGAAGCCGCGATGTTGTTCTTAGACAAGCATGATCGTCTTTTGATCGACAAAGCCCAAGCCCGCATGTTTATTTAATTATTTGGCCCACTTTTATTAATGTTGCTTATTTACTGTTATTAATTTTGGTATGTTTTTGCTGATTAAACCTAGTATATATAGGTTTCTCTAAGTTTGTGGAGACGAGAGTTTTTTTGAAGAATATTGAATAATAGGGTGAATCCCGTTTCGGTGTGTTCTTCCGTAGTATACGTAGTATCCGCGGAATACACAGTTTCATTCATCGTTATTCATCGTGTGTTTGTACGTTTCCCTGCATCAGAATGTAAAAGTGATCAAAAAGTTTGTGAGTGAATCAGGTATTGGCAAAGAGGAACATGGGGAAGTCACAAGAAAGTAAATATGACATGATATTACGATGAGTAGAATGTGACTAATATTGTGAGAAACAAAGAAAGCCATATGTTGAAATGACATGTGAAAAAAGGTGGATGATAAAGCTAGACCAAAAACAAGGTGGATGAACAAGGGTGTTTCGTCCCTCGGTTGAAATCACCCCTTCACTTTTTTAAAACTATCCCCACCCAGAGCTTTTATTAGAGTCGAGTTGAATAATTGAAGTTCGAACTTGACTTGTTAACAAGTCTAACGAGCTTAATGAATCTATCGAACCGAATGAAATTTTTTTAAAAAAATTAAATATCAAACCTAATAAATTGGGCTCAAGTCAGCTCGTTAAATGTTTACTAAAATAATATTTCTTCCGGGCAACGGAATTATGTGATATAATTCAATTATATAAAAGTTCCATTTTTTAATTAAATTAGTATCTGCCATGTAATATCATATTTAATTTTTTAATAAAAAATTTACAATAATTTAAACTTATACATATGTGTCTTTTGGTACATAATTTAAACGGTATATATTAGTATGTTTTCAGAAGTATTTTTCATCCTATATATAGGGCTGATCCTATCAATATTTGAGCTTGAATCGAACTTTATAATAAGACTTCATTTCTTCATATTTTTTATTTTATACGAACACATGAAACATAATGTAAAACAATTTTAAAAGACTAACAATATATAATTTTGATCAATACTTAAAATAATACAATAATGGTATTCTAAACAATTACATAAATATGGTTCGTCTAAGAAATTACAATGACCGTCTTCCTAACTTTTGTTTACGCGTCTTATATTATATTAAAATTTATTAAATAATTTATTTTATCAACCCGCGAATTTCGCTGGTGTTACACTAGTATTATATATATTTAAAAAATAGGCCTCTAAAAAAATTGAAATATTTATGGATCTGAATTAGTCTTACATTGGGATCAGACCTATCTATATAAGACCATATTTTAAAATAAAATAAAAATATGAGACCATAATTTTATAACTTTGACAGGTTTTCTTTGCCTAAAGAATGACAATTCTCACTCTTTACTCAATTAAAATCATAATGACATAAATGAGCCTTTTTTGCCAAAAGAATGAAAAAAAAATGAGAATCCTTTCTTTTAAAACATGTGATATCTTATCTTGTACATTGGTGTACAAGAGCCAAATGCATGCACAATTACTTTTATTAGCTCCTCTATTTATATCATTCTCCTTTATCCTTTATAATGGAAAATCATAATAATGAAAAATCACATTTCGCAAGATTTTATGGTAGCAAAATATTTGTACTGAAATGTGATAAATTAAATTACTTTAGGAGAATACTATAAAGTTTCTTATTATGATGTAAATAATAGTTGTCTGATATTTGTTGTATTTTCAAATAAAAAAATGTTTAATTAAAAATATTTGAGATCTCAACATATATTTTTGACAAATGTTTAAATAATAATGCAACAAAAAAAGTACTCAATTCGTACAATTTTTAAGAAAATAGAATTCAGTGATGGGTGTGGTGAAATAAAAAAAAAGGTGTTTCAAGATTAACCGACGATTTTAATTCGAAAACCGATTCGAAACCTTAAAATAAAGGTTCGATATCGATTCTATAAGTTCAAAACTGCCGATTTACTTTTTTATTTTTTATTTTTTAATTATTAAAGATTGGTTGCAGGCTGCAACCGCTTTAGCCTTCAAATTAAAGGTTGTCCTAGACATTGTCCCTGGGTCTTATTAGTTACTACTGATTACTATTAGGTTTTTATTTTTTTAATAATATTTTTTTACTTGTGGAATCCCAGTTATACATGGAAGAGTATACATGCAAGCAGAGATTTAATAAAAGCTGGGGCCAGATGGAAAATTTGAAATGGTGATTCAATTGGAATCTGGAGCGACCCCTGGATACGGAATGAAAGGAATTTTACGCCCTTATCTGATACAGTTGAGGGGCTTGAATCGCTCCATGTTGCTGCTCTGTTTGACGCTGATTTGAGAATGTGGGATGAGGGCCTGATCCGCGACCTTCTGCCTTGGGATGTAGGGAAAATTGTTGATATGCCTGTACCGCCGACAAGGGGCACTGATAAATTAATTTGGGATCCTTCGTGCAAGGGCGACTACACTGTCCGATCTGCCTACAAGCTAGTGTACTCTCAATCTGAGTCCCCAAACCTAACAGTTGACGGGGATTGGCTTATTATTTGGAAGCTATATGATCCCCCTCGTGTGAAAGATTTTTTGTGGCGACTGGGGAGGAACTGCTTGCCAACTAGAAGCAACTTAATGCTTAAACACATATTGGATGAATCAGTTTGCGAACTCTGTGGAAATGGGGAGGAGAATTGCTGGCATATTTTTTTGGAATGCACCTATGCAAGGGACTGCTGGACAGCAGCAGGCTTGTTGTCTTGGGTCAATCGATGTGGGCAACATGCGCGCTGTAAATATTAAGAGTGCAGTGTTTGCTATGCTGAGTACTGAAACTGAGGCCATTAAGTCTAGCATTGGAATGATTTTTTGGGAAATTTGGAAGGAACGAAACTCAAAAATTTGGAACGGGACTTGCAACACACCTACTAAGGATGTCCATAAATCAGCAGGTTTTTGGTTGGAATGGTCTGCTGCTTCACATGGTCGATCGGATCATAATGCTGCACGATGCAATCCAGAAATCACATATACTGCATTGCACCCGCCTGGTGTTGGTATGCGGAAAATCAATATGGATGCTGCTTTCTTCCATGACACAAAACAAACGGGACTAGGCATGGTCCTCAGAGATGATCAAGGTAATTTTATTATGGTAAAAAGCAGGATTATCCAAGGCTGCTATGATGTTGATGTAGGGGAGATAATGGGGTTCTTTTTAGGCTTTATCTTGGCTAAAGGATCAGGGTATGGACAATTGTATTGTTGAAGGAGATGCCAAGAGAGTAGTTGATGTTATCAATGGCACGGAGATCTGGAATTCCACCTTTGGGGACTTCGCTTTCGAGAGTCGAAGATTATTGGCAAGTTTTAATAATGTAACGGTTACTTATGTCAAAATGGGTGCTAATGTGATGGCACATACCTTAGCTAGAAATTCACGACATTACAATAATAATTTTACTTGGTTAGACCCACCGCCTTTTTGTGGTTGTGCTTACTACATCAAATTGTCATTGCAATAACAGAAGCTAAGCTTTTCTAGCTTTAAAAAATATATATATATATTAATATAGACTATAGAGTCTATCGACCTTTCTTGTCTCTATTCCCACAATTGCAATGTTGCAGAATTGCAGGACCTGCATCACTACAAGTCACATGATTTTTTTTTCTACCTTCTACATGACTTACAACTCCACATGCATTATTGCTATCACTTTTGCTTTCAATTTCAATTTATTTGGATGTGTGAAATGTGATATACAGCTGGAGGAATATATTCTTTCACATATACTACTGCCTCCGTCCCTGTATATTATTTAACAATTTCAATTTATTTGGATGTGTGAAATGTGTATACACAGAAGCCGCATTAAAGTTCCACACAAATGTCCACTTAAATGTCATGACTGATCAATAAAATTTATTATTTTTATTTTAAAAACTTTTTAAAATAAAAATAATATACAAAATTTTTGCATTATTTTTTTTGGACTGTGATTTGGAGGACGCGATGTTATTTCTTTGAGTTTTTGGAGAAATGATACTAATAATTAAATTGGTTTATGGTTTTTTTAAAACAATTTTTTTAGTATTGTTTTTAGTTTAAAATAAATTTCTTTTAATATTCTTTTTAGTTTAAAATTACTTTTTTAGTATTCTTTTTAATTAAAAATGTTTTAAAAATAAAAAATAAATTATTCATCATTCGTGACATTTATGTGGCACCTCGACAACTCTGACAATCAAATCATAATTTTAATTGTTGCCAGAAAATTGACAGATGTATTGAATTGCAAAACTTAAAAAGGTGGTATATCAAATTGCAAAGAAAAAAAAGATATGTTGTAATTGATAAAAACAGTAAAAGTCGTGATTTTTTTTGCAATTAACCCTTTTTTTTCAAAACTAGTCGAGTATTTGAGGTTCGAATCAAATCGAACTCGACTTGATAATATTGATGAGTTAAAAATTGAGTTCGACTTGACTTATTAACTAGTCTGACGAGATTAACGAATTTATTGAAACGAATGAATTGTTTTACAAAAAATTAAATATCAAATCTACTCGTTAGTAAATTGAACATCTAACGAGCTCGTGCTCGTTTAGTTAAATAATTCGAGTCTTGTTAAGGCTCGAATAGAATAACATCACTAGTCAATACCCTCACCTCTTCATAAACACTAAGGGCATGTTTGTTTTGGATCGAACTCACCCGTCCGGACGTGGCCACGTCCTTGTTCTACTTCGGGATTTCACATCCGGATTTTCCCATCCAACTACACTCATCCCTAAAAATATCTATACATCCTACTATTACATTCCATCCAACCACTCTTACACAATTTGATTTGACATAAATTACATCTTCTTTTTTTTTTTTTTTTGGGTGGGGGGGGGATGGCTAACAACTACTTCAGCAGTAGGGGTTTTGATAATGTGATGGTGAGATCCTGCTCCTCCCCACGGACTTCTCCATTTCAGTCTTGAGAAACGGTAGAGTCAGCTCCAATCTGAGCTAGGCAATGTGCTCTCATTAGCTGACTTCTCGGGGTATATTTGAATTTGCACACTACAAATTCGTTAGTCAAGGACATAATCTCCTTAACAACACATTCTTCTGGTCCCGAGGAAGTTCGCTTATGTTGACATAACGATATTGCTAATTGGCTATCCGATCTGATTTCAATTTGTGTCGCATGGGCACCAATTGCTTGTGTCATCCCTTCCAAAATTGCCACCAGTTCAGCTCCAAGGGCATCCCTTTGAGGTCTTATCCTTTTTGCAAATTCCGTGATAATGTATCCATTTGCTTCCTTTAGGATTCCACCTATACCGTATCTTCTGTCATCACTTTTATGGGCCCCATCCACTTATAAAATAAGCCCATTAGACGGTTCGCCATTCAGACTATCACCTTCATCATGGGCATAGTGCATTTTCTGATTGATCCTTTCCAGTTGCTGCTGGTAAGCTTCCAAATAGTATAGAACTCTCTCTCATATATCAGGGCCCATTCCTTTTGTTCTAGGGTGATCTGAATGAATAATAAGACAGCGTTCCTTCCAGATGCCCCAAGGTGTCATAATAATCCTTTCGAACTCTGGCCTAGAAATATTGGATCGTAGGAAATCCAAGAAATCTATAGTATTTTGGCCTACACCTTTTTTAATCAAACCGTAAAGACCCAGCTTCTCCCACACCTTCTTCACTTTATGACAATGGAAAAGAGCATGGGTAGTATTTGGAGAGTAATTGCCGCATAAGCCACATATCGGGCGGATCGGGATATGTCTTTTAGCTAAGTTTCCTTCTGTTTGAATGAAGTCTTTACACAATTTCCATCCTAATATCCGGAGCTTGGGAGGTACTCTCATTTTTCAGATCAAATTCCACCATTGGCTAAACCAGTCCCCAGACGAAGTAGAGGCACCTTGGAGTCTGTCATAAATATCCTGTATAACACTTCTATACCCTGACTTAACAGAATAGTTCCCCATTGGATCATCCTTCCAATATCTCTTATCTTCGTCTTCTTTATCACCGACCTGCGTACGGAGTATCCCTTCTGCCTCATAGTGATTGAATGCGATCCTTATCATATCTTCTTTCCATAGCCGATCCTCATTGATGAAATAGTTGATATTTGGAGCAACTGCAATACCTGATGATATTCTTCCACTCTTAATACCCTGTACCCCTACATGTTTGTGGATTTGAATAGAATTTCCGTTTCCAATCACCCATCTCATACCAAGATCCAGTATGTACCTACTCTTCCAAAGAGATCGCCAGGTAAAGGACGGATTATTTCCGATATCTGTTTCCATGATATCCAAGTGTTTGTAATACCTTGCTTTGAGCACTATGTTGAGTAGGGATGTCGGTTCTTTGATGCACCTCCACACTTGCCGTGCAAGGAGTGCGTCATTGTAAGCATGCATTCTTTTAAACCCCATTCCGCCTTCTTCCTTTGGTTTACAAAGATCCTCCCATTTCTGCCAGTGCATTTTGTTTCCCCCCTCTTTTCTTCCCCACCAAAAATCTGCCATAAGTCTTTCCATTTTTTCACAAATTTGCAAAGGAACTTTGAAGCACATCATAGTGTAAGTAGGGATAGCTTGGAGGACTGAGCGGATTAGAACTTCTCTACCACCTTCCGAAAATTCTTTATTTTTTCAATTATCGATTCGATCTTTCATTCTGTCAATAAGGTAGGAGAACTGAATACGTTTAGCTCTAATAGAAAGAGTTGGTAACCCAAGGTAAATTTGATGTCCCTGGGTAGCCCGGATACCCAACGCTTGATTCACCAGGAGCTTTGCATTATCAGTCGTGTTAGGACTAAAAAGAATAGTGGATTTATCATAGTTGACTACTTGCCCTGAGGCTCTTTCATAGCTGTCCAAAGCCTCCTTAATTTCAGGTCCGCTATTATCCTTTGTTTTGAAGAAAATAACGCTGTCGTCAGCAAAGAAAAGATGAGATATGATCGATGCATTTCTGGCCACCCTCACTCCTTCAATTCGTCCCCTGGTTACCCTATCTTTGATGAATGATGAAAGCCCTTGTGCACAAATGACAAAGAGAAATGGCGAGAGAGGGTCACCTTGGCGTATGCCTCGGGAGGGAATCACCTTACCTACTACCGATTGGTTTAGCTTGAATGAACAGTTAACTGTTCGAACACAATTCATCAGAAGATTTATGGTACCGATTGGAAAGCCCAATTTTTGAAGTTGAGCTTTAATAAATGGCCATTCCATACGATCATATGCCTTGCTCATGTCTAATTTCAACGCTGCATACCCAGTTTTACTCTTATTATGCCTCAGCCAGTGCATGCATTCAAAACCCAATAGCACATTGTCAGCTATCTGTCGGTTTTGTACAAAGGCACTCTGTTGTTCGTCAATGATTCCAGGCATAATATTCTTCAGTCTGTTTGCTATAACTTTTGCCACAATTCGATAAATAACGTTACACAAACTAATGGGTCTAAAGTCTTTCACATTCTTTGGATTTTTAACTTTTGGGATTAGGGTAATCCATGTCTCGTTCCATCCTTGAATTTCACCGTTATTGTTCAATATATCAAGCGCCCCTTTTGAAAGATCTCTACCAACAATGTGCCACTTATCTTGAAAGAATTTTGCATTAAAGCCATCCGACCCCGGAGCTTTATTAGGGTTAAGGTTAAAGGTTGCCTCTTTAACTTCTTCACTTGTATACGGGCGAGACAGAAAGGAGGCCATACTAGGAGTAACCACTGGTTCTGTATGGGCCATGATCCTATCAATTTGTTCTTCATTTGGATGACTTGTAGAAAAAAGCTCTTGATAGTAATTTGAGATGGTATTCGTTATGTCCTCTTTTGAGTGCACCCACGCATCATCCTCCTTTTGTATTTTGGAGATCGTATTGCGGTTCTTACGTTCTGTTGTTCTTCGATGAAAATAGGTCGTGTTTCGATCTCCATTAATCATCCAATTCGTTCTCGATCTTTGTCTCCAATACTCTTCCTGCTGATTCAAAAGATTTTCAAAAGTAGCCTCCATGTTGTCGGTATTCAAGTCATCTATATTGCTATCATTCCGATTGAGGATTTTCTTCGATAATTGCTTGATTCTCGCGTCCAGATTGTCGATGTTAGCCGAAGCCCATTTTACCATACGCGTCGAACAGTCGAGCAGTTTGGAGGTGATTGAACTTGCGCTGTCAAGACTGCTCCAGCTTTGGGAAAGAAATTCTTCAAATGTCGGTTCCAATAGCCACGCGTTTTCAAATCGAAATTGGCCTTGATGTTTATGATTTCCGCTCCACTCTTCAATCTTCGCATATAAATTAACAGCTCGATGATCGGACCCGAACCAATGAGAATGTTGAACTTGTATTAAATTCCAAATATCCCGCCATTCGTTGTTTGCTACAAATCTGTCAAGCCTTTCTTTGATGTGAAACTGGCCTTTTCTCTTGTTGTCCCAAGTGAATTGAGGCCCTTTAAAACCCAAATCTATCAATTCATGAGAGTTTAGCATTGTTCGAAATATATCCATATTATTTCGAGTTCTACCATTTTGGTTTCCTCCCAATTTTTCATTAACTCGTAATATCTCATTGAAGTCTCCACTCACAAGCCAAGCTTTTGTTGAAGAATGTGTTGAAGCAATACGATTCAGTAATTCATTTGATAAATGCATTTGATTTGAATTTGGGGGTCCATAGAATCCGGTGAACCACCATTGTGCCTCTCCAAACTTAACAAGGGAATCAATATGATTGTTGGAATAAGAGAAAACTGAGATGTTAACATCAGATGAAGCATACAAAATTAAACCCCCACTCTTTCCTATTGGATCCACAGCAAAACAAAATGTAAAATTAAGAAGAGATTTCCACTACTGGGCTATTCTAGTGGGGAGCTTTGATTCCAACACAAACAAAATAGAGGGTTTATTTATGGCTATCATTTGCCTAAGATTCTGGAATGCATGGGGACCCTTCAAACCCCTTGCATTCCAGCAGACTATGTTCATGGGAAAGAGCGAGGAGGGGATTCGCCCTCCTCCGCTTGGTTCGAGCTTGTCGCCTCCTCGTCACTCCTGTGTCTCTTCATTCCACCATCCCCTTCGCCTCCATCGTCCTCCTCAGTTTCAGTTAGCCCCTCATAAATTCTCAGCATGGCATTGATAGGTCTACCTCGTTTTCTAGGGCCCTTCGGGTACGAACGAGGGTTGGCCGCTGCTTGATTCTGTCCACTCTCACTCCCTTGAGTTGTTATTGTCAATGCTTTTCCTTTGTTCTTATTGTAGCCATCCTTCATGAGTCCTTTGCCTTTTCCCAATCCTTGGCGAGAGCTCGAGCCCTCCCCATTCTCAAAAGTGCATCGACTAGCCAAGTAGCTGGCCTGCATAACTCCTTCCCATTCTGCTCTCATTCTGCTTTCTTCCCCAGCTAAGTACCTGTTAGTGTTTCTCTGCAATGTCAGTTGGGCTTCGTCCACCAGAACCGAGTCAACAAACTGGTCTGCCTCTTTCATTTGTTCTTGCTCATGTTCACTCCAGCTCTCTTCCCTCATCACCAGTCCACCTACCCTTGCATCAGACCGAATCACCAGAGAGTTAAGGGCATTTCTCTCCTCACGTTGTGGCTGCATCTGTTCGGGAGCATGGGCTGTAGTGAGGCTTCTCAAGAAATCAAACTGTTCCTGAGTGAGCCCCCTCTGACCCTCAGCTCGGAGCCAAAGTGGGAACTTCTTATGGGCCAAACTCCTTTGCCCCTCCTCACGATACCTCTCAATGCAATCTTTTTCAATATGTGTAAGTTCACCACGTACACTGATAACAAAATTCCCCAAGTTTTTCATACCTCAAAGCTAACAAAATAGCTTCTCCATGGATGGTAAGGTTTGTACTCCGGTTGAGGGGGCGATGAAGATCCAACAGCACCCTCACACGTAGACACCTTCCCCAAGCCGTCTCCCCTTGCGGGCAGTCCAGATCAATGACATCCCCTAGTGTTTCACCCAGCTTGAATGCGATCTGGCGAGTCATGCATTAGATGGGGAGCCCATGGATTTGGATCCAGAAAGGGATCCGATTGATCACAAAATCTCTTGGCTGCTCCGCCCCTTCGAGTTTGGACAACACTAGCATCGGTCTGTTGACGATCCACGGCTGCCTGTAGAACGCCTTGTTTGAGTCGGTCTCCCTCTCGAACTCCAACATAAAGTATCCATCAGCTAACATCACAATCCTCACTTGACCTTCCACTTTCCATATGCTCTTCAGAGAGTTAAGCGTCTCAATCAGGCCCATTAGCCTTCGCAGAGTGAAGTGTCCTAACAGAGCGTGCCTTGGGATTGCCAGCTCATTTGCTTCAACATGGAGATTTGCATCCTCCACATCAGAAATTCACACATTTTTTAGGGGTTCATTGAGATGATCAGCCATTGCAAATATCCATAGAGAAATAAGGAAAATTAGGATTTGAGTGCTTGTCGTCTCCTCCCCAGAAACGGATTTATACTCCATCTTGCCGCCGTAATGTCCAATC
This sequence comes from Galeopsis tetrahit, assembly GCA_963675135.1. Classification (NCBI taxonomy): domain Eukaryota; kingdom Viridiplantae; phylum Streptophyta; class Magnoliopsida; order Lamiales; family Lamiaceae; genus Galeopsis; species Galeopsis tetrahit. The sequence continues at coordinate 41,933,856 of OY776129.1, read as the reverse complement.
GGCGATGAGTATTTCCCCAAGAAATCAGACAATGATTATGTATTTCTCGAATAAACCAAATCCAGACGAAGAGGCGTCTTGGGTAAAAAGAAAATCTACAGAAATCGGCTACCGGATCACGTAAATCGCACGGGTAATGAAGCCATTTGGCAAGATTCTGACATCTTTAATGCGTATACTCCTCCTTCCCATAATAATTACTCCCTATAACACGCTCTTAGGCCATCATTAAACCTTTCTTAACCAGATGGAGAAAATCGCCCCTTCCCAAGGTAGAATCGCACCTTCCAGATGTGAAATCGCCCCTACATATGCGCGTGTTCTTCACTCGCTGACATAAATTACATCTCATCTTACTCAAAATGAGAATCCTCTCTTTTAAAACATGATATCTTGTAATGTACAAGAGTCAAATGCATGAATAATTAACCTTAGTCTACTTTTAAGCTTCAAATTTAAAGAAAGAAACGTCTTTTCATATTGAGATTTGAACCATGAATAATTTCATCAATCCAATTCGGTTACCTTAGACTTAGACGTGAACAAGATCGGATTTTAATACTATCATTATTTAAACACAAAACATTTTATTAACAATTTCCTCCTGAAATTGCTCTCGAATTTTTCACCGGTCTTCGTTTTCGGCCATTCAAAGAATGTGTAAAAAGTGAGTATGAAATAGTAGATATTAATATAAATAGAGAATCACATTAGTATATGTAAAATGTAGAAAAAAATTAAAAAAAAAATAAAAGAAATTTTAAGTGCTCGCAGATAGGTATACGGATGGATGCTTGCATCTCTTTGTCTGATAATTAATTATTATTTTTAACTTTATTCTAAGAGTTAGTTCTTTCTTTCACGTAATTTCGCCGCCCCTTAATTCATTTCCGTGCAAGAGGAAATGGGATTCGAACCCATGATGTATTTGTGTTTTAATTAATCAATGAAAAGTCTTGTTGTTTTCGTCTTCTTTACTTTTTGTTCAGTTTTTCTGCTGTACGTTAGGATCGATTGATGAAAATGAATTTTTCCTAGGGGATATGTTACGAGAAGCAAAACAAATCAAACTTTTGATTCAAACTGATATTGGATTATTAAGTTAATTATTAGGAGAATAAAAATATGTTTCGACTTTTTTATCAAATTTCTTTTTCATCAAAATTGGAACATTAGATTTAGGTCAGATGTTTATATAAGCTGTGAAAAGAGATCGAGCAGCATAAGCCATATTTTGTGTAATACTCCTACTAGGTTTTTGCAAAACTAATTAATTTCTGATTTAATAAACTGATCGCACCTAATGTGCATTTTTTCCGCACCTCCAGAATTTTTCTATTCTATCACTCCTAGAGTTGCCCACGGTTCACGAACCGCCGGTTCCGGTACGGAACCGTCGGTTCGATGGTCTCGGAAAGGATGAACCGGAACCGGACCGTGAGAAAGGGGGGGACGGTTCATGAACCGCCGGTTCACGGTTCGGAACCGCCGATTCCGGTTCAAGCCGGTTTCGGTCCAGAACCGCCGATTTCGGTTCTGGAACCGTCACCAAATTTTTATTTATTTTTAAGAGAATATTTTTTAAATCTGTGATTATTTAAACAATAAAAACTTACAAGATTTAGGGGATTTGAGGCTGGAATTCAGATTTGAGAACCCATGGGCCCAAGGCCCAAATTCAAAAACAAGAAATTAAACTCTAAACTCCGTTTGGATGGAGGGATTTGATCAATGGATTTCAAATTCTCCATTCAAATCCACTCCACTTGTTTGGATTAAAAAATAAATGAATGGATTTAAAATTCTTAGCATATTTTTTTAGTTAAAATTGAGAGGATTTTAAATCCTCCCTAAAACTATGTCATTTGAAATCCATCTATTTTCAAAACCTTCCATTTGAAATACCTTCTCTACTCAAATCTCTCCATCCAAACACAACCTAAAGGCCTAAACTACTACACAGAAATCTACTGCGCCTCTTTTAATACCTCCAAAAAAAATTCCAAAAAAAAAAAAATGGAAGAAAGCCACAGCCTCTCCAATCTTCGGCGGCGCACCTTCCGCCGGACCTCCGCCGGATGAACCACCCATTCGGCCTTCGTGTTCGCTGTCCGGCGCCCGTACGCCACGCCCCAAGGCCCAAACCACCGTCTACAGCCGCAGGGTACACACGGGCCACGGCCACATCTCCTCGACCACTTCAAATCTTAGAGAAAGAGGAGGGCTTTGAGCCGTCTCCACTGTCGGAGATCAACCATACCGTCGCACAAGACTATTTCATGGAGGAAGAGGAAGAAAACTATGAAAGGCAAAATAGAGAATGTGTAAAGTGAAGAAAGAGTAGTAATCTTTTGGGGCCAGAAGTGTTAATTGGGTATACATATAAAAAAAAAAAAAAAATTACGGAACCGCCGGTTCAAACCGTGAAGCTGGCGGTTCCGAACCGAAGGTGCTCTAACTCGTGAAGGTCGAACCGAAACCGGACCGTGAAATTCACGGTTTCGGTTCATGCAAGCGGCGGTTCCGATGCCGAACCGGGAACCGGCGGTCCTGAACCGTTTGGGCAAGTCTAATCACTCCTAATGCATTTATACATGCATGTGATGTGACATTTTGTAAGATTTTATGCTAACAAAATATTTGAATTTAATATAAGTTTAGTTTCAGCAATCATTAGAAAATTTATCATTGAAATATAAATTTTCTAATGTTTGTTGAAACTAAACTCATATTAAATTCAAGCCAAATACTTGTATGCACTTGCATGTATGGTGCATACTTTAATTTTAATTTTTAATTTTAATTTTAATTCATCAATTAATTCATTCTATTCATTCTCTCAAATTCTCCCGTACCCCTAATTTCAATTTATATTTTATTTGCACACATTCATTTAATGAGTTCACCTCCCAAATTATTTTTTACTGTTATTATTTGCACTCACTCATTTAATGAGTTCACCCCCAAATCATTTTTTATTACGGTTATCTACACTCGCTCATTTTATGAGTTCACCCCCAAATCATTTTTTTACCACGATTATCTACACCCGTTTATTTTATGAGTTCACCCCCAAATTATTATTTTACCATGATTATCTGCACCCGCTCATTTTATGAGTTCACCCCAAAATATTTTTAAAAAAATAATCACATTTAAAAAACTATATTATCATTTTATTAATTTACATAAAATATAATAAAATAAACTCTAATTTATATATTTACAATATGCAGCCGAGTCATTGTCGAGTTACCGTCGATTCACCACCAACTCACCCATATTTAAAAAAAAAATCGTAAAAATATAATTAATAAAAAACTATCGAAATTAGCCACAAATCTCGATTTTTTTTAAAATTTTTTCTTCCCCCTTCTCTTTTCCTTTATTTCTTTCCATTTTCAGTTTATTTTTTCAATTTTTTTACTTTTTCAGTTTTTTTATTTTATTTTGATGTCTTTCTTTTCCATTTTTTCATGTGTATTTTTTAAATTTTAATACAAAATAATATTATACGTATGATTTTATTATAGTCGATCGGCGGTGCACCTGAATTTTAATTTTAATTTGATGAGTAAAGGACCTGCTGGAAATCCATGTCGTTCGGCGGGTGACCCTATCACCACCATGCCCGACCACCCCCTCGACGGCGACGGCGGCGCTTCCGTCCCGGCCATTGAAGCCTGAGACCCCTCCTCGAATCGCAATTGCGATTCTTCACTTACATGACAATTGACATCATCTTCCATCTCGGCCACGATCCATGGCGGCCGAAAACCTCTACTCATTTTGATCACCGACGCGACTGCTTCAATTAATCTCCCTTGTGTTCGCGATCCAGGATCTTCTCCGGCATCAATGGCGCTCGCCTACAACACTCGGATCGACGCCGCTTCGCTCTCGTCGTCCATCTCTGTCCAAATCGAAGCTACATTGCTTCGTCTTCTTCACCCTGCTCTTGCACAGCCTCTTCCTCCGGCTGACGGCGGCCCGACAGAGGACTGTGAGTATATTGCTGATGGATCTCTGATCGGCCGACACTCGGAGCCGGTGACCTTGCCGATGAAATCTCAGGCGGCGACTGCTGACCTAGGGTGCCTTCCCATTGGGCTAAGGTTCCGTTCAATTGGGCTTGGTAATGTGCACCCCTATTTTCTTCAGTACACCTCGATCTGTAATCCCTCCACTTTTTTATGGTATTATTATTAGTGGTACTGGTATTACTAGTTATTGATTGTGATATTACTATTAATACACTATTGAAGTAATATTAATGATTATTGATTACAGTATTACTGATTATGTAGAATTATTTATTATTGCTTAAGGCATTACTGATTATTATTATTGTTTATGGTATTACTGATAATTATGTTATGTATTACTGAATATAATTAGATTTGTGGAATTATTTGTTATTGTGTAAGATATTACTATTCAATGTTCATGGTATTACTAATTATTGTTCATGGTATTACTGATAATTGTTTTTTGTATTATTGAATATAATTAGATGTGTGGAATTATTTGTTATTGTATAAAATTTTACTGTAATTAGATGTGTGTAATTATTTGTTATTGTAAAGATATTACTAATTATTGTTAATGATGTTACTGATTACTGTTGTTTATGATATTACTGGTTATTACTTATTGTATTACTGACTATAATAAAATAATACATATAATATTATTTTGTATTAAAATAAAAAAAATACTAATAAAAAAAAACAGGAAAAAAAATGAAGAAATAAAAAGTATGGAATAAAAACTGAAAAATGAGAAGAAAAAAAAATCGAGATCTGTGCCTAATTTCAATATTTTTTTTTAATTATGTTTTTACTATTTTTTTTTTTCTAAAAATATGGGTGATTTAGTGGTGAATCGACGGTAACTCGGCAATGACTCGACTGCAAGATTGTAAATGTATAAATTAGTGTTGATTTTATTATTATATTTTGTATAAATTAATAAAAAGATAATATAATATTTTAAATGTAATTATTTTAAAAAATATATTTGCGGTGAACTCATAAAATGAGCAGGTGCAGATAAATGTGGTAAAAAAAAATTTGGGGGGTGAACTCATAAAATGAGCGGGTGTAGATAACCGTTGTAAAAAAGAAATAATTTGGAGGTGAACTCATAAAATGAGTAGGTGTAGATAATTGTAGTATAAATATGATTTTGGGTGAACTCATAGAATGAGCGGGTGCAAATAACTTTAGTAAAAAAATAATTTTTCATTAATTATTTAATTTTTTTTAATTCTTCTACTTAATACTCCCTCCGTCCGCCTATAAATTTTCACGTTACTTTTTGGGGTCTTTCTACGATAAGACGGGTTTCGCCCTGCCTAACAAAAAACAATACTTCAAATATCGTTGGATCAACGATCCAACGTATAAAATTTATTTCATAAGATTGTACTTCACGTTTGTTTTATGCAATATGCAATCGCATTGTATCGCCCTACTAATAAATTAAATTAATATATATAAAATGACAAAAATATCCTTTTAATTATAAATAACATAAATACTCTTATATATTAAAATAAATATAATCTAAAACCAATTATTACTATATTACAAAATTAAAAACAATTAACCCCTTAACCTAAGGATTGATTAGTTCATCTTCCCCACCCCAACTATTTTGAAAGCCACTGTCTCTTTTCCCGCAAATTCTATTTTTCATTTTTATCTACCGTGTGTCACTAACAATCTCGTGGAATGGATCCCACCCTTTCTCTCTCTTAAATTAACTTGGTGTACAATAAAATCAATTATGAACCATAAACTCTTTTTTTTTTTTGGATTATAGGCGAAATTATACTCGCGCGACCATGGTGATTCCATCTACTAGTGATTGTTCCATTGGGCCTTCTTTTCTTCATCTCCGGCCTCATCGTCAATTTTGTTCAAGTTTCGATTTTAACAAGGTTTTTTCGTTTTTATTTGTTTTTACCAGTGGCAACCCTCGCCTCCGCGTCACCGTCAAAGCGCCGCCACCGTTCCGGTAAAAAATATCAGGTGGGGAGTACCCAGTAACGGACCTACATAATGCCCAAGGGGGCCGTGGGCCCCCCACTAATTTTGTAAATTTGTTAGGGGTATTTTGGTAATTTCACACATATTAAAATTAATATCATGTTTTATAATTATTTGCACACTTCTGATATAAAAATAATTCATAAAATTAATATATATCCGAATATCATTTTATTTTAAAATCGCCACTCATTTTGGGTCTACATTTTATCCTAAATTTCACTAAATCTATTTTACATTCTACTAAATTCTCCTTACACCTTATCAAATCACTCAAAATAAGTTTTCTTATTTGACTACACACCACTAAATTCAATTGTTTTTTAAAGTGAATCGGTTAAAATGTGCAAGTTATCACGGGACGGAGGAAGTATTAACTTGTACCAAAACATAGCAGAAGTCAACTTATTCTATCAATTTTATTTAATGGAATGTGACATATTGACAATTTTATAATGTGAAATTTGATGAAAATAATGAGTACATTTTTTTTTTTATAATAATGTTAATCGGGCCCCCCTATCGAAAATTTTTAGGTCCGTCACTGGCCATAGTATATCAAATGTCTTTAAATCATCTTTTCCATTTAGTTGTAACATTTTTTTAATGGTTTAGCCTTAAAAGGTTCTTGAGGCAATTCAACTGGTCTTGTTGGGTTTCGGTGCCGTCGGCCGCCACTCGTACTCGGGTTACACGAACGGGCTCAGACACGTATCTGATTGTATCGGGACGTAGTGGAGATAACCACACTAAGATGGGTAGCACTTCCCTCTACTGTTCTCCACTCTCCAATCTCACGTTTACATCACGCGTCTCTTTTACTTGTCTCATCGTTAATGGAGAGGGTGACTCAATATATAGGAAGGCTGCCAAGAAACAGGGCACCAATAAGTTGGGCCTTTGTGTGTAGGCCCAATGGCCAAAACAACACTTGGGCCAAATCCCAACATTTCTCCACCTTTTTTGCCATCGCCAACTACAATCCACAATCCACAAACAATTTTGTCATCATCGCCCAACCCACTTCCACGTACCTGCAAAAGACAACACACAAAGAAACACACCAAGTTTGTCTACGTACGTAGAAGTTAGTCCACAAAGAAAACACACAAAGACAATGCTCCACCTTACTCGGAGCAATCACAAAGATTCACAAAGAGAAACACAAAGGGACAAAGACATGATATCATAACGTATACATAGCTCACAAAGATAAAATCACTCCACCTTACTAGGAATGATCTCCAAACACAAAGAAACAAATAAACATGCAACTAGATGACAATGGGGTAGGGGGAAAACATGAAATCACAGTGTATGAAGTGATGCATAACACACATACATATAAAACACATACTCATAATTCCCACGGAACCCAAGAGTATAATCATGCAACCATTCCCCCACTTTTCCACTGGCCCATCATCTACTCATGCATCACAAAGAAAATCACAGAGCTAACACAAAGAGATTGCAGAAAGCAAACAACATGCACCAAGCAATTAACCACCAAGACAATTAATAAAAATTGCACAAAGAAACCTCACAAAGACAGATACACCAAGACACTAAGCACAAAGGATAATTAACCACAAAGAACATATCACAGAGAACAAGCGGAAGCAATAACATTTACGATGCACAAAGACGTAAATAAAATCACAAAGAGACGAGACTCACAAATATATCCTAAAATCTACAATAGACAAACCCATAGCATAAATAATTTCAACACTATTAATCCAGTTAATTGACAGAAGATGAAACAATTGCAGTAGGCACACAACATTAGCAAACCCATATTCGCAAACTAAACTCCACCCTTAAAATTATACTACAGCAGGTAATAAACAATTGGCCCATCATTCAAATAAATTGAAATTAATTAACTGGCCAAAAGCTAGAAACAAAACAAATAGTTTACCTTCCTCAGTGAAAGAATAAGAGAAAATATATTTTACCTCAATTGAGGATTTTGATTTAGTCTATTCAATATATATAAAGATTACAATTAGGGTTTACAGAGTAACCTACAAGTAATTACAGATATGGAAAATATATACAAATCTCTAAAGATGTTTGAGTAAATCAATTATGGACTAAATCATTATTCCTATTACCCCCTGAAAGTGTGTGGTGTGGTGTATGTATATGAAGTGTTTAAGTTTAAGTAGAATAATGTTGTACTAAATGTTGTGACAATTGGTACAACACTGACTCTAACAGAATATCAGAAATTAAGATTCACACAGCGGAAGACTTGAAACACTAAAAACAAACGTGACACAATGGAAATAATTTTCACATAGATTTTATAAATAAAAATCTATGCTAGCCTTACGGCGAAAAACAATACTTATCTTCAAGTATAAATGTTGTGTGAAATGTTACAGCATTAACATTCACAACAGAAACTACAAACGAGGCAGGTGCCTTGTTCTAAAAACGAACTAAGTGTATAAGGTATACACTGTCGAAATGCCTAGTCTATCTAATGATTACACTCTCAATAGATAAGAAGACACACAGCCATACGGGTGGGATACGAACGTATGATCTAAAAGGTAGTTCTACTGGCCACAATTTCTAACAGGGATATACGCTCGGTCTAGGAAGTTGATCGAATAGAGTACCCTGATTTGAGAAGCCTTCCATCGGTATTTATAGTAGTGGGGTGCTGATTCTAGAGGCTTCCACAATGAGGTCCTATTTTTTAGGAACTCAACTTCCATGATCTTTCTAGATCTTTCTTGAATGCTCCAGGTCGTTCCAAATGGTTCCAGGCCGTTCTAGCATGTTCTCCAATGTTCTGGAATCTTCCAGGTTCCAGATCCTTGTAGAAGCTTCTAGATCCTGCCAGAAATGCGACAACATTTAGATCAACATTTAATGTAGCATTTCAGAAAAGACTTAGAAAAAAATCTCGGAAGGTCAAATTAAGATGTTGTTGATAATGTTAACGCATTTAAGGATTAACAACATCTACAATCTCTCCCAATTTGACCTTTCGACTACAACACACCTGATGCACATATATTTCTATACATACTCAGTATTATGTACTTAGTTGAGGTTAACATCATTGCTAAGCACTAGTCAAGACAATACCTGTTGTAATCGTTCGATCAAATCAAATGAAGATCAGAGATAATTTTACAATGATCCGTGCCATAAGATCAAGATAAATTTTATCCAAAACAGAACAAGTATACACACTACACTTATTCACAACATAAGTAACTTTACTTAAGATCATAAGTTGAACTGGAAGAATTAACTTAGAATCTAAGTAAGACACTAACAAAAAAACAAACAAAAAATTCAGAGCAAAACATAATGTAAAAAGAATATAAACAGAAACAGACACTAAAACTATACACAACCTGCAGTAAACACATGACAATCTGCAAACAAATTAAGCAAGGCAGTAAACAAATTATCAAGTGGAACCATCATTAAGCAAGTTGCAATACTAAACATCCTACCATCTAGAAAATAAACAACAAGTGTATCAGAATTTCAGAATTTCAAACTTAAACATTAATTACAAAGGTAGAACTGAATAAATGGCTTATATTGCTGTGGTAACAGCTGCAGCATCAACTTCCTGCACCATAGCCATTTTTGGAATTCAGGTCTCCCCCTGTCTAACAACTTTCTCCAGGTAGATCACCATACAAGGTGTCCATTTCAGCAGCATCATCATCATCTCCTTCATCAACAAAGTAAGTAGATGCAAGGTGTGCAACTACATCATTAACAGCAGCATCTCCAGCAGCATCAGGTCCATCACCAGCATCAGCAGCAGCTGGAACTCCATCTTCATGTATCTCCTCAATGACTACACTGGAGTTGGATGGTGGTGGTACTCCCCCTGTTGTAGGTGAAAGGAGGTTGGTCCACCTGTCCTTCAGGAACTGAAGTTCATCTATTGTTTCCTGCAAGTGTTGGAGTTGGAGTTTGATGAATTCCTGTGAAAGATATACATTACCAGAAATGTTGATACGGATGTTCTCAACATTTGGGGTTGCATTTCTGTGTCTTGGTCTGGATGATTCAGGATGATCAGTAGTAGAGGGTCTGGTTGGTTCTGGTTGAGCAGAAGTAGAGGGTCTTTGCTGATGTTCAGTACCAGGAGCAAGCAAGGGCAGATCAATTACTCTATCCCCAGTGAGTAAGGCAGGAGCTATGGCCAACAGTGGAACTCTCCCCCTCAACACATCAATATTCTTGGCAACAAATCCATGATGCCTCAAGTAATTAGAAATCAGAACAGGATAGGGTAAATTGCCTTTTTCAGAAACTCTCCCAGTAAATCTCATCATATGTTGAAATATTGTAAGACCCAAATTGAACTTCTTAAGCACAGAAATCCTATATATCAAAACAGCTTGGTCCTTAGTGATCTTGGTGGTATTTGTGGTGGGAATCCAATTGTAGATAATGAGTTTGTATAACACAGAGTGTAGGGAAGTGAGGTCTTTGGCTAGCATGTGTCTAGTCCATTTAACTACCCTACCAGCAGTTATAGCAGAAATGACCACATCCATGTCAGGTTCTTCATCAACCTCAACATTGGGAATTTCTAAAAACTCATTTATCAATTCAGGAGTAAAAGGTACATCCCTCCCCCTAAAATTAACAGTCCCATACCACTTAGAAGATCTCCTACCAGTGCTCTTTTTCAAACATGCATAGAATTCATATGCCCAATTTGTCAAGAAAGATTCACCAAAATTCACAGCATGCATCAAATTCCTTTCTTCTAAGAAACTAACCATGCCTTTACTATCAAAGTCAGGTATATTAATCCTTTTCTCTATCAGCAGTTTTCTCTTAGAATAAATGGCCAATCTATTCTCTAGAGTATCAAGAGAATCAGAAATACCTTCCTCTTCAGAAGCAAGGTCATCTGAGCTTGGAGTAGAGCTTTTAACAGTGCTCTGTTCAGGGCTGCTTGCTGCACTGGAAGAGCTATCTCCACTGCCACCATCTTCAGGTTCTGGTGCAGCTTCCTTTGCAGCAGCATAGTGCTCAGCATTTTTCTTAAGAGACTTCAGAATGTCTCTCAAGCATCTTTCAGAATCAGAATTGGATTCTGACTCAGCTGGTTCATCTTCAGTGATCATCTTTTCTTTGCCTTTTGGTTCAGCAACAGACTTTCCTTTCCCTTTCTCTTCAGCAACAACCTTCTTTTTGGATTTTTCAGCAGCAACAGTCTTAGGCTTCTTTGGTTTCTCAGCAACAACAAGAGCTTCATCTTCAGAATCTGTGAACACTTGGATAGGTTCACCAGCATCGGCTCCAGCCTTCTTCTTCTTCCTCATGGATTCAGAATAATCCACACGAGTAAAAACGCGGTTTGATCTCCTCCTTCTTTGTACAGGGCTTCTCTGTCTTTTCCCTTTTTGTGCATTCTTCTTAAGAGGAATGGAGGCAGACTCATCTGAAACAGAGAGTGAAGAGTTTGTACCTTCAGAAATGTTTGCATCCTCCATTTCAACGTCTTCAGGGTCAGACGTGGCAGTGGCTTCTTCTTCAATAGAAGCTTCAACGTTCTCAGTTTGCGGTTCGTGAACAGAGGGTGATTTGGGGCTTTTTGAAGCAGAAGCCATTTGGGCAGTTTGCTCAGCCAAATAGCTTGATATGTCCACCGTGATACCTCCAAAAGTCATCATGGGCAGATGGCCTGTAGTTCGAAGAGTATCAGACACCTCTTCGATCGCCCTAGTGACCTGTTCAACGGTTGCATCTTGAGGGAAGTTTGTTTGAGGAGCAGTTTGAGGAGTGGGAATAGTTGTTGATGGTGTTGCAGAGACATTCGAGTCAGCATTTGAAGCAGTAGAGTTTTGTGAAGCCATGGAAGCAAGAATTTCGAGAGGATTTGTGCGAGAGTGAGATGAGGTTTTCGAATCAGAGAGAGATTGTGAGGAATTCGAATTTGTTCAAGCCATTTAAGTTAGGCGGTTGGAATTTCAAGGTAAGGATGGAAATTTGCACACACTTCTTTGAGATATACACAACCAAATAACAATTCTGCAATCTTAGTACTCAACACAATCAGAAATCACAATTAGCAAATAAATGGCATCTTATGTTCGATATTTATAGAGAGAGAGTAATGTAGTTGGAGGTTAAGAAAATAAAACAGAAGAATTAATCTAGAATTTTCGAAAGTGCTCCACATTTTTAGCCACAACCTAGATCATGGTTAATTAGTGGGAAAGATCAATTAATTAAATTAATTAGATAATTAAGAAGCTTCCAAAATTAATTAAACTCGCATAATCTGAAAAAAAATAAAGATGTGGGTCAGTAATTAATTAAATAAATAGAAATGAATCTCAATAAATAATTAAATAATTACACAGATAAAAATAAATTTGAATCAGGCAATGTTGTGCTCAAAACTGTTACAAACACCTCAACACGGTTTTTACATGAATTTGCTTCATTTGTGTTGCACCGTATTTTTTTTTTTTTTTTGTGTTATAGCATCTAATTTGTATTGATCCATTGTTCCTGTAGAGTACATCGTAGTAGCGAACTCCGTGCCCCATACTTACTTAATGGATTACAAATATGTTGATGTTTTTACCAAATATCACCTTTTGAAAAGAAGGCATCGTAGTAGCGAACTCCGTGCTCCATAGTTACTCAGTGATTTGGTACATCTTTTAGTATGCTAATAACATTCTCATTTTTATGCATTTGAGAGGTGTAAGACATGTTTATTTTTGCACTCCAAGGTTCTTAGATTCGTAGATATTTTACAAAGGAATTATTTAACTAAGTAAGAAATAAATTCAACTTATAAAATTTATACAACCCATGATGTTGTCCCAAATGCTGACGCATTTGTGACAACATCCATCCGAATTCTTTTCAGATAGTGCTCATGCCAAGAGATTTCCTCAAGATAGAGAATCTCTCATGGTCTAAGGCTTTAGTAAAGATATCAGCATTCTGTTTTTCAGTAGGTACATACTCCAACTTAACAATATTCTTTTCTACTAAATCTCTCGTAAAATGGTGTCTAATGCTAATGTGCTTTGTGAGTGAGTGTTGTACAGGATTTTTAGAAATGTTAATGGCACTAGTATTATCACAAAAGATAGTAAGTATACCATTCTCAATACCATAGTCATGGAACATCTTGCTCAGCCACAAGAGTTGTGTGCAGCAGCTTCCAGCAGCAATATACTCAGATTCTGCAGTGGATTGTGAAACACAATTCTGTTTCTTGCTGTGCCATGATACCAGATTGTTTCCCATGTAGAAACATCCTCCACTCGTACTCTTTCTATCAACTATGTCTCCAGCCCAATCAGCATCACTATAGCCAATCAAAATGTTGTTGGTGTCCTTAGTATACCAGATTCCAAGGTCACTTGTTCCTGAAACATACTTGATGATTCTCTTCACAGCATTCAGGTGTGATTCCTTTGGATTAGCTTGGTACCTAGCACAAACACACACACTGTATATAATATCTGGTCTACTAGAGGTTAAATACAATAAACTACCTATCATGGATCTGTAAAGTATTGGATCAACATCTGTTCCAGCACTATCTTTGCAAAGTTTCAAAGTAGATCCCATAGGAGTTTTCATTGGTTTTGAATTCTCAAGACCAAATCTTTTAACCAAGTTCTTAGCATACTTACTCTGGGAGAAGAAAATACCATCACTGCACTGTTTGATTTGAAGACCTAGAAAATAATTCAAGTCTCCAACCATACTCATTTCAAATGTTGTAGTCATTGCCTCAACAAAATTACTCAACATTTTATCACAAGTAGAACCAAACACAATGTCATCAACATATATTTGTGCAATAAGTAAATCTCCTTCAGTGTGCTTAATGAACAAAGTTCTATCAGCTTCTCCTCTAATAAATCCATATTCCAAAAGAAAGTCAGTAAGCCTACCATACCATGCTCTAGGAGCTTGTTTAAGACCATACAATGCTTTCTTAAGTTTATATACATGATCAGGATATTGTGGATCTTCAAATCCTTTAGGTTGTTCAACATATGCTTCTTCATTCAATATGCCATTTAGAAATGCAGCCTTTACATCCATTTGATGAAGTTTAATATCAATAAAACATGCAATAGCTAGCAACAATCTAATAGATTCTATCCTAGCAACAGGTGCAAAAGTCTCATCAAAATCAACTCCTTCAACTTGGGTGTAACCTTGTGCTACTAACCTAGCCTTGTTTCTAACAATATTACCAGATTCATCAGTTTTATTCTTGAATATCCACTTTGTTCCAATGACATTAGTATGACTAGGTCTTGGAACAAGTGTCCACACTTCATTTCTTTCAAACTGACCAAGTTCTTCATGCATAGCATTAATCCAGTTTTCATCAGTTAAGGCTTCTTTAGCACTCTTAGGTTCAATTTCAGATAAATAGCATTCAGCATTTACAACATTACACATAGAAGACATGCATATTGATCTTACCACATCTACCTTGTTTGATCTTACTCTTCCTCTTGTTTGCACACCAACTGTAGCATCACCTATGATCTGGTCAGAAGGATGACTTTTACCTATTCTTGAAGAAGGATTCGTTTTGGGAATGTACTGGTCATTCTGTGAAGTTACAACTGTCTGTTCTGTAGATGTTGACCCAGATGTGTTAACATTTGGTGCAACATTCTCAGACTTCAGTGTATTCTCAGAAGTGTCAGTGACCTGTGATACATCTTCTTCATCTTTGTCATCTGTAAGACCTTTATCATCATCAAACACAACATTAACAGATTCTTGAACAGTGTTAGTTCTAAGGTTATATACTCTATAAGCTTTACTATTTCTAAAATAGCCTAAAAAGAAACATTTATCACTTTTAGAATCAAACTTATGAAGTTGATCCCTATCATTCAGAATATAACACACACAACCAAATACATGAAAATATTTCACACTTGGTTTTCTGTTGTTCAAAATCTCATAAGGTGTTTGACTTGTGCCAGAACGAATAAAAACCCTATTAATAACATGACATGCAGTATTCAATGCTTCTCCCCAAAATTTCTTAGCAAGACATTTGGATGTAAGCATGACTCTAACCATTTCTTGTAAAGTTCTATTCTTTCTTTCAACAATTCCATTTTGTTGTGGAGTTTTAGGAGATGAATATTCTTGCAAGATACCCTTTTTATCACAAAAATCATTAAACATGCTGTTTTCAAATTCCCTACCATGATCAGTTCTAATACGGCCAACTTTCAAGTTAAACACATTTTTGAACCTCTTATAAAGAATTTTAAATGCAGCAAATGCTTCAGATTTGTCTCTTAAAGACTCTACCCAGGTATATCTAGAAAAATCATCTACCACAACTAAGGAATACCTCTTTCCTCCAATGCTTTCAGTTTTCATAGGACCCATCAAGTCCATGTGCAGTAATTCAAAACATCGATGTGTAGTACAATGTGACAGCATTTTGTGCGACATTCTTACCTGCTTACCTTTTTGGCATGGTCCACATACAGTTTTGTTGTGAAGACTTAGTTTGGGAATTCCTTTTACTGCATCTGCTTTGATTAGTCTATTCATTGCTCTGTAATTTGCATGACCCAATCTTTGATGCCATAAGACATTTTCATCATATTTTGACAAGTTACACATATTTGTTCCAATAAGATAGCAATTATCAGCTGACCTAGTACCAGTCATAACACAAACTTCATCTTTATTAAGAACATAACATGAATCTTTATCAAATTTCACATGCAAATTATCATCACAAAGTTGACTAATGCTAATCAGATTTGCAAGTAAGCCATCAACATGTAAGACATTTTTAAGCTTAGGAAAACCTTTAACATTCAAAGTTCCTTTACCAAGAATCTTTACTTTAGAACCTCCACCATATGTAACATTACCACTATTCAAGGTCACATAATCAGATAAGAAATCAGTACGACATGTCATATGTCTAGAGCAACCACTATCAAAGTACCATGAATCAGGTAGACATGCTTTTAAGGAGGTATGAGCAACATTACAGGTAGTTTTTGGTTTCCATGCAGATTTCATAAACTGTTTACCAGAATGTGACAGTTTTTTATGCAGCATTTTCAAAGTTTTCTGTTCTTCAAACAATTTTATACAGTAAGGACGAATATGACCAACTTTAGAACAGTAATGACAGATATACTTCCTTTTAACCTTGTGAGGATCTGATTGTGCAGATGTTGCATCAGATGTGACAACATTTGCCTTCACAAATTTCACAGGTTTTCTAAATTTATCAGAAATAGAAGCAGTAGTACCATCATAACCTAAACCATGATTATTAGACTTACCAGTAGCTATAGCATTATTTACCTCAGAAGCACTCTTGAAATATTTTTTGAAACATAAGGTGGAATTTATCAATTTCTCCTTTAAGTTACAGATTTCCAGATCTCTTTTAGTAAGTATAACTTCTAGCTTGGTGATTGTGTCTTTCAGATCCTCATTCTCTTTATTCAAGGAATTAAGAGTGAGTTTCTGATTGTTCCAATCATCTAACAACTTTTGGTGTTCATTGTCATCAGTCCTTTTTCCTGCATCATCAACCAAACCATTAAAACAGTTCAAATCTGGGTGACTCTGTTTTGATGTTGCTGTAGATGTTGAAGCATCAGGTACAGCATCAGAATCTGTTTCATCCAGATCATCATCTGAGGAATCATTATAATCAATTCTGGTAAAATTAGAATATTCATTCTGATTTAATTCATCAAGATCATCATCATCAGATTCATCACTCAAGGTAGCACTAAAGTTCAGCTTTTGCTTAAGTCTAGTGTTGGCACATTCATTTGCATAATGGCCATAACCAGAACAAGCATTGCATTGAACTGATTTTCGAAATTCAGGATCATACCTTGGTTTACCTTCACTCTTTGATGGTCTTGGTGTGAATTGACCTTTCCTCCTTTCTGGTTGAGGTGTTGATGTGTTGATTTGAATCTTAGGCTGAATGTTTCTAGATTTGTTCACAGATTTCTTAAGAAACTTATTAAAGTGCTTAGTGAGTAAGGCAACATTGTTTGGATTTTTGAGGCATACATCAAGCAATTCTTCATCAGAGTCAACTTCAGTAATGATGGGTTGAGCTTCAGAAGTGTTTGATGTTTCCCCTTTAAAAACCACAACTTTCTTATCAGCATTAGCTTCATCATCTTGATTAGTGTTTATCTCATAAGTTCTAAGAATACTCACTAACTCATTTTGACTTAACTTATCTGTATCTTTTGCCTCTTCAATAGCACAAATTTTAGCATCAAATCTTTTAGGAACAGATCTTAAAATCTTATGAACTACTCTAACATTAGAAATAGGGTCACCAAGAGAATGTGATTCATTGATAATCTCACTTAACCTTTCATTGTAGGCTGTAATTGTTTCATCTTCCTTCATTCTGAGATTCTCAAATTTTGTTCCCAACATTCGAAGCTTAGTCCTTCGAACACTTTCTGAACCCTCACAATGCTCTTGCAACCTGTCCCATGCATCTTTAGAAGTAGAACAGTTAGATATAATTTTAAACATTGAAACATCAACAGAAGTAAAAATAGCATTTAAAGCTTTAGAATTGTAGCTTGCTGTTGTTATTTCATCAGCCGTCCAGTCAACTTCTCTCTTGAGTTGTATTTCACCATCTGCGTCTGCTGGTCTTTTTGGAGCTTCCCAACCTGTAAGTACAGTCCTCCAAGCACGTTCATCAACTGACTTGATGTACATAAGCATCTTAGGCTTCCAATAAGCGTAATTCGAACCATCTAAAACGGGTGGCCTAAGTGCCGTGGATATGTGATGTGTTTCCATTGCTAACCTACACTAAAAACACACTTGACCAAAGATCTAACCTAGTGTCGTCAGGTATCAGCTCTGATACCAACTGAAAGTGTGTGGTGTGGTGTATGTATATGAAGTGTTTAAGTTTAAGTAGAATAATGTTGTACTAAATGTTGTGACAATTGGTACAACACTGACTCTAACAGAATATCAGAAATTAAGATTCACACAGCGGAAGACTTGAAACACTAAAAACAAACGTGACACAATGGAAATAATTTTCACATAGATTTTATAAATAAAAATCTATGCTAGCCTTACGGCGAAAAACAATACTTATCTTCAAGTATAAATGTTGTGTGAAATGTTACAGCATTAACATTCACAACAGAAACTACAAACGAGGCAGGTGCCTTGTTCTAAAAACGAACTAAGTGTATAAGGTATACACTGTCGAAATGCCTAGTCTATCTAATGATTACACTCTCAATAGATAAGAAGACACACAGCCATACGGGTGGGATACGAACGTATGATCTAAAAGGTAGTTCTACTGGTCACAATTCCTAACAGGGATATACGCTCGGTCTAGGAAGTTGATCGAATAGAGTACCCTGATTTGAGAAGCCTTCCATCGGTATTTATAGTAGTGGGGTGCTGATTCTAGAGGCTTCCACAATGAGGTCCTATTTTTTAGGAACTCAACTTCCATGATCTTTCTAGATCTTTCTTGAATGCTCCAGGTCGTTCCAAATGGTTCCAGGCCGTTCTAGCATGTTCTCCAATGTTCTGGAATCTTCCCAGGTTCCAGATCCTTGTAGAAGCTTCTAGATCCTGCCAGAAATGCGACAACATTTAGATCAACATTTAATGTAGCATTTCAGAAAAGACTTAGAAAAAAATCTCGGAAGGTCAAATTAAGATGTTGTTGATAATGTTAAGGCATTTAAGGATTAACAACATCTACACCCCCCCCCCCCCTAAGCAAAGCGGATGTGGAGATACGCGAAGCTTGGACCGAAAGAATTCAAATAGCGGTCGCGGAAGACTCTTGGTGAATATATCAGCAAGTTGAAGATTTGAGGGGACAAAATGGGTAGATAGACGACCCAAAGCAACAATTTCCCGAACAAAATGATAATCAATATCAATGTGTTTTGCACGCTTATGAGCCACCGGATTTTGGCTAAGAAAGAGCGCGGACTTATTATCACACATGAGCTTTGGTGAAGATGAAGGCAAAGCATGAAGTTCACGCAAGAGTAACGTGACCCAAATAACTTCAGAGGCAGCATTAGTCAAAGCCTTATACTCAGACTCACAACTGGAACGAGAGACAGTGGGTTGTTTCTTAGCACTCCAAGAAACAAGATTCGGACCCAAAAATATGGAATAACCATAAGTGGAGCGGCGAGTGTCAAGGCAACGAGCCCAATCAGCATCAGAGTAACCCAAAAGATTGAGAGGTCCACGAGTGAAATCCAGACCAAATGTAAGCGTGCCCTTGACATAACGAAGAATGCGCTTGACAGCCTGAAAATGAGCAACAGTGGGTTTCGATTGAAACTGACTTACAGTGTTCACAGCATATGATAAATCCGGCCTAGTTATAGTGAGATATTGCAACGCACCCACCAAAGAACGAAACTCAGTAGGATCGGAGTGAGGATCACCATCAACTGTACGAATTTCCGATGAGGAAAGTGGAGTAGACACTGGCTTGGCATCGAGAAGAGCAGATCGAAGAAGGATGTCTCGCGCATACTTGGACTGACCCAAGAAGATACCAGATTTCGTATAAGTTACCTCCAAGCCAAGGAAATAATTCAGCCGCCCTAGGTCTTTAATCGCAAATTCACGGCGAATTCGAAGAATAATACGATCAATAAGCGACTGGTCACTCCCAGTGATAATAATGTCATCCACGTAGACAAGTAAATAAAGCAAAAAACGATCTTGGCGAAAGACAAACAAAGAAGTGTCAGATTTACTTTCAAGAAAACCAAGACTTACCAAGAAGGCACAAAAGCGTTGAAACCACGCCCGAGGAGCCTGCTTCAAACCATAAATCGCCTTATTTATCTTGCAAACAAAGGAAGGACGAACAGAATCAATGTAGCCAGGTGGTTGCTCCATGTAAACAGGCTTTTGAAGAACACCATGCAGAAAAGCATTGTTTACATCCAATTGACGTAATGGCCAATTATTAATAACCGCCAAAGAAAGTATGATACGAACAGTGGAAGCTTTGACTACAGGACTGAAAGTATGATCGTAGTCGAAACCAGGAAGCTGAGAAAACCCTTGAGCAACTAAGCGAGCTTTATAGCGATCAATAGAACCATTCGCCAAATACTTGGTACGAAAGACCCATTTAGAACCAATAACATTTTCAGTAGCAGGACGAGGAACCAAAGTCCAAGTGTTGTTGGCATGAAGAGCCTTAAGCTCGTCGTCCATTGCAGAAATCCAGTGAGCTGATTTTGCAGCTAATTTGAAACCCTTGGGCTCCTTAGAAGAGTGTAGAGTGGAAATAAAACCACTATGAGCCAAGTAAGAAGTTGAAGGAGGATACTTTGGCTTGAAAATGCCATCCTTGGCACGTGTTCGCATAGGATGAGTTGATACTGAAGCAGGTGGCGGCAAAGGGGCCAATGGCGAAGGCGGAGGCGAGGCCGGTGGTAAAGGTGGCGGAGAGGCCAGGCGCGCCGGAGATGCCGTAGACGTGAGATCCGGACATGCTGAACAAGGAGTCGAAGCAGCCAAATCCATCGAAACCACTGCTGGACTCGAAGGTGAAGGAAAAATGGGAGCCGAACCAAGATCCCTATAAACCGAAAAATCCAACGAGTCGGCTGAAGAGGACCGTGTGGAAGGTGCAAAGGGAAAATATTCCTCATCAAACCGAGCATGCCTGCTAATGTAAAAACGAGACGATGTTGTATCGAGACAGCAAAAACCCTTATGCCTGGAACTGTAACCCAAGAAAACACAAGGGATACTGCGAGGAGAAAACTTGTTAGCAGCATAATCTCGTAAGCATGGATAAACTCTACATCCAAACGCATGAAGATTATCATAATTTGGAGGAGAGGAAAATACCAATTGAAACGGTGATTTATTGGATAACACAGAAGAGGGTAAATGATTAATCACATAAACCGCAGCACCAAAAGCTTCAACCCAATATTCCATAGGGACAGATGAATGAAACAACATAGATAACCCTGTTTCTGTAATATGTCTATGTTTTCTTTCTGCACGGCCATTTTGAGCAGGGGTGTATGGACAAGACATGGTATGTAGAATGCCACAATTTCTGAAAAGGTCTTGCAATTTGTTATTTGTGAACTCGGTACCCCCATCAGATTGAAAACGTTTGATAGTTGTGGAAAATTGATTTTCGACCAAAGTTTTGAACTTAACAAACGTATCATAAAAGTCTGATTTCAAACGAAGCGGATAAAACCACGTAAAACGAGAGAAGTCATCAACGAAGACCACATAGTAGAGAAAACCATCACAAGATTTCAAAGGAGACGGACCCCACAAATCACAATGAATAACATCCAACAAACGCAAAGCGCGTTTTTCATTATTGATAAAAGGAAGTCTTTTACTTTTGGCCAACTGACAAGAAGAACAAGCAAGAGGCCTAGGTAAAACAGAACTAACTGACAAAAAACCAAGTTTGTTCAACAATTTAATAGTATCAAAATTAACATGGCCTAAACGACTATGCCACAATTCAAAAGAGGCACGTGTACGACGATTCCATAAAGCTGCCACCAAAGCCGCATGACCACGCTCCAAAATATATAATCAATTTTCACGTCTGCCTCGTGCCAAAGGAATCCATGTTACCCGATTCTGAATTTCAAAACAGTCGTTAGAAAAAACAACATTCATCGGATTATCACTCGTAAGTTTGCTAACAGAAAGAAGGTTCTTCGTTATATGAGGAACCACGAGGACATTCAGTAGAGATAAATCACGAGATAAAGTATGAGAGCCAGTATGAGAAATAGAAAGAGTGTTACCATTACCCACAACAATCCTATCAGAACCAGAGTAGTTCGATGTGGAGTCCAAACCATCAGTAGAATTAGCCATGTGAGATGAGGCACCCGTGTCGACATACCAATCAGGAGAGTTCTGATTTATCGAACAAGTGTTTTGAAAGGCATGAGCAAGATTGGCTTGTTGCGGAGGAGAAGAGTAACGTTCTGGGCACACTCGAGCATAATGTGCACCACGACAGATTTGGCAATTAGGGGGATAGCGACCACCAGAACGACCACCACGGCCAGGATTACCGCCACGATTAGAATTAAAATTATATCCCCCACGGCCAGATTGATGGAACGAACCAGACTGGTAAACATTACCAGATTTCTTATTTGATCGTTGCTGAGCAAGGAAAGCCCGTGACTGAGAGGAGGCAGAAGCGGAGTCGAGCGATTTTGTAAACAGATCGTGCGACTCGGCTTTGGACAATAACTCAGGGAAGGAGGGCAGAGGCGTGAGATTAATTTGAGAAGTAGAAAAGCCATGAAAATTCGTACCTAATCCGCGAAGGAACCAATGGGATTTGTCAGTATCGTCGATCGAACAACCCATGGCAAGAAGTTGATCACACAGATTCTTGAACGTGGCACTATACTCCGTGACAGAACGGGAGCCTTTCTTGATAAGTTGCAATTCGTCCTTGAGACGAAGCTCTCTAGCCTTGGATGGCCGATTGAAAGCAGTAGCCAAGGTAGACCACATAGCAGCGGACGTTGAGCATCCAATAACAACAGCCATGGCATCTTCAGTTAGGGTTGACGAGAGAAAAACTTTAACTATTTGATCTTTTCCAAGCCACTCATCGTAGGCAGGATTAGAGGAATCACCAGAATCAGTGGGGATCTTGGTAGATGGAGCGGGCAGCGAGCCATCAACGTAGGGAAGAAATTTCTGAGTGGCAAGAAGAGGATAGATTTGGCCATACCACATGAGATAGTTTGTGGGTTTGAGTTTAATGGTGACTAGGTGAGTCATAGCATGTAGAGTAAGAGTCGAATCAAAAACGGAGGTGGAAGAAGAAGGTGTATCACCGGCCATGATGAAGAGAATTTCGGTAAAAAAAAAAACTAGGGTTTCTCAGCCTTGTTAGGCTGATACCATGAAAGAATAAGAGAAAATATATTTTAACTCAATTGAGGATTTTGATTTAGTCTATTCAATATATATAAAGATTACAATTAGGGTTTACAGAGTAACCTACAAGTAATTACAGATATGGAAAATATATACAAATCTCTAAAGATCTTTGACTAAATCAATTATGGACTAAATCATTATTCATATTACTCAGCAAAAATTAAAGAAAAGCTTACCTGCTTCACCTACCTACTGCAGCAATGGCACAAAGACAAGAAAAAGGGCCGCACTTACAGCGACAGCCGGCGAAGACAACAACAGCTACAGGCGTCGAGCGGCGGCAGCAAGATCTGCAAACGAGCAGCGATAGGCGACCAATCTGAACGCGCACCAAGCGACGGTGCTCACGGCGGGCAGCGGCGGCGCCGAACACAGAGGCGGCGGCGCAACGGGTTCTGTTCGCGAGCAGGGGCAGCGTCACAAAGACTGTACGGGAACCACGGTGGCGGCTGCTAGGGTTCCGCCCACAAAGATGGCGACGGACGACAATCCGGTGAACAACTCCGGCGAGATAAACGGTGGCAAGGCGGCCGACGACGAAACCAGGCTCTGATACCACTGTTGGGTTTCGGTGCCGTCGGCCGCCACTCGTACTCGGGTTACACGAACGGGCTCAGACACGTGTCGGATTGTATCGGGACGTAGTGGAGATAACCACACTAAGATGGGTAGCACTTCCCTCTACTGTTCTCCACTCTCCAATCTCACGTTTACATCACACGTCTCTTTTACTTGTCTCATCGTTAATGAAGAGGATGACTCAATATATATGAAGGCTGCCAAGAAACAGGGCACCAATAAATTGGGCCTTTGTGTGTAGGCCCAATGGCCAAAACAACACTTGGGCCAAATCCCAACAGGTCTCATGGGCAATTTTTTTTTTTTTTTTTTATCATGAACACTACCCTTAATAATGGTTGAAGACTCGATATTCTAATTAAATTCATTATCGCAATAGTTAGGTAATTCGTTTTGATCGTTGAAGACTCGATATTTCTAATTAAATTCATGAACACTGCCCATTACACTCTTAGCTTTATTATGTTTTGTAATTCGTTTTCTGATTACAATTTAGGGCTTATTCCTCATTTTTTAATTCAGGCTTTTGATAATTTGTATAAATTTGTATAAGCCAAAAACTTATATACAATATTTCACAATATTCTTATAGTGTTATCTCTATCATATCTCTTTTCTTTTGCGCAGCCTTCCTATCATTACAAGAAATATATAAACATCATTCGTTTTCCAATTTTGAAAAGATTTTAATATTTAACATTTTCAATTTTTTAAAATAAAAAAATAATTCACAAATTTCACAATTCGATAGACCCATCCTAAAAATTAGTACATTGTAATGTGAGAAAAGCTTATTCTAAAAAACAGGTATCTAAAAACTTAAATTAAAATTCATATATCATTAATTCCTAACATATATATAGCTGAAATCTGAGTTTGTAAGTTAAATTAGAGATGTTAGGCTTTCGATCTCTTTCAATTCAACAACCTAGCTTGACTTACTTAAAAGGCCATCCACCTTCCCATTAAACAGTTGTTTCCTTAAACATGCAATATATATATATGCAACACCTAATTAATTTGATCAAAATCAAATAAAAAACAACATGTCTCAACAATCTCATCACATCGCAGACACTTCTTTTGACGTTTACTACAGGGACAACCCAGTTGGGATTCCCTTCCGTTGGGAATCCCGACCGGGGAAGCCCAAGATCAAAACCCGGGAATTTCCACTCCCACCTCTTACACCCCCGCCTTCATTTCATGCAGCCCTAATTTCAAAAAACCTCTCGACGAAGAAGCCAGGTGTGAGGTCAACGTGTTTTGAGTCATCGTCGTCACCATGGTCAACGGCTTCGTCTTCGTTAAGAGAGTTGAGTCAACGCAGGGTTGAAGATGAGTCACGTTTGTGCTTTGGTGGAGGGGGCTGCTCTACCGGCATCATCAGGCTATTGTTGGGAGACTTGGCTTGAATATTTTATTAACTAGGCTAAATTAATTAATATGTGGTCTAATTTATTTGATCTTTAATAAGAAATATATAATGGTAAGTATTACTAGTAATTTGCATTTTTGCAAGTGAATCAAGAAATTAATATACAGAAGCTAGACTTTGCAAAGACTTCACGTTTTCATGATTCACTGAAAAGAAATTAATATACACAAAGGTTGTGCAATATATCATACATGCATCTAGATCTCAAACTAGTTGTAAATAGCTACACAATGTAAAAATTGTTTAATAGTGTATACTTGTCAATTTCACAATAACTATCACACTTTGTTTTTCGAAACATTCCACAGTAACTTTTACATTCTTAAAATGAAAATCCTTTATAAGTTACACCCTCACAATTTTACACAAAATGCCGTTATTTTTTATCTCACACATACACACAAGTCATCTAATTTATTTACTTTATACATAAAAAATTATAAAAAAACTACCCCTCAAAATCTTACTCATCATTGCATTTTTTTAATATATGTGTCCAACTACTTATGAAATTTATTCTGAAATGATGGAGGGGTACTATTTAAAGTGGTAAAACAAATAAAGTGACAAAACATATAATAGATAAAGTAAATAATGTGTTTAATAGTATTTAAAGTGATAAAATTATTTACTTTAATTTTAGAAAATGGATAGTCAAATAAAAGACGATCCAAAAAAAAAAGTAATTTAGTAAAAGAATAATGGTTGTATTTGAAATGGGAAATGGAATATATAGCTCATGATAAATTAATACGTGTACATATGTGCATTCCATTGCCAGTATATATTGAATTAAAAGTTCTATTTAATTATTTTTTAATTAATTTAAGGATCTATTAAAAAAAATAAACTATCTAATTAGTTAATCATCGATCGGATCGACATTAGGGATTAGGAAAACCCAGAGAGTATACTAAGATAAATTATTAAAGAAGAACTATTTAATTTAGCTAATTAAATTGCCCGAATTTAAATGGACATTCGGAATTTTGTCCCAAATTAGTCGATTTTAGCGACACCAAAAAACTTACTGTAATATTTTTCTTAGCTAATCAAATAAAGAGTTGCTCATTAATTGGATCGACATAAGGGATTAGGAAAACGGTCCTGTTCATATAAATTTGGAAGGTCCAGGGCTGTTTTTATTGGGTGGCCCATTATATGAACTTGGGTAATATG
This sequence comes from Galeopsis tetrahit, assembly GCA_963675135.1. Taxonomy (NCBI): domain Eukaryota; kingdom Viridiplantae; phylum Streptophyta; class Magnoliopsida; order Lamiales; family Lamiaceae; genus Galeopsis; species Galeopsis tetrahit. The sequence goes on along the minus strand of OY776129.1, from coordinate 41,907,594 downwards.
AACACACTAATTAGTTTTACAACCTGCAAGCTTGCAACACAAAATTTATTAAATGAGAGGGGTGTATAATGTATTCAATGAGATTCTATTGTATTTTTTTGTACGGTAAAAAGTCTATAAATTTAAAAATAGACTTGACAGAATTGTGAAATATATATATTTTTTTATTGATTTACATAGATTTCATAAACTCCGGCGCTGGAACTATTGATGCAAATGTATATGGAACACACTTGTATATGACTCAGACTCGTTCTAATGTATTATGCCCCGAACCCGCCCCGCGCCCCGTACGTGTTCTAGATAGTCGCCTCGTGCCCCGTCGGGGTGGACCCGCCCGGTTTTTTTTCATATCATGTTGAATTTATTTAAGTTGTTTCTCACCATTGAAAACAATATTTTTCATGCATATATACATTGAAACAATTCACAATAATATAAATATTTTTCATGTTATATATATATATATATATAAAGTATTTTACCAATAATTAAAAAAAAAAAAATATATATATATATATATACTATATAAAGTTTATATAATAATTCGGGTCAGGTCCGACATAAGACCCAGACTCAATCCGTCCACATACAGGGCGGGACAGACCCGATCCGTTCTCAATAAAGGACGGATCCGACCTGATCCAAAGCTCGCGGAGCGGGACGGGTATCACGGATTGGGTCAATATTGTCATCTCTACTTTTGACATTTTATCTTCTGAGTTTTTTTGAGAGAATTCATCTGATTTTTGAAGAGATTTTATATAATGTAATTTATTTATATTTTTTAAGAAGAATAAATAACTTTTGAAAATTCAAATTAAATAGAAATATCTCAGACATTGAAAATATAAAAAAAATTATACATAATTCACAACCAATACCATCGCCTAAATATAAACATGTAATGCAAATCTGTCTCATACCAAAATTTGTCAAAATAAGAAAGGTGTTGTCTCCAGTTATATATCATAAAGAAACTGTGACCTCTTTACACATGCAATAAACATAAAGTATAATTAAAGCGCATTAAGGAGGACAGGTGTAAATGACTTTTCAACATAAGTTTCACTCCAACAAACTTATTATAATTTGAAAGCTTATCTCGAATTCATTTCGTATGGATTAGTGCTTGACTTTATTGTATTCGTGTGTATCCTTTAAACACGATAAAATTAACAAGTAATCCAATAACTGACACAATAATGATATGCATCTGATAATAACACAATAATTTTTATATTTAAATAATTTTTTATATATTTAAATAGTAGAATTTTAAACTTATTTATTTTCTTATCATGTCGTTATTGTTTTGGTATCGTGTTGCGTGTCGTCATCGTGTCGTATTATGTCGACACGAAAAATATCGTCTTAACATGAAAATTTGCATGTTCATGTCAACACGTATCCTTATCGTGTTGTGTTTATATTTGACCTTATCGTGTCGTGTTTTGCCATATATTTTTAAAAAGTATTAACCGTTTTATTAAAAAAATTAAAAAATCTTCTATTTACTGAAGAAAAAAAAAATGATAGCTAAGGGAAATGTAGAATGCCCATTTATGTTAAATTAACATTTTGTTCAAATTTTGTATTTCACTTAATTGAAAAATTCGATCAAGTGGAGTAAAAACAAAGTTACTGAAGTCGAAGACCGACTTTTGCATCATAGAGTAAATTAAAAGTAAATGTAAATCCTTTAAAAATAATTAATAGCTTGATAGAATTGAACACTTGAGGAAATCCTTTATGAATACAACTGCACTCCATTTAATTAATTCTTGAACTTAAAAATAAAAAGGGAAATTAAATATATAAAATCAACATGAAAGCTGCAAAACGATTACGGGATTTATTCTTGTGGATATCATCAGTTGGGCTTCCTGCAATTCTTCCTAACCTCACCGTTGGATCCAGTGAGAGGGGTAATATCGCCCATTCTAATCATGGCTGCAACGAAATCGTCTTCGAACGTGTCCGAATCCTTGCTGTACTTCTCGATAAGCGAATCGGTCTGCCCGCCGTTGTACAGGATCTGGTCAGAGTGCAGCAGCCCCTTCTTGTTGATCAGGTTCTTGTAGTAGCTGTTGTCGAAGAATGTCGGAGATTTGTGGTCAAGGGGATCAATGTTGTTGTCGCGTGGGCCCGTCGCTCTAGGGCAGTTGCCTTGTCGTTTGAGCGCGAAGGAAGCGTCGATGTTGGTCTCGTTGTATATACGGTTTTTGAATGTGGTGCATCTTGCTTGCCCTATAGTGTGTGCTCCTGTCAAAGTCGCAGTTTGTTAGTATTAGTTGTTTTTTTTTTTTTTTTAAATAAAATTAAATGTATCAGTTGCACTGTGTACGTACCTGATAGTACGACCATGTCCTTAGTGGAGAGGCCTCTAGCTTGGAACCTATTGATGAGGTTGTTTAGAGTGGAAGTAGGGGGTGGGATCACACCACTATTTGCGGCTGAAAGGCTTGCTGATTTCGAGTCCCTTCTTCCAACTTTAACATTCCATTTTGGTCCTCCAAGCTGCATTATAATTCATATTAATTTCAATCTATGTAAAAAAAGTGTGAAAACTGATTTGGACGTAGTAACTTACAGTGACAACAGAATCCCGAGCAGCAATAGCTACGATGTCAGCGCATGAGACGACGCCTGGACATACAGACTCGACCTTGGCCTTAATATTGTCAATCACGTCGTAACCCCTCACGGAGTTGTTGTTGGGGCCCGCGGTCTTCTCCCCCGTGAACGATGACGTGTCATCCAATAGTATCGATCCATCGCAACCCTGAGGAGTGTACATGTCACATATTAATTAATTGCAACAATATTTTCTAGCTTACTTTTTCACATTTTAATTGATTGATTAATTACTTAATTAATTATTTTATGTCACTTTAAAACAGAAAAAAAATCCTGAATTCGTATAATATATGCATTGGGAATATAATAATAAGATAAATAAAAGTAAAATTAATTACTTGGACAAAACAATCGTGGAAATGGAGTCGGAGAAGAGAAGCGCCCATGCGCTTCTCCTTTGCAATGGCGGACTCAACGACCGATTTGACGGCCTCGAACACCTTGGGACAATTCTTGTTGTAGTAATCAGTGCTGAGCTGAGCTGAGGCGCTTCCCATTAAAAGCGTTACTACCACTAACAAACTAGCAATCACGACTCTAGACGCCATTTTCAAGAGTTGTTATTGGCCAAAGAGTTGTAATTTGAGAGATATAAGGTCTCAAAGAGTGTATGCATATATATATACACCCACAATTGATGAGGGGTGGGGGGCAAATTGGTGTAATTGGCCAAGACAGATTACCTAATGATGCAGACGTGTACGTTGTTCATGCATGACTCAATCCAATTTGACCACTTTGATTATTAATCATGTATTAATGCAACATACAAGAACATGTCAACATTTGGGTATTGTATACTCCATTAAGTTACATATATATATAATATATTTACTCAAGATAGATGGGCAGTCAAGTTAAAGATAGATGTCTAATCAGATTAAAAAAAAAAAAAAATTATCCAATATGCAAAACACATTAGATTGTGTGTATACCAAATTAATGATGAAAAGACACATTATTTGTGATTGAATTTGAGCTGATTGAGATATTCAGACCAGATCATATTTGTAATTAGATAAGTTGAATGAAGCAAGATTTGACGGGGTGGGATTAATTAGGGCAGGTGAAGAAATTGTCAAAATTTTATCCATATAGTATAATGTTAGTAGTTGGTAAAATAAATTACTATAATGCATGCACTTATATTTGGCATTGTCAAGATGCCATGCATATATATGGATATAAAATGGATATACTTTTTCAAAGCGCGTGCATATCATTTTTTCCATCACGTCTCTCATTCATAGTTTCTGACCTCCTTATTCCTATATATACAATTAAAAAAAAAAAAAAGAAAAACGAGATCAAAATATATTCTTCTTTTGTTAGTAAGATCAAAACATTTATTTTGGGTTTTAAGTATTTTTTAAATTTGAGATTTCAAAATTCTGATAAATAAAAAAGTGTGTGTTTGTTAATTTTGTGTTTTTTTAGTAGGTTGATTTAATTTTATATTAAATTAATGGGTAAGATTGAACACAATTATATTATTGTTATAGTGACTATTATATTAATTAACTATTAACTATTAACTAATTTCAACAAAATAAGAGTATTTCAAATAAAAAAATGTTGGAATAAAATGAAAGTGTACGTGTACACAATAATTTGAGACAAATAATTAAAAAATGAATAGTGAAACCATCTTTTGAGAGAATTAAAACAAAACCATGCTTTTCCAGCTCCTTAAATTAGTGATAGTCAGGACTTATTAGGAGAGACCACATATTTATGATTTTGGTTGTTTCCCTTTCATTTACCTAAAAATCACACTAATTAATTAAATTAAAATTACTTATATAAATTGTCCCTAATTCGTACCTTGCAATTACATTATAATTTCGTGAATTGGAATTTCACATGACTTTCCAACCAAACGCAAATTGACGTTCAATTCAAATAGTAATGCAATTAAGACGATTTCACGTGAAACCATTAATCATCTCTTAAAGGATTCTAGCTAGTACGTACCCCAACTAATGACATCTCAAAATCTTCATTAAAGCACACCGAATTGCGTCTATTTCACACTTTAATTTTCCATAAGTACATTTGATTACTTTATAATAATACTCCATTCTTACATTTTAAAGTAATTAATTAGGATCATTTCTACCCGGCGAGTTTTAATATTTATTGATTTGTTTTATATATAAATTAGATATGTTGAAAGTATAATATATGTAAGTATATATTATGGGGTTCACTTTATTCAATGACATCAAATTTAAATAAATAAGTGATGGTTTGATGGTGTTAATAAAATAGTGTGAATACTATTATTTCAAAATAAAAGAAAATAAGAATAATGAAATCGAACAATTAACAAAAAGAAAGTGAAAATAATGAAGTGAATAAAAGCAGTATTTTCAAAAATGGATCAACCCAGCTAGTTTCGGTCCAATTACCCCTTTAAAATCGTTTTTGAGATTCAAACGGAATAAACCAATCAAAACCGGTGAATCGGATTTTTTTTTATTAATTCATTTATGATTTAAGTTTAATTTTACTTTCATGTTTTTCTTTACCATTTTCACAGCTATAGGTTTCATTTTTTTATTTTTTTTACCATTCTACCTTAATATAGTATATAACTATGTTGTGCTAATTTTAATGTGATCTTACAATTTTATAAGTGCATGCAAATATATTATAAATACGTTATATGAGATGTTGAAACTTTTAAATACAAAAAAATAGCAGAGATCAATCTAACGGTTAAACCGATTCAATCGATAATCGATGTCTAATTAGATTTAATCACTGATCTAGTTATAAGAACAATATATACATACAAGTTAAAAATAATTATAATTTATTGATTTGAACGAATCATTGAGGATTTGACTTGTGGTGCAAGAGTGCGTCCATCTCCATATTACTATAAGTCAAAAATTCCTAGGCGCGTGGAGAAAATAAAAATAAATTAATCTCCTAAGTCCAAATAACATTATTGAGGCTACCAAATCCCATCAACTAAACATATCGTTTTGTTATCTTTATTTTTATGTTGTAATGCAAAATCGTCAACACCTAATTCCTAATCCATTTTATTATTGGGAGTTTAATACTATGACTTTATCTTCCCCATCTTCTCCCAATCAATCACAAAAATAAGCAACATATATGGTATAATTCAAATTTAAATTAACGAAATGATGGACATTGAGAACTAATATATTCTTGATTCTACTTTATTTCACTTTATGTTTTTCATCTTTTGCATTATTAAAATGTATTATTAAAATGTGTTAGTAGTGTACGTGGTTTACATAGTTCATTAATTTTTTTCTAGGACAAATGAGGTAATGCATTTGACCCTCTGTAGTCATTCATCTGATTTCATATTTCTTGACTAAGTTTGTTTGAAATTTTTAACCGCTTTTATTGTTAGGTCGTATTTAGGGGTGTGCCATTTTTCGATGGCACCCTAACCTCTGGTTCGGCTCGTAAATTTATGGTCTTTATCTTTTCTTTTTTCCTTTTAATCAAAAATCCTTTTATTGTCATTAATTTATTTCTATCATCATCCCCATGTTATATACATCCGGGGTACAAAACAGTAATGAGTAAAATGCCGAAAATACACAAATAATTTCATTCACTGTTATTTATAAATAGTCTCAATCATTATAAATATATAGCTGTGGCAGTAGTGTCAATTTTCAATTATGAAATTACAATTATCCATATTACAACATCCAATTATGTGTGCGTTTGTGAGCCACCCGCCAGACCAGTTCAAACAAAGTTTGTAAGAAGTGTATTCATATGTATATTTGTGGCAAAAATAGTACCACAAAGAGAATTTGGTTTCTTTTACCTTATGGAAGCAGTAGTCATTTAATTACAACGTGAAATCTTCCAAGACTTTTCCACCTCTCTAGATTCGTAGGTACCTTTTTATGTTTTAACTCTGATATTCTAATTGACAATTTCATATTCTCCACATTAGTGTCGCTGTACGTGTTTTTGTTGTACATGTAAAGTGTACTTCTTTGGTTTTTTTTAAAAATATATTTATCTCTATTTCTCTATTTCACGTACTTTATTTATAAAGAAACATGTGGAAAAAAAAAAAAAAGCACACTATTAATATATTTGAGCTAGTCTTGGATCAAATCATGTAACAAATCACTTTTAACTCAATTTAAAAGTGATAATATTTAAATAAAAAGTAATAGTTGTTTTGTTAAAAATATAATCACTCTTTAAGTGCAGTATAAAAATATATTTAACCGCATTTTAACAAACATAAAATTTGAAAAATAAAAAGTGAATTGTCCAACTCAAAAATTTAAAATATAAATCAAAAGATCTTGTCTCAAAAAGAAAAAAGTTCCTTCAAACAATTTCACATAAATTTTTGTCATGCAATTCTGTTTTTAACCTAGTAATACTTATTTTGTTGATTTATTATTACTGCAACTACAGCCTACTTGAAATCTTTTAGTAGTAAAATGGGTAGTGTTATAATTACATGTACATTTAAAATTGAAGTGCACCCATTACTAGATCATAGTTAATTAAAAAGAGTCAAAAGCACCCGTAATTAAATAACTCCCTTTTTATCTATAAAAATGTTTTTATGCTTTCTATAATTAAGGGTTGTATTTTTAATTTAAGTCCTTTTTTTCTTTCTGAGGATGGTACCACCGTACCAGAGTTTATGTTTATTTATTTCATTTTCAGAATAAGCAAACTTAAATTGCGCTAGATTTGAAAAATGTAAGAGCATTTTTAGAGTATAAACGTTCACAAAAAATACTTTATTTTAGTATGATTAATTAAATTTGACAAAATAAATAAAATATATTTTTTCAGATCATAATTAATTATGTGCCAGGTGGGTAAATTGCGTCGAAAGTGTCCAATGACTTTTAGGGTTTGGAGTAGTTGAATAAGTAGTTAATATACATAACAACTCAATTGGGACCGTTACAACGTGCACATCAAACTGCAATCTCTTGCTTCTAATTTACACTAGTTATCTACTTTCGATTCTCTGCCGCTTAAAAGTGTGATTGTTTATGCGTTAATTATTTACTAAAGTACTAAGTATTACCCATATCTTTGGGTACACAAATTAATGAGTATAACAAAATAACAGATTCAACAATTGAATGATATATAAAAAAATAAAATAGATATAGTATAATAAAATAATCAAAGTGTTTATTAAAAGTAGAATAAATAATATACATAGTGGAATAATTTAAAATGAAAAAAAAAAAATTGAGACGAAGTGAGTATTGAATATTGATTAGTAACGACAAGGTAATTATGTGCAGCTGAACTTTTCAAATTAAACTACGAAAAAATGGATTTATATTATATATACGGTATGTTCAACTAAAAAAATTCCCTTAGAATTAATTGATGGAATTGAGATAACACGCGCTAATAGGGACGATTCCCCGTTCTCTAGGTGCGATCATCACCTACGGTAGGTGCAATTTACACACACTCGAATTGGGCAAAAGTCTTAGGACCAAGATCGGATAAACAGATTAGCGTGCGAAGGATCATCATTAGGAATTATACAACCATGTAATTTGAGGGAAGACGTCGGAAATAAGGATCACAGAGATGTAATTGGTTTTTTTTTTCTCAAATTCTGTATCTTATATTAAAGAAAATAGAGTCTCAATTTCCCAAGAAGACCCCTCCTCTTTTGGGGGATTTCTACCGAACAATGAGTATCTTCCTCTCGTAAGAGAAACCGTGTCCTCATTGGTCTTGATGGATTTAAATACCCATATGGTGGAGCATAGATTTATACTTCATCTTTCTCTGTATTCATAAATTTGATTTCTATTTAGGTGATAACACCAAAATGTCTTCCCCCAGTATGGTAAAAAAGATCAATGATATGATTAACAACATCAAACTTTTGGGTATGGGGAAAACATCCTTCCACGTTGAGGAGCACATACTAGAAACTCCCAAGAATGCCTTGATTGAAAGATTTTCCACTAGAAAGATAATTGGACCAAATGTTCGGATGGTCGCTTTGAAGAAAATGTGGAAATTGGAGAGAAGCTTCAAGGTGGTTCAAATAGCTGATGACTATTATCTGATGGAATTTAGTGACGAAGCGGAATGGGGAAGAGCCTTCCACAAGCAGCCATGGGGCTTAAATGACCCAATGCTTATCATATCTAAGATCTGAGGCAAGGGCGGACCCAGAAAAAAAAAAAAAGACGGATTGTTTAAAATCTAGAATAAGTGCAGTAAAAAAAAAAAATGTTTACATAAGTTGTGCCCTACAATTCTTTATCCGATAAAATTCATCAATAATAGAATTTGGATAAATGTCTTCGAACAATTCTCTCTCAATGCAGACAACCAAAGAATCTGATAGATAATCACTCTCCATTTTATTTCGGAGAACACTCTTGACATGTTTCATAACTGAAAAATGCTCGTTCAGTCGTCGCAGTGGTAACATGAAGTGTCAAAACAAGGTGAATCAATCTCGTAATCAGAGCATACACTTGCACCTTGTTTGTCTCAACTAACTTTTGGGATAGTTCATAAGTAGTTGACAGATGAATCAATCTCGTAATCAGAGCATACACTTGCATCATGTTTGTCTCAACTAACTTTTGGGATAGTTCATAAGTAGTTGACAGATTCTGAAAACTTTCTTGAGAAGAGATATTGAATTTGTAATGTTGTAATTCAACTCTCAGATGTATCATTTCTTAATTTGTAAAATCATCTAGAAAAAATATGTTGATGAGATCATAAATTTGATCTTCATTAAACAACCTGAAGTTGTCTTTGGGATCCAAGGCAACTCTAAGTTTAAGAAATTCTAATCCGCTATTGATTTCGATCAACTGAGTATCTATCATATTCTTAAAGATATCAACTCGGAAATGGTGCCCAAATATGATAAAGTCAACTTGTTGACACGAATGTCTTGTACCCATTTCATAGCAACCATTCATATTAGGTATTGCAATGCTATGTTCTCTACAAACTGACTTCACCTCTGTTGGAAGACAATCAAAACCTTCATCCCTCAACAATTGAAGTAAATCTTTAGTGTTTTAGACAATATCCACAGCATTCAATATATCAAGTGACTTTTGTTGCAAAAATCGACAAAGTATATCTGAAATTTCTAAGATTTTATTCATCAAGTGTAGGATGAATACAAACTCAAAAAAAAACCTCATTACCATTCGACAATCGTAAGCTTCACCACTTGTATCGTAAGAAGAACTCTCATCTGACATATATTGACGCACAATAATCACTGCACCATACATATCAATCAAACTACGCGGGGAATCAAAATGAGAACTCCAACGAGTTTCTCCCGGACGATGCAGACTGCCCATTTGATTAGCTCCTCTACCTATTTCAAGTTCTCCTATAGCTACCTTTTCTGCAATTTCAATAGCTTGAACAGAAGCTCGGTATGACGCTTAGAAGAAGTACCAACGATATTTACAATCTTATTCAAACTTGAAAAGAAATAATAAATTGAGCGTACTTTTCCACCTACAATAGTTAATGCCAATTGCAACCGATGAACAAAATAATGAACATGATATGCATAAGGACATTCTCTAAAAAAAAGGCTTGTAACTCATTTCATATACCACTTATATTGTTCGCTCAATCTTACTGTTGGGAATAAAATGAGAATTTTGATTAAGATATCAAAACCCCTTAAGACATGCCAAATAGATAAGTCAAATATAAATGAACATGTTTTAGGAATGTTGGAACATGTAGTTAAGGCTAGTTGAGAAGTTGGAATGTTAGGCAGCTCTTAGTACATTTAGATGCACAAGTTGAGGGGGAACACATACTTAGAAGATTACAAGAATCAAGTCCCCTCAAGATTCAAAATCAAATTGATCTCAAAACTACTGAAGTACCTAAATGGACAACTGTGTTGATCAAGTCAGCTCAGTAGTAGACAACATTTCTTAAGGTCAACTGAATGGAATACATCATCAAGACCAAGTCTACTGTTTTATATGTCAAAGTTCAGAAGAGTTAACCAGCAGAGATGTCTCAGCACACTAGAACCAGAACAGTTCCAAGTAAAGGCCAACTGTGCTGATAATGTCAAAGATACTGATCTGAAACCATGAAAGATCAATGACCATCAAGAGATATGCTATGAAAGAGAATGAGTCAAGTCATCTGAAAGAGCCAAGCCAATACTGCTGATAAGCAAAGTCTGCTGATATTGATAAGCAGAACTGTCCAGATGATAAGGAAAGTTGTCCTTATCATAGGACCAATGATCAGAAGTGATGTCCATGTTTGATCAAGTGAATCTTGGAGTCAGACATTGGGAAGAGTACTTCAAAGTCAAGACAAAGAGCAAACAACCGTTTACTTCCCAAATGAAGGACATGTCACTTTCAAGAAACTGTCTTCCAGTTGCAAAGATCAAGGAGGACACATATAGACATTTTGAGGCTGTCTCTCCAACGGATATATCCTCAATTTGTTCTATAAATACAAAAGTGTGGAAACCATTTGAAGACACCAACTAGTGATCCAACTAATCTAAAGCTACAAGCTCATAAGCCTTCAAAGCTTTCAAAGAAACATTCTTAGTTTTCAGAAACACTTCATACCTAAGCTAAACTTAATTGTATATACATACAAAGCTTAGAGAGATATCCTATCCTTATACACTGAGCTCATTGTAAAGGATATCTCAACCTAGTTGGAACCAACATCAACCCTTATACCTTTCTAAAGAGAGATAGAAGGTTGTTGTAGTAGAAGTGTAAGGAACTCACTGTTGAGAAGAAAACAGTAAGTTCTGAGTTGAGAGAGAGTACTAGGACTCTGAATTCCTAGTGATCAAGGCACCAAGGAGTGGTGTGGTTGATCAAGTGCACCTTAGCACTATAAAACAAGTAATTCCAAGAGATAAGGAATTATCATGTTCAATCAGGGAAAGTGGATGTAGGAGCTTGAGTCTCTAAACCACTATAACTCTTGTGTTGATTTACCTTCAAGTACTTTCAAACAACCAACACATACATTCACAAGCACACAAACTGGTCTTAAAAGATATACATTCAAGAGTGTGCAAAACTGGTTTGGGACAAGTCCCCTGAAAAGCAGATCAAGTGTTAAGAAGTTTTCAGAATTAAAAGGAGTTTAAACTAAAGGGCCAACCATAATTCCGCACTTATAACTTACTTAGATAGTTATTCAACTAAGTACTATATAGGACTTAGTAATTTGATTATCTTCTGAAAGTTATATACAAATCAGAAGAGTTGTCTAGAACAACCTTGTTGAAGCCTGATTTGATCAAGTTTGAAAAGATTTGCATACAAGTGTATTCTCCCCCCCCCCCCACCACCCATACACTTGTTATATACTCCTTTCAGGACCAACACGTACCCTTGACCCCACATATTGCATATTTGCAGGTTATGTCGACTTAAGACAAGACATATTTCATTTTTCAATGTTACAGTAATAATATCTTTAACATGTACAATGTCAAGAAAACGTTCTTTCAAAAGACCACCAATATAAACAAATCTTAACACAATAGCCATTTGCTCTTAATTTGTTAGATATATCTTTAACTTCATCAACTAAAATGCAAAACTTTGAATTACCAATCTTCTCACGAATTTTTTTTCTCACCCCACTACCAAAGATGTCCCTTTTTAAACTTTTGGTGATGTATACTTCGCATTTAAATGAACATTCTCCAAAAAAACATCAATAATTTCAATATTCATCTCTCCCAAAAATTTTATCAGTTCAATGAGATTACCTCGATTTTTAGAAAATACCGACTTATCATGTCCTCGCAACGCACATGCTTGCAAAGTAAGATATTGAAGACATTTAATTGTAGTCATACCCGCAAATGATTTTTCTTTATCTCTTCCGGTTTTTCCCGATTAATTATTTTATCAATATGCTGAGAGACATTTTTTAGACAGTTCATATAAACTACCGCACTATCGTGACTTGAATCGGCATTTCCCACATGTTTTAAAAATGAACAATTATTCTTGTTGTTGACTTTTTTCCGATTATTGAACCACACCAAAAGTAAATGCACAGCGACTATTGTTCAAATGATCAAATAAGAAGCACAGAAAGCAATATGTGGCATGATTTGTGGGTGAGTACTCTAACCAAGGAAATTGATAAAACCACGAGACTTGAAATCGACGATTCTGATGTCCGTCAAATGTTGGATTATATTCATCCAAAATGGGTTGAAATGCTCTAATTTTTATGTAAGCTCGTCTTATTTCCTCGCATTGATTAACATGATGTTTACAAATTGGGATACGTTTAAACGGGTCACACTTAAGTGAATCTAGATTGATTTCAATTCTTTGTGATTGAGAAGACTGGACATTCGAAGGTAGAGCTTGTGGAGCTACATTATCATTATTTGATGTAGGATGTCATTCACTTGTCGTAAGCTCTTTCGTTTGAAATTGGTAAAAAGCGACTCATGATACTTTTACCTTTCTTCTCTTTTCGATTATCTATTACTTATTTCAAAATAAAATTGAAAATTAATTCCTTCTTAAAAAAAATACCTACAGAATAATATATACCTATAAAAAAATCAAATTGTCAAACAAAACAAGACAAAACTTTTAAAACCTACAAAAGCTGGGAGATTTCTACTATAAGTGTGGCTTAGTCACCCACACAATCAAAGATTGTCTGCTACGCTACAACATGGAAGGTAAGCTACAAGAAGGTTTAAAGAATTTCTCTATTTGGCTTAGGGCGGAGGGACAAAACTGAGTGGCACCAAAGGACTATGAATTTCTCATGGAAAGAAACAGTCCACCACAATCACAAATGTTATTCATTCCTGTCACACAAGCAGAAACATATGGAGAATCATCATCACAAAGAGGGGCTACTGAGGAAATAGACATCACACGAGGCACTTGGCAGGAAATCACACTACACCAAATGCACCAAGCACATATGTTTGCAGATTCAATGCTTGGAGTGGGGAGTAGCCCACTGAAATTTGATAACAATACGAGATACTACACCTTTGACAACTCTTTCATCTGCAGTGTGGGGGTGGGACATGAAGTACAAATTCAACATATCAGCAACACAAGTCTTTATGGACTGATTAGAGGTGGACAACAACAGGAAGGAGTTGGAGTAGGAAATGGCATGTTTTATTTAAGGGCAAAGGTAAAGAATCGGGGATCCCACGTCAAATCCCAATGCTATTGTAATCACGGATGCACCTTGTGCCAAACAATGTAAATAATACTAAAGGAAAACCAACCAAGGAAGCGAGGTCGCCCAACAAAGACTAATTTAATATGACTGCAAAGAAAGGTGATGCAGTGAATGTACTCGACATAACGGGAACATGAAGGACCAAAATTTTGTCACTATAATGTCAAAAGTGTATTACTCCTACATGTTCAAAAATATTCTGGACACTTAATTTTTTGAGTGAATTTTCCAGAATATTTTTAGACATATAGTAGTAAACTTTTGGCTTTATAGTAACAATATTTTGGTTACCACATGTTTGCGATTCACGAATTTTTTGAGCAACCTAAATTTGAACTTATGACCCACGATTTTTTTTAAATTGTCTTAGTTAGACATATTTCATGTGTGAAATATTTCACACAAGTTTTTCTATATTACTCAAAATATTTTTTTGGGGGAATCACCATTAGCTCCCATGTGGGCTAAACAATTGCAACCCACTCCCACCAAAAAAAAAGATGTTGAAAGGAGCTTCTAAATTGGAGGTGTTATGACTATAATAACCCTGATGATTTCCCCTTTTTAAAACAAAAAAAAAAGTTCCTTTTTGCTTTCTGACTTTTGTCTTCCCAAGGCATTCCCACCTCCCAGTTCCACCTACCTCCCCCCAAAATGATTTCCGGCAATGGAAGTTAATTGCAAAATCACTCCAAAATGATTTTCGGCAATGGAAACTAATTGCAAAATCAACCGCGTCTCCTTGAAGACTCATAACAACTCCGATGACCGGCACTAAATCCGATGACTTTCTCTTTGATTTTTCTGATTTATGATGATTCCTTCGAAATCTTTCCAGACCAGGTGAAGATGGCCGGCGATATAATTTCGAAAAGCAAGGGGAAGAATTCCGATGACCTGTTATATATCTTCGAAAAGGTTATTCATTCTTTTCTGTATTTTTTTCCAACTTGATTCGACCTTCTTTCACATACTTCAAAAAAAAAAATTGGTTGAGCACCTTTTTTTTCATGAAAGTCTGTCGAGCCTGAAGAGGGCCAAAGAAAGGAGATGCTCGTCCCCTCATTTTTGAGGCCGTCTGTTGAGCCTGAAGAGGGCCAGTCGCTGCTGTCAAGAAACGCATTTTTCAGGCGACGGTGGCGACGACATACTGGCTACGGGAGCGGCCAGATTTGGGGCTCTAGGGTGGTGGTCAAGAGATGCATTTTTCAGGCGACGGTGGCGGCCAGATTTGGTGCTTTGGGATGGTGGCCTGAAAAATGCGGAATTTGGTGCTTTGGTCCTTTTTGCCGACTCTGTTTATGAGGGAAGGGAATTAGGTTTAATTTTTCATTTTTTGTTGGGCCTGTATACTACTCCGTTGATAAGTCCAATAAGCAATAATTCAATTTTTTAATATTTTGTGCCCAACAATTAATTATCAAATTGCAATGTAATATTCAAATTTAATTTAAATTTACAATTTTCAAACTCAATTTAAATTTATATTTTAGTAGCTTATGTAATAAATTTACTATTAATTTAAAACTTAAATCTTGATGGGAGAAACGTGGTGATGAATAATTTAAATATATAATAATATAGTACTAATATATTCAATATAATGAACGAATAATTAATAATATATTATTAAATATAATTTCAATTCCAAATAATCTGATGAATAATATATTCATATACTCCTATATGATTTCGGAAAGAAGAAAAATATGTCATACAAATAAATACAATTTTAATAAAAAAATAAACATAAAATTTAATACTCATATAATATTGAATAATTTAAAAACTTTCAAATTGAATAAGAATAGAATTTTACCAATATAAAGAAAAGTGATAGAGATTTTGAAATTTACATCATTTTTTTATTTTATTTTAGAGAGAAGTACACTTTGGACAGTAACTTATATAAATTCTAAATTAAATTTGAATAACTAAACTTAAATTGAAATTTAGAGTGATTCATTCCTTCATCTTAACTTTTTTTTTTTTTCAATTCTTCTCACTTAAATTCATTATCAAGAGAAAAAAAAAATCTCTTTGTTCAGATATTCACCCTCTGTGTTCAAATATTTATAAACCATTTTTAAGGTTTATGTTTAGTACTTTGTATACTATTTAAGTTTAATAACTTATGTTATATTCAAATTCAATTGTGTAATATTCAAACTCAATTAAGGTTTAAAGTTTATATTTGGTACCTTGTGTAGCATATACGTTTAGTAACTTATGTAATATTATTCAAATTCAATTTAAGTTTTAGTAACTTATGTAATATTCAAACTCAATTTAGGTTTAATGTTTATGTTTTGTACCTTATATACAATTTAGGTTTAGCAACTTATGTAATATTTCAATTTCAATTTAAGTTTTAATAACTCATGGACATTCAATTTATATATGTAAATTTAATGAATGAATCAATCAATTTAAGTTTAAGTTTAGTATCTTATATACTAATATTTAAATTTACTAAAACTTTGTAAGGTTTAGAGTTTAGAGTTTATTGCCTTATATGTATTTCAATTTAAGTTTAATAACTTATTAATATTCAAACTCTATAAGAAAAGTAACTTATGTAATATTATTTAAATTTAATTTCAATTTAACTTTTAGTACCTTATTTAATATTCAAAATTAAGTTTAAGGTTTATAACATTATGTTTAATACCTTATATATAATTTAAGTTTTACAACTTATGTGATATTTCAATTCAATTTAGGGCGTAGTACCTTATGTTTATAGAATAATAATAGTTTTAACAAGAAAATTAAACTTGCTGAGATGATTGAGAAATATTTTTTCTTATTTAAAATGGATAGTGATTTTATGTGACATGTTGAGATTGTGCAATTATTCAATCTCAATTTCAATTTCAATTTTAGTAACTTATGTAACATTCAAACTCAATTTATTCAATTTATATAGTAAATTGACTTGTTTCTATCTATAACGAGTATTTATTTATGATTGTTTTGTATTGTGTTGTATTTCTATTACATTGTGTTCTCGATGTCAATTTTGAGATTGAAATTGAAGTAAAGTTAATAGGAAATCATAAGAATCACATTTATTATGTCGATAACTTTGACTATTTCTCCAACTGTTAGCTTTAACCCAATACACCTAAATATATTAGGAAAATAAAACAACTTAACTTTTTTTCAATTCTTCTATACTTAAATCCATTATGAGGAAACAAATTCAAAAAAATACTCTCTTTGTTCAGATATTCACCCTCTCTGTTCAAATATTTGTATTAGATTTAAGATTTATGTTTAGTACCTTGTATACATTTAAGTTTAGTAACTTATGTTATATTTAAATTCAATTATGTAATATTCAAACTCAATTAAAGTTTAAGGTTTATATTTTGTACCTTGTGTTGTGTAGCATATACATTTAGTAACTTATGAATAATAGGTTTATATTTAGTACCTTATATGCAATTTAAATTTAGAAAATTATGTTTAGTACCTTATATACAATTTAAAGTTTAAGTTTATATTTAGTATCTTATATACAATTTAAGGTTTAAGGTTTATATTTGGTACCTTGTATAACATACAGGTTTAGTAACTTATTTAATATTATTCAAATTCAATTTAAATTTTAGTAACTTATATAATATTCAAACTCAATTTAGATTTAAGGTTTATGTTTAGTATCTTATATACAATTTAAGTTTAGCAACTTATGTAATATTTCAATTCAATTTATATTAATTTTATATATTTAAATTTAATAAATGAATAATTTCATTTCATTTTAGTACCTTATGCAATATAAAAATTTTTGATTTTAAATTTAGGGTTTAGTACCTTAAGTTATGGTTAGATACCTTATTGACATTCTATTTATATATAATATTTCAATTCAATTTAGGTTTTAGTGCCTTATATTTATCGAATAATAAGAGATTTAACAAGAAAATTAAACTTGTTGAGATGATTGAGAAATGTTTTCTATTATTTAAAATAGATAGTGATTTTATGTGACATGTTGAGAATGTGCAATGATTCAATCTCAATTTCAATTTTAGTGACTTATGTAACATTCAAACTCAATTTAAGTTTATGGTTTAATACTTTTTATACAATTTAAGTTTAGTAATTTATATAATATTCAAATTAAACTTATATTCAATTTATATTGTAAATTGACTTGTTCCTATCTATAACGGGTATCTATTTATGATTGTTTTGTAGTGTGTTGTATTTCTATTACATTGTGTTCTCGATGTCAATCTTGAGATTGAAATTGGAGTAAAGTTAATAGAAAATCATAAGAACCACATTTCTTCTGTTGATAGTTTTGAGTATTTCTTCAACGGTTAGTTTTAACCCAATACACCTAAATATATTAGGAAAATAAAACAACTTTAACTTTTTTTTTTCTTTTCAATTCATCTCTACTTAAATCCATTATAGAAAAATTCTAAAAAATATTTTATTTGTTCAGATATTCACCCTCTGTGTTCAAAATAATATTACCTTTGATCAGATATTCACCATCTGTGTTCAAATATTTGTCGTAAGTTTAGTACATTGTATACCATTTAAATTTAGTAACTTATGTTATATTCAAATTCAATCATATAAGTTTAGTAATTATTTAATTTAAATTTTAGTAACTTATATAATATTCAAACTCAATTTATGTTTAAGGTTTACAATTTAAATTTAGAAACTTATGTTTAGTACCTTATATACAATTTAAAGTTTAAGTTTATATTTAGTACCTTATATACCATTTAAAGCTTAAGTTTATATTTAGTATCTTATATATACAATTTAAGTTTTAATGTTTATACCTAAGGCCTAGGTAGTGGTGCTCTAACCACTTGAGCTATCCCACTTTGTCTTTAGTAACTTAAATAATATTCAAACTCAATTTAGATTTAAGGTTTATGTTTAGTACCTTATATACAATTTAAGTTTAGCAACTTATGTAATATTTCAATTCAATTTATATTAATTTTATATATTTAAATTTAATAAATGAATAATTTCATTTCATTTTAGTACCTTATGCAATATAAAAATTTTCGATTTTAAATTTAGGGTTTAGTACCTTAAGTTATGGTTAGATACCTTATTGACATTCTATTTATATATAATATTTCAATTCAATTTAGGTTTTAGTGCCTTATGTTTATCGAATAATTAACAAGAAAATTAAACTTGTTGAGATGATTGAGAAATGTTTTCTCTTATTTAAAATGGATAGTGATTTTATGTGACATGTTGAGAATGTGCAATGATTCAATCTCAATTTCAATTTTAGTGACTTATGTAACATTCAAACTCAATTTAAGTTTATGGTTTAATACTTTTTATACCATTTAAGTTTAGTAATTTATATAATATTCAAATTAAACTTATATTCAAATTATATTGTAAATTGACTTGTTCCTATCTATAACGGGCATCTATTTATGATTGTTTTGTAGTGTGTTGTATTTCTATTACATTGTGTTCTCGATGTCAATCTTGAGATTGAAATTGGAGTAAAGTTAATAGAAAATCATAAGAACCACATTTCTTCTTTTGATAGTTTTGAGTATTTCTTCAACGGTTAGTTTTAACCAAATACACCTAAATATATTAGGAAAATAAAACAACTTTAACTTCTTTTTTTCTTTTTAATTCTTCTCTACTTAAATCCATTATAGAAAAATTCGAAAAAATATTTTCTTTGTTCAGATATTCACCCTCTGTGTTCAAAAAAATATTATCTTTGTTCAGATATTCACCATCTGTGTTCAAATATTTGTCTTAAGTTTAGTAACTTATGTTATATTCAAATTCAATCATATAAGTTTAGTAATTATTTAATTTAAATTTTAGTAACTTATATAATATTCAAACTCAATTTATGTTTAAGGTTTATGTTTAATACCTTATATACAATTTACACATACGATATAAGTTTAGCAACTTATGTAATATTATTCAAATTTAAATTCAATTTAACTTTTAGTAACTTAGATAATATCCAAATTTTAATATTACGTAGCTACTAAAATATAAATTTTAAATTAATATTAAAACTTTAAATAAGAAAACTATACATTATTGTCATTCAAATTCATTCCAACCATTCATATTTTTAACAAAGAAACTTGGTCGTAGATTTAATCTTAAATTTAAAATTCTAATCGCAAATTTAATTAATGTAATAATAATCATCAGTAAACTTCAAAAAATAATGTTCATTAACATCATGAAATTAAGTCTTGCGTTAGAAAATGTGGAAGAGCAACAATGTATTCGAGGTTGGAAATAAAATTGCAGTAAAATTGAAATATCAGAATAAATATAAGATAGAGACACAAATATATTTATTAGAATTGATTTACTTCAAATTCTATCCAACACCAGAATACCCTCCTCCACCGCCTTTCGCAGCCTCAAACTCTATCCAACACCAAATTTACTTCAAATTCTATCCAACACCAGATCTACTTCAATATTCATCAAATTATCAAGTTGCAACACTGTGTGTAAGAGAGGGAGATGACAGAAAATGAATGCATTCCACAAAATGTAAAAGAGAAGAATGGCCTTTTCCTAGTACACCTTTTATCAATTGCCAATCCAACAGAAGCAATGCACACATATAAAAATTCAGAATTTAGAACACTCAACAAAAACTATACAACAATTAGCAAGCATCAAAGTTAGGACTAAATTTGATTCACATATCCATGTATTTGGTTCACTTAAAATAGCTAATCCAGATGAAAAAGTTAAAAAAAATATCATGAGATGAACTCTAATTCAAGCGGGATTAAGCTTCAAATGTCATGGAACACTTCGAGCAATTTCTTCTTTTCAACCACCTACTTTACAAGAAACATAATCAGTCATACAAATGCCATGGAACACTTCAAGCAAAACACATAAGCAATGCACACACATAAAAACACCAATCTAAAATATCCTAACATAAATTAGATACATATATCAATTGTCAATCCAAAAGAAGCAATGCACACACATTAAAATTCAGAATTTAGAACACTCAACACCCTAACATTTTCCGTTTAGATTTCCTGCACAAACACCATCAGTCAAAAGGTTTATGCTAACTAATATGAAGAAAATTTCAGCAAATTAAAGCAGATCACAAAAGAAGAAAAAGGAAATAAAACTCACAAATTTCTGCACCAGAAAAAATTACTAAATTTTTCATATTAACATGAATATGCAAGTTACAACCCTGTTACTTATCAAAAAGAGAAAAAACTCAAACCCACCTGCGCAATGTATCGATGTCAATGGCAGCAACCATTGTGTACCACATTCTTCCTCGCCTCCGTCGTCGCCCTCCCGTCACGCGATCGGCGCAGATCGGGGTCAGCGAGACAAGGAAATAGATCGACCGATTCAGGGCTTTCGTTTGAGGAATCTGGCTGTGCACGAGCAAGGCGCGCGGCCACGCCGCCTATCATCAAACCAGCCTCCCACTTCGTCGCCGATTCCTCATCCGTTTCCGGCGATTCCTTTTTCGATTCAGAGAACGAGGGTTCCAAGAAATTTCTCGCCTACAAAAACTTTAACCGTCTGTAAACACAATTTTTTTTGCAATTTCAGAACAAAAACGAAATACATTTTTACCTCAACAGTGAGTTCACCTTCACGAAGAGTTACCCCTATAAATTAAAATAAGGGTTTGCCACAAAAGGGGGAACTTTTTTCTGCAACAGGATGTGCGATTTTGGCGGTGAAAAATAGCTTGCTCTTCATTTGGCAACCGGAGACGGAGGCTGCGAACTTTTCGACGGCGATTGGCGAGTTGAATGGTGAATGAAGATTGAAGGAATAAAATGTTGTATGAGAGAGAAATGAGATGTGAAATGAGGGAGAGAAGTCTGTCCAGAGAGAGAGAAAATGAGAGAGTACGGTTTTTCTTTTTTCTATTAGAAGGGCATAAGTGACATTTCATGAAGGATTTGGGAGTTGATTTCTGGACAAAAAGTCAATGGGAGTCATCTGCTTTAGTTGGGAGAAGGTGGGAGTGAAGGGTAAAAAATGTCCGTCAAATGTTGGATTATATTCATCCAAAATGGGTTGAAATGCTCTAATTTTTATGATTGTGATGGAGGTCTAATTTTTACTTAAAAGACCTCCATACTCCCTATTTTATCTTCTTTAATACTCCCTATTTTTACTTAAAAAATCGAAGATTCTGATGTCCGTCAAATGTTGGATTATATTCATCCAAAATGGGTTGAAATGATCTAATTTTTATGTAAGCTCGTCTTATTTCCTCGCATTGATTAACATGATGTTTACAAATTGGGATACGTTTAAACGGGTCACACTTAAGTGAATCTAGATTGATTTCAATTCTTTGTGATTGAGAAGACTGGACATTCGAAGGTAGAGCTTGTGGAGCTACATTATCATTATTTGATGTAGGATGTCATTCACTTGTCGTAAGCTCTTTCGTTTGAAATTGGTAAAAAGCGACTCATGATACTTTTACCTTTCTTCTCTTTTCGATTATCTATTACTTATTTCAAAATAAAATTGAAAATTAATTCCTTCTTAAAAAAAATACCTACAGAATAATATATACCTATAAAAAAATCAAATTGTCAAACAAAACAAGACAAAACTTTTAAAACCTACAAAAGCTGGGAGATTTCTACTATAAGTGTGGCTTAGTCACCCACACAATCAAAGATTGTCTGCTACGCTACAACATGGAAGGTAAGCTACAAGAAGGTTTAAAGAATTTCTCTATTTGGCTTAGGGCAGAGGGACAAAACTGAGTGGCACCAAAGGACTATGAATTTCTCATGGAAAGAAACAGTCCACCACAATCACAAATGTTATTCATTCCTGTCACACAAGCAGAAACATATGGAGAATCATCATCACAAAGAGGGGCTACTGAGGAAATAGACATCACACGAGGCACTTGGCAGGAAATCACACTCCACCAAATGCACCAAGCACATATGTTTGCAGATTCAATGCTTGGAGTGGGGAGTAGCCCACTGAAATTTGATAACAATACGAGATACTACACCTTTGACAACTCTTTCATCTGCAGTGTGGGGGTGGGACATGAAGTACAAATTCAACATATCAGCAACACAAGTCTTTATGGACTGATTAGAGGTGGACAACAACAGGAAGGAGTTGGAGTAGGAAATGGCATGTTTTATTTAAGGGCAAAGGTAAAGAATCGGGGATCCCACGTCAAATCCCAATGTTATTGTAATCACGGATGCACCTTGTGCCAAACAATGTAAATAATACTAAAGGAAAACCAACCAAGGAAGCGAGGTCGCCCAACAAAGACTAATTTAATATGACTGCAAAGAAAGGTGATGCAGTGAATGTACTCGACATAACGGGAACATGAAGGACCAAAATTTTGTCACTATAATGTCAAAAGTGTATTACTCCTACATGTTCAAAAATATTCTGGACACTTAATTTTTTGAGTGAATTTTCCAGAATATTTTTAGACATATAGTAGTAAACTTTTGGCTTTATAGTAACAATATTTTGGTTACCACATGTTTGCGATTCACGAATTTTTTGAGCAACCTAAATTTGAACTTATGACCCACGATTTTTTTTAAATTGTCTTAGTTAGACATATTTCATGTGTGAAATATTTCACACAAGTTTTTCTATATTACTCAAAATATTTTTTTACTTAAAAGACCTCCATACTCCCTATTTTATCTTCTTTAATACTAACAACTTCCACATTAAATTGTGCGTATACAATAAATGATAGAAATAAAATTGGGAGGGAGGGAGTATCTAATAGTTAAAAAAAAAAAAAAAGAGGGGCGCCATGGCCCCTTTGCAATCCATGTTGTTCCGCCACTGGTCTCATCCACGTCTATTTCAATAATTGTAAATGACGTTTTGTTAAAAGATTAGTCGGACAAATTAGGGTTGTCGATTTCGGATGTGATAACACGACAAGAAAACTATACACAAATTGTGAATTAATGTTTATACTCATTATGTTTTTGTTATCATTTCGAAACGATAAAGACTTTAAAATTTTGCGTCGTGTTTATGTCCACTCATTAAATTTTAAAAAAAAATTGAATAAATATATTGCTTGATATTTAATAATTTTATTAATAAAAATATACTTTTTTATTGTATTTTATTATGTCATATCATACAATAATTATAAACATGTAGTGAAAGTATTTTATGCTCTTATGATAAAACTAGATCTATATGTAGGGCCACTTTAAAGTGAGGCGGACGAGGCAGTTGATTCAAACTCCAAAAAAGTCATAAGTTTTCGAATTTTGTGGTTTTTTTTCAGAGTTTGTTTCTCAAAATTGTTTACTGTTTAAAAAAAAAAAAAAAAAAAAAAACATTGATCAAGAATTTTTTTAAAAATAAAATAATAGATATATAGAAGAGACAGGAGCTCAGATGCTCAATTTTATTTTTTTTTTGTTATTCACACTATTCAGTTGAGTCCATTGGCGGACCTACTCAGAGATTAGGGGTACAGTTGTATCCCCAATTTTTTTTGGGGCGCGGCTAAAGGCACCCAAGGATCCTATGAGGACACCCACACGATGAGAACACCCACAAAACGGATGAGGACACCCACGTGGAAAACTCAAAAATATCCTTCTCCCATTAAAACTATTAAAACCCTAATCTATCAACACATTTGGTACACCCACCCCATTTTCGCCTCCTCACCTTCCCTCCCACATCTCGTCGTCGGCAGCCTCCGCGGCGCAGCAACGCCTCCCCTCCCCACCTCTTCCCCCTCCCAACTCCTCCGCCGGCGCCCACCCCTCCGTTCCGCGGCCGCCCCTTCCACTCCCCGTCTCGCGCACGGCCGCACCCTCCCATCGTCGTCCCACGCACGGCCGCCGCCTCCCCTCCCTCCCCTGTAAAAAAAAAAGAAAAATCTCCTGTGGGTGTCTGCAACCCTCGCCGCCGCTTCCCTCAGGCCTCGTCGCCGCTTCCCTCAGGCCTCGCCGCCGCCGTCTCTCCAAGCCATCGTCGGTCGTCGCCTCCCCTCCCCTGTAAAGTTTTTTTTGTCTCCTGTGCGTCTGAAACCCTCGTCGTCGATGTCTCTCCAAGCCGACTCCCAACTCAAGTGGCGTCCGTTCGCGCCCCTCCCCGTCGAGCCACGTCCACCTCCTCACTCCCCCTCCACGTTCTGTCCCGTCGCCCCAGCCGCGGCGCACGCTGCCGGTAAGTTTAGGTGTTAGGAATGATAGCAGATTTTTGGAAATTAGGGTTTTTAATTTGAGTTTGTTCATTATTTTTTTTTTGGAACAATTTGCATATGTTCAGGAAAAAGATTCGAACAATTTGGGTTTGTTAAGGAAAAAATTTCGAACAACTTTCATTTGTACGAAAAAAAAATTCGAAAAAGTTGTTCGATTTTTTTTTTTTCGCACAAATGAAAGTTGTTCATGATTTTTTTTCGCACAAATGAAAATTGTTCATGATTTTTTTTCGAACAAATTGAAAATTTCGAACATCTTGCCTTTGTTCTGTAAAAAATTTCGAACATCTTACCTTTGTTTTGTAAAAAATTTCGAACATATTATCTTTGTTTTGTAAAAAATTTCGAACATTTTACCTTTGTTTTGTAAAATTTTTCGAACATCTTACCTCTGTTTTTTGTTGTTTTCTTTTGGAATTTGAACATTAGTGGCCGTGGGGGAAGATTTTTGAGGACGGTGGTGGTGGTGGGGAAGATTTTTGGGTGGTGTGGGTGGTGGGAAAGATTTTTGGGTGGTGTGGGTGGTGGGAAAGATATTGGCTACCGTTTAAGTCTATTGAATTTAGTTTGCTTGAAATGAAATGGGTGGGTGTACTCATCCGTCCTTTATTTTAAAAATATGCAGAAGGGGTACAAAAGACATTTCGCATACCCCTAGTGATAAAAAAAAGTTTATGTGGGTGTACTCATAGGATCCTTGGGTGCCTTTAGCCGCGCCCTTTTTTTTCTACTCTTTATATATACTTTGCGTATGCATACTTGCAGAAAAAATAACCAAACTTGGGCTCAGCCCATTAGGCAATACTACACTAGCCCATTGAAGTTGGGCTACCGTCCCTCCACTAATAAAAAAAATAGGGAAAATATCACTTTTGATCACTGAACTTTACCACTTTTCACATTTGGTCACTCACATTTAATCACTATCAAAATTGATCACTCACTTATTATTTTCTATCAATTTTGATGTTGCTGTTAGTTAATCCGTCCTATACTAACGGAGAAAAGGTTTTGAGCGTCAACTTTTATTTTTCCTCTTTTAATTCCTTAACCCTAAACTCCCAAACCACAATAGAGTGATTTTGAGTTTGTACTAAGAGGTGAAGATGTTTAAAAGGAACCAGA
Organism: Galeopsis tetrahit; assembly: GCA_963675135.1. Classification (NCBI taxonomy): domain Eukaryota; kingdom Viridiplantae; phylum Streptophyta; class Magnoliopsida; order Lamiales; family Lamiaceae; genus Galeopsis; species Galeopsis tetrahit. Next base: position 41,881,331 of record OY776129.1, on the reverse strand, counting down.
ATGCTTCTACACCCCATATTTCTTATTTCAATTTCAGCCATTGAGTATCTCAGCCAATCAATGTGAAAAATACCCATTGGAGAATCTCAGCCAATTAGTGTGAAAAATACTCCAACAAGTAATACTCAAGTAAAGAAACAAAAATTACCAGTATGTACAATATGTATTTCTTATTTTAATTTAATATTTAAGTTTTTTGTATCACTAAATTATGTTATTATATTTATCTGTTGTGTTGTAATAGTAATAGGTCAGAAGGAATTCTCATGCATCTTCCAGAACATGGGGTGATTCATCAACTAACCCTTCCCAAGAGTAGCTCATATAACTCAATAATTATGATTTATTATCATCTCATTGTTGTTGTTGGTTTACTTTTCATTTTACAGGGTAACTAGGAAATGGGAAACGAACCCTTCCCAAGAGTAGCTCATATAACTCAATTATGATTTATTATCATCTCATTGTTGTTGTTGGTTTACTTTTCATTTTACAGGGTAAGTAGGAAATGGGAAACGCAGTACGTGGTAGGAAAAGAAAAAATCACAATGAAACAGTGTGTCTTGCCTTACAATGTCATTTTATAATTACTTTTGTTAGGAGATTAATTTCTTATCTTATAGGTTGTTCAATAATCAAGAGTACACAATCCAATTATTGTGAAAGGAGAAGTGAATTAAATCACTATGTCAAATCTAGCTACTTACATGAGAAAGAGTGTCAGTGGTTCATCAAAATGACCAAAACAAGGAAAATACCAAAGGAAAAACAAGTGAGAGTGATGGCGAGCCAAATTAGTCAGATTGTGGTGGTCATGTACTAGTTATGTACTCATTTTTTATAATTATGGTGTGTAGTTAGATGGTTTATAATTATTGTATTCACTGTGGTTGAAAATTATTCAAGACTTGCTTTTGTACTCTATTTTTTAAAGACTTTTTTGAATAATATTTCAATTACTGGTTTTCATATTAAATTTGTATAATAATTGAGAATATAAACTTATTTCAAAATAGTTAATTATTAGAATTCATTTCCCCATTTATAATTGATAATCTATTATTAACCCCACACACCAGTAATATTAATTGAAGATAAATTCGTAAAATTTAAAAAAAAAAAAGGGTTTGGGGGTTTAGAATTTAGAAATTAAAGGAGGGAAAATAAAAGTGTGCCCTCAAAACCTTTTCTCCGTTAGTCAATAAGGGTGTGTTTGTTTAGGGATTGGCCCATCCGGATTTGGATGGGTCATCCCCCATCCCATCCCTCTCCATCCCTCTCCATCCAAATACCCATCCAAATACACATCCACCCCTATAATACACCTATATACCTATTTTTATACCATTACATCATCATATTTTTATATTAATTACTCATTCTCTCTCCTACTTTTTCTTCCATACATTTATTCTCTTTCCTACTTTTCTTCCACACATTTATTCTCTCTCCTACTTTTCTTCCACACATTTATTCTCTTTCCTACTTTTCTTCCTTAAACTAATTACTCTACTAACTAACAATAATAAAATAATACAACATCACTATTGATTTGACATAAAGTTCTCCATCCACATCTATTTTTCAATCTCTATCCAAACACAATTTTTATTCAATTACTATTCATGGATTACCCCCATCCACATTTTTCAAATCCCCATCCCCATCCCATCCACCACAATCCCTAAACAAACAGTCCCTAACGGATTCACTAACAGCAGCATCAAAATTGATAAAAAAGAAAAAGTGAGTGACCAATTTTGATAGTGATGAAATGTGGGTGACCAAATGTGAAAAGTGGTAAAGTTCAATGATCAAAAGTGATATTTTCCCAAAAAAATATTATAAAAGAATTTAAAGAAATACCATATATATATATATATATGGGAAAATATCAATTTTGATCACCCAGTTTTACCTCTTTTCATATTTGATCATCCACATCTAGTCACTATCAAAATTGGTCACCCAGTTATTATATTCTATTAAAATGTGTCACTCTGTTAGTCAATCTAACGGAGAAAGAGTTTAATTTCTCAAACCCTCAGGTTAAAATATTTTCATGCATCTTCTAGAACTAATGTAACAAAAGCAGAAGTAAGAATGAAACATGTGCAAAAATTATCAATATTTACATTATATTTATAACAGGTGAGAAGGAGTTCTGATGCATCTTCTAGAACGTGATTCAATCAACTAGGTTTACTTTTTATTTTATAAATAATGAAAATTCTTCCTCATGCATCTTCTACGTGAAACTTGCTGCGTAGTCAGAAAATTTCAGTAAGTTTTTAATAATTATTTAACTCAAAATTATGAATTCATTTTTATTGGTTTACTTTTTATTTTACAGAAAATGAGAAATTCAAGAGATAGAATGCAACTTTGTACTCTAGTTTTTTTTTTTAAAATTGTACTCTGTTTTCCAATTCTTGATTTCATATTGAATTTGTATAATAATTTGAGATATAAACTTATTTCAATTCATTTCCCTATTTATAATTATTGGAGCATAATTTGTGGTGAAGATTAATTGTAAATAATTTTCTAAAATTATCCATTCAAGAAAATTTCATAAACTTATTTTTCATTCTAAATATTTTTCTATTAAGATCATTATTGCAGATTTCTTGAAATGTTAGTCAAACAATTGGGCATTTGAAATAAATTAATTCCTTCTGACCTATTATATTACGTTCTAGAAGATGCATTAGAATTCTGACCTATTATATTACGTTCTAGAAGATGCATTAGAATTCTGACCTATTATAAATATAATATAAATATTGGTAATTTCACATGTTTCATTCTTTCTTCTGCGTTTGTTTCATTAGTTCTAGAAGATGCATAAAAATATTTTAACCTTAGGTTTTGAGAAATTTCACGGCTCAAAACTCTTTCTCAATAACTAGGTGACCAATTTTGATATTGACTAAATGTGGGTGACTAAATATGAAAAGAGGTAAAACTGGGTGACCAAAATTGATATTTTCCATATATATATCTGTTTTCACTTTTAAAAATAGTACACCCTCCGTCCCACAATATATACTTTTAAAAATCTGACTATTTACACCTCCATTTCGGTTTAGAACACTCCCCCGATTGATGCACCCCTCCTGAAATTTGTCAGAATAGATGCACCCCCCTGAAATTGTCTTAATTATCCTTTTCTCATTGTTATCTATATAATACAACTTTACTTATCACACCCTCCCTCAAACCCTAATTCTCTCATTTTTTCTTACCGCCGACCGCCTCCTTCTCCCGATCGAAGATGCCGCCCCACCTCCTGGTCGAAGATGTCGGCCACCCCCACCCCAGGTAAGTGTATCGCCGCCGCCGTCTGGTAAAGTTCAGCCGACGGCAATTTTGAAGTTTTAGTTTTTAGAGTTTTCTGCAATTTGCAGCAAGAAACTTTTTTTATTTATTTTCGACAACATAAGTCGACCATGTAACCTCTCGTCGACGACATGTTGTCGACGAGAGGTTACATGGTCGACGTTATGTTGTCGAAAATTTTAAATTTTTTTTTTTAAAAGTTCGACCTAGGAAGGTCGAATTTTTTAAGTTTTTTTTTTTGTATTATTCTTTTCGACAAATCAGTGTCGACCATAGTCACTATGGTCGACACTGGTTTGTCGAAATTTAAAAAAAAAAATTGAAATTTTTTAAGTTCTTGAATTTTTTTTGTTTGGAGAGAAATTTTGTTGTTTGTTTTTTGGTGGTGGTGGCGGCGGCGGCGGCGGCGGTGGCTGGATAAAACTTAGGTTTAGTGATTAAAGGTGAAAGGTAAAGGAGGATGCACTTAGTAATAGGGGTGCATTTAGTAGTGTAATATAAGTTAAAGGGCATTTTTGGTTTTTTATACCATTATTTTATTATTAAACTCAGAGGGGGAGTATTCTAAACCGAAATGGAGATGTAAATAGTCTCACCCCTTTATATATACTCTGCGTATGCATACTTGCAGAAAAAATAACCAAACTTGGGCTCAGCCCATTACGCATTACTACACTAGCCCATTAAAGTTGGGCTACCGTCCCTCCACTAATAAAAAAAATATTATAAAAGAATTTAAAGAAATACCATATATATATATATATGTTTTCACTTTTAAAAATAGTATTTTATCCGTTCCACAATAACTTTCACACTTTCCTTTTCGGAACGTCTTCACACCCTTAAAATGGAAAATTCTTTATAAAATTCACCCTCACAATAACCTCAATTTTACACAAATGTCATTACTTTATCTCCACACATACACAAAAGTCAACTCATTTATTTACTTTATACATAAAGTTTTACAAAATTACCCCTCAAAACTTCACTCATTATTACACTTTCTTAATTTTCGTGCCCATCTACCTATGAAGATTAATATGGGACGGAGGGAGTAATAATTAACAGCAGCATCATAACCCTTTACTTAAATGACATTTATGCTAAAAAATTAAATAATTACTTGATTACTTCCATTGAGAAAGACTTTTTTTTTTTACAAATTTTCAATGAAAATGTCATAGATCACTTTCAAAAAATGAAAACTCGTCTGACTCAGTTGTAACTTGTAATTTTATAATACTATTTTATTTATATATAAAACAATGTTTGTGTACATTTTTTTTAAATTATCTATTGTTCGATCGTCCTCCAGTTTTAAAATCCTGGATCCGCCACTGGTTGAGTCATTGTTGTGATTATTAATGAAAGACGATTGTGTTTGTTTTGGTTGCAACTATGTATGGGTGGTGTGGTGGTGGATTTGCCGTAACGATTACCGGCGACACCGCCGCAAGGGAAGGGTGAAAATTAGGATTTTGATTTCAGGCAAAATAATATACTGTATCTTTTTTTTGTTAAAATATTTTGTAGATGTACTTCAATTGTCGCTTTTTATTTTTTCTCACAAATTAAACAAAGTTCATACAATACTATACCCACTTATGAATCTTTCATTGTTGAAAAAATAAGAAATGTGCAAAGTTGAAAAAAAGAAATTAATATCATTTGAAAAATATAGAACTACAGATATTTTAGAATAAATTTTTTTCTCTAAAGCATTCGTAGAACGGTAAAATTACTTTTGGATTTTACCGTCTCTTTTCAAATATTTATTAAAGAATTTTAATAGATTCATGGACCTTTTAGGTCCAAACACTATGTTTAAACGGCCGTCTATTAACAATTTTTATATCACCGGTGAACGAAAAATGAATATATCAAGGATATATCAGAGATATTTTCGAATATTTTCATCCATTGTTAAAGTGAATTTCATGTGTTAATAAAAACTACACAAATCATGATTTTAGACGATGAACACAAGCAAATAATTGATACTGTAAAACCAAATTTACCTCAAAACAGTAACTTCATTTCCGATGGTACAATAAATATTTATGAAATTACAAGAATTTCACTCAACAGGTGTTGTATACTAATAATATGCGACAAAATTGGTACACACTAATTAGCATTCTTACATCAAACCTGGATTTGCAAAAGTGGCTAATAATCTGAAATTTTCAATTCAAAATACAAACTCTTCCTCTGCAGCTCCTTTATCCTTGGGCAAACCGTTGTCTTTCATCCCTCGTAAAGCTTCAGCCGTTGAGTCACTGATGTTAAGCAGATACTGTACTCTGGCTACTTTTTCCGGGGCTGCCTCACTTTTCAAGTATACTAGGAAGAGATCCGAGAGCTCCTCCGGCACCTCCCATGACAATGGAGTCGAGGGTACGGCCTTGTCACAGGCTAACAAGTCATTCAGGGAATTAACCTACAATACAATTGAGCTACATTTATTTCCAGAGTAATATGTGGATCTACAGTACAACTGGTTCACAACTAATACTTTTGAATACAACAATCCCAGCATTGGTGCAATTTGCAAGGAAACAAACTTCTTTTCAGTTTTACAGTAATATATCTTGGGATAATATCATTTTAGTCCCTAAAGTTTAATTTTTCTCAGTTTAGGTCCCCTTTTTTTATTCATTATCAAATTTTGTCCTCGAATTACACTTCTACTCTCATATTTGTTCCACCGTCCGTTGACTGAACCCCCAAAGAGTTGATTCAGTCAGTCAAAGGACATCAACTAACGGTCAGACCAAATGTCAAAAGTAAAAGTGTACCGCCATGACCAAGTTTGATAGTTAGTGAAAGAGGACTAAATCTGGGAAAAGGTAAACTTAATGGACCAAAATTGATATTATCACTTATATCATAGAAGAGTTGATAATATAATTACACTTACCACCCCCTGATGATTTCTCTGTCGTAGTAGAGCCACTGCCTGAACTAGTGAGTTTGACAATCTAGTCCCTGCAAGATCATGAACAACTCCTTTGGCCTTCTCAGCATTGATGTTGAGATCTTTCGGGATTTTCTCGTAAACTTCCTCTTCATCGAACTCTCCAGTACCAGATGAGAAAATATCATCAATACTCTTTTTGAAGAGATTTTCTCGTAAACTTTCAGAGATCATGTGATCCACATCGACTCCATTTTCTTTCAGTTCTCGTATTTCCTTTATGCTAAGCCTCCCCCGACCGGCAGCAGTTTCAAGGGCTGCCGACAATTTGGTAGTGGTTATACTTTTTATAATAGGTTGTGCATACTGAGGTGGCAAGCCGACGTTCTTCTGCAACTCGTTCAGTTGCTCAATCCTGCTCTTTGTTAATTGCCCATCAGCCAAAATAACCTCAGCTTGTTGTCTGAAAGCCGCTTCAGCTATACCCCGATGAACATCAACAATCTCTTTGTCAGTCATACCGAGTATGCCACCGAGTTGGTTTAACAAAACATACTCAGAATCATCCTTCTTTGTGACGATTTGGGCCCCAAAGGGTATTCTGGTCACTTCACCAGTTAGACAGAACATTAAGTAAGTTTTGTAAAGATCGGCTCTATCCCTTTCAGGAAGGTCGTCTTTAAGATTTATCTCCTTCTGACCCGTTTTTCCAGTAGTGACCTTGCTGGGTCGTGCTTTGCGGAGTGACTGCAGGGATTCCCATTCCTCACCCTCCTCTTCCTCCTCATCTATTGGTTGTTCTTCCTTTGTGGTTGGCTCTTCAGGTGGAGGAGTATCAGAAGACTCGCCTTTGATATCTAAAACTAGTTCGGTTACAACCAAGCTATTGAAAGCTATCATCTTCTTGAGTTCTTTTGCAGACTCTGTACGACTACCAGCTGCTCTAGCACGTTGAACGTAGTTGATAAAGATCTTACGGACCTGAAAACGACCAATTAATAAAGAAAAAACCCTATCAAAATCTCTAACATGAATCATTCTTATGCTTTGGAAATTTCATAAATAGGGTTAATTGCAAAATAAATTACATTTTTTCTCGTTTTTTCAATTGAAACATATGCTTTTAAAATTTGCAATTCTATCACATGACTATTTTCAGCAAGTCCTACTGGTGTGGCAGTGTATGAAATTGCAAAATATTTTTTGATTAAATTGAAACAATAACAAAAGATCCGTGAATTTATTTGCAATTTTTTCAAAATTTTCCGGCTGCCACATCAGCATAAGTTGCCAGAATATAGTCATAAGGTATAATTGCAAAATTTAAAAAGTCTGTATCAAATTGTGAATTTTAAGTACATATGTTGTTATTATTTCGAAATTTCGAGAAAGAAGCGTCTATGCATTCTCTAACTGCATCCTAATTGTACAAATTATTATCCTGGTTCAACACTTACTGCTTTGCTGGCAATAGACATTGCAACCTCCCTAGTCAATCGCAAACCAAATGCAGCTTTTCTGACAGACTTCTTAATATCTGCATCATATCCATCTACACCAGCAGCAATTGCTTCCTTTACAATCTGTAAAACAGTCACAAAATCAAGAATATAAGCAGGCAATAATCACATACCAATGTATCCCTGCTCTACAATACTTAAATAACATTCTCAACAAACAATAAGTTAAGGCATATAGAGAAAAGCCCATAGCATCTTCAGAATTGCCTGTCTGAAATCAGAAGAATTGAACAAGTTCCCGATAGGTTATTATTCATTGAGTCTCTTGAGAAATGTTATCACAATATTGCTAATCAAATTAAGGGCATAATACTCTGTATGCATATTGAACAATTTTATCAAGAGATTGGACTGAGGTCATTAAAGATCCACAATTTCAAGTAGACTATATCTTCGCTATACAATTGCTGAAAAATCACAACCACAAAATGAACAGCCACAGAATATATGCCGTGATGATTCCTCAACAACTGAAGATCAAACATCCCAAAATGTGTTGAGCCCTCAGACATGAATCTCACAGCTAATTTTTACCTACTTTTTCAGCTTGTTTATTCATTTAGTACATGAACCAATGTTCATAACTTCATATATAAAGATGGTGTGGCTGCACACGGTCTGAATTCTAAAAGCCTTAATAGAAAAATATCTTGATCCCTATTTATAAACATTAAACAGTATGAAATTATCTAAGTACCTCATTTGGAAAAAAAAATATATATATTAAAGAAACACTGATGGAAAAAATGAACTGCAATTACCTTCTCAAACAAACTGCCACAAATATCTGCATGAGCTGTTTCGACAGTTTGCTTGGGAATGCAGAACATAATTTGTATCTGTTCCAAAGTATCCACATCCTCATCACTGAGTTCACCTTTGCCAGCTACCAGTTGTTGCAGTTTTCTCCGGTAAATTTCTATACGTAGAGAAGTAAAAGCTGATAAGTAAATAGTAACAAGAGAAAATAAGTTGCACTACATTATACTTGCATATGGGTCTTGTGAATATGAATGTTTAAAGCTGTTCATGACAAACTAAAATATACGGGAACTTACCCAAAAAAAAAAAAAAACTTGGAAGTTTGAACGATTACAAACCAAAAAAAGTAAAACTATGATGTTTTGAAACTACAAATACACCTCGAGGTTTTACAAACTCCAACCCCTTCTTGATGTATGTATTTCTCTTATAAATAGTCTTAACTGGTGTAGTTTCTAAATTAGGAACAAATGTCAAGGTAGTATTTGTCAATTACAAATTTATGGGTTTTTTTTTTTTTTTTTTTTGAAAATTGGTCAAACCTCAGGTGTAGTTTTAGTGATTACTACACCTCGAGGTTTTACAAACTCCAACCCCTTCTTGATGTATGTATTTCTCTTATAAATAGTCTTAACTAGTGTAGTTTCTAAATTAGGAACAAATGTCAAGGTAGTATTTGTCAATTACAAATTTATGGGTTTTTTTTTTTTTTTTTGAAAATTGGTCAAACCTCAGGTGTAGTTTTAGTGATTACCCAAATTCCTTATATAAAATAAATCTTAAGGTAATACAATTGAACCTTCATGAATCTCTATGGCTTTCTCTGGATCAAAGTGCAACTCCTCGCATAAAGTTTGAAGATAAGCAGCTTTACTATCTGCCTTTTGCAAATCACCACTAGACACAGCGTGCTGGAGACGTCTACGATACACTTGAGACGTGACTTCCAGCTCAACTGACTCTGCTTCACGTCTTCCTAAACCAAATATATTCTTCAATTGATTCAGTGCAGCAAGCTACATGATAAGAGCAAAGAGATGAAGTCATTAGACATAGAAAATAAATGAAAAGAAAGATCTATAAAGTACGATATGTCTATACTTAGAACATTAAATACAATCAAAGATTATACCAAACCTATATTTTTAACGTCAGGTAGCATAGGCAACAACAATATGGTTGTGAATCTAAACACTTAAAATTTATAAACCAAAGTTTTATCTGAATTTCTAGATCCACGGCAGTTATCCCTCTATTATGCATACATATTTCATTACAAAAATTGTGAATCATATTGAGACTAACTTACATTAGGTGGGTGACCACGTAGGAGAATAAGAGTGCACTTATTTTAATACATTATGTATGTCTTATATCTACGCAAAATTAAGGCTTGCATAATTTAAGAGGCCCATTTGTTGACACTTTTGTCAAAACTCAAGACTGCTTTATTCACCAAAAACTAGGTCTAGAACCCAATATCTTCTCTGACAGCAAAATGGCAGATACAAAATATATATATATATGAACCAAGGCAGAGCCTAAAAATTCCTAAACCCAAATATGCAATACACTCTCACACATGACAGTGGATCAGTTAAAGACACTTTATTGTAATTTAAATGGATTCATGTGCACCTTGTCATCTTCCATACGCCCCCCTGATAAAGCATCTGTCAGATACGATTTGTATAGAAGCTTCAAGTCATCCATCTTTCTATCACCATCATACTCCCCATCTGATCCAAACCAAATATACACAAGCTCAAGCTAAAATATGTAGATAGAGGAAGGACAATACAACAAAAGTTGCAGAGATCCTCAAGAAATTTCCGTAAAGAATATAAAGGTTGCTGAAAACAGAACAGAGTAGGAAGAAAGTGAAAATAAAGTCCTTGGTAAATAAGAAATGAAAGTTTCTCAAAAACAAACCTATTAAAGTTACAGCACCAACCCCCCGAGCAAAGCGACTGGCATCAGGATGGCTCTTAAGTGAGACCAGCTTATTATTAAAAGCTAGTATCTTGTCAAGCTCCTCAATCATAGGTTTTCTGTTAAATATACACATTCAGATGGGAAAAAGACAAGTGAAAAAAAGACTATTCAGGCAATGGAAGATTATATTAGACAGATAACAAAATAACTAGCAAACAGCAATGAAGCAAATAATACTATACACTAGGACAAATGTCAGCTTATCAGATACCGGTAGTTTAACCAGACCAAAGTTCATCCAAAATGAATATCTGATTTTAATTTGCTATATTTAATTTTGGAAATTGCACCTATTAAAAAAAGATGTTTTGCATGCCTTGATGTAATATACGAAAGTAAGCAAAGTGGAGTAATAATTATGAAGAGAAACAGATTTAAATGTAGCAGAAAAACCAAACACAATCAATAAACATTTTCAACTGCAGCACTTTCATCTCAAGAATTTTAGCCAAGACAATATTGAATATCTTTAGACTACTTGTTCACCAATCTTCTTTTATACCACTCATTCTTGCACATAGATATAGTTTCAAGTATGAAATATTGTTCATACATGTTTCTAGTTCTGGACTTCAATACTCTGAGAGCTGCTGATATACTTTTCTCCACAATCTTTCTTGTATGCTCCCGAAACATGTCCTCAGCAATCTGAAAAAGAGAAGAGATTGCTAGTATGAATTACTGAATACAGATATATATACATATATATATATATATATCATCTTGGCTTCTCAATTTACTACACAACACCAGGACATGTTAAATACGGAGTATTAAATAATTTAGCATATCATATCTTATTAGTCGGACCACATATCATGAGGTAATGAGCTTAAAAATATTAATAGCAACATCACAGAACAAAATACCTCATCAGATAGCCGATAAAGAAGTTGTGCTTCCCTAAGGCTGATCAGCTGATTCACATCAAAATCTGGGAAAAAATTCAAGTCATTAATTATGCATTCTCACCCAATTACTGGTTATTGACTTATTAATCATGTATGCGGCGTAGTAACAAAAAAGACTCAAGCATAGCCAGATTTAAAATATAATAATAATTAGATAAATATTTTTTTATAATAATAGTACTCCACATTTATTATTATTATTATTAGAGTCATAACAAGAGAAAATAATCAAAACGGTCCCAATTACTAGTTATTGACTTATTAATCATGTATGCATTCTCAACCAATTACTAGTTATTGACTTATTCATAGAACAGTAGACATGTAGCATATACATGGATGCCAAATGCCTCACCCTTCACAATGCTTAAAAGTTATCAATTCAATCAAGATGCATATCATCAAGTGCATATGTACTTCATCATTATTCATAAACTTGAATAGAAATTAATATAAGCAGAATGATAACAAATTCAATGCTTTTCTGGAAAATTAAGAACAAAACACAGGAGAAAGCAATAAAAAAAAAATGCCCAATAAGATGACAGTTTGTGAAATTTTTATAACAAATCCAACAGTGTGCTACCTTGGGAAACAGGTTCAAGCTTGAAGGCATACAACCTTTGGGCATTGTCCCGGATTGCAACCTCTACCTGATAGACAGAGGGCAATTAAAGGCTAAAAAATAAAAGATTTCAACAAGTGTACACTACCATGGTTAATCTAATGCAAAACTAAAATAGCTATTTCGAGAATTCACCTTACCATTTTAGGGAAATAGATTTAGTTGAAACATTGCAATGTCAAATTACCTGAGAGTCGGTGACCTTGAACACACGTTTCCAAGGTAACAAGAAGCCAGATGCTTCTCCAAAGACAAGATTTGAGACGTATACCAACTTCTGAAATGCCTGCACTGGAAACACTAAAAATGATCAAGCTCCACACCTTTGCAAGCTCAGAGGCATTAGAACAGATGCCATATTCAAGGGACTAAACAACATCATACCCGACGTTGTTCCATATCAGCTTCCCGGTCTCCTGTTTCAAGTCTTTGCCTGAAAATTCGCCTACCAATCTGGGAAATTGTGGATTAAAACCTTAAACAACTAATCTCCATGTAATCAATCAATGATACATGATTGTGTTGTAAGAGCAAGATATAGATGTAACACTACCTCCATGTGCATGGCTGCTGCATCTGGGTCATCAATGCCCAATGAGTTTTTGAACTTAATAATGGTCTCAACTTCATTACCTTTCAGATCTTCATTTCCAGGAGGAATGACAGCAGACACAAATCTGAAAATAACAAAAACAGCAATAATTTTTTGTGTATGCAAAAACAAACTGATCTTTAAGCATCATAATTAGCAGTTGTACTCGCTTACCGGGAATAAATATCAGAAAGCTCCGCATTGAACGCCTCATTCTGTTTGCTAACACCATATCTGATTATAGAACAGAAGTAAGACATAGAGAAACTCTTAAAGGCATACAGCTCAGAGTGCCAAGTAGCAGTTCAAAACATAGGATACGGTCCATAGTGGATCAATAGAACAAGCATTGAGGTAAGAAAAGAAAGAGACAAAAACAACAACAATAAGAGCAAACAGAACTCTCGTGCAATATCTACAGGGACTGAACTGGGTTTAGGGTGGTGGCATGGTAGGAGTCCACTCCTCCTCCTACCACCAAGCTGAGACCGGGTGAATCTCATGCCAGAGTAGTTCAGAAAAATGAAGTCTTGTAACCCTAGTTTGTTTAGTGTTGTTAGACAGTACACAGAGTTATTACCAAATACAGCATATCATCCTACTCTAAAATCCTAATCTGCTTGAGAGTTAATACATAGAAATTGAAAAGGATACAAAACCTTTATCTATAAAAAGGTCCTGCTCTCAACCCACCACAAAGCCGAAACAACTAATCAGTTGTATGAAAGAGAGATATTCAAGCTGTGTTCATTCTAGGTCAATCTTTCCCAGTAGGCAAGTATTTGAGATCTGAGCCATCTGTATTTCCTCTGTATATGATGATAAATGGAACAAGGCTTCGTATCTTCCGCAAGTTCGAAACTCTCTCTTGTCCTCGTTAATAAAATTTCACTAACTAAATAACTATGATTATATTTTTGTCAGCGCCACTACCCTTGATTACTTTCAGGAGAAACATTTCTTCATGACAAAATATTTAATGGAATTCAGCACAAATTACTAAGATAAAAATGTCTATAGATTACTAATATAATGAAACAGAGAAATTTGAAATATTTATAAAGGTCAGTGCAATTAACGAGCAAGATTTAAAAAAAAAAAAAAAAGTAATCAACCATCAAAGAAGTCAAAAAAAAGTTACTTGTTCGCAATGGCTTCAATGTCCTCCTTCTTCACTGACCCAGGATCACCGCATCCCACAACATAATTATGCAAATTAGCCGCTGCAACATCCGGCACACAAGAATTCATCGCATAGGCCGCCCCAGCGGCGGCTGCGCCACACACGACGGCTCCACCCAGGGAGGCATTTCGGAAGCCACCAAATCGTGTCCCGAGACCATATCCAGCAGCAACGGCGGCGGCGACAACCAGAACGGAGCTAGCAATTCGTACTGGCGGAGACATGGAATCAACGAGGGATTGGACGCCCGTGAGCTCCCTTTTGTCTCCAAACACATTGGGGCTGACGTCGGCAGTCAAGGATTGGTCTGATTGAGAACGAATAGTGTTGATTTTGTAGCGATGACGGCGGAGATTGATTGAGGAGAGGCGAAGCTGAGTGGTGGGCGGTAGAAGTGGGGAGAGTAAGAGGGTGTTGGGGTGGGGTGTAGAAGGAGCTGTTGAAAGAAGAATTGATGGATTCATGGTGAATAGTTGGCTCTGTAGCTGCGTACTTCCCTTCAATGGTGAAGAATTGAGGGTAGAGAGAGAAAATGGAGGTATAGAGAGAGAAATTACTTCATAGGGTTTTAGATTAGAGAGGAGCGGAGAGTCTGAGAGTTAAGAGATAGGGGACAGCCAGTGAGGAAGAAGATAAACTGAAGCATCCGACCCGGTCCATTTTGGGGAGACGGGTCCGGTTTTGTCCACCCCAATTTACTTAGGCCGGCCGGTTGATAGGCCTAGGAAGCCCATACCACATTGGCCACGGATAAATGACCCCCACATATTATATCTTCACCCCACCCCAATCTATATTTTGAATCAATAGATAAAAAGACTATACTATCCCTATATGCTGAGTTCACTCTCTATCCATAAACAAACAAAAAAACAGTTTTTTTACATTCATCTTACATCCAAAACATAGTAGTATTTCTTTGTAATTGATTATTTTTCATGTTATTGTTGTTTTATTTGACTGTATTATTGCATGATTATGTAAGTTGTAATAAATATATGTGTAGTGTATTTCGTTTTCGAGTTTTTTTTTACAAAAATCGTGTTTTTGCAAAAACTCAGCACTGATTCGCCGAATTTTGTGAGATTTTTCGAAAAAAAGTTCCACGTTTTGAATTAAAACTCGGCCAACTTTTTCACATTATGATTCAAAACTCGGCCAAGTTTTTCACGTTTTGATTTAAAACTCGGCAAACTAGTGTTGAATTAAAATGTGGAAAAGTTGGCCGAGATTTGAATCATAACGTGGAAAAGTTGGTCGAGTTTTGATTCAAAATGTGGAATTTTTTTCCGAAAAATCTCACAAAACTCGGCGAACCAGTGCTGAGTTTTTGCAAAATGCGATTTTTGTAAAAAAACTCGAAAACGAAATACACTACACATATATTAAGTAGTGAGTGTGAAATCGAACCATGGTGAAGAGAAATCTAAAAAAGAAGGTGAGGTAGGAGGAAAATTAGGGTTTATAAGTAAGGAGGATAATTTTGAAAAATAAGAGGGGGTGAATTCATATGTAAGGGGTAAAGACATCTAATGGGTGAACACATAATAATTGGGGAGACATTTATCCGTGGCCTATCACATTGTTTCATCAGGCCGATTGATGGGCCTAGAAAGCCCATATCAACTATTAAAGCATGGCGTGGGCTATATAGCCTCTAACAACGTTAGATACACTCCCCCAATTTAGACACTCATTCAATAAAATACAATTAGTAGGTAGATGCACTTCTTTTAAATTACGTAAATTGCCATTTTTTCTCTAAAACATACCTAAACTGTCATTTTCTTTTCTAAAGCTTCCCTCACACCCTCATCCACTAAAACCTTAATTTTCTTTTTTATCTCCTTCTCCTTCTCTTTCTTCTTTCTCTTCTTCGGTAAAAGAAAACTCATGTCGCCCTCCACCCCGCCGCCCGTCACGTCCCTCCTCCCTCCTTTTCGCTTATTTATTTTATTTTTCTTCTGCAACAAAACTCTCGCCAGACCACGTTGCCCCGCCCTCGCCATCCTACCCCCATGTCGGTTGTTGCACTCCACGTTACCGAATGTATGTATTTTTTAAGTTTTTTTTTTTTTTTTATTTCAACAAACTAGGATTTACCAAACCTACATTTTTCGATCAATTCTTGATGATCAGACTTACAAATTTTAGATTCATTATTCTTTAATCTACCCTTATATAAATTCTGAATCTATTCTTTTCTACGTGACATCCTAATTCTCCTCCCTTTCTATTTTCCTAATTTTATAGAATTTTGATTTTTTTTTCTTTTTCTAATTTTTTTTGTGTAACCATTTTTTTCTCTCGGTTAATTCATCTAATTTTAAAATTCTTTTCTCTCTCTTTCCTTTGACAGTTTTTTTTTTTTTACAATCTCACTTAATACGCGAGTTTTGTACTAGTTTATAAATAAAAGATAACTTTTTAACTTAAAACTACACATTTTAAACATCCCATTACTTTATTATTATACTATTGTTTTATTATATTACTCAAAAGACATGCATAATCTTTATTTTATTTCATTTATTACTACTCCCTTTGTTCCGAAATAACTTTCACATGTAGATGGACATACAAATTAAAAAAGTGTAATAATGAGTAAAGTCTTGGGATAATTTTGTAAACATTTATGTATAAAATAATGGAAAGAGTTGACTTGTGTGTATGTGTGGGCCAAAAAGTAATGACATTTTATGTAAAATTGAGGATATTGTGAGAGTAAAGTTTATAAAAAAAATCTCATTTTAATGGTGTGAAAGTTATTGTGAGACAAATGGAGTAATAAATAACTTTCGCATTAAACTCTGCGCACACAGTAAAAAATCTAAAATAGGATGGAGGGAGTACTATTTTTATCTTCACCCCTTCCATCATCACTTATTTACTTAAATTATCATACATTTTATTTTTATACAATCACTTTATTTTGTAAGTGGAACCCACCATACCCATAATGCCCTTTGACATTTTATCTATTTATAGATAGATAGATAAAAGGTTTACAAGATCAAATGAATTACATAGAAACTTTCTTAAGTACTAGATTTTCAAACTAAGACGAATCAATCTAGTGTTGCTACCCGCTCCAATCGTGAGAAATGGGGACACGAGTGTACTATTTGCTCACAAGTAATGCACACAGTCCTCCATTTTAACATCGAGACAAACCCCACACTAAGGTAGTCCAATATTAAGAAAAATAGAAAGACAAAGGTTATTAAGCACCTAGATCCAAAATTTTCAAGTAACCACAGAATTCCAGAACCATAGCAGAGACATAAGCAAGCTCCACAAAGGGACAATAAACTCCCAAATGGACAATAAAACGCATAATGCGCTCAGAACAACAAAAAAATAAGCAGAACGTAAAGCCAACGAAAATAAAAAAAAGAAAATAAACTACCTAAACTAATAAAGCAGAAAAATAAACGGGATCAACGGATCGCTCGCCCGATCGACCACCATAGCACCATTAGGAAGGGTTGATCTGTTGATCCCACTAAAATCGAAATAATAAACGTTTAGATCCAATCGTTTCGATCGGCAGAAAACACCGATTTATGCTCTAGAAAAACAATTGCGTGGTTTCGACAACACCGACGAGCTAGTGACAGATGGACGACGATAGTAAATGTGTGAGAAAATCGACGAACAGATTTGAGAGAACGACGATAGATCTACCTAATTTCTCTTGTTTGTTGTCATTATTTTGTTGGAGCACACTTCAATCTTAATTTGCAATTCGTGCTTGCTAAGTGTTGGAACACATCTAGTTTCTACTTTTTCATGAATTGCTTGCTAAGTGTTGGAACACATCTAGTTTCTACTTTTTCATTTCATTTTTAGAACGCAAAATTTCAATTGTATCTACCAATTAATGATTTTGTACTTTTTTTTAGAGTCCTCGTCTGCATTCAGTTTCTCCGGTCGTCTTCTGCTGTCGCTACTAGATTTCTTTGTCCTGAGATAAGTGTCCTTGACTTTTTATTGAAACACAATTTATTGTCCAAATTTATTTGTGATCCGTTAGATCATTTTCGATTATGATTTGCACCCCTCACGCGTACCAAAACAATTTATAAACTATAAATTAGTCTAATTTTGGTTGTTTTTTGTTTATTTTTTTGGGGCCACGCTTGGTTTGGTGTACGTTAACAATCTAGCACAAATTTCTGAATCTAGAGGGTGTTCGGGAACCTTTTCGCTCGTCTCGCTTTTGTATGCATTCAGTTTCTTTGGTCACTCTCCTGTCGTCGTTACTAGATTCCTTTGTGTCGAGGTAAGTGTCCTTGACTTTTTATTGAAATACAATTTATTATCCAAATTTGAAAAGGCGGACGGTTAGGAGAGGAGGGTCATGCCCCCTCAAATTTTATCAATCAAGTAGGGTATATATATGCATTAGTGGTATTTTTCTTGGGCGCGGCTAAAGGCACCCAAGGATCCTATGAGGACACCCACGCAATGAGGACACACACAAAACGGATGACGACACCAACATGGAAAATCCAAAATTACCCTCCTCTCAATTAAAACCCTAATTCATTCTTCTCTTCCTCTCTCCATTTCAGTACACCCACCAGGCCACCACTCCCTCCCCATCACTCCAATGGCCGCCGCCCATCCCTCCTCCCTCCCAGGCGCGGCTGCCGCCCACCCACCTCCTCCCTCCCAGGCGAAGCCTTGCACCCCGTTTGAAGAAAAAAAGTTGTCGTCGTGAAAAAAAGTTGTGGTTGTCTCTGTGTGAAGAACGTCGTCGTCGCTCCGTGTGAAGAACGCCGTCGTCGCCGTCCGTTGAAGAAGCCCGCCACCAGATCTGTAAGAAGTCGGACCCCTCTCCACACCTCGTTCCCTCCGCTGCCATTCGCGGCGGCCGCACCACCTCTTCCTTCAAGCGGCCGCCCCCCACCTCCTCCCTCCAAGAAAGTCGTTGCCCACACCCCTCCTATGTCGTCGCCGTCGTCAAACAAAGGTAAGTAGGGTTTTGGAATTTTTGTTATAGATCTAAACAAAAAAAATTAGGGTTTTGAATTTTTTTAGTTTTTGAATTTGTCCGAAATTTTCTTCCTAATCCAGTTACTTTATTCGATTTTTTTTCGCACAAATGAAAATTGTTTTGGAATTTTTTTCGAACACAATGAGTTTGTTTAGGAAAAACTTTTGAACATATTCACTTTGTTGTGTTAAAATTTTCGAACAACCCTTTTTTTTCGGACAATGTTGATATGTCCGAAAAAAAATCCCGAAATACAGTCTTTTGAAATTTTCGGACAAATTTGAGTTGTTTTGGAATTTTTTTCGAACATATTGAGTTTGTTTTGGAAAAAAATTCGAACATGTTTGTTTTAGAAAAAAATTCGTACAATTGGTGTTTGTTCTGGAAAAAATTTCGAACATCTTGTTCGATCTTTTTTTTCGGACAAATTTGAGTTGTTCATGAATTTTTTTCGAACACAGTTTGTTGGGTAAAAATTTTCGAACAAGATGTCCTATTTATTTTTATTGAAATTTGGCACGTATTTTTCAATATTCACCTCTCAAGTATAAGAGGATCCTCGTAGTAAAAGTAAGTGCCCGGTTAAATTATCGAACCACGGGACTAGTTAGCTAGCATAGCCTTAGTGTTGTGTGTGTCACGTAATTATAGTGAATGAGCATGGGGTGAACTATTAAAACTAAATGCAAAAATCAACAAGATAAAAACTAACTAGAAAAAGCAAGTAAAACAATGATCAAATATCAAATGTGAAAAGTAGTGTTCGGGTGTTCTTCATTATGTGGAAATCGATTAAAGCTTAACTTGGACGTCATTGGTTGGTGTATGATATGAGCAATCACTAAAAATGTATCTAATAAAGCATCTAAGATCGAGAGGAATGATAGAGTCGTTCTTACTCAGGTAATCACACAATTAGAGGGTTCTACTCTATCTAAATTAATCTAATCTAAGCCCTAATCATGTTTTTCCACCTGAATACTAGAAACCAAACTCCTATGGTCTCCTCACCAATTACCCAAACTCACATTCAAATAATTAGTGTAAATTAATGGGGTTCTAACGAAAATTACCCAACTCTCGTTGCGATAATCCAATATAAACTCAATTCACTCGTCCCCAACCCTCGATTATACGATCTATCAAGACTAACCAACTCTCGTTGCACTAATCGAGCTTCAACATATAATCTACTAATTGAATTCAAGCAAATGATCAACCAAAACTCATTAACCTAATCAATACACCTTCCAATTAAATTAAACAATCAAAATTAAGCTAAAAATCTAATTCCATCATAAATCCAAACACCCAAACACCAATAAACCTAGCCAATAACTAAATTAACAATTAAAATTAAACTCATAAAAGATAAACAATAAAACTTACCTAAAATAAAATACTAAATTAAAAGTTATCTAAGAAAAGAAATTAAAATAAAATATTGAGTGTAGTGTGGAGGAAGGAGGGTTTTTTTTCAATGAAATCGTATTGCTCCTCTGTTTCTCGCAGCTGCGCCGAATCCCCGATGTCTGCTGCGTGTATTGGACCCCCCAAACTGTTTCTGTGTGTTCTCCTCCAAAAACAATGAAATGGGCCTGATTAATTGATGACATGGGCATAGGCCCATAATCATTTATGAACTCCAGTTTCTCTTTTAGTATTGGTATTGGCCAATACGTGAGGGGAAAAGCAAACGCGGCTAAAGGCACCCGGATTTACTATGAGTACACCCACGCGATGAGAACACACACAAAACGGATGAGTACACCCACGTGGAAAACCCAAATTTACCCTTTCCTCAATTAAAACCTCATTCTCTCTTTCTTCAAATCAGACACCCCCTTCTCCGTCAAAAAAAATTTCAGTCACCCCCTTTCTTTCAAATCGTCGGCGAAGCCTTCCCCGTCGGTCCAGATCCCTCCCCCTCCCAATTCGCGGCTGTTCGCGGCCGCAGCCCCCGCCGCCTCCCTCTTCCCCGTTTTCCCTACCACCCACGCGATATAGCCCCAGCCGACGCGACCCCACCGCCGCCCTCTCCCAGCCGCCGGCCGCCGCAGCCGATGCGCCCCTGCCGCAACCCAACCGACGCGCCCCCTCCCTCCAAATTTCTGTAAATTTTCCCCCTCCCCGCAACCCCGTCTGGCCGCCCCCTCCCTCTCGTTGGCCCCGCCCTCGCCGCGGCGGCCCAGCCACTGCCTTGGGCCGTCGCGGCCGTCTACTTTTTTTTCTTTTTCTTTTCTGTATTTTTCTTCGCCTGTCACCGTTCGCGGTCGCAGCCTCTCCCCCTCCCCGTCATCGCACCACGCACATCGCCGGCACCGACACGCAAGGTAAGTTTTTTTTTTTTTTTTTTTTAATTTTTTACAGAAATTAGGGTTTTGAAAATTTTAGAAAATTAAGGTTTTTAGTAGTTCGGGAATTATTTTCGAACAACTTGAGTTTGTTTTGGAAAAAATTTCGAACAAGATGTTCGATCTTTTTTTTCGAACAAATTTGAGTTGTTTTGGAAAATTTTTCGAACATATTGAGTTTGTTTTGGAAAATTTTTCGAACATATTGAGTTTGTTTTGAAAAGATTTTCGAACATGTTTGTTTTGGAATTTTTTTCGAATAGTTGGTGTTTTGGATTAATTTGTGTTGCAATTTTGAAATTTTTTTTGTTGAAGAATGGTGGTGGTGTGAAATAGAATGCGGGGTGTACTCATCTTCGTTTTTTTCATAAATTTTACCCTAGGGGTATATGTGACATTTGTGTTGCAATTTTGGAATTTTTTTGTTGAAGAGTGGTGGTGGTGGTGTGAAATAGAATGCGTGGGTGTACTCATCTTCGTTTTTTCATAAATTTTACCCTAGGGGTATATGTGACATTTCACATGGGCTGGAAGATTAAAAAAATGTTTGATGGGTGTACTCATAGAAAATCTGGGTGCATTTAGCTGCGCCCTTCCCTGAATGCAAACCCTCACGTATTGGCCCACAAAAAAAAAATGGGCCCATTTGCTTTTCCCCACAATCAAATCGCATGAGCCCTGAATGTTTTAAATGACATGCAAGCAAATGGACTGCTTATTGTAATGGGCCGCGTACATGGGTTCAATTCTTGAGCTCAAACAACTTAATTAAATGGGCTGCAAAAATAATTAAAACCCAAATAATTTCAACTTTCAATCCTTTCTTGTTTCGACCCTAATCTCGTCTCACTTCTTCAATTGATCTCATAAAATAATTAAGGGGTACTTTGCTCCAAAAATGCTCATTTCTCTATAAAAATAGCAAATCACAACCTTTCTCCAAATCAAGTGTAATTAGTCAAATTAATGTAAATAATGCACGAAATCCTATAAAATTATGCAAATTAAACACAAGAATTTCGAGCAATTATGCTCAGGAGTTTTTTTTGTTGAAGAATGGTGTTTGTTTTGGTGGTAGTGGTGGAGATAATTCTGTGAAATAGAATGGGTGGGTGTACTCATCTTCGTTTTTTTCATAAATTTTACCCTAGGGGTATATGGGACATTTCACATATTCTGAAAGATTAAAAAAATGTTTGGTGGGTGTTCTCATAGGATCCTTGGGTGCGTTTAGCCGCGCCCATTTTTCTTTCGTTTGGCCTCCCCCAATTAATAAACTAACTTAAGTCGGCCTACTTAATTCCTTTTCACTGAGGCCCAATCTTCATCTACTAATTTAATTCCATCAAAATAAATCATACTGATACAATACTCACTAAACCATACTGATACAATATTCACCCCTCACTAGGTTTGTAATTTTAATTTATATATTATTTATTTTATTTTTTTATTTGATAATGTGAGTACTATTTTAATTATTCTCCAATTGAATTAGCATTTAATTTAAAATTAATTCTCCAACTATTAATTGATGATTTATAAATTTTATTTTCTAGGTCAAAGATAAATAAGAATCAATATAACTAATTGTTGGCTAAAAGTTAGAATTTAGAATTTAATGTAGTTTTTCAATTAATTAATTTGTATTTGACTATTTCGTAGATGAAAAAACTAAGAACAATAGATTTTTTCTTTGAAAAAAATAATAAAAATATTTAAGCATCTCAATCAAATTCATCTATAAATAATGATGAAAGTCGTCCGATAAAATCATTGGTGTCAATCATTAGAACGTGGTCTAAGATTATTACCACCAATATGGAAAGTGTGAGAAGATCATATATCCAAGCTGGACCATGTCAAATAATTTTTTTAACAGGTTATAAATTTAATGTATGTTATAAATTTAATTAATTACTTTGAAATTTTACCGTTGACCCCTTCAAGTACTCTTCCTGGGTCAGTCCCTACAAATTTGTTTGTATATTAGTAACTGCCTCTACTTTTTTTTTTTTTTTTTATCAAATGTTAAATATTAATTGTAAAATTTATATATGTAATTGAATTTTAAGTGATTTACATATAATTTCAATTATTCAATTAAATTTTTTATTCCTTGTTCGATGAATTGTCACCCGACAAAGGCTGTGATTTGCAATGAACGGCTTCGCCCACACGGTTGGTCATATTCACCTATTCCCCCACGGCTTCTAAGATTTGGGTTTCAATAGTCAAACTAGCTCCTTCTAATCCATTCGATGTGTAATCACTTTTAATTTCGGTCCCTACTTTAAATATATGAAAGAGTTTCAATTTAATATATTATTCGATCAAACTGAAGTTTGGGTGAATGAGAAGTTAAATTAAAAAAAAAAAATTGTAACAAACCCAGAAGTAAAGGGTTTTTGTTGAAAAAAAAATTATTTACATTCCGTAATTTTCATCTTTTTGTTTAAAAAACGTTTCAAAAAAGATAAAAATTAATTTACGTCCCATATTTCTGTAGATTGCTTAATTTACGTTCATTTTTTTTTTGAGACACCAAAACGACATCGTTCCACTCATGCTTTTGTCAAGTGCGCATAAAAATTATGAAAAAAACGATATAAGTTGTAATATGGTCAAACTCGACTTGTATAACCTTAAAAAATAATAGTCACGTGGATTTAAAAAAATATTAGAATTTACTATTTATAATTTGCATAATATAGAAAAATGACGTATATTAACCAATTTACGAAATTATGGGACAAAAATTATTTTTTTTATCTTCCTTGGGATGTAAATTAATCAATTTATGAACTTATGGGATATAAATTAAGCAATTTACGATATTATGGAACGTAAATTAATTTTTTATCTTCTTTTGAACGTTTTTTAAAAATGGTAAAAGTTACATGACAATATATTTTTTTTTTCTCGACTTTTGTTGCACATTGAAAAAATGTCAATGAGGAAGTGTGTATATATATTACGAGAAACTTATTTATTGTTTATAAATTGTTTTGGTTACACGGGAGAGGTGCAAATCATGATAAAAAAAATGGTCAACGGACCACAAACATGTGCGAGGGTGTGAATTGCGTACATCGCATCAAGCTAATTTTTACTCTAAATTTCAGTCATCTACCGTGCTACTCCACTAGCATTTATACACACCTTCTCATTTACCCTGACCTGTTTAAAGACGTATTTATCAATTCCACACGTTTAATTTGTATATGTATCTCTCGATTTATGTTATTAGAATAAGTTTAATCGTTTACTTATGGATACGTGTCAATTTAAGATCTCTTTTAGAGATGTTGGTCCAAGCGTAACTCCTCCCCTCAGCTGCACGTCATCTCTCCTTATTGCCATCATCTGCTTCATTTTTTCATTTTCAGACTACTAAACAACTAGCTTATACATCTTACCATCTAATAATCAGTCCATAACACACATGTTTTTTCCAAATTGAGAGTAACCCACATGTGAAAATTGAAAATTAGGCCTAATTATTCTTCTATACATCTTTTTAAAATACAAAAAAATCCATTAAATAACTAAAATTTTGAAAATCTATATAAAAAACAGAGGTACCGTACGAGTTCGATAGCTCTTATTAATTCTTGATTTATAAAAGTTCTTTTGATTAAAAAAAAAAAAACTTTAGGTTGTGTTTGGATAGAAGGATTTGATTTGAGGAGGCATTTGAAATGAATGCATTTAGAAATACATGGATTTTAACTTAAAAAAATGTTAAGTATTTCAAATCCATTCATTTACTTTTTTAATTCAAACAAGTGAAATCCATGTATCAAATCCCTTCATCCATAATTAATTTGGTGTAGTGAGAAAACATGAGATAACTCTATTGATAAAAAAGAATTATATGTAAAAGTATCACGTCTCATATATAATTGGATTGATGTCGTATACAACAGCGCCACTGCGTTTGGTATTATGTGATGTTCCCCCGCCTAATAATAATTCTTGCATCTGCAACCGCAAATAACTGCATGTCTTAATTAGTAGAGCACATAATTAATTGCTACTCCATTAATTAATGGCAAAACCCTTCGTTGGCCTTCAAAACTCCACAACTCTCGCCTAACACCACAAATTTAACACACTTCCTTTTTCCATCAATCAATATACTAGTATATATTTTCAAGAATCTTTGACCTCACACTCTTATTTCCACACTTAATTCGAACTTCTTCTATGATTATTTAATTCTTGAATATTTGTATAAATGATAAAATATAAATTAGAAGCAGGGACGGACCCAGGATTCGAGTTTAAGGGGCGCCAAAAAAATATTTACAATCCAAAATACTAATAATCTATATATATACTCCGTATTTATATCAAAATATATTAATATTAATTATTGAATTTCTCAAATATATTAATAATTTGAGTCAAATGATGAGTTAATTTTTAAATTGAATAAAATGATCATTAAAATTTAAGTGTATCTATATACTCAATTAATTGTAAAAAAGAATTTTTCTTAATTTATTATTAAATTTATCATTAATTTAAAAATAAATAAATTTTAATATATAAAATATTAGGGGAGTGGTGGGGGTTGGGGGTAGTTCCGTCCCTGATTAGAAGTATAGTAGCAGATAATAATGCAACTCAATGTATACCACGCAATTAAATTTGAAGTGATTTGCATATTCAGTTAAATTTTTGATCCAACACGTTTGAATCACGTTAAGATTATTGTCAAATTGCACCAATTGCACTATGTAATTAGGTGCACACAAGTGTGGTCGAAGTTTTGAATTTCATCTTATGGAGAGCTTTAGTCCTGAATCTAAGTGTCTATTTTGGTAATCATATGCATGCATTTGTAATACTCCAAGGTTGTGTTTGGATAGGTGGATTTGATTTGAGGAGGTATTTCAAATGAAAGAATTTAAAAATAGATGGATTTCAAATGACATGATTTTAGTGAGGATTTCAAAATCCTCTCACTTTTAACTAAAAATTGTGTGAGCAAAAATCAAAGCATTTGAAATCCATTCATAATCCAAACAAGTGGAGTGAATTTGGATGGTGGATTTAAAATTCATAGGTCAAATTCAAACGGAGCCTAATATATATGTGTACCGTGCACGGCCCACCCAGTGGGGTGAAACAGAAAACTAGCCGCACACATTTTATTCCTCAAAAAAACGCTACATCATCTTATTTCGAAACACGCAAAAACGACTCTAGTATGTAGTATAAAATTTCAACCATATAATTATGGGTATAAATTACCATCGCTTTTATGATACCCTGGGTACATCTGAATTTATCTTTCTAAATATTATTGGTGTGCACATATAATATAATGTTAGTGTCAACGTATGAAGGAAGTATCGGTATTTAAAAATCGAGTATTTATAAACAATAACTTTTTGTATTCTCAACAATAACACTCGAAAATAATAATTATATGAACTCGAATTTCCACAATACCTATTCTAAGATACTAAAAATATTCATATTTGTTTATTAAGATTTTTAATATTTATTTCCGTCTCTAATTACAGACGACTAATATTGTATATAATTGTATAACAACTCATTACTCAACGGATCGAAAAGCCGTAACAAAAGTCAATTTTTTAAATAAAAGAATTGGCTGGGATTCGAACCCGTGCCCAAGCGGGTATCAAATCGTTGGGCCACGGGCGAGCCAACAATCAACCCAAACCGCTACGATATACAAAGCATGTACGGCCTTGTGGATAGAGGTGGAAATAGACCATAACAAATATTATATGAAAAGGTTTAGGTCTATTTTAAAAAAAAAAAATAGTTTAAACCTGACCTATTATCTATGATAGATTTTTTTAAGAGTTTGGCCCGATCTTTTTAGTAAATAGACCAGGTCTATGAGCCTTTTAGAAGCCTATGTAAAATTTATTCAATACGAAATTTTAAAAACACAATTTCATATTTAATAATTACAAATAAATTCACGATCAAAATAAGTGCATTACAAATTTACAATGATAAAATTAAATAAAAACAAAAAAATAATTTCTCAAATACTAAAATAAATTTAATTTGCTTTAATTTACTATTAATGTTAGTATTATATTTTAAGAATGATTTTATTATAATATATATATATATAAAAATTTATCTACAATTATATATACATATATAATACATAATTTTAAATACGTCGGTCTATTACGCTTATAAGGTCTTATATAAGGCCTAAGCCCGACCTACTTAAGTAAATAATTTTTTTTAAAAGTCTTAGCCCGACTAATAAATAGGCTAGGTCAAGGCCTAAGCCCGACCTACTTAAGTAAATAATTTTTTTAAAAAGTCTTAACCCGACTAATAAATAGGTTAGGTCATGCTAGACCCTTAATAGACTAGTCTGTAGGTCCCTGTCGAGTGGCCTAACCTATTTTCACCCCTACTTGCGCATAAATGGCCGAATTTTGGCATGTGCATGATTCGATCCTGGATGTGCAAGTGTCTAGTGAGGAGCGCTCGCTACTCGGACAAGTAAGCCATTCACTTATTTTTGTGATATTAATGGTATATGTATACATTTTAACTTTTTTTTTTTTTTTTTTAATCTTTTACATACACTATTTGTAACTTTTAAATATGAAAATTTAATTTTCTTAATTTCTAAATTGTAAACGTGACTTTTTGTTGTTAATTTTGAAATACACTTTTACTCATTTTACAGTCGATCATATATACTTCCGTCTTTATTAGAGACAGATTTGATCAAACTAACCAAAGTCAACACGATTAGAGACGAATAAAAATTTGTCTCCAATAGAGACGATTTTTGAGAACAAAAAATTGACCATTTATAAATAAAAATTAAATTAGACACGATTTTTATCGTCTCTAATCAACGCGCTAATTTAATACCCACAAATAGAGCAACAAATGAAGCGTTATGGGAAATGGTTTATTAGAGCAACCAGTTTTCGTCTCTAATTTGCATGAAACGATGTTGTTTCGTTCAGCATTAAAAATCGTCTCTAATCATGTTGACTTGGTCATCTCTGATTTTTGCGGTGTTCAATTTTATAATTAGTTTACATGTTTCAATTAAAGTTAGTGTCACGTTTCAGTTAAAGTTGACGTCACATTTCACCAATGTGCATCGTTGTATACAGTGACAGACCTAGGTGGTGCCCAGGGGGGCCCGTGGGCCCCCCACTAATTTTGTAAATTTGTTAGGGGTATTTTGGTAATTTCACACATATTAAAATTATTACTCTGTTTTATAATTATTTGCACATTTCTGATATAAAAATAATTCATAAAATTAATATATATCCGAACATCATTTTATTTTAAAATCGTCACTTATTTTGGGTCTACATTTTATCCTAAATTTCACTAAATTTATTTTACATCCTACTAAATCCTCCTTATACCTTATCAAATCACTCAAAATGCGCTTTCTTATTTGACTCTACACCACTAAATTCAATTGTTTTTTCAAGTAAATCGGTTAAAATGTGCAAGTTATCACGGGACAGAGAGAGTATTAACTTGTACCAAAACATAGCAAAAGTCAACTTATCCTATCAATTTAATTTAATGAAATGTGACGTATTGACAATTTTATAATGTGAAATTTTGATGAAAATAATGAGTACATATTTTTTTTTTATAATAATGTTAATCGGGCCCCCCTACCAAAAATTTCTGGGTCCGTCACTAGTTGTATATATGATACAAGAACAAGTGATACATATTTGTCATTTTAGTAACACATACCACATGTACATATATAAATAAATAATTATGAATATATAATTAATAGGGTAAATATATTATTGACTGCACAATCGTGAACATTAAAATTAAAATAAATAAATAATACTCCCTCCGTTTTTTATTAAATGTCAATTTGACTTTTTAATTAATTTTAAAATAAGTGTCATTCTAGAGTTTTTTCTTTAATTTTGACTATTTTACCCTTATTCATTTACCATAAATATTTTTCATAATTAAATTCCACAAAAATTGTTTATACCAAAAATAATTTAATTTATTAATACTATCTACATTCTTGACCACATTCTTTATCAAACAAAATTTCTATATTAAAATTAGTATAATTAATGAAGGTAATATAAACTATGATTTATAATCTTAATTTGTTGAAAAAAGCTAAAACGACACTTAATAAGTGGAGGGAGTAAATATTAGAGAATGCAAAATATATATCCTGATAATTAGTTTTTTACTTGTACCCCAATCTTTCATTGTAAAAGAAAAATCAGAATCAAGAATCAAGTAAAATTTTAATTAAACACAAACAAGAAGTACTACTTCTTAACGTAGTTTTATAAAAACAATTAAAATTTATTTCGAAAATACCTATATATGACGTGCGCCAGATGTCTTGATGATTGTTATTCTATTTATTATATACAGGATAAGGTAATTGTATTTGCAGTATGAATTGGATTGAAGTCATGAGTTGAAACTGCATAATAATATAAATTTCTGATGGATGTATTAGAATGTCTAAATCAGATAAAATAGATTATATCAGAACAACGTGTAGGTGGCCATATGTATCATTTTCTTTACTTTTTTTTTTTTTAAAAAATAAAAAAATCTATTACATAAAATCATTTAATTAAAACATTAATAATAAAATTAAATTAACACGTAGATTTTTGCATGGATTTGTACATTTATATTAATTTCTAACATAAATATTCTGAAAATTTTATACATTTGTACATTTTTATTAATTTCTAACATATATATTTTAAGAAATTTATACACTTGTACATTCTTATTACTTTATAACATAAATTTTGTGGGCAAGGAAGTATATAAAAACTTTAGTTCATTTTTTTTTTCTTGGTAAAATTGAAATGTTACTATTTTAATTAATGAATATCATATATGTATTTTGAAAATTTTGTATTATATAAGTTTAGGTTATATATATACTGTATTTAAATCTGCAGGAAAGAACTAATCAACTAATTAAACAAACGGGGTAAGAAACTGTCGTTATGAATATCTTATTCCATTTTAATGGTTAATCTCATGTTTCATTTAGTATTTCACTATTTTTTATTTATGAAAAGTGTAATGATTTAAATTAATTTTTCTGTTTTATTTTTCGTATTTTACTGTGTCAATCTTTAACACACGTTATTTCATTATTATGAAATATGTTGATCATATTTTAACATGACACATGCTAGTAAATTAAATAGTGAAATATAAAGAAACATAAAACAAAAAGACATGTGATCCACAGTGAATAACACCATAAATCACCATTAAATTAAGTAACTTTATTATGTATTAAAAGTAATGAAGTAAAAAATGAATTACAAAAGTAGAATATATAATCTTTTACTAGATTATATTTTACTAGATTATGTGTTTGTCTTTTTAGTTCTTCTTTTATTAGATTACTCATTTACTAAAAAGAAAATAAACTCATGACTTTAACTTTCTCCTCCAAACACCACACAATATTACACTATAGACATTACTTTACCTACAATAATAAAATAATAATAATAAAAAAAAAAACACTTTCTACCCTATTCCACTTAATTGACTCTCATATCTTTTCTCAATTTATGTACTTGAATGTAATTTATTATTTTAAATACTAACTACTCCCTTCATTTATAAATAAGACGTTTTAACTTTTTTTTTTTTTTTTTTTAAGGCAGTAGAACTACTGATAGAAAATAAGTTACATTTCACGTGCCCTCATCTATCCAAACAGTAAATTCTACCAAAAGATCACAATTTCCAGACTCAATCGTGAGAGAGTGGAAGGATCATCGATCAACCAGCATACCTTGAAATTCCGCGATCTAAGAAGATAGCAACGGCTCGTGCTACAAACCTTGAAATTCCGCGATCTAAGAAGATAGCAACGGCTCGTGCTACAAACCTCCCAAATCGCATAAGAACGGACCCAAGGGCTACCAACTCCAACAAGCACAACAAAGTGTCACCATGGGAAAACCCGAAAACGGGAAGAAAACCCATCATAACAGGGAAGAAACCAAACCAGCTGGGAAGGGGAAAATACCGAAAGCAGAAAATAACGGCATAGGAAAGAGAAATTAAAAAACGAACCTAAAAACACCAGATCTAAACTAAGAAACAGACTAAAGTAACATGCAGAAAGGAGAAAAAATGAAAATAAAATGGGATCAAACGGATGACTCACCCGATCGGTCACAATGGCGCCGACGGGGAGATTCACCCATTGATCCCAACTAAATCCCTGAAAAAGACCCCTTCGCCCAATGGAAAAGCGGTGCGGCGGCGCTACAGGCGGCGACTCTGCAGGCGAAGCGGTGCAGCGGTGTTGCAAGCGGCGCGACGGCGCAGCGACTTACTGCTATGCAGAAGGTGGGCGACGGATTATTTAGGCAATGATTTTGTTGATTTTGTTTCGGGGTTGAAGATGGAGGAGTTATACGCAGATTTTGGGGAGAAATTTTAGAGAGAAGCGAGAGAAAAATTTAGAGAGAGAAAACTCCTAGAAATTGTTCTTCACTTCTTCGTATTGATAAATTGCTTTTAATTAAAGAAGATTCTCTTAAAACATCCCATAATTTTAGATTCCTATAAATATTTTACCTTTTTCACACATCTTTAAAGAAGTAGAATATTTTCATATATTGATAAATTTGTATAGAGAGAAAACTTATCATGTGATAAAAAAAAAAAAAAAGATATCACATATATTGGGGTTTTTTTTTTATTAGGCAAACAAAAGACCATTTATTGAAACCGCATGAGATTTGCCTTGCATCAAAAGAACATATGTGGATGAAAAAAAGGATAGAAAAGTAAGGAAATGCAGAAACAATGAAATAAAGGCAGAGTGAACATGCGCCTTAGATTTTTGGAATAAAGCAGCTCATAGGCTCGGACAGTCATTCCCCGAAATCCACCGGACGCAGCACCGGTTTTAAATGTGAGAGCCAGCTACAAGTCCTACTTTTTATTTCGTCGATGATCTTCCCTTTCTCCCATTGAACGTTGTTGAACACCAAGTCGTTACGTGATTTCCATATGACCTAAGTGATGCATATCCAAATGCTGACCACGATGTCCCGCCCTTTTTTACCGTAGAACATACCAGCATGCATAAGGAAGTGTTCCTTGATATTTTGGTGCAGGGGCATCGAGTTACCCCACCAATTATAACACACGTACCAAATGTCGACCGTACGACTGCAGTTTAGAAAAAGATGGGGTGCACTTTCTAACCTGCATTGGCAAAGAGGGCATTTTATCTCGTCTTCAGTCAGTATGATTTTTCTTTTCAGTAGATTGCTCCTCGTGGGAATCCTACCGTGAAGTAGTCGCCATCCCGTCGTTGCAGCCTTAATCGGTACCGAACTACTCCACATCCAAGCGAACTCGTTCGACGGATCACGGTTGCTGACCTCTAGTTCATTTCCAGAAATAATAGCCTCATACGCGCTCCTTGTTGAGTACTTTCCGTCGGTCGTCCTCTTCCATGTTCAGATGTCCACCTTATCTGTCGCCAAGGGGTACCTGTTTATCAAACATACCATCTCATTAAGCATAATTTTCTCATGATCATATAAGTTCCTTCGCCAACACTACCCGCATTCCTAAACCTTTTCGCTCATAACCCCATTGAATTAACCACCCTATTATTACAT
Organism: Galeopsis tetrahit; assembly: GCA_963675135.1. Classification (NCBI taxonomy): domain Eukaryota; kingdom Viridiplantae; phylum Streptophyta; class Magnoliopsida; order Lamiales; family Lamiaceae; genus Galeopsis; species Galeopsis tetrahit. The sequence goes on along the minus strand of OY776129.1, from coordinate 41,848,450 downwards.
ATCATATACAACATAGGAAATTTTATTTTCAGCACACTCCCACCTACCCACACCCCAACCCAGAAGTTGTGGATCTCTCTGTTGCCTATCGTCTGTGCCACATTGTCCCAGAACCACTTGCCCCCTGCCCTGACCCGTTTCGGACCATATCCCCCCACCAGCCAGCCCATCCTCTCCCTTTGCCCCCACCGATAATGCCATCCTCATTCACCTTCACACCCCCATGAATAGATGTGACAACCTTCGCCCATAAATAAGCCCTCTGGATTTGCTAAAATCGCCACAACCATTTGACAACAAGTGCTCTATTAAAACTTTTCATGTCTCTCACCCCAAGCCCCTCTTCCGATTTACTTTTACAGATTAATTCCCACCTAACCCAAGCTACTTTAGAATTACTATCCCCACCCCTACCCCCCATAGAAACTTACGCTGTAGAGAATTAAGGGTACTAATGACTTTCCCTGGTAAGAGATGTAAGGACAGATGGTAGATTGGGATCGAAATCAACACCGATTTAAGAAGAGTGATCCTTCCCTTAGAGACGTCTTCCTGGTTTGCCACGAGTTCAACCGTTTCTTTACTTTTTGGACCAAGTCATTCCACGTGTTAATTCTCATGTGGCTTACACCCACTTTTACCCCTAAATAAGAGAAGGGTAAGTCACTGATTCCGCAACCAAGTACACTCGCCATGCCTTCCAGATTTTGTCTATCCATGTTCACGCCAATCAGGCTGCTTTTATTGTAGTTTATCTGATGCCCAGACAATAATTCAAAATTTCGAAGGATACTTTTCATAGTCCACACGTTGATCAGACTTGCTTCGCCCATGAATATGATATCATCGGCGTATTGGAGGTGCGAGATTTGCATGTTATCTTTGCCAACATTTGCTACTTTGTACATACCTTTTTGGACGACCTTTGTTACTAGAGCCCCGAGACCCTCTGCCACGATGAGGTATAGAAATGGGGACATTGAGTCGCCCTGTCTCAGTCCCCGTTCTAGTTTAAACTCGTCAGTCGGGCTCCCATTCACCAGTATAGTTGCACTTGCCGAAGACACACATTCTCTCATCCAACTTCTCAGTTTCGGGTAGAAGTTAAACTTCTCAAGCATTTCGTCCAAGAACGTCCAATCGATTGAGTCGTAGGCTTTTGCAAAGTCTACTTTGAAGAAGATTCTTATGATTTTCCTCCTCTTGACTTCCTCCATTGTTTCGTTCAATATTACCACGCCATCGAGTATGTTTCTGTTGCTCACGAATGCAGTATTGCAGTCTGATTCTCTGATATGATAGAATCCATTGCTCTACTCAACCTGTTCGCCAACAGCTTTGCCAAAACCTTATAGATACAGCCTATAAGCGAGATATGCATATAGTCATTAACTGATAGTGGTGTCTCCTTCTTGGGGGAATCAACATGATATACGATGGATTGATACCACGAACTAGCTTCCCATTTGAGTGAAATTCCTGTAACATTTTGCAAAACTCCGGCTTTATGATCTCCCAACACTCTTTAATGAAACTGAAGTTGAAACCGTTTGGGCCCGGGCTTTTCGTGTTGTCGCAACTCCAAATTGTTTCTTTGATTTCATTTTTCGTGAAGGGGGCTGTAAGCATCTTGTTTCTGTCTCAGATATCTTCTTAGTGATAAATCCATCTCTCAATTCTGGCCTGCACCCCTGCCTCTTTCTGTAGTGGTTCCTGAAGAACTCTCCGATTCCCGATTTCACAGCTCCCACCTCCTCCAACCACTGTCCATTTATCTGAATCCCGCAGAGTTCGTTTTTCTTTCTTCGATGATTCACCACTCTATGGAAGAAGCCAGTGTTGAGATCCCCCTCCTTAAACCACTTTAGTCTTTCCTTCTAGGCCAAAAAGGTTATTTCTCATGTTCAGATTTTTGAAGAGTTTCGCTTGTGTGGCTTTCCTCTGAATGACTTCGGCCTCCTCTAGACCAAAGTTGTCATCCATCAAATTTGGTTCATGTAGTTTCTGCCTTAGGTGCTCAATATTGCCTTCAATCGATCCAAACGTCGTAGAGTTCCAAGCTTTCAGGTCTGATTTGTGTTTTTTAATTTTTTCTTTCAGCACGAAACCACCCCAACCATCCGACTGACTGTTATCCCAGGAGTTCTTCACTACATTTATGAAGTCTGGATGTGTCAGCCATGCATTGACGAACCTAAAAGGTTTCGGCCCCCAGTCCACTCTTTTCGTTTCCAAGAAAATTGGGCAATGGTCCGAGACCGACCTATTCAGGCCTTTTAATGTTGAATCTGTCCAGGTTTTGGTAAATCGGTAAGTCTAGAGGAGGAAATAAATTCCTCAAGTGCTTGTATATCTCGCTGGTTTGGCTCTTGACTCATCCCCACTCTCTCGCCTGCGACCCTGATGCAGTTGAAATCGCTAGCCAGACAAACACAACAATCATTGTTTTGCTCAATAACCAGTTTGGGTCTGTCCCACAACTCAACCTTTTCCCTTAGCACACAAGGGGCATATATATTTATTATGCAGCAAGGGACTCTCTCCTCTCCCCAGTGTCCATTTACCACCTGGCCTCCTTGCATATGCCAGTTGCTGGTACAAGAGAACTTGTCACTATTCCAGAGGGTGATGATCCCTCCATATCTACCTTCCGCTTCGCGGAATGCCCATCCAAAATTATCGTCGTCCCATACCTGTTTGCAAATTTCCTCAGTTACTACCTCTAGTTTCGACTCCTGTATACAACAGAAATCCGCATTATGTTTCCTGATCAGTCATTTGAATATCTCAATTAGTTCATATTGAATCGTAGATACTGTATTTGATGAAAATTTTACTTTAGATCTTATTAAACATCTATCATATACCTAATTAAGCACCATCTTGAGCTAATCTATCCTACAAAACTGGACTTAAATATATCATGCAAAAATTATAAATATTTTATAAAATTAAAATGAATGTAAAATTGAGAGAAAAAGTGAAAAAAATGTTATTTAATTACGTACAAACATAGAATGTTAAAAACTCACTTATTTATGAACAATAAAAGTATTAAACAACTTTTACATTAAAACTTGTAGGCGTTTAGTCAATAGGTCAATCTTAGAGAGTAATTGAAAAGAGGAGGTGGACCCATATGGGTGTACAAAACCTATGCATTTATATATATATTCACTTTAACTCCCACCCATTTTTACAACACAAACATATAACTCCCACCCATTTTTACAACACAACATAATTTCTTCATTTAACTTAAATAATGGCCCTCCAATGGCTAACGCTCGTCGCCGCCATATGGCTTCAATCAATCAACGGCACCAACTCCAATTTCCCGGCCTACTCCTCCGAACTCAAGCGCATCCTCTCCCTCTCCCAGCTCCAGCTCAACAACCTCGCCTCCGCCTCCGACGCCGGAAAACTCCTCGGCTGGATCTCCGGCATCGCCGCCGCCCACCTCCCCCTCTGGCTCGTCCTCCTCATCGGATCCTTACTCGGCATAATCGGTTACGGCATTCAGTTCCTCCTTCTCTCTCATCAAATCCCCTCTCTCTCCTACTGGCACATTTTCCTTCTAACCGTTTTGGCAGGAAACGGCATCTGCTGGATTAACACAGTCTGTTACATCATTGCGATTCGTAACTTCCCCCTCGATCGCCAGATCGCCGTCGGATTATCCACCAGCTACACAGGATTAAGCGCCAAGATTTACACTGACATCGTCGACGTCGTGTCGTCGTCGCCGTCCGAAAGGGCTAAACTGTTTCTGCTTCTGAATTCCGTTTTGCCGTTACTCGTTTGCGTGGTAACGGCGCCGTTAGCGAGAGACGTCAACGTAGGGAAAAGCAGGAAGTTAACGAGAGGGTTCTTCACCATGTTCATTGTCACAATTGTCACCGGCTTGTTTGCCGTGTTCACTAGCTTGGGGAGGGTAGTTTCGGGATTTCTCCACGGGTACACGATTCTCGGAGGAATGTTCGCGATGCTGATGTTGCCTTTAGTAATACCGGTGGCGGAGAAAATTCGAGAGAGTATGCAGCAGAAGTGCTGGATTAGGGTGTACGACGAGGGATTTGGGACGTCGATACAGTCGAAGGACAATTTAGACGGTGTTAGCACAAGCGATATTATTGAACCGATTGAGGAAGTTGGACCAATATTAATGTTGCGAAGAGTCGAATTTTGGTTGTATTTTTTTGTATATTTTTTTGGGGCCACACTTGGTTTGGTGTACGTTAACAATCTAGCACAAATTGCTGAGTCGAGAGGGTGTTCGGGGACCTCTTCGCTCGTCTCGCTTTCGTCTGCATTTAGTTTCTTCGGCCGTCTCCTGCCGTCGCTACTAGATTTCTTTGTCCCGAGGTAAGTTCTTTTTTTCTCTACGTACGTATTCAATACACTTTAATACGTACATCAATGTGGTATATTAATTAATTAATTGAATGAAATTAACATGTGGTATTAAATTGCAGTATAAAATAGGACGTGTAATAGTCTATATAATAGTAGAACACAGTGTGTCCTAATTTTCATACTCAAACATAGTATTGGTAGAATTATTATTTTAATATTATTATGTTATCGGGCACATTATACCACGTATTGAAGATTTTAATGCAACAAATTGAGTTGGTTGACAAATTTATGAGCCAATTTATTAGTTAGATTTCATATATTCATTATGCTTCCACCACCCTCCCCTATCTGTGGAAAAAGTCAATATTGTTCGGCTACGACAAAGGTTATGTTTTATGATTATAGGAACTGAGTCATTTTTTTTTATAAAAAAAATCAATTATAATTAATAGATATCTTGGTTGATATTAACTCGCACGTTAAAATGTTGAAAATATATTTCATCTTTTTAAGTGTGTAAAATATTCAAATAAATTTATAGATAAAATTTAAAATATAATAATGTAATGTTTTACTGATCTTGGTAAAAAAAAGAAAAAAGAGGGCAATAATTTTGGGTCAGAGGGAGGAATTTTTTTTCAAATACTCATCTCACATTTATTAATTGTTAGTCATTTGATACATACACAATTTCAATATATGATAAGGTCAGGTATTTTATTAAAAAGTTTTAAATAATTACATTAAAAAAAATCGTTTAATTATACTCTCTCCGTCCCATTATTATTTGCAGACTTTCATTTTCAGTCCGTTTTTATGCAGGAGCAAGCGTTTGGTATCGAGAGGAGGAGCCATGGGAGGTTTGATGATCCCAATGTGTGGAGGTTTCTTGTTGCTACTGAATCCAAAGGATGTTTCACTATACATAAGTACAGCAGTTATAGGCATATGCACTGGCGCAATTACTTCCATTTCTGTCTCTACCACAACAGAACTATTTGGAACAAAGAATTTCGGGGTAAATCACAATATCTTGGTATCAAACATTCCAATAGGTTCATTCTTGTTTGGGGACTTTGCTGCAATGCTCTACAATAGAGGCAGAAATCGTGTTTCAGGAGATTGCACGGGTCAAAATTGCTATAACACGACTTTCGTTTTATGGGGGTGCTTATGTGCTTTAGGAACTTTACTAGCTTTTACTCTTCATGTGCGAACCAAGAAATTATACTCATGTAGGAATAATACAGTGTGTAGAGTGTAATTCCTTGGATTTTGTTACATACTAGCTATATTATGTCCATATTTAAATAGATAAATAACATTAATGAGGAGACATTTTAATAGGGTGAAATATTAAATAGTGCACAATTCGTGAACATTTTTTGCACAATTCATTCATGAAAATTTTATACTCATTTTAATAGTTAAATTATTATGTTTATATAATTAATAGATAGAAAAAATTAACATATAAATAAAAATAGATAATTCAATATATATGATCGATAAAAGCACCTAAAGGTAAAAAAAACTTTTAAAATAAGTATAAAATATGTACATATGGACCGTGCATGAAACAAGTATATACATATCATTCATAAAATTTGCACGAAATATGTATGTACGGATCGTGCACAAAATGTGCATATGACATTTGTATTTTATTTACTTCAAGAAAAAAAAAAAAACATTTTGTGCATGACACATGGTTTGCGTTAAATGGTTTTACCATGAGACCATTCACAAATTATTATAAATTAACACTCATCTCTTTTAAAATGTTAAAGTGTCATGCTCAAATTATACTCCGTTTCACAGTAAAACAATCTCACGCAAGACTTCCTCTTTCCTTATGTTTGTAGCTAGCATGTTGGATTAACATGGTCTTTCACATCTATCTCATTTTACCACTATCTTTATAATTTTACAATAAAATATACTCCCTCCGTCCCTTACTTAAGGATTTATAATTTTTGGACACAAATTTTAATGTATGAATTATTTATTAGTATTATGAGAGATAAAAGTGTGGATAGTAAAAAAAATTTAACTTTATAATTAGTAAAAATATTTTTTAGTGTAGATAAAATGATGACATTTAATATAATATTGAGATGTTTTAATAAGATAGTTAAAATATTCTTTTATCATTTTAAGTATGAGTTATGAAAGAAGTATTGATCTTATTAATGGTTGCAATTCAATATACGATTTACGTACATGTCCATCAATTTTTTTTATTTTTTTTATGTGGCGTCTGAATTATTCGGCTGAAAATGTGTAAATAACGTATCGAAGTAAACCGATAGAAAAATCATGTTCTTATTGGATTTTAAAAAAAAAATCATGATAGAATTAAAATTATATATAAAAAATCATTTAGTTATATAGAGTTAACCTAAATAAAATAAATTGTGATAGAATGAGACTAAATTTGTACATTTAAGTTTTTCAAGACAAAAAATAGAATAAATTGCAAAATATTGAATTAAATCGATAAATTTAATTTATTGAACCATTTAAAAAAAAAATTATAAAGTTACGAGACTTTTTTATCTATTGAGATGAGATACCATATATGGTAGGTATTAGGTATTCTGATCCCAATGTGTGGAACTAATTTTGCTATACCATTATATATAGGGCATATGCACGGCAGGTGCAAATGTGCAATTACCTCCATCTCTTTTTAAAATAACATCTCTTACAATATCTATATGACATATACTTAAATGCAACTGAGTGTAATTTTCTATTTTCGTGACACTAGGGTTTCGTAATTTAGTCTCTTCCAAACTTTGTGAAAGACAACTTTGACGATTTTATATTATTAAAGACGTGTTCTTCGATCGTTTTATTGAGATTCGAGTCTTCTTTGAATCAATAAATTTAATTTTTTTATTCATTTTTATCATGTACGCTGCATCATAAACAACTTTGTGGCTTTCTTTGTTGTTTCCCTATATAAACGACGCATTATTTCATTAAAAATAAAAAAAAGTTGTTCTAGAAGAAAAGGATGAGCTTGTATTGTACGTATCCTTATTATCTTGGTTATCCGGTCTTAATGTTTGGATAAGGCAAAATGGTCGAGAATTGAAAGCTATGGCATGGTAAGAATGGGCTTGCCAATCGTTTATGGTGTATGGACAAGGACGGAGTGGGACTGTAGCCCACTCTATAAAAAAGAAAAAGTTCGGTCCAGTTCGTTCTCAATTTTATTTTTTGTACTGTATTTATTTCAAGTATTTAATTCGTCATAAATTTTGTTTGACTTCTTATGTATGAATATGAATATAACAATACTTAAATCACCTATATAAAGTTATATGTGTTGCATTGTAATATTTACGAAAGACACATATTATAAATTATAATATGACACTATTTTTGTCACATCTCTAGTTACACTTTGAATCGCAAAAAAGTGTGAATTTTATTTTTGGATTACATTGCAAAAGACAGATAATCACAATTTCTTCACATTTCGTCAATCCTCTAACAAGTTTCTAGAAGTCTTGTATAAGACGTTTTATGTATAAAAGGGAGCCCCAATTATAACATACTCCAGTTTTACTTTAAAACATGATTTGGGTAAAGTTTAAACCCATGCACGAATCATATAAAATATATGTGAGGGAAATGAGACGAGTTTTCACCTTAATATTTCGATCATCATACTTCAGTTTCAAGCATGACTGGTATGAGCTTCATTAGCCCATGAATCACATGTGTGAAATTGATTTTAATTGTATTTGAACTCAAAACCTGACAAACAAAATTCTGATAATACCGTTAAAATTTTAAATTCAAATTCGTAAAGAGTCTTAAAATAAATTCATGTATATGATATTAATTGTTTATGGGTGTGATCATCTTTAACATAATTATGTTGATCTAATTTATTATATGCCTACACTTGTATACTGATTTTCAATTTTTCGCCCCTAAAAAAGTAAAGACAAGGATTTTCAATTTTTCATAACCTTCAGTCACTAGGATAATTTATTAATTTTAACTTAAAATACCTGCAAATATTAGAAGTGTTGCAAAATGTATTTAAATGATACTCCATAAACTATATCAATTTTCTTAGATGCATGTACACCCGCCCACATGTAAGAAATGAAATAGTAGAAAATAAGTATTTTATATTGAGTCCACCTAAGAGAGTAGGGATCTTCTACATGTAGTCAGAGTGTCGTATGGTGTCGTATGACTATCGTAGTCAATTTAATCTGAACCATTAAAAATCAAATCTAAAGGCTTAAATCTGATGACTTGTTACCTTTTGAAATTTGTATTGAAAATATTCAACGTATGTGTCGTATGGTGTCATATTTATAATTAATTTAATTAATTAAAATATATAATTTTGAATTTACAGTTTCATCCTTAATTTAATAAAAAGATTTATTATATTAATTAATTTAATTAAAATATATAATGGTAAAACTACTTATTTACCCTTATATTATTATTAAAATTAATAAAAAAAACAAATTAAATTGAATAAAAGAAGTTATAATCTAGAACATAATACGTAGGTTTTAACACGCACTCCACTTCAGCCCCAAGCCGCTGCCCTTCCACCGTCGACGCGCCGCTTCTCTGCTGCCGCCGACGTGCCGCTTCCCTGCTAATGCATTTTGGGTATGCCAATTTAAAAAATGCTCCCATAGACGACAATACAATTTTGGGCATGACTTTCGCTTCGACGGAAGAAGCTAATGCATTTTATAAGATATACGCAAGACGAAAGGGATTTATAAGCCGAAAATGCCACAATGATCGGAGAAATAACATTATCAAAAATATGGCGTGAGATTGTTCCCGGTCTGGATTTTCTAAAGCTACTACAGGACATCCAGGACATAAAATTGGGCGATGTACAAATAAGAAGAACAACATTGATCGAGAGAATGATGAAGATCTCAACAAAGACGATGATTCTAAAAACGTTAATTAATGTTGATCCTACCAAAATAATTAGTGTTAGATTTTTTTTATGAATATTGATCATATGTATTTCATGAATTTTATTGAATTGCTGGTTTTTTGTTTAAATATTAATTTAATATTTCTTGTGTTGTTTAATCCACGCGCGTCATAAGATACGTTTATGCTAAAATTAAGTGTGAACAATAATCATATTGAATTGAGATGAAATATGCATTTTATACGAATATGAGAAAGATGCTTGTGTGTCTGCATTATTACTCTATTTGTGGCTCTCGAGCACGTGAACAAGAAAATAGCATTTTTTTGGTTTTCAAGGTTTATTTAACATCGATATCGACCGTGCAACCAGGCATGGCTGTTGGACCGTGAAAGTGAGCACCTACAACACATTTTTTGGATTGCACGGTTTACTGAGTATCGACCGTGCAACTGTGCACGGTTGTTGGACCGTGCAACTGAGAATTCTTCCAGTACATGTTTCTATTTACACGAGTGACTGAGTATCGACCGTGCAACTGTGCACGGTTGTTGGACCGTGCAACTGAAAATTCTTTCAGTACATGTTTCTATTTACCCGGGTGAATGAGTATCGACCGTGCAACTGTGCACGGTTGTTGGACCGTGCAACTGAGAATTCTTCCAGTACGTGTTTCTATTTACACGGGTGACTGAGTATCGATTTGGGGAGGAAGAGTCTGAAGTCGCGATTTGGAGGAGAATAATTTGAGGTCGCAATTTGGGGGAGAAAACACGAGGTCTTGATTTGGGGGAGAAGAACCCTAACTCGGCTTCTTCAATTCAGAATGTTAATTTATTTAATTGTTTATTTTTAGGTTTAATTCATTTTCGAATTAACAATTAAATTTGTATTAAAATGGGTTGGATAGTAATTTTGTTGTTTTTCGTAAATTTTAGTTTTTAAAAATAAATAATTTTATAGAATATAACAGAAGGATAATATAGTAAATAACAAAATAGAATTTAAAAAATGATTTAATTATTTAAAACCTGTATAACAGGTAGCAGGTTCATACGACACATACGACGCCACGTGGTGCATTTCGACGCGCTGACTATATAGTCACTTTGTACTATTTGACTACACTAAGAAAAACCCAAGAGAGTATACCATTTTTTTTCTTAAAAATAGTTGGGAGTTCATTATTGACGAATATTTAATTTGTCGTTCTATGAGTGGAAACATTTTCATTCGGTACGTCTATCGGATAAGTTGTACTCCCTTCATCCCGTGATTATTTGTACACTTTTTTTATTGGGACATTCAAGAATATTTGCACACTCTTAATATTGAAATATTCAACAAATTTTTAAAAAAAAAAAAAACATCTTTTTATTTTTAAAATTGTCACTCATTTTTTAAATACATTTTACTTTACATCTCATCAAATCACCCAAAATATTCATCCTTTTATCTTACATTACCAACCACTAAATCCACTTTTCTTTAAAAGTATGCCGATTAAACCGTGCAAATAATCTCAGAACGGAGGGAGTAATTTATAAGCATATTGTTTTTTCGTTAGCTTGTATTATCTCGAGGTACTTATCATCCCCTTTGTATAGTTTTATTATTTTCACTTACTTTTTAATGATTTTAATTTTACGAGTATTTTTTTTTATAAATAATATTATTTACATTATTTTATTTTCACCCTTCATTCATTATTTATATATTTAAATTATTACTCACTATATTCATAATTATAAACAATCAATTTACTTATAAATTAACTTCACAATACTTCATCATAACTTCAAATTATCTTCTTTATATATAAATTAATTAAATGGAGTACAATTTATGTTCCAAAATTAATTATAATTAATTTTGACAGTGGAAATTGTTATTAGCTTAAACCTTACTAAAAAAAATTGGTTAGTGATGATGTTAGGCTGATGTTCGTGTGATGTCGTCATTTTATACCATGGTAATTAAGAAGGTTCTTTTCTCATTTATATTAATTAAATACTCTATGAAAATTTGCAAATAGACATGCATCTCCAACTCATTTAAAACGAGTCGAAAAAAAAATTATTTGCAATAATACACACTTAAGACCCTTGTTTACTTTGAATTTTAAAATTCAAATTCAGTTGAATTTCAAAATTTCTCTACAACACTAGCTTATAAATTTACCATCACTCTTTTCAATACAATTAACTTTCTTTAATTACACTAATATATTTAAATCATAATTTACATAATTCAACATTAATATAATAATATATATAACATCATTCACTTTTATACATTAATTTTACATAAAGTTAAACCAAAAAAACTCAAAATAAACATATATATTATACAATTTATAATGATTTAAAAAAACCCTAGAATTCAAAATTTAATTTTTAGACTCAAAGACAATGTTTACTTCGAATTTTGTTAACCTGGTTTGAGTTTTAAAATTGTAAACTAATAATTATATTTTGAAATTTTAAAAATTGGTTTCGAAAAATCACTTATATAACAATTATAAATTTACTATCACATTTTTCAACACAATGTACTTTCTCTTCTTACACTTTAATATATACTAGTTTGGGTGGCACCTCAATTCTTGAGGTGTTTACCCAGACTTTTAGCATTAATATATTCATTATTAGTGATGCTAATTAAAACACATTAATGAAACACAGTAAATTATGATTTTTTTCTTTTTACTGAAAATGGTTCATTTGGAGATTTATAGTGGCATTAAAACTATAATAACTGAGATTAATAGGAATATAACATTGTATATCATAAAATCAGTAGTATATAGAAAGGTTAAAGTGATTCTTCACTTGGTACATAATTCAATAAATTGAGTTTCTTTTAAAAAAGTTGCCCAAATATTCTTGCAAAGTCCGTTACAAGCGGCAGTTCATAAGGAAAACAAAAGGTTAAATTACAAGACAGTTAGTGTTTCCATAGAGTTTCTTAAACCCATCAAATTCACTACTGTCAGCAATACGTGAAATTATTGATCGGATGCCAAATAACTGCTTAAGATCCATCAGTGCAATCGGTATGCTTAAAAATGAAGTCCATCAATATAAAACAAACTTGAGTTCATATGGTTTAAAAATGACTAACAAGATGCAAATAACGTGCAAAGCTTTGTTCCGTAAAATAAACTTGGTCAAGGTAAATGTGGATGGTAGTTGTATCTCTTCTCCAGGGGCTCTTTTTGCTGGGGCGTTAACGTTGATCCGTAACCCGAGAAGTTTTTTGGTGGCGGCTTTCACCCGTAGTATTGGTTGGGGCTTTCCCAGTGAGACAGAGATTGCGGCGGGCTTCATGCTATTATGTTTGCACACTCTTAGGGTTGGAGACACTTATGGATTGAGTCTGACTCGGAGTTGGTAGTTCGGACCTGACAGGGTCTCATTCAGATTATTCCTTGGAGACTTTAGGGCATGTGGAGCGTTACACGCCACCTTTTGGACGACATGACGGTCCGCTTCACATATATCTTGAGGGAAGCGAACCAGTCAGTTGATTCTCTTGGCAAGGTTCGAGTCACCTCCACCATTTGGAGAGGTCATTGCCCAAATATTATCTCTCATTTTTTGTATTGCGATATGAACACTGAGTATTTTCGTTTCAACAAGATTGTTTCTTAGAGGGGGTACTTTTTTCCCTCGACCCGGATTTTGTCCCTAAGGAGGGTTTTCCCGGGCAAGGTTTTAACGGCTCCCCGACCTTTGGTTCGACATGTGAACTTATGGCTTCAAGTGTTTTTTCTTTTCTTTCTTAATAATATCTTTATTTCCCCCAAAATAGTCTCAAATATCTAACGTCGTCCAACGGTAAAACAGATGCACCCCTCACGTTTTCTGCGGAAACGTTCTTTCCCCAGTAGCAGCAGACGACTAAAAGTTATTAATTTAAAAATATAGGTGGACGCAATGAGAAATTTTGAGCTACATATAATAAGGACTTTACAATGGAAGAAGCTTTTTTTTTTTTAGCAAAAGGTTAAAAAGTGTATTACTCAAAAAACGCTAACCCCAAAGGGGAAACGCCAACAGATTACATCGCTTAAAAGCATAAAGACCTATCATCTCATCCCTATGCACTATTTCACTATAACTCCTCCTATCACCCCTCTTGGACGTACCTTTAAGAGTGCCCAAGAGGATTACAAAAAAACACCTATCAAAACATTTATTCAAATGCGTTACATCACTTATAATCAGCCTCAAATCTGGCCCAAAAGTCAGCCTACAATCTGCCTCCAAAAAACCTGTTTTTAATACTAAAAACAGTATTTTGAAAGTCCGACCATCTCTCCTTTTACTGCCTTTGGACAGCAGCACAGTAAGCCCAAAAAACAGCATCAATACAGTCCCTAGCATGCTTCGAATCATGAGGTTCACCCCTATATGATCCCCTCTAACCTTCCTCCATACACGCTCTTCATAATCTATCGAGACGTTGGGTTCCATACCCTTTTTTCGATCCCTCGGCATCGTCTTCGAGCCTTCTCCAACTTCAAATTGTCCACTCATATCTTTGCCATCCGAATTTTGTTGCCTATACGGACCAGCCTTCACCATCCCCTGCTTTCTATTCCCTCTTTTCTCCTTGAATTTTCCCTTCGACCCCTCACTGTTTTCATGCATTTATGCATTTGAGCCTTGCCTTTGATGACATCTCCCTCCTCATCTTCTATATGCATTTCACTGCCATCATCTTCTTCTTCCAGCCCACTCAAAGCTTGAAATCTGCCACTCTTAACTTCTGCCTCCTTTCCTGCCTTTTTTTTTTCCAGCCCACATTAGTACCCTTGCTGCCCCTTTTTCGATGCTCCAACTTCTCGAATCCATCCCCCTCCATTACAGCCTCACCTTTCTTCTTGTCCAGTCTATTCACTTTGCTGTTTTCCATAGGCACACACCCCTCAATTTGATGTCCAAACTTCCGGCACTTACCACAATGCTTATCATCATATACACAAATGTCAAAAATCACAAAAGCCATCTGAACAATTTTGCTGAGTATAAAATATTTTGTTTAGCAGGTGAGATTGTTAATTCGAAAATTGAATTACAAAATTGGTAGAAAATAATATTAGTGAAGCATTCGAGTTGTTGAATCTTTAGTCATTTTTTGTCTCTATTTTTATCCTAATCATAGAGTACTCAACAATTTAATTTACAAATTACAACAACTAATTAAAATATAGACAGGTGAACTACAAATAGTGTGCCATTTGTGTGTATAACATTATCCATGTATGTTTTGTAGAATGTTGTGTGATATTGATGTGAATATGGGTCGTGGGCTCAAAAACACATTTCATCGAGAGCCGGGCTGAAGATCCAATGGGCTTGACATGCCAAAAGAAAGGCTACAAGCGTCAATGTGCAGAAGAAGAAGCTGTTATCAAGATGGGTTATTTTTTAGTCTTCTTGTTATTAATACTTTTGGGCTTCAATATTTTACTTGTCAATTGTTTGTGTTGGGCCTGCAGGTTTAATTGGCCCACTTTTGTTAGTTAGATTAGGGCACAATGATAGGCGGGATATTTGGTGCACCCATATATACAGATGTAAAAGCTGTTGTTGAGGAAAAATTAAGGAGAAAAGTATTAACAAATTAGCAAATCTGAATTTGCGACCGTCGTTCTTGCCGGCCTGAGCCGGAGATTCGTCGGAATCTTAATTTTGTTTGGTGGTTCTCATCAGATATCTAATGCTCAGAATCATGTTTGTCATAAAGCCTCAAACACAGCCATGGCTTCCACCTCCCCTGCCCTCATCACTCCCTCCCCCAGCACCTGGACTTACATTCCACAAAATGCCTCCACTCTCCCTCACAACAATACCCAGCACTCTAACAAAACATAGCAATTTTTATTAAAAAAAGAAAGGCAATTCAACCATTCATTTAGAAAAACTAAGAAGAACCAATAGGTACACCCCTACTACTGCATATAGTAATATAATCTACTCAATTTATCAAAGAAATGAGCATAAAACTGGAGAAATAAACCAAAAGATATTTGAAAGAAATCATGATATAGAAATATCGTATGGCTAATGAAATTTCAATAAAACAGATGCCGCACATCCCTCGGAACCAATTTCAAATCAATAAATTTCAGTCCGTTAAATTTGTGGAAAAAATCATCAAGGGGATGGGATGCAGATGCAGCAGCCAATCTAGAAATAATAAATTAAACATAAAAATATAGATATACCTGAAAAACAGATCGAGTAAAAACCATGCCAAAATCAGCCTTGAACATGATTAAATCTTTTTTTAAAAAATACTTTCCAATCCCTCAGAACAATGCTTTTCAATGGACATCAAGCCACTACTTTTATTTAAACATATAACGTTCATCACAGGGGTCAATTCGATGCAACTAAATTATAGTAACAAAATCAGAATGAAAAAAGAAAAAGACGCTTCAGAGTAGAGCCATCGATGGAGGGGCATCTTCATTTATGTGTTTTCATAAATTATTTTACTACACCCCGTATTTCAGTGTGGCATGGTTTTTTTACATCAGACAAGGGGGAAGACGGAGAAAACAAGAAAATAAAGAAGGTAATTTCAAATTTAAAGAAAAATTATCATTTCCCACCGTACCTGAAACAAAAAATTGAGAAACACAGTTACACAGGTGAAAAATTGAGACAAGGAAAACTCTGGCTTAGACGAAGAGGACGGAGTGAAATGAAACGAACTTAAAAAAAAATAAAAGGGTATGTTGGACAGCCACGTATAACTCGTTTACCTCTGAGTGTGGCACATGGCACCTGCTTGAGCAACTGGAGACCGGCAGAAAACTGACCCATTTTGAGTTTAGATTTAAAAAAAAAAATTAGAAATTAAAAAAATAAATAAATAAAAAGACACTACTTTGTCGACCATAGAGAGTATAATCGACTATAGTTTGTCGACGAAAAACAACCTTATCGAAAACATTTTATCGATTTTTTTTAAAAAAAATATGAATTTCCGACAAAAAATTGTTGACCATAAACATTGTGGTCGACAAATTCTTGTCTAAAATGAAAAAAAAAAAAAAAAACTACATTTTTAAAGAAAGATGAATGAGGAGGGAGAAGGTGGGAACAACAAAAGGGGATAGTGGAGGAGAGTGCGGCCGACCGATGTAGAAGAAAAAAACACACACCTGGTAGTAAGGTCGTGGGTGGTGTGGGAGTAGGGGCGACGACGATGGTAGGCGGCGAAGTAGAAAAAGAAAAAAAATGGAAGGGAGAAGGGGCACTGCGGCTGGGAGGCGGGAGATGCAGGGCGGTGGGCGGCGAGAGACTGGAAGGCGAGCGGTGCTAGCTAGCGGCGACGTGAAGGAAGAAGATGGTGAAGAAGACAGTTGGTTTGAAAAATAAATAATGGAAAATTAGAATTTTATGGGGTGTGCATTTATCATACCAAAATTTAAGATAAACGGTATAATAGATAATTTTAAAGAATAGTATACTGTATCTATTTTAAGTGTGATTCGAGGGGGTGAGTGTATTGGGGAAGTGCATCTAACATACCACGAGGGGCATATAACCCACGCATTTTTGGGATTCCAGGCCTTTTTTATACGGTCATTTGCGTATGCACCCTTGTTAAATACACTTAAAGGTTGTGTTTGGATGAAATGATTTGATTTGAGATGATACTTTAAATAAAAAGATTTAAAAATAGATGAATTTCAAATGATATGATTTTAATGGGGGATTATTTGAAATCCAGCTTCCATTGGAGCCTAAAATTATTCTTTATTATTTTAATTTAATTGTGAAATACTCAATATACGTACTATATATTTTAATTTAAATATATTAGTAGATAAACTTCGTTGATATTCCATTGATATAACTCTACTTTCTCTCTCTTTTCTCCCATCTTTTTCTCCTTCCTCCCTAAGCTGACGCTACCTCTGACTCTGTCCCATCCACTCGACACTACCTCCCCTCTGCCATCCCCGATTCTTTTTAAAAAAGTTATAAAAAATATATATTTGTATATAGAAAATGAATTAAATTTTTTTGACAAACCAGTTGAAATTTTGATAATTTCAATGCACTAATGTTGAATTTTGCTTTTTCTTTAAATAAAAATATACAATATTTTAACAAATTAGTGTTGAAATTTGATTTTTTTTTTCAATAAAATTTTATTGTATTTAATTATGTAACATCTTTATACTGATTTGTCGAAAAATGACCGAAATGAAGAAAAATAAAAAAAATCAAACATATTCAGATTTGGGACGAGGGGCGACTATAACTTTCAGCTATTATCAACAAATCCACATACATTGATTAACAAATTTTATTAATTAGATTAACAAAAGTGTTTTGTATATTGTTATACCTAGTCAAAGAAGTCAATCTTTGACAAGTCAATCCTAGTCATCAGCTTACGTGGCGAGGATTAGTCAACAAAGTCGTGCAACGACTAGTCAACAAGACCAATAAAATGTAATAGAATAGATGTATTTAATATGTTTAAGTGCTCGCTCAAAGATGTTGGCGAACACATGTACGCTGCTTGCCCAAATGTGTGGCGAGCACGCACCTATTGTAGCTAGAAAAGTCAAGTGTTGAAGCCTTGGGAGACAGCATGGAGCGTGGCGACCACACACTTCGAAGGTCTGGGCGACCACTTTCCTAGATGATCAGGTCCTCCAGCGACCACCGTGGCCCAGCTCCTCGGCATCTTGGCGAGGACGACCACCGGAGGCGGTTTAGCATTAAATGCGCCATCAAATCACCTTTTCGGGCAGAAGACAGGTCCAATGAGGGCGTGACACGTGTAAAGGGCGGGCAGCCCCCCAAAACCACTATATAATGCCTAGGGGCGGACCCAGGATTAATTAGTGAGGGAGGCCAATAAAAAGAAGGGAGAAAATTAAAGCGGTTTTGATCTTTAATTTCTTTGCAAATTATATTACGTTTTACACTTTTTCAATGTGAATTCATTGCACTTTTTCCTAATTTGCCTTTAAAATCTCAAATAAATGTGTTATTTAAAAAGAAAACATTTATTAGGGGTATAAAAAGAAATCATATAATTTCTTAATATGTGTGCATTACTCTAAAATGACACGTATTTTGAATATGATATATATTGAAGTCTCAATATCCGATCTAAAAATCGACTAATTTGGAGGATCAATTTCATTGTTCATTAGAAGAAACCCTAATTAAAGTCAGAATTAATTTTTTGCTCGGTATGAACGGACCCCTAATAATTTTTTATATTAAATATATATAATAATTATATGATATTATATATATATATATATATAAATTTCTTAAATAATATATATAATAAATCAAGTTACTATGCTTAATGCATGAAATTATGGGATTCAATTACACATATAATAATAGTAAATGGAAGAATGTTGAGGGGGGCCAAGGCCACCCCCACCCTCAACGTGCATCCGCCCCTGATAATGCCTAAAAGGCTCATTTGTAAAGATAAGTTACACAATTCCACCAAATCACCCCAACCCAAGCAATAAACTCTCCCAAAGCTCTCAAGCTTTTAGCTTCTCCAAGAAGCTATATCATTGTTCTTGATCGTTCTTATTGTTCATCATAAAGATCATCATAAATACTCCCTAAACACGTAATAAATCCCGATCATAATACATGTTTGTCTCGTGCTAACAAATAGTCCACATCCGAGTCAACCCGACGAAAACACGTACAACATATATATATAAATTGAAAGATGGCAGAATTGTGGCTGGTTTGGATACTATGTGCAGCAATCAAATTGACATACTGGAACTTTCAGGAGGGCGCCGATGGTAAGAGCGCCCTTCTCTGCATGTTCTGCAACTCCTCCACCCACCTGCAACGTTGTTCGGAGCCCTTTTGCAGGGCGCTCCTATTTATCTATATATATATATATATAAAAACAACATAGTTGACTCTTGGTAAATTCCCACCAAAATGGTTGTGGGCTCAAGTTTTCTCTTTCTCCCTCTTTTTTTTTTAATTAAGTAAAGGTCCAGCTATTTTAGTTTTTGACTTATATCACTCCTTGAGTCTTTTTTTTATTCTATTCGTATTCGTAGTCCAATTACAAATTAATTATTAAAAAATATTTGTAATTAAGTATACCCCTATAAATTTTAATTATTAAAAAATATTTTTAATTAATTTATGTATATTTGTACATATACTTTTGTTTCTCAATGTTATATATATATATATATATATATATATATATATATATAAATGATATGGAGCCCATAATGGGCTCTTTATGGATATATATATATATATATATAAATGATATGGAGCCCATAATGGGCTCTTTATGGAGCCAAATTGATGATGTGACATTATCCACCACATTCTATTTAATTAATTAATACTTATTTAAAAAATATATGATATATCTCCAGAAATATAGAAAAGTCACGCATGTTTCCTAATATTTAGGATGAAAAAATTTATGTGGATAATAATTAGTTTATAATTAATATTTATTATATTAATATTACATTAATTAAACTCACGCCACATATATTATTATTATTATTTAGGCATAATTATATTTAGATGAAAAATATATTATCAAATCTTAATTGAATCTTAGGGTTTAGGGGTTTAGGGTTTAGGGGTTTTAGGGTTTAGGGTTTAGGGGTTTTAGGGTTTAGGGTTTTAGGGTTTAGGGTTTATGAGTTTAGAGGTTTAGAGTTATGTAAATTAATGTAGTCATTATTTTTTACAGTATAACTTTAACTTTACATTTTTGTTATTAAAAAAATAAAATATATAAATGAATGATTTTTTTTTAAATAAAGTACAATAAATATTTATTAATTATGTAGCAATTTTTTACACTAAGTATATTTATTAAAATATACAAGACTACATTAATTTACATAACCCTAAACCCTAAACCCCCTAAAACCCTAAACCCTAAAACCCCTAAACCCTAAACCCTTAAAACCCTAAACCCTAAAACCCTAAACCCTAAAACCCTAAAATCCTAAGATTAAATTAAGATTTGATAATATATTTTTCATCTAAATATAATTATGCCTAAATAATAATAATAATATATGTGGCGTGAGTTTAATGTTATATTAATATAATAAATATTAATTATAAACTAATTATTATCCACATAAATTTTTTCATCCTAAATATTAGGAAACATGCGTGACTTTTCTATATTTCTGGAGATATATCATATATTTTTTAAATAAGTATTAATTAATTAAATAGAATGTGGTGGATAATGTCACATCATCAATTTGGCTCCATAAAGAGCCCATTATGGGCTCCATATCATTTCTATATATATATATATTAATTATAAGTTAAAATTTGTATGAGATAGTTTCATGAATCCAATTTGTAAAATTAAATTTTAATTAATTACTTTATTTCATCAGAAGTTTCCAATCTTTTCATTTATATGTCTCACAAAAAAAATTCTCATCTTATTTTTGTGTATACATGGTGACTCCACTTTTTTACTCTTAAATTATTCTACACTTCATTTAATTCTCTCTCTTCAATCATATCAATTTTACTACACCTCATTTTATATTAATGTTTTTCAAATTGTGTGATAATTAGACGGATGGAGTAATATTCCATCAATAATTATAAGTGAAAATAGATTTTAAAAAATGTAATTGAAGCTTCATTCACAAGATGAAATCAATGATATGATTTCACATAGTATTATTGTTCTTCAAATTCTATGAAATTCAATCATTGAAAATTTTAAATCGCACAAATGTATTTTATAAATAATTAATTAAACTTTATTAATAATCAATCGGAGAATTACTAGTTTTATTAAAGTCACACTAAACACTAATATATATATGATTAAATTTTTTTTCTAAACATTCATATTTTATTAAAAAACCCAACTGACCCTTCAAAAAATATTTATACTTTACAGATTTCAAATATAATACGGAGTATCAAGCCTACACCATTATACCACCTTTTTTAATTAATTAGGCTAAAATGACCATTTAAACACGTCTAGAAATACGATTGGAATAAAGCAAAACTTGTACTCCGTATTATCACTCAAATTTATCCATTGTTTTTTACTACGTACTATTTCGGAATCCTATGATGTTAGCCAATCTAATCACTCACTCCAAGTCTTCAAGTATTAACAAAAATCTCGAAATCTGTGGATGAATCATGAATGGACATCAAATCATATAGTTTCCTAGCATTACCAAAACACTTGTTATTATTTGGCTATCTCCAATCATAGAAGTCAAATTACCAATAAAATTACTAATTTGTCACTGAATTTGAGTCAAACAGTAAATTATTTTTAACAATCGAACTCAAATTTTAATTCAATAGAATATTTTAAAAGAATATTCTTAATGGGAAAAATCTCATATGCACACGTTTGCACCTGCACACGCTTTTTACTCAACCATATAAAACCCCCTTTTCCCATCACTATTCTCCGAGACTCCGAAATAGGTTTTCAGCAGCAGTTTCTTCGTTGCCGTCGGTGAATCGGCTAGTATATCTAAGTCGAGATTTGAGAGGTAATCCATTGCGTCGAGTTTGAGGGAGTAGATTCTGGCGCCGGCGACGGATGATTTCGAGGTATCCTTTTGAATTAGAGATTCGAAATCATTTAAGGCGGCCGGAAGAAGTCTGCGACCTTGGTGAGTGACGTCAGCGCTTGTGATATGACGGCGGCGGTTGAGTCGAATCCAAAAATTGATTCGATTTCCGGGCAACTGGTTAGAGATTCCGGTATAGAGATTCAAAATGCGAGAAAGAGAATGATGGAGTAGCTGGGCTGTTGGTTGCTTTATTTAACAAATTTTAAAACGTATGACAGATAAGCCATCAAACACTAGCGGTAAGCAAGGTGTTAGTAATGATTTTGACACTTCCTTTTCTTTTTAAGAAGCAAAAACACGCAGGGCATGTTTGTTTTGGGACTCACCCGTCCGGACGTGGAACGTAACGTCCCACGTCCTTGTTCTACTTCGGGATTTCACATCCGGATTTCCCCATCCAATTACACTCATTCCTAAAAATACATATACATCCTACTATTACATCCCATCCAACCACTCTTACACAATTTGATTTGACATAAAGTTACATTTCATCCTTCTCAAAATCCCAAAACAAACACACACAATTACTATTCATCAGGATTTCCCCATCCAAGATTTCCCCATCCTACATAATCCCAAAACAAACATACCCGCAGGGATTTGTTGAGAACATTTGGAGTATTTCAGCTTTTGGCATTTGAGCTTGAAAATTTGTCAATTGAACGTACTCTGTTTTTGGAGATTGTACTCTGTTTTTGGAGATTAACTAAAGATATTTTGTGGTGATGACTGTTGAGTGTTGACAATTCACTTGTTTCTTCTTAATTAATTTATTACTAACAGTTCAAAATTGCTAGGTTTTAGTACTGAAATTATTGCTAAGTTTTAGTATTGAAAAATGACAATTTTATAATTGAAAAGTGTAACTCTTGTTATTAAAAAGTGTAATTTTTATTATTGAAAAGTGGTAGATATTTTAACTGAAAAGTGTAATTTTTATTATTGAAAAGTGGTAGATATTTTAACTGAAAAGTGTAATTTTTATTATTGAAAAGTGGTAGATATTTTAACTAAAAAGTGTAATTTTTATTATTGAAAAGTGGTAGATATTTTAACAGAAAAGTGTAATTTTTATTATTGAAAAATGTTAATTTTGATAATAATTGTAGTGTTAAAATTATTTTAATTAAAAAAAATTATATTTCAATCACAAGGTTTCAAAACCTGTGACCTCATAACTGTTTTGAGTTGTTGTAACCGCTAGACCAACCGCTGCCTTATTGTTAGATTTTCTTTTTCTGAGTTCATAAGGTTGACTTATGCATTAGTGTATGCACAAGAGACCAACTCTTCTTAATGTTATACTCCCTCCGTCCAATTTCATTATTCTCACTTTTTTTTTTGTTGTCCAATTTTATTATGTTCATTTCCTTTTTGGAAATAATACTATCCACACTATTTTATCTTCACCCTCCAACCATCACTTATTTACTCAAATTCCCATTAACTTTATTCATAAACAATCACTATACCTATAAATGGATCTCACAACATCCCATCATACCCCCCAACTTATCTACTTTATACATAAACTAATCAATATTCATTAAAACTCGTGCCCGAAGAAATGAGCATAATAAAATTGAATGAAGGGAGTATTTTTTATTTATATTTTATTAAATATTTGTTTATCATCACATATATGATTTCATATTTATATTTAAATTAAATTAAATAAATAAAAAAATGATATATTTAATATAAAAAATAAAAATCAATGAAACAAAACATCAAATTCCATAATTGTTAATCAATGATACATTTATAATATGTATGCTTTGTTTTCTATTTGAATTTTATAATTTAAATTATTAACGTTGTATTATAATTAAATTATATGTTTTTCATTTTTAAATATTCCATAATTGTAATCATAAAATTTAAAATTATTTGATTATTTAATTTAAATAATAATTATAGAATAATAAATTCTAAACAAATTAAATAATAAATTGATAAAAATAAAACAAAATATAAAGAGTGAGAAAAACTATTTTTTTTTTTTTTGACAAAAAGAGTGAGAAAAGCTTTGAAACATGACAGATGGGCAAAAAAAAATTGAATCTACAATTGAGTTGGTGGCTAATTTGCCACTAAGGGCATCTCCAATGCCACTGCAAAAACGCAAAACAATGTAAAATTAATCTCCAATGCAAACTTTAAATTTGGGGAAATTTTTTATTTTAGTCCTTTAAGTTTGAGATATTCCAAAATAAATCCTTTAAATTTCAACTTTATAAAATATGTCCTTTACCTTTACCTTTCAATTTTAATTCTTTTTTACTTCAATTTTAATCTTTTATGTTTTGAAGGAATTATAATTGACTAATTTGGTGCCACATATATTAAAAAATGCCACATCATCATGCCACATCACTATCTCTCTTTTATATATATTAAAAAAATAGAGTTAATAACAACCACTACAAGAAATATCACTTTTAGTGACAAAAAAATAGTGAGAGTATGATAAACTCTCACTAAATGTGATAATTGTTTACTTGAGGGTAGAATAATACTCTCATCAAAATCTTAATATTGGTATGGAAATTTTATGTACCCTCACTAAATGTAAATTTTACTAGCATTGGTGAGGGTAAAAAAATACTCTCATTAAAATCATATAAAAAAAATATACAATCAAAGGTGATAAAATAAAATATAAATAATATAAATACTGTATTTCAATAAATTTATATTTTTAACTTTTTTTAATATATTTTTAACTTAAATATTTATTTATATTATAAATAAAAAAATAATTTGTAAAAACATCAGATCCTCAATTAATGTGAAAAAAATAACTTGTTTCTCTCTCACGCCTCTCACACTCACACACACAAAAGAAGAACAGATTTATCCCCAAATTCAGTCCATCCTTTCAATCCGTGTTCAGATTGCAGCAATTAATGATGTAATCCTCTTCATTTTCTTCCAATTCATGATTTAAGCTTCGAAGATCACACGATTGATCCAGTTGTCCTTTAATCCGCTGCTTCTTCTTCGATAGTAATCGTTGCTTTGATTGTATTTTTTTGTTCCAGCACATCGTGCGAGCTGAGCTGCAATGATTAAGCCTCGAAGATCACACGATTGATCCTGTTGTTTTTTTAATCCGCTTCTTCTTCAATAGTAATCGTAGCTTTGATTGTGTTTTTTTTTCCAGCATAATCTGAGCTGCATAACTTTCTGAATTAGAGATTGGCAGCAACGCAGGTATTCTTCTCGATCAATATTTGTTCTCCTTATGTTATTCTCTATTTAATTTGGGGACATTTATTTTGATTAATGTTACTGCATTTTCAAGGCTTGTCTAAACTTTGATTAGGTTTTCTAACAGTACTGTGCTCAACTTAGGGGCTAGGGCTAGCTCCTTGATTAAAATTTAAGTGCAATACTTTGATTTAATATCTATAATTCATTAGTTTTTTATAGTTATTTGAGATATTATTTGGTT
This sequence comes from Galeopsis tetrahit, assembly GCA_963675135.1. Lineage (NCBI taxonomy): Eukaryota > Viridiplantae > Streptophyta > Magnoliopsida > Lamiales > Lamiaceae > Galeopsis > Galeopsis tetrahit. The sequence continues at coordinate 41,823,040 of OY776129.1, read as the reverse complement.
TATGAGTTTCTCTAAAGGCATATATATATATTCAAGTTGTGTGTTCTGTGATGTTAGTAGTCTAAGAAGATGCTAATTCTGAAGATGGAGGTATCTTGCTCTGCTCTGTTTTTTTTTTTTTTTTCTTTTTCTTTTGGTATCACAGTATCACTATATTCCTTATTTTTTACTGGAGAATGAAATAAGTTATTTTTTCTTCTTTGTGATATGATCCTGCAATTAGCTTAAGATTGTTCTTTGGAAAAATCAAAGCTATGAAGTGGTAATCAAATATTTAAAAATGTTTGCATAACTTAATGAAACTGTTGAATCAGATTTCAAAATTTCAGGCTGAGGTGATTAAGGGTTATGTCCTCATCTCTCTTGAGTAGGTTTATGTTTTATATTCAACTAAAAGTAGGCTTGGGCACTCAGTTTTACAATTTCAAATACATTTATATGTTGTTCCCAGTTCTCCCACCCATCACCTACATAGAAGACGTGTATTGCGCTTAAGCAACTTCAGTCAATATTTCTTGTCTTGCATAACCATGCGGAGCTTGATTCTGGTGAGACAGAAAAGGGAGATGGTTCTCATGTTGTAACAGAAAAGGCAGGTACATGAGTCTGGCCTCTGGATTGAGTTCAGATTATTTCTTGTACGACTTTTAATTGATAGATTGAATTTATGTCTTCGAAGTTTATGAATTTTGGAAGAAATTATAAAGTTGGAATCGATCCTTCATCACATTTTAACTTTATACGCTAGAAATTTGTTTGAAGTATTAATAATGGTAGTGAAAAATTCGAAGGTAGTTCAAACTTAACATAACATAAGTCCCGAAATGGAATCTGATAAGCCTGCCCCTGCTTTCGTGTTTACATCATACCATGTTATCCAAGTATTTCAGAATTCTAATAAATGAGATTGCTTTTAAAATTGTATGGTGATTGTTCAAATACGTGAGATTTGCTTAAAATATGTATGGAGACAAATGATCTTTGTTTTGGTTGTATTTTGAGTGTGAAGAGACATGTTTGTTACACTTTCAGTCTTTTCTGCAGTCTTGTAGCTTGTTCATCATATTGATTAATCTTGGGGGAAATTTGCAAACACAAGTGATTTTGAATTCTAGAAGTGATTTTCAATATTGTGTAGTGGTTGCAATTTGCAAATGCCTCTCTATTATATGTGACAGTCATTTTTGGTGCCAAATAAAGTATACAGTAAGTTGTATAAAGTGAGACTACTTAACCAAAAAATGGGTAGTACAGTATTAGCAAAATTGCATTACATGATTGCAGTTATGTTGGGTTTTGCAAAGGAAAATTGTCAATGGCACTAGTAAAGTATCTTTTCAATCCCATTTCTCTGCTTCCATTCTCATGAATTAAACTCGAGATATTGACAGAGCAATCGAGGTTGCAGATCATGGATTGGGGTTGTAGAGCCGTTTTTCTTTCATTATCATATCCTCATGATAATCTTTTGTCTGTTTCATGAATTGAACTTGAGACTATTGACAGAGCTTTGATCTTTTAGCATCTATATATATGCCCTTATACTGTTTGTTACACACATAAACTTATCAATAATACTAAATAAATAAAAAAGACAGATCTTATATAATCATGCTATGTAATATGTGAATTTATGAAATTTCTTCTCAATCACATTTTAAATGTATATAAAGCTGAATAGTTAGTTGGAGAAAAAAAGGCTTTCAGTCCGTTTCCAACTTAAATAAATTATACTTACTCTAGTATCTCCATATAACTAAGTGGCCCCAACTATCCGTCGACTTGTTTTGTCAAAACAATTGTGATAAGGTGAGTCGACTTTGTGACATTTATAAATCTTCATTAATTTGTGAATATGATTTTAATCATTTAGATGTCTCGACAATTTTGAATAAATAGCTGAATTCAAAAGCTTAATAATGAAGGGATCATAAAAGGCGGCAACTGTCTCCCATCCTTTTTTCTTTTTTTTCCAAGTCGTTTTGGACACTTTCTTCAGTGGAATTTTACAATTACACAAAACAGAAGTCGCCATTTTTTAAGGGTAATTTGATTTTGTTATTATATAATAATATATTTATTTTTGTTTGACAATGTTGACACCTTTTTGCATTCTTATTATACTAAAATCCAATATAAAAATAGATGGTGCATATAAGACGGATCTCATCGACTTAGGTTATAGAAACACTTAAAGGTTGATGATTTTTTTGTTATGTCTGTGTTGTACAAAAGTGAGTTCAATGTACATTATTACAAGCCTAATAGCACAATCTTTATTCTAAATCCCCAAGTTTTTTTTGGTTATTTTAGAATAATTAGAAGATTTCAAGAAACTAAAAGCTGAGAAGGACGCAAAGGGAGAAGAACTGTGAGTTGAAACCCTCTCATCCTTGTATATGTTTATTTTGTTCCATCTTTTGCTTCAGATATCTTCTGCAACAGGTCTTCTGATGAAATTGTTCGCCCAAGAGTACCTTTGATGGGCTGTTTGGATTGTTTGCTGCTCCTGAAGAGTTGCATGATTTCTACAGCAGTGCATTAAATACCAAGACAACTGGAATAAAGTGACCAATATTCTCCTCCTCAAAGTGTAAACCTTCCTGAGAAAACAAGAAATGGAACTTGAATTTTTCTCTCCACAGTACTTAAATACAGGGGGTTGGATACTCCTTGTAAATTGCTGAAGAAGATAAAAGCACTAAGGTGACTTTATGCTGAATATCAACTTTTTCTCTTCATTTACCAAATCTAACTTAAATTTTTATGTTGTTACAGGACTACAAGCCTGACTTCATTTCCTGATTATCTGGTCTTGCACATGAGAAAATTCCTCTTGCCCAAAAAAACTTGGTGTGTACTGACCTAAGCTTGTTTCTATTTCATGAAGCAATTTATAGGGATATTGTTTAATAACACATTTTCCTGGGTTCCTCCTGTTTTGTCCTTTAGATGTCTATATAGATGTTCCTGATACCATTGACATCAGTAATATGCGCAGCAAAGGTCTTCGACCAGGAGAGAAATTATTACCTGATGGTGGTATGTGCTCTTTTATATCCTTCTCAACTTGGGATAATTTGGGGTTGTCTTATTGATGTATAATATTTATTATCACGTCGCTTCTGTTATAATTAGGCTTTTATTGCTTGATGCTTTAAAGTGCAACCTTATTACTGGGATAATATGGTAATGCACTTATTATGAGACTTTCACTTTTTTTTAATGGGAATTCGTGCATGTCAAGTGGAATGTTGTTGTAATAACCAATACTTGATTCTTTACAGGATGGTGATATTGAAAAAGCTACTGAATGGATATTTAATTCTCCTCCTACTATGTCAAATATGGATACTACACCTAGTAGTAGTGGAAATGTGGTCGATGCTGCTCTACCTGATGGTCAAGGAAATCAGTTCTTTGAACTCCTTAAAGAATTTGCTGTGTTTTTTTTACTACTGCAGCATTTCAATAGAATCAGATTGCATGCTATTATTACTTAATTAAGGATGTAGTTGCATGCCTGCTGAACACTTTCACTATCTCAAAAATTTTGAAGTTGCATGACTAAAGTTGATTGATGTTGAAAAATAACCAATTTATGAAATTTTTTTGAGTTAACTCTTATCTTTCTCTAATTGTATTTTAGCACATTAGGTAGAGTCACTGCTTGATTGCTGACGGTTTTAGCGTTGTGTGTTAATGGTTTGTTGTGATATGTTTAGGATGCCGACTGATTGGATTAGTAAGCCACATCGGGACATCTACACATTGTGGGCATTATGTTGCTCATGTCTACAAAAATGGTGGGTGGGTGATCTTCAATGATGAGAAGGTTGCAGTTTCCAAGAATTCACCTACCGACATGGAGTACTTGTATTTCTTTGAGGTTGCGTTTGGATGGGTGGATTTGGGCTTATGGATTTTAAATTCACAGTCCAAATCCATTCTACATGTTTGGATTATGAATGAATTTCAAATACTTAGATTTGTGTTAACACACTTTTTAGTTAAAACTGAGAGAGATTTCAAATCCTTACTGAAACCATGTCATTTGAAATCCATGCATTTTTAATTCATTTCATTTGAAATGCCTCCTCAAATCAAATCCCCCCATCCAAACACAACCTGAGGGGATTGATGGTTGAATATTGTTTTGTTAAAGTAATAATTTGTTATATAAGCGACATTTTTGGGGATAGATTTATTTCCCATTGCATGTTTAACCTTTTATAGTTGATTATGATACTTTTTGTATGGGACCTTTATGATTGTGTTATTGGTTAGTCATTTATATCAATTGGTTAAATAATTAGATGTAATGTATCTGAATGAAAAGCTAGAAAGATTTCCACAACATGTTATATTTTGTCAAATATGGATACTACCGACGTTTAGTGACGGGGGATTGAATTTTAATGAGGGGAATTTTTGTAATTAAATGTACTTAATAGTGAGAGTAAAATGATGTTTTAGTGACAGAAATTTCCATCATTAAAAATCTTTTAGTGAGGATAAATTTACTCTAATTATATACTTAATAGTGAGGGGACCCTATCCCGTCACTATTTACTTTTAACTAGAGAAGCAGTAATTAGAGGCCATGAGAGTCAATTTCCCGTCACTAAAAGTCATTAACGACAGTAATTCAATTTTTAGTCACAGATTTTACTCTCACTAAAAGCAGTTTTTTTTGTAGTGAACCAAGAATACTCTATACACACCCCATAATTTTAAATACAAAAATAAATGTATATAAAATGACTAAGTAAACCTTATATTATTTTCCTTTATTAATTGAAACGTATAACTAAATTTAATGATAATATCATCATTTTATCAAATATTCATGGTAAATAAATATATTTCCAAAAAATTAATTAATTAGTTTGAAGTAGATGCAATTTTTAATTTTTTTTTCAATATATATAGAGGAGAAAAATAATTAGATTGGAGTAGATGCAAATAATTTTTTTTGTGTAAGGCTACTAACATTTAATAAAATGTTATATAAACCTCAAATTTTATACACACCCCACTAAAATTTAAAAATCAATTTTTATTACTAAACACACTCTAATTCTTTCCTATTTACCATTTATCTCTCAAAACAAATACAAATTGAATAAAAATTAAAAATATAATTTAAAATTCAATTAAATCATTAAAACTATATATAAATTTTAAAAATTAATTAAAAAAATATTCAATAATAGGAAAAACTAAATAAAATTTAAAAATATTTTAAAAAATCAACTAAATATTAAAAAATATTTAAATGAAAAAATAAATTAAATCCAAATAAAATCTACAAATATTAAATAAATCAAATAAAATTTATAAAATAATTAAATTAAAAATACCAATTAATGATTCAATTAAAAAAAATAAAATAAGATAAAAAATGAAAGAAAAATCAATTCAATCAAAAATAAATATTAATAAAATTAAATAAAAAATAAAATCTTACTTTTTTATTGATTTTTTTTTAATTTACCTTTTTTTTTTTTACGTTTTATTAAAAAATTTCAATATTTTGAATTTTGTTTTGATGATTTATTTTTTAATTTCGGATTCTATTTAATTTTCTGAGATTTTTTTCAAAAAAATTAATTAATTTATGTAAATTAATTATTTTTAAAGATTTAGTTAGTTTTTTAAAATACTTTTAAATTTTAATTACATTTTATTTTTCAGATTTTTGAAGTTATTTTTTAAAATTATTTTACTTTTTATTAATGTAAAGATTATTTAGTTATTTTATATACATTTATTTTTGTATTTAAAATTATGGGGTGTGTATAAAATATTTTGGGGTGTTATTAACTCTATTTTTTTAAATTTATATAGAGAGATAGTGATGTGACATTTTTTAATACATGTGGCACCAAATTAGTCAATTATAATTCCTTCAAAACATAAAGGATTAAAATTGAAGTTAAAAAGGATTAAATATTTGTTGTCAATTTGTCTTCTTATTTATATTTTTTCATAAAACAATTTTAAAGATAAATACTCATATTTAATGATTAATTATTGTTACAATATTCAATAAATAATTAAAGATATATTTAAATTTTTAAAAATAAAATTTAAAATTTTAGACCAAATAAATGATATTTTGTCGATCTACATAAAAGAATGAATGAAGATCATCATTTTGAAAGGGAGGAATTAATACTCTCATTAATTTCTTAATTGTCCCAATTATTTGTTAAAGTTAATTAAAGGCCTCATGTAGCTTTGTGTGCCACCTAATGAACTAGACTTATCAATGTAATTTGAATTATTTATTCTTTGTTGTGTTAAAAAAATCAAAATGAAGTTTAACATTCAACTAACATCCGCGCACTCACCTTATATAGAAATCATTAATACATTTTAGTTATAATAATTTACAAGTTTCAATTGATGCATGTTAGTATCACGTTTTAATATGTACACCTGACAATGTAATTCATCTGAATAAGACATCAAAATCTACTTTGTAATATATTATTCTGCTATATTAATTTACGTGTTTCACCTAAAATAGATGTTAGATTTAAATTAAAGCTAATATCAAAATTTACCCAATACTAGTTACTCCACGTGACAACCAACGCACAAAAGACTCACCCAAATTCAAATGTTATGTTTTGTCATATATGCATATTATCATCTACTTTTTTTTTTTTTTTCTGTAAAAAGAATTTTATTAACACTGGGTATAAGAAATACCCAAAGGCTAATTTAGTGTACAAGTTCAAGAGAGAACAGTAAATGTAACCAAAAGACTACTAAGTGACTCGAATCATGCACTTGAGTGGGTCTGTCACCCGGGCCTTGAAGGATAAATTGGTATCGGTGGGGTATTTGATAGTGATCCAACTCCAGAGTCTTGCCCTTAGTTCCTCCTTGACCTTTGTGATCGAGAAAGTTTCGTTGCGGAATAGGATTGCATTTCTCCATTTCCATATGAGCCATACCACACCTAGCCATATGCAGGTGGCGATCTTCTTCCCGTTTCTTCCACCAATAAGGCCTCCAAACCCTAGGAGATGGTCTAGTAAGTCTGGTGGTAGAGCTGATGGTATCTTGAGTCAATTCAGACATTCCATCCAGACTTCGTAGGCTTGAGAACATTCCAGGAATACGTGTTTCTCTGTCTCTTCACTCCCACCACATAGTACACACCTTAGGTCGTCGTTCTGGTTGAGGATGTTTCTTCTTCTAAGGTTGACTCGTGTTGGCAGCCTACCCCATAGGAGCCTCCATGTGTGTGCCTTGACCTTTGAGGGGACAAAGCTCTTCCATACGTTCTTGAATCCTTGACTTAGTCTGTCGTCCAGTTGAGTGTCTTGGCTTTGGTTGAACAAGACCGAGTACGTTTCTTTTGTGGAGTACTTCCCCGTGTTAGATGACTTCCACTTCCACGCTTCCTCGACCCCGTCTTTTGGTTTGTACCTGTCCAACACAGTGATCAAATCGTTAAAGAGTATTAGTTCCCTATCAAATAGTGCCCTCATCCATTCCCATGTCCAATTCCAGTTTTCCCCCTCCCATGTACCCATATCACCCACTGTCTTTCCCTTATCTAGGCTAAGTTGGTATAGTCTCTTAAATCTACCCTTTAAGATACCCTCCCCCGTCCAATTCTCCTCCCAAAAGATAGAATTTTTCCCATCCCCTAGAACCTTAGACAGATTTTCATGAAACCAGTCCCCGTCACCCTCACCCACCACTTTTAAGACATCCTTCCACCATAAAGATACCCTCCCGACCCTCCCTTTTGGAAATATGCTAAAACCATCCCCCCCACCGGACTCATACCTAGACCTAAGCACCCTAGCCCACATACTGTTTTTCTCATTAAGGAATCTCCATCCCCACTTCCCCAAGAGGGTTTTGTTAAAATATCCAATATCTCTAACTCCTAACCCACCTAGTTGTTTTGTGTTACATACTCTTTTCCAATCAATCCATGCTACTTTATTACCATTACTCCCACCCCCCCAAAGAAAAATTTGTTGTAACCTCACAATCTTACTCATGGTTTTCTTTGGTATGCAGTAAAAGGATATATAGTATATCGGAAGAGAGGATATAACATAATTCAATAGTGTGATCCTGCCACCCATCGAGATCTTCTTATCGTCCCATCGTGCTAGCCTGTTCTTTATTTTCCCCACAATCGATGACCACTCCATTGCCTTCTTATGATTTGACCCCACTCTCATTCCCAGGTATGTGAAAGGAATGGTATCCACTCTGCACCCTAGGATCTCCGCCATGTTACTTAGGGTGTTCTCCTCCACATTTACCCCTATGACCGAGCATTTCCCGAAATTTATTTTTAGGCCCGACATCAATTCCATGTTTCTAAGCACCCGTCTCATGACCCAGGCATTTTCCGGGCTCGCGTCCCCCATAAGAATTGTATCATCCGCGAATTGTAGATGTGAGACCCTAATTTTTTCCCGTCCAATTTCTGCTGCTTTGTATATGCCTTCTTCTGTTGCCCTCTCCATGAGGATACTCAATCCCTCTGTGGCGATCAGGAAAAGGAAGGGGGATAGGGGGTCCCCTTGCCTTAGTCCCCTCTCCATCTTAAACTCACCGGATGGGCTACCATTGACTAGAACTGAAGCTGATGTTGTCGACACGCATTCCATTACCCACTTCCTCCATTTGGGGTGGAAGTTGAATCTCTCCATCATAAGCTCGAGATAGCGCCAAAATTTGGTGTGCTGTCGCCGGCACCCAAAAATAATTACCTTAAATACCCACTATGTAGTAGGGAAGTAAGGGTCGTTCCCACAGGGAGTAGCAAATTTTATTAGCATTTTGTGTCAATAAAAGCAATTAAAGGGGGGGGGGGGGGGTTGGAATTGTTGTTTCTAACTCTACTAAAAAGCAATAAAAATAACACATAAACAAATAAAAGAAAATTCTAGTTCTCGGATTTGCATCCCCTTGAATAATTTTCATACACAATTAAAATTCACAAATATCTCAACTCTTCTTTGAATCTTGCCCCTAAACCAGTGGTACGACCAAACTAGTTCGAATTATTTCTTAAGTTTAATTAATTAAAAGGTACGACCTCTAATTAACCTATTCTAATGAATAACCCCAAAACATGTATTCGAGATTCAACTCACAGAATGCATTAACGAACCAAAATAATAGAGCAAACTAGACTATGAATACGAGACGCTCGTTTCATACAATCTAGACTTCGCTATCCCTAGGGTGTTCTGCCCTATTTCCTACTCCAATTACACAATTATAACAATTACGGATTATAACGTGCAATATAGCTAGAAATAATTAATTGATCATGCAAGTTGATCAGACTCACAAAATAATTAAACATCACATGCATAGCATAAAACAAATAACGAAGAAATCAAATAGAAAGGGTTGAGAAATTCGTTACTAAATAATCGAGAATTAAATCATAACAAAGGTTTGCACCTCCTCGAACTAGAAAACAAAATTAGCCAAACATGGCTACAAAATTCTCACGATAGACTCTCATTAAAACTGCCTCTCAAAACTCACGATTGCTGCCTGCCTTTTTCTTGATCTCACAGCCGCCTCCAATTCTTCTTCCTCCCATTCTCCACGGCTGGTGTGCCCTTAATAGGTATTAGGGCCCAAAAACATTAATTGAATTAATGGGCCTGCTTATCCCTTTAATAGGGCTTCCTTCAATTAATTTATGTCATGGCCCAAATATTGGCCTCTTAAAACGGAGTCGATTTCTTCTCACACCATCCCTCATCAATTGTACTCTAAAAATACTCTATTTTACCTGAATTAAATAAAAAAATAAAATATCAAGGTAATTTAAAGTCACATAATAATGAGTCGGAAAACACAAGAAAATTCAAATAAATTCTCAAATAATATCTAATTACAGCACAAAAGTATGCAATAATCTCGACTCATCAGACCCTAATTTTTTCCCGTCCAATTTCTGCTGCTTTGTATATGCCTTCTTCTGTTGCCCTCTCCATGAGGATACTCAATCCCTCTGTGGCGATCAAGAAAAGGAAGGGGGATAGGGGGTCCCCATGCCTTAGTCCCCTCTCCATCTTAAACTCACCGGATGGGCTACAATTGACTATAACTGAAGCTGATGTTGTCGACACGCATTCCATTACCCACTTCCTCCATTTGGGGTGGAAGTTGAATCTCTCCATCATAAGCTCGAGATAGCCCCAGTCGATCGAGTCGTATGCTTTTGCGAAATCAATTTTGAAGAAAGCACGCACTATTTTTTCCCGTTTTGCTTCATCGATCGCTTCATTCAGGACAACCACACTATCCAAAATGTTCCTCTTTCCCATGAAGGCAGATTGTGCGTCCGTTACTTCTTCTGTTTCCTAAAAAAGTTTGCTCAGACCTATTTTTGGGTCTATAAAATATGTGTTTATTCTATTTAAATAGTTAACTTTTGAGTAGTTTTTTCTACTTTATTAATAAGATTGTGTATTTACCAACAATATTCTTTACTCGTTATTTCATATATATTTTTTATAATTAAAATATAATTTTTAAAAAAATAAGTGAGCAAAGTTTTATTGAATAGAGGGAGGGAGTACTAATTAAATAGATACGATACTTAAAAAAAATACAATATGAAATATACAAATGTATGATTTCTAATCATAATAAAATGGTTTCTTGATTTTTATTTTTTTATGTGTATAAATAATGATTTCGTCTATCACGGGTATTGGACACTACCCAAATTAAATATCTTTTTGTATTACAATTTTTTTGAGAGGTAAAGGACGGCCAAATTGTTACCGGTCAACCCAAATCGGGATTTCATCGTCACTCCAATCGCGAGCAGCGGGTGAATGGTACGTGTGGACAACAAGCTTGTGCGTGCACTTGTTTATCTCTTTTGGAATGTAGGATATCTCGCACACTATGAAAAACTCCATCATCCTCCATATGGTTTCCAAAAAGCTTACCTCGTCACCTTCGAACCCGTTTCGCTTGACAAATCACATTAAAGGCTTCCGTGGAGTCCGATCTTACTGAGATTACCCGAAGGTATTTTCACATACATTCTCTCAAACCTGTCTCTATCGCTACCAACTCCACGCTCAACACTGATCCCGGTGGGTCTATCCCTCGGTAACCCGTCCCCAGGATGCTGCCATCCACGTTTCTAATAATATAACCAACACCGAAGCTATTCTCTTCCATATTGAAAACACCGTCACTCTGCTTTGTTCATTCCCCAATATTTATTCACTTTGAGTCGCGTTCACGCCTCTCTCTCTATTCGTGCTTTTGTAGTTCTCCAGCATAGACATCATCCATTGACGTGACCATCCGGGAATCTTGTTCGCTATATGTTATTGTGTCTTAAAGAACATCTTTTCTTCCATATGCCCATGCTTACATAACAACTTGCTCCAAGTATGTATCCTGTAATTCTTCAAAGATTGTTGTCATAATCCATTTCGTGCACGCTTCATTAGTAATAGGAATAATGATTTAGTCCATAATTGATTTAGTCAAAGATCTTTAGAGATTTGTATATATTTTCCATATCTGTAATTACTTGTAGGTTACTGAAAGTGTGTGGTGTGGTATGTAAGTGTTTAAGTTTAAGTAGAATAATGTTGTACTAAATGTTGAGACAATTTGTACAACACTGACTCTAACAGAATATCAGAAATTATGATTTACACAGCGGAAGACTTGAAACACTAAAAACAAACGTGACACAATGGAAATAATTTTTAACATAGATTTTATAAATAAAAATCTATGCTAGCCTTACGGCGAAAAACAATACTTATCTTCAAGTACAAATGTTGTGTGAAATGTTACAGCATTAACATTCACAACAGAAACTACAAACGAGGCAGGTGCCTTGTTCTAAAAACGAACTAAGTGTATAAGGTATACACTGTCGAAATGCCTAGTCTATCTAATGATTACACTCTCAATAGATAAGAAGACACACAGCCATACGGGTGGGATACGAACGTATGATCTAAAAGGTAGTTCTACTGGCCACAATTCCTAACAGGGATATACGCTCGGTCTAGGAAGTTGATCGAATAGAGTACACTGATTTGAGAAGCCTTCCATCGGTATTTATAGTAGTGGGGTGCTGATTCTAGAGGCTTCCACAATGAGATCCTATTTTTTAGGAACTCAACTTCCATGATCTTTCTAGATCCTTCTTGAATGCTTCAGGTCGTTCCAAATGGTTCCAGGCCGTTCTAGTATGTTCTCCAATGTTCTGGAATCTTCCAGGTTCCAGATCCTTGTAGAAGCTTCTAGATCCTGCCAGAATGCGACAACATTTAGATCAACATTTAATGTAGCATTTCAGAAAAGACTTAGAAAAAATCTCGGAAGGTCAAATTAAGATGTTGTTGATAATGTTAAGGCATTTAAGGATTAACAACATCTACAATCTCCCCCAATTTGACCTTTCGACTACAACACACCTGATGCACATATATTTCTATACATACTCAGTATTATGTACTTAGTTGAGGTTAACATCATTGCTAAGCACTAGTCAAGACAATACCTGTTGTAACCGTTGGATCAAATCGAATGAAGATCAAAGATAATTTTACAATGATCCGTGCCATAAGATCAAGATAAATTTTATCCAAAATAGAACAAGTATAAACACTACACTTATTCACAACATAAGTAACTTTACTTAAGATCATAAGTTGAACTGGAAGAATTAACTTAGAATCTAAGTAAGACACTAACAAAAACAAAACAGAAAATCAGAGCAAAACATAATGTAAAAAAAAAAATATAAACAGAAACAGACACTAATACTATACACAACCTGCAATAGTAGACACAAGACAATCTGCAAACAAATTAAGCAAGGCAGTAAACAAATATCAAGTGGAACCATTAAGCAAGTTGCAGTAATAAACATCCTACCATCTAGAAAATAAACAACAAGTGTATCAGAATTTCAGAATTTCAACTTAAACATTAATTACAAAGGTAGAACTGAATAAATGTCTTATATTGTTGTGGTAACAGCTGCAACATCATCTTCCTGCACCATAGCCATTGTGGAATTCAGATCTCCCCCTGTCTAACAGCTTTCTCCAGGTAGATCACCATACAAGGTGTCCATCTCAGCAGCATCATCATCATCTCCTTCATCAACAAAGTAAGTAGATGCAAGGTGTGCAACTACATCAGTAACAGCAGCATCTCCAGCAGCATCAGGTCCATCACCAGCATCAGCAGCAGCTGGAACTCCATCATCATTAATCTCCTCAATGACTACACTGGAGTTGGATGGTGGTGGTACTCCCCCTGTTGTAGGTGAAAGGAGGTTGGTCCACCTGTCCTTCAGGAACTGAAGTTCATCTATAGTTTCCTGCAAGTGTTGGAGTTGGAGTTTGATGAATTCCTGTGAAAGATACACATTACCAGAAATGTTGATACGAATGTTCTCAACATTTGGGGTTGCATTTCTGTGTCTTGGTCTGGATGATTCAGGATGATCAGTAGTAGAGGGTCTGGTTGGTTCTGGTTGAGCAGAAGTAGAGGGTCTGTGCTGATGTTCAGTACCAGGAGCAAGTAAAGGCAAATCAATTACTCTATCCCCAGTGAGTAAGGCAGGAGCTATGGCCAATAATGGAACTCTCCCCCTTAACACATCAGTGTTCTTGGCAACAAAGTCATGATGCCTCAAGTAGTTAGAGATCAGAACAGGATAGGGTAAATTGCCTTTTTCAGAAACTCTCCCAGTAAATCTCATCATATGTTGGAATATTGTGAGACCCAAATTAAACTTCTTAAGCACAGAAATCCTATATATCAAAACAGCTTGATCCTTAGTGATCTTGGTAGTGGGAATCCAATTGTAGATGATGAGTTTGTATAACACAGAGTGTAGGGAAGTGAGGTCTTTGGCTAGCATGTGTCTAGTCCATTTAACTACCCTACCATCAGTTATAGCAGAAATGACCACATCCATGTCAGGTTCTTCATCAACCTCAACATTGGGAATTTCTAAAAACTCATTTATCAATTCAGGAGTAAAAGGTACATCCCTCCCCCTAAAATTAACAGTCCCATACCACTTAGAAGATCTCCTACCAGTGCTCTTTTTCAAACATGCATATAATTCATATGCCCAATTTGTCAAGAAAGATTCACAGCATGCATCAAATTCCTTTCTTCTAAGAAACTAACCATGCCTTTACTATCAAAGTCAGGTATATTAATCCTTTTCTCTATCAGCAGTTTTCTCTTAGAATAAATGGCCAATCTATTCTCTAGAGTATCAAGAGAATCAGAAATACCTTCCTCTTCAGAAGCAAGGTCATCTGAGCTTGGTGTAGAGCTTTTAACAGAGCTCTGTTCAGGGCTGCTTGCTGCACTGGAAGAGCTATCCCCACTGCCACCATCTTCAGGTTCTGGTGTAGCTTCCTTTGCAGCAGCATAGTGCTCAACATTTTTCTTTAGAGACTTCAGAATGTCTCTCAAGCATCTTTCAGAATCAGAATTGGATTCTGACTCAGCTGGTTCATCTTCAGTGATCATCTTCTCTTTGCCTTTTGGTTCAGCAACAGACTTTCCTTTCCCTTTCTCTTCAGCAACAACCTTCTTTTTGGATTTTTCAGCAGCAACAGTCTTAGCCTTCTTTGGTTTCTCAGCAACAACAAGAGCTTCATCTTCAGAATCTGTGAACACTTGGATAGGTTCACCAGCATCAGCTCCAGCCTTCTTCTTCTTCCTCATGGATTCAGAATAATCCACACGAGTAAAAACGCGGTTTGATCTCCTCCTTCTTTGTACAGGGCTTCTCTGTCTTTTCCCTTTTTGTGCATTCTTCTTGAGAGGAATGGTGGCAGACTCATCTGAAACAGAGAGTGAAGAGTTTGTACCTTCAGAAATGTTTGCATCCTCCATTTCAACGTCTTCAGGGTCAGACGTGGCAGTGGCTTCTTCTTCAACAAAAGCTTCAACGTTCTCAGTTTGCGGTTCGTGAACAGAGGGTGATTTGGGGCTTTTTGAAGCAGAAGCCATTTGGGCAGTTTGCTCAGCCAAATAGCTCGAGATATCCACCGTGATACCTCCAAAAGTCATCACGGGCAGATGGCCTGTAGTTCGAAGAGTATCAGACACCTCTTCGATCGCCCTAGTGACCTGTTCAACGGTTGCATCTTGAGGAAAGTTTGTTTGAGGAGCAGTTTGAGGAGTGGTTTGAGGAGTGGGAACAGTTGTTGATGGTGTTGCAGAGACATTCGAGTCAGCATTTGAAGCGGTAGAGTTTTGTGAAGCCATGGAAGCAAGAATTTCGAGAGGATTTGTGCGAGAGTGAGATGAGGTTTTCGAATCAGAGTGAGATTGTGAGGAATTCGAGTTTGTTCCAGCCATTTAAGTTAGGCGGTTGGAATTTCAAGGTAAGGATGGAAATTTGCACACACTTCTTTGAGATATACACAACCAAATAACAATTCTGCAATCTTAGTACTCAATACAATCAGAAATCACAATTAGTAAATAAATGGCATCTTATGTTTGATATTTATAGAGAGAATAATGTAGTTGGAGGTTAAGAAAATAAAACAGAAGAATTAATCTAGAATTTTCGAAAGTGCTCCACATTTTTAGCCACAACCTAGATCATGGTTAATTAGTGGGAGAAATCAATTAATTAAATTAATTAAATTAATTAGATAATTAAGAAGCTTCCAGAATTAATTAAAGTCGCATAATCTGAAAAAAATAAAGATGTGGGTCAGTAATTAATTAAATAAATAAAAATGAATCTCAATAAATAATTAAATAATTACACAGATAAAAATAAATTAGAATCAGGCAATGTTGTGCTCAAAACTGTTACAAACACCTCAACACGGTTTTTACATGAATTTGCTTCATTTGTGTTGCACCATATTTTTTTTCTTGTGTTATAGCATCTAATTTGTATTGATCCATTGTTCCTGTAGAGTACATCGTAGTAGCGAACTCCGTGCCCCATACTTACTTAATGGATTACAAATATGTTGATGTTTTTACCAAATATCACCTTTTGAAAAGAAGGCATCGTAGTAGCGAACTCTGTGCTCCATAGTTACTCAGTGATTTGGTACATCTTTTAGTATGCTAATAACATTCTCATTTTTATGCATTTGAGAGGTGTAAGACGTTTATTTTTGCACTCCAAGGTTCTTAGATTCGTAGATATTTTACAAAGGAATTATTTAACTGAGTAAGAAATAAATTCAACTTATAAAATTTATACAACCCATGATGTTGTCCCAAATGTTGACGCATTTGTGACAACATCCATCCGAATTCTTTTCAGATAGTGCTCATGCCAAGAGATTTCCTCAAGATAGAGAATCTCTCATGGTCTAAGGCTTTAGTAAAGATATCAGCATTCTGTTTTTCAGTAGGTACATACTCCAACTTAACAATATTCTCCTCTACTAAATCTCTCATAAAATGGTGTCTAATGCTAATGTGCTTTGTGAGTGAGTGTTGTACAGGATTTTTAGAAATGTTAATGGCACTAGTATTATCACAAAAGATAGTAAGTATACCATTCTCAATACCATAGTCATGGAACATCTTGCTCAGCCACAAGAGTTGTGTGCAGCAGCTTCCAGCAGCAATATATTCAGATTCTGCAGTGGATTGTGAAACACAATTCTATTTCTTGCTGTGCCATGATACAAGATTGTTTCCCATATAAAAACATCCTCCACTCGTACTCTTTCTATCATCTATGTCTCCAGCCCAATCAGCATCACTATAGCCAATCAAAATGTTGTTGGTGTCCTTAGTATACCAGATTCCAAGATCACTTGTTCCTGAAACATACTTGATGATTCTCTTCACAGCATTCAGGTCTGATTCCTTTGGATTTGCTTGGTACCTAGCACAAACACACACACTGTACATAATATCTGGTCTACTAGAGGTTAAATACAGTAAACTACCTATCATGGATCTGTAAAGTGTTGGATCAACATCTGTTCCAGCACTATCTTTGCAAAGTTTCAAAGTGGATCCCATAGGAGTTTTCATTGGTTTTGAATTCTCAAGACCAAATCTTTTAACCAAGTTCTTAGCATACTTACTCTGGGAGAAGAAAATACCATCACTGCACTGTTTGATTTGAAGACCTAAAAAATAGTTCAAGTCTCAAACCATACTCATTTCAAATGTTGCAGTCATTGCCTCAACAAAGTTAGTCAACATTTTATCACAAGTAGCACCAAACACAATGTCATCAACATATATTTGTGCAATAAGTAAATCTCCTTCAGTGTGCTTAATGAACAAGGTTCTATCAGCTTCTCCTCTAATAAATCCATATTCCAAAAGAAAGTCAGTAAGCCTACCATACCATGCTCTAGGAGCTTGTTTAAGACCATACAATGCTTTCTTAAGTTTATATACATGATCAGGATATTGTGGATCTTCAAATCCTTTAGGTTGTTCAACATATGCTTCTTCATTCAAAATGCCATTTAGAAATGCAGCCTTTACATCCATTTGATGAAGTTTAATATCAATAAAACATGCAATAGCTAGCAACAATCTAATAGATTCTATCCTAGCAACAGGTGCAAAAGTTTCATCAAAATCAACTCCTTCAACTTGGGTGTAACCTTGTGCTACTAACCTAGCCTTGTTTCTAACAATATTACCAGATTCATCAGTTTTATTCTTGAATATCCACTTTGTTCCAATGACATTAGTATGACTAGGTCTTGGAACAAGTGTCCATACTTCATTTCTTTCAAACTGACCAAGTTCTTCATGCATAGCATTAATCCAGTTTTCATCAGTTAAGGCTTCTTTAGCACTCTTAGGTTCAATTTCAGATAAATAGCATTCAGCATTTACAATGTTACACATAGAAGACATGCATATTGTTCTTACCACATCTACCTTATTTGATCTTACTCTTCCTCTTGTTTGCACTCCAACTGTAGCATCACCTATGATCTGGTCAGAAGGATGACTTTTACCTATTCTTGAAGAAGGATTCGTTTTGGGAATGTACTGGTCATTCTGTGAAGTTACAACTGTCTGTTCTGTCGATGTTGACCCAGATGTGTTAACATTTGGTGCAACATTTTCAGACTTCAGTGTATTCTCAGAAGTGTCAGTAACCTGTGATACATCTTCTTCATCTTTGTCATCTGTAAGACCTTTATCATCATCAAACACAACATTAACAGATTCTTGAACAGTGTTAGTTCTAAGGTTATATACTCTATAAGCTTTACTATTTCTAGAATAACCTAAAAAGAAACCTTTATCACTTTTAGAATCAAACTTATGAAGTTGATCCCTATCATTCAAAATATAACACACACAACCAAATACATGAAAATATTTCACACTTGGTTTTCTGTTGTTCAAAATCTCATATGGTGTTTGACTTGTGCCAGAACGAATAAAAACCCTATTAATAACATGACATGCAATATTCAATGCTTCTCCCCAAAATTTCTTAGCAAGACATTTGGATGTTAGCATAACTCTAGCCATTTCTTGTAAAGTTCTATTCTTTCTTTCAACAATTCCATTTTGTTGTGGAGTTTTAGGAGATGAATATTCTTGCAAGATACCCTTTTTATCACAAAAATCATTAAACATGCTGTTTTCAAATTCCCTACCATGATCAGTTCTAATACGGCCAACTTTCAAGTTAAACACATTTTTGAACCTCTTATAAAGAATTTTAAATGCAGCAAATGCTTCAGATTTGTCTCTTAAAGACTCTACCCAGGTATATAAATCATCTACCACAACTAAGGAATACCTCTTTCCTCCAATGCTTTCAGTTTCCATAGGACCCATCAAGTCCATGTGCAGTAATTCAAAACATCGATGTGTAGTACAATGTGACAGCATTTTGTGCGACATTCTTACCTGCTTACCTTTTTGGCATGGTCCACATACAGTGTTGTTGTGAAAACTTAGTTTTGGAATTCCTTTTACTGCATCTGCTTTGATTAGTCTATTCATTGCTCTGTAATTTGCATGACCCAATCTTTGATGCCATAAGACATTTTCATCATATTTTGACAAGTTACACATATTTGTTCCAATAAGATAGCAATTATCAGCTAACCTAGTACCAGTCATAACACAAACTTCATCTTTATTAAGAACATAACATGAATCTTTATCAAATTTCACATGCAAATTATCATCACATAGTTGACTAATGCTAATCAGATTTGCAAGTAAGCCATCAACATGTAAGACATTTTTAAGCTTAGGAAAACCTTTAACATTCAAAGTTCCTTTACCAAGAATCTTTCCTTTAGAACCTCCACCATATGTAACATTACCACTATTCAAGGTCACATAATCAGATAAGAAATCAGTACGACCTGTCATATGTCTAGAACAACCACTATCAAAATACCAAGAATCAGGTAGACATGCTTTTAAGGAGGTATGAGCAACATTACAGGTAGTTTTTGGTTTCCATGCAGATTTCATAAACTGTTTACCAGAATGTGACAGTTTTTTATGCAGCATTTTCAAAGTTTTCTGTTCTTCAAACAATTTTATACAGTAAGGACGAATATGACCAACTTTGGAACAGTAATGACAAATATACTTCCTTTTAACCTTGTGAGGATCTGATAGTGCAGATGTTGCATCAGATGTGACAACATTTGCCTTCACAAATTTCACAGGTTTTCTAAATTTCTCAGAAATAGAAGCAGTAGTACCATCATAACCTAAACCATGAGTATTAGACTTACCAGTAGCTATAGCATTATTTACCTCAGAAGCACTCTTGGAATATTTCTTGAAACATAAGGTGGAATTTATCAATTTCTTCTTTAAGTTACAGATTTCCAGATCTCTTTTGGTAAGAATAACCTCTAGCTTGGTGATTGTGTCTTTCAGATCCTCATTCTCTTTATTCAAGGAATTAAGAGTGAGTTTCTGATTGTTCCAATCATCTAACAGCTTTTGGTGTTCCTTGTCATCAGTCCTTTTTCCTGCATCATCAACCAAACCATTAAAACAGTTCAAATCTGGGTGACTCTGTTCTGATGTTGCTGTAGATGTTGAAGCATCAGGTACAGCATCAGAATCTGTTTCATCCAGATCATCATCTGAGGAATCATTATAATCAATTCTGGTAAAATTATAATATTCATTCTGATTTAATTCATCAAGATCGTCATCATCAGATTCATCACTCAAGGTAGCACTAAAATTCAGCTTTTGCTTAAGTCTAGTATTTGCACATTCATTTGCATAATGGCCATAACCAGAACAAGCATTGCATTGAACTGATTTTCTAAATTCAGGATCATACCTTGGTTTACCTTCACTCTTTGATGGTCTTGGTGTGAATTGACCTTTCCTCCTTTCTGGTTGAGGTGTTGATGTATTGATTTGAATCTTAGGCTGAATGTTTCTAGATTTGTTCACAGATTTTTTAAGAAACTTATTAAAGTGCTTAGTGAGCAAGGCAACATTGTTAGGATTTTTGAGGCATACATCAAGCAATTCTTCATCAGTGTCAACTTCAGTAATAATGGGTTGAACTTCAGAAGTGTTTGATGTTTCCCCTTTAAAAACCACAACTTTTTTATCAGCATTAGCTTCATCATCTTGATTAGTGTTTATCTCATAAGTTCTAAGAATACTCACTAACTCATTTTGACTTAACTTATCTGTATCTTTTGCCTCTTCAATAACACAAATTTTAGCATCAAATCTTTTAGGAACAGATCTTAAAATCTTATGAACTACTCTAACATTAGAAATAGGGTCACCAAGAGAATGTGATTCATTGATAATCTCACTTAACCTTTCATTGTAGGCTGTAATTGTTTCATCTTCCCTCATTCGGAGATTCTCAAATTTTGTCCCCAACATTCGAAGTTTAGTCCTTCGAACACTTTCTGAACCCTCACAATGCTCTTGTAACCTGTCCCATGCATCTTTAGAAGTAGAACAGTTAGATATAATTTTAAACATTGAAACATCAACAGAAGTGAAAATAGCATTTAAAGCTTTAGAATTGTAGCTCGCTGTTGTTATTTCATCAGCCGTCCAGTCAACTTCTCTCTTGAGTTGTATTTCACCATCTGCGTCTGCTGGTCTTTTTGGAGCTTCCCAACCTGTAAGAACAATCCTCCAAGCACGTTCATCAACTGACTTGATGTACATACGCATCTTAGGCTTCCAATAAGCGTAATTCGAACCATCTAAAACGGGTGGCCTAAGTGCCGTGGATATGTGATGTGTTTCCATTGCTAACCTACACGAAAAACACATTTGACCAAAGATCTAACCTAGTGTCGTCAGGTATCAGCTCTGATACCAACTGAAAGTGTGTGGTGTGGTATGTAAGTGTTTAAGTTTAAGTAGAATAATGTTGTACTAAATGTTGAGACAATTTGTACAACACTGACTCTAACAGAATATCAGAAATTATGATTTACACAGCGGAAGACTTGAAACACTAAAAACAAACGTGACACAATGGAAATAATTTTTAACATAGATTTTATAAATAAAAATCTATGCTAGCCTTACGGCGAAAAACAATACTTATCTTCAAGTACAAATGTTGTGTGAAATGTTACAGCATTAACATTCACAACAGAAACTACAAACGAGGCAGGTGCCTTGTTCTAAAAACGAACTAAGTGTATAAGGTATACACTGTCGAAATGCCTAGTCTATCTAATGATTACACTCTCAATAGATAAGAAGACACACAGCCATACGGGTGGGATACGAACGTATGATCTAAAAGGTAGTTCTACTGGCCACAATTCCTAACAGGGATATACGCTCGGTCTAGGAAGTTGATCGAATAGAGTACACTGATTTGAGAAGCCTTCCATCGGTATTTATAGTAGTGGGGTGCTGATTCTAGAGGCTTCCACAATGAGATCCTATTTTTTAGGAACTCAACTTCCATGATCTTTCTAGATCCTTCTTGAATGCTTCAGGTCGTTCCAAATGGTTCCAGGCCGTTCTAGTATGTTCTCCAATGTTCTGGAATCTTCCAGGTTCCAGATCCTTGTAGAAGCTTCTAGATCCTGCCAGAAATGCGACAACATTTAGATCAACATTTAATGTAGCATTTCAGAAAAGACTTAGAAAAAATCTCGGAAGGTCAAATTAAGATGTTGTTGATAATGTTAAGGCATTTAAGGATTAACAACATCTACAGTTACTCTGTAAACCCTAATTGTAATCTTTATATATATTGAATAGACTAAATCAAAATCCTCAATTGAGGTAAAATATATTTTCTCTTATTCTTTCATGGTATCAGCCTAACAAGGCTGAGAAACCCTAGTCTTTTTTTTTACCGAAATTCTCTTCATCATGGCCGGTGATACACCTTCTTCTTCCACCTCCGTTTTTTATTCGACTCTTACTCTACATGCTATGACTCACTTAGTCACCATTAAACTCAAACCCACAAACTATCTCATGTGGTATTGTCAAATCTATCCTCTTCTTGCCACTCAGAAATTTCTTCCCTACGTTGATGGCTCGCTGCCCGCTCCATCTACCAAGATCCCCACTGATTCTGGTGATTCCTCTAATCCTGCCTACGATGAGTGGCTTGTCAAAGATCGAATAGTTAGAGTTTTTCTCTCCTCAACCCTAACTGAAGATGCCATGGCTGTTGTTGTTGGATGCTCAACGTCCGCTGCTATGTGGTCTACCTTGGCTACTGCTTTCAATCGGCCATCCAAGGCTAGAGAGCTTCGTCTCAAGGACGAATTGCAACTTATCAAGAAAGGCTCCCATTCTGTCACGGAGTATGGTGCCACGTTCAAGAATCTGTGTGATCAACTTCTTGCCATGGGTTGTTCGATCGATGATACTGACAAATCCCATTGGTTCCTTCGCGGATTAGGTACGGATTTTCATGGCTTTTCTACTTCTCAAATTAATCTCACGCCTCTGCCCTCCTTCCCTGAGTTATTGTCCAAAGCCGAGTCGCACGATCTGTTTACAAAATCGCTCGACTCCGCTTCTGCCTCCTCTCAGTCACCGGCTTTCCTTGCTCAGTAGCGATCAAATAAGAAATCTAGTAATGTTTACCAGTCTGGTTCGTTCCATCAATCTGGCCGTGGGGGATATAATTTTAATTCTAATCGTGGCGGTAATCCTGGCCGTGGTGGTCGTTCCGGTGGCCGTGGTGGTCGTTCCGGTAGTCTCTATCCCCCTAATTGCCAAATCTGCCGTGGTGAACATTATGCTCGAGTGTGCCCAGAACGTTACTCTTCTCCTCCGCAACAAGCCAATCTTGCTCATGCCTTTCAAAACAGTTGTTCGATAAATCAGAACTCTCCTGATTGGTATGTCGACACGGGTGCCTCATCACACATGGCTAATTCTACTGATGGTTTGGACTCCACATCGAACTACTATGGTTTGGAAATGGTAACACTCTTTCTATTTCTCATACTGGCTCTCATACTTTATCTCGTGATTTATCTCTACTGAATGTCCTCGTGGTTCCTCATATCACGAAGAACCTTCTTTCTGTTAGCAAACTTACGAGTGATAATCCGGTGAATGTTGTTTTTTCTACTGTTTTGAAATTCAGAATCGGGTAACAGGGATTCCTTTGGCACGAGGCAGACGTGAAAATGGATTATATATTTTGGAGCGTGGTCATGCGGCTTTGGTGGCAGCTTTATGGAATCGTCGTATACGTGCCTCTTTTGAATTGTGGCATAGTCGTTTAGGCCATGTTAATTTTGATACTATTAAGTTATTGAACAAACTTGGTTTTTTGTCAGTTACTTCTGTTTTACCTAGGCCTCTTGCTTGTTCTTCTTGTCAGTTGGCTAAAAGTAAAAGACTTCATTTTATCAATAATGAAAAACGCGCTTTGCGTTTGTTGGATGTTATTCATTGTGATTTGTGGGGTCCGTCTCCTGTGAAATCTTGTGATGGTTTTCTCTACTATGTGGTTTTCGTTGATGACTTCTCTCGTTTTACGTGGTTTTATCCGCTTCGTTTGAAATCAGACTTTTATGATACGTTTGTTAAGTTCAAAACTTTGGTCGAAAATCAATTTTCCACAACTATCAAACGTTTTCAATCTGATGGGGGTACCGAGTTCACAAATAACAAATTGCAAGACCTTTTCAGAAATTGTGGCATTCTACATACCATGTCTTGTCCATACACCCCTGCTCAAAATGGTCGTGCAGAAAGAAAACATAGACATATTACAGAAACAGGGTTATCTATGTTGTTTCATTCATCTGTCCCTATGGAATATTGGGTTGAAGCTTTTGGTGCTGCGGTTTATGTGATTAATCGTTTACCCTCTTCTGTGTTATCCGATAAATCACCGTTTCAATTGGTATTTTCCTCTCCTCCAAATTATGATAATCTTCATGTGTTTGGATGTAGAGTTTACCCATGCTTACGAGATTATGCTGCTAACAAGTTTTCTCCTTGCAGCATTCCTTGTGTTTTCTTGGGTTACAGTTCCAGGCATAAGGGTTTTTGCTGTCTCGATACAACATCGTCTCGTTTGTACATTAGCAGGCATGCTCGGTTTGATGAGGAATATTTTCCCTTTGCACCTACCACACGGTCCTCTTCAGCCGACTCGTTGGATTTTTCGGCTTATAGGGATCTTGGTTCGGCTCCCATTTTTCCTTCGCCTTCGAGTCCAGCAGTGGTTCCGATGGATTTGGCTGCTTCGACTCCTTGTTCAGCATGTCCGGATCTCACGTCTACGGCATCTCCGGCGCGCCTGGCCTCTCCGCCACCTTCACCATCGGCCTCGCCTCCGCCTTCGCCATTGGCCCCTTTGCCGCCACCTGCTTCGGTATCAACTCATCCTATGCGAACACGTGCCAAGGATGGCATTTTCAAGCCAAAGTATCCTCCTTCAACTTCTTACTTGGCTCATAGTGGTTTTATTTCCACTCTACACTCTTCTAAGGAGCCCAAGGGTTTCAAATCAGCTGCAAAATCACCTCACTGGATTTCTGCAATGGACGATGAGCTTAAGGCTCTTCATGCCAACAACACTTGGACTTTGGTCCCTCGTCCTGCTACTGAAAATGTTATTGGTTCTAAATGGGTCTTTCGTACCAAGTATTTGGCGAATGGTTCTATTGATCGCTATAAAGCTCGCTTAGTTGCTCAAGGGTTTTCTCAGCTTCCTGGTTTCGACTACGATCATACTTTCAGTCCTGTAGTCAAAGCTTCCACTGTTCGTATCATACTCTCTTTGACGGTTATTAATAATTGGCCATTACGTCAATTGGATGTAAACAATGCTTTTCTGCATGGTGTTCTTCAAAAGCCTGTTTACATGGAGCAACCACCTGGCTACATTGATTCTGTTCGTCCTTCCTTTGTTTGCAAGCTAAATAAGGCGATTTATGGTTTGAAGCAGGCTCCTCGGGCGTGGTTTCAACGCTTTTGTGCCTTCTTGGTAAGTCTTGGTTTTCTTGAAAGCAAATCTGACACTTCTTTGTTTGTCTTTCGCCAAGATCATTTTTTGCTTTATTTAATTGTCTACATGGATGACATTATTATCACTGGGAGTGACCAGTCGCTTATTGATCGTATTATTCTTCGAATTCGCCGTGAATTTGCGATTAAAGACCTAGGGCGGCTGAATTATTTCCTTGGCTTGGAGGTAACTTATACGAAATCTGGTATCTTCTTGGGTCAGTCCAAGTATGCGCGAGACATCCTTCTTCGATCTGCTCTTCTCGATGCCAAGCTAGTGTCTACTCCCCTTTCCTCATCGGAAATTCTTACAGTTGATGGTGATCCTCACTCCGATCCTACTGAGTTTCGTTCTTTGGTGGGTTCGTTGCAATATCTCACTATAACTAGGCCGGATTTATCATATGCTGTGAACACTGTAAGTCAGTTTCAATCGAAACCCACTGTTGCTCATTTTCAGGTTGTCAAGCGCATTCTTCGTTATGTCAAGGGCACGCTTACATTTGGTCTGGAATTCACTCGTGGACCTCTCAATCTTTTGGGTTACTCTGATGCTGATTGGGCTCGTTGCCTTGACACTCGTCGTTCCACTTATGGTTATTCCATATTTTTGGGTCCGAATCTTGTTTCTTGGAGTGCTAAGAAACAACCCACTGTCTCTCGTTCCAGCTGTGAGTCTGAGTATAGGGCTTTGGCTAATGCTGCCCCTGAAGTTATTTGGGTCACGTTACTCTTGCGTGAACTTCATGCCATGCCTTCATCTTCACCAAAGCTCATGTGTGATAATAAGTCTGCGCTCTTTCTTAGCCAAAATCCAGTGGCTCATAAGCGTGCAAAACACATTGATATTGATTATCATTTTGTTCGGGAAATGGTTGCTTCGGGTCGTCTATCTACCCATTTTGTTCCCTCAAATCTTCAACTTGCTGATATATTCACCAAGAGTCTTCCGCGACCGCTATTTGAATTCTTTCGGTCCAAGCTTCGCGTATCTCCACATCCGCTTTGCTTGAGGGGGGGTAATAGGAATAATGATTTAGTCCATAATTGATTTAGTCAAAGATCTTTAGAGATTTGTATATATTTTCCATATCTGTAATTACTTGTAGGTTACTCTGTAAACCCTAATTGTAATCTTTATATATATTGAATAGACTAAATCAAAATCCTCAATTGAGGTAAAATATATTTTCTCTTATTCTTTCAATTAGTCTTCTTTAACTTATGCCACCAATCATAGCGCTTCCAAGCCTTCCTGATGAATTTGTGTTGGGAAATAAAATGATTTTGATTAAGATACCAAAAGCTCTGATTGATGTTGTTCAGATTAGTTGAGAAAGACTTAAGTCTAGTTGTCTCAGGATAGCTGAGACAGTTATGATAATTCAGTTCAAGTGTAGAATATCTCAGACTGATGAGATACATAGTTCGGGATAGTTGTCCAAGCTGAAATGTTAGGCAACTTAAAATCTTAGGAATAATCAGTTAAGGGGGAATTGTGTATGGAAAATGAATTCCTTGAAGTACTGTGGCAGTGGACAACATGGCTGATGATACAAGATTGAGTCTGAATAACATACTTGATCTGAAGTATGTCAAAGATGATAAGTACAGTCGAAGATCAAGATCAGTTGCATTTATTGAAGCTCAAGCAAGTGCATTAAAAGTCTATGATTGAAGAACTTGCATTTATGAAGCATTGTAGATCATCAAGCCTGCAGAACATTAAAAACTCAAGTAGAGTTAATGCAAATGAAGACTGAAGGCACATTTATGAAGACAATGAATGCTCTAAGAACATTCTAATTACAACCGAGAATGTTCAGAGAATTTGTCCCTTCAAACCGTTGGAAAAGGACAAATTCTGATATGATTGACCTTGAAAAATGTGTCTGTAAAGTGACTGACACAATCTTTCTAGCCGCCAATTCAGAAGTCAAATGTCAAGCATTCAAGCAACCATTAAAAGACCTTCTAAATCTGTTGGATAATAGAAGGAAGCTCAAGTAACCGTTTTAATGGAGCTGCAAATAGATTAATTTGAACGTTGCCTTTCCCACGGGTATATGTTAAAATTTCTCTATAAATACTGAAGCGATTCAAGATGATCAAACACGGAAACTACAAGTAATCTAAGTATACAAACCTTCATTCTACTCAAGCAATCACTTAAGTTTCCTATCACTTCAGATTCTAAGCCAAACATAAATCTACATATACTCAAAGTTTAGAAAGATATCATATATTTCCAAATTGTATCCCATTGTAAAAGATATCTCAACTTAAGTTGGAATCAAAGCTCAACCCTAATCCTTTAAAGTAGAAAGAGTGAAAGAGTTGTTGTAAGAAGTGAGGAACTAAACTGTCAAGTGAAGTACAGTTTCAGTTCAGAGAAGTTGGGCACTAGGAAGAATTCATAGGGATCAAAAAACACTAAGAAGTAGTGATTTTTTATCAGTGCACATTGACACTATAAAACAAGCTAATTCTAAGAGATGAGGAATTATCTTGTTCAATCAGGGAAAGTGGATGTAGAAACTTGCGTTTTTGAACCACTATAAATTGTGTGTCATTTACATTCAGTATTTCACCATTTAAACACAACTATACACTACTCACAAATTTGTCGTTAAAAGTTAACATTAACAAGAAAGTGAAAAACAGTTTTGTGACAAGTTCCCTGAAATCCATTATTTGCATTAACAAAGTTTTTAGAGATTAAAAGGATTTTAAACTAAATGGCCAACCATTATTCAACACTTCGAACTTACTTAGATAGTTATCCAATTGATTGCTTCATAGTTCTCAGTAGGTTTGTTATTTAAAACTAAGTTATACATATTTCTGATAATCGGAGAGTTTGCCAAGACAACTCTACTGACCTTTAAAAGATTGTTTTCAAAAGAAAAATTGCATATACAAGTGAATTCTCCCCTCCAATACACTCGTGTCATACTCCTTCAGTACCATAATTTGCATAAAAACAATTTGTAAATCGTCGAAGCACTCTCCTGGCTGCACACGAAAAACGTGGGATTTATTGGAACGTGGTGGGTGGCCAAATTTTTCTCTGTGGGTAGAAGACCTCTGATGCTGACGTTGTTATTGCCTGTCTCTTCTCGTTAGTCTCCCAAATCAATTTATACCTGAATTTGACTGAGTACTTTCCCTTTTTCTCCAGGCCCCAAAACGTTTATCCTGCTCCCCGGGCCTCCCAATGTAGGTGCTTAATACATGTTCTGCTTCAAAAGGTAGAAAAACCTCTTGCACAAGTTGAGTGTTCCATTTATTTTCATTTGTAATAAATCTACTCACCCATGCGTCTTTGAAGATTCTGTTATTTGCACCGTTGTCAGTCTTCCATCTAATCTCCATACATAAGAGGGATTCAATCCGAGTCCTGCCTCTAGGATATCTCCATGTTTGAAATATCTAGCCTTAAACACCCTAACCAGTACTAGTGTCGTCGGTTCCATAATCATTCTCCACACTTGCTTTTCCAGTAGTGTTTTGTTAAAATTACTGAATCTCTTGAAACCCATTCCCCCAACCGCTTTTGGTTTACAAAGCTCCTCCCACCTCATTCGGTGTACTCTTTTCTTCTCCTCCTTCATACCCCACCAGAATTTGGCACATGTACGTTCCATATCGAGGCAAAGGGAAATTGATAACCTGAAGCACGTCATTGCATATGTGGGAATGGCTTGAAGAATTGCTTTGATAAGCAATTCTTTTCCCCCGACAAGAGGAACTTTTCATCTTCTAGTTGTTAACCATATTGGCCATTTTATCCCACAAATGCCTGAATTGTATTCTTCTACTTCTAAAAGAGAAAGTCGGAAGTTCCCTGTTAGCATCTCTTTTTGGGTGTGTTTTGAAACTCTACAAACTGCTTTCAGAATCAATTTTTTTTGAAAAGCTGTGAGAGACAGCTTTGAAAATAAGTGATTCTGAAAGCAGTTTGTAAAGTTTCAAAACACACGCTCTGTATAACCTACCCATATGAAAGCCACCACTTACATTCTTCACTAGTTATATTTTTAAATTCGAAAATAATCATTTGTGTAATTACACATAGGCACTGATCACTGCCCTGCACCTCAAACATAGATAAATTAGTTCAATCATTGTATTTATAACACAAATAGTTCTCTTGTCGATTTTAGCCCGTGTTATTTCTTATTTTTTACTTATAAATATATTGATATTATCTTAAGTATTTTAGTTTAATATTTATCATATTTATATTTATTTTGAAAATCAAAATCCATAATATATAAATATATATTATAAAATGATATATTTATATAATATAAATTAATTATAATTGCGTAGAAAATATCATAATCATATTATATATATATTGAAGTTGAAATTTAGCATTCATGTCAATTTATTTAGATTAAATCAATCTTTCATAAGGATAAAATTTGTTATTAGATACGTATAATATTTTTGTAGTCTTAAAAAATTTGTCAATTTTCTTTTATAATAATTTTGCCCATGTCATGCGACATCTTGAAACATTTTCATATCTAATTTAATTATATCCAAACATAGTGTAAATTGAAATGATATCCACAAAACTTTAACCCCAAAACACAAAATTATATTAACGCATAATTAAACTAAATAACAACTTAAAAGAAGAAGAAATTCAAACCTTAAATCTTATAATATACTCTTCCTCTTTGTCCTTATAAAAAGCCATTACATATTTTTGCCTTTCCAATCCAAAAACATCACAAAGTCATTTATGTTTATGAACATCAACAACCATAAAATAAGTAAATAACTAAAAGGAGAATAAAAAAAAAGCATACGCGAAATGAAATATGGCAATATACTCTTTCACTTTATCCATAAATTTCTTATTAAATTTATTAATGCCCTAATCCAAAATTCACATAATTCTTCATCCTTTTCATCACTTGAAGAGAAGATGCATGATTAATTAGAGAAATATATTTAAATTCTAGTATTAATACAATTGATAATGATTAATAATTATTAAGTAAATAGTATATAATTTGATATTAGCTTGAATCAATGGCAAAAATTAATATATTAAAAATATATACCGCATTATTGAGAAGTATTATTGTGAATATTATTGGGTTTGTAATCGGGTTTTGTTGAGCTTTATAGGTCATGGGTTTGAAGTGGGCCCAATCATCTGTAGCTGTATTGAGCCTAGTATCCTACGAAATCAATTCAATATTTTTACAATCAAAGTGACTTTCAAAAAAAAAAAAAAAAAAAGCTCACAATAAATATGTACATATATATATATTTTTTACATTTAATATTAGAAATAACAAATATTAATAAGAGCTTCCCGTACATATATACGGATCTAAAGTTTGTAATAAGTATACACTCACTTTTTATAACATAGTATTTCTAACATTACATGTGTCTAATACAATATTGTGTAACATGTGTTACTATACAATATCATTTTGATACACATACTAATATTTATTTCTTCTTCAATATTTGATGCGTAATCGATCAACAAATAAATCTTCTAGTTCATAGAAGCTCATGCTTAATGTTGGGATATTCATCCAACCCCTAATCTGATTGTAATTTCTTATGTTTAATTTTGATGACCAAAAATCAGATCAGTAGAGCAAGTGTTAGTATAATAAGTTGTAATCTAGTAATAGGTTACCTAAACTGTTTTATAAAGTTTAGAAGTATTGAAATAGAGTTTAAGTCTTAGTCAGTGGATCAGCTGTAGCATGTATGTATATCAGCTGATACCACATCTGGATAAACACGCGTATGCTCAAGACTTGAAGAGTAGAAGACTCTCGAAGCTCATTAGTGAAATCAGATTGAAAGGTTCTTATATACCTTATCAACTGATATAAGCTATATGATAATTTGCAATAAATCAGAAGACGTATTCAGCAGATATGAGTTTCATCTGAGCTTGTCAAAAAAGAAGCCTTAAAGAACATTAAAGTCTAGTTCATCTGATTGTTCAGATGACAATTAGCATTTAAGATGAAAGCACCTTGAAGAATGGGCAGTTCATTAAAAGATGCATTGAAGGCAAATGATAACAAAAGACAAAGAGAATGTCGGATAACATCTGAATTACTCTATTAGAAGACAAGACAGTAAGTCCAACAACTCGACTGATGTGGACTAATAAGAAGATGACATCACACCTATTAGAGTTGACTTGGTCTAGATTAGGGTTGTAAACGAATCGAAGCGAATACTTAAGCGAATACTGCAGTATTCGATTCGATTCGTGAAAATATTTGAATATTCGTATTCGTTTAATTTTCGAATAATAAATTTGATTCGGTATTCGATTCGATTGATTATTCGATACTATTCGATTCGAATCTTTTAACACATGTTTTAAAAATTATTTTTCAAGTATTCGATTTGAAATTGATTCGTATTCGATACTATTTTATTTGACTTGAAACTATTAGATTCGAAAATTTATGGAGATTTTTTTTTAAATAATAATTTAAATAATATTATAGGACATGAGACAAATATACATTTAAAAATATATTTATGTATATATATTATAAATATAATCGAATACTTACGAATATCGAATCGAATATTATAATTTTGTATTTGTATTCGTTTATTAATCGAATAAAAAAAATATTTGTATTCGAATTCGAATCATAAAATTTCGAATACGAATATCAATATTCGAATACGAATACCGAATCGAGCAAAATTATTCGATTTGTTTACAACCCTAGTCTAGATTGCAGAGATCTTTTGCAGGACCGTACACAACATTAAATGGACATTTAATGCACATTTCCATTTAAGGTAATGTCGTACGAGATTACAAGGAATACATCAAATCAGAAAGATCTCGACCCTAATATAGAAGGATTGCATGCAACGACTAGTTTCTCACCAACGGCTAGTTTGGAGCTCAAATCCTCTATAAATACAAGACTTGTTCTTTGGAACAATGGACGGAAACTCCATTAGCAAAAACTCTCAACAAATCAACAGACCTCAAGAACACAAAGTTTTCTGAAAGCATTCTATCGAGTTCTTTAGAGCCAGAAAAGAATTTCTATCCTCAACTCTAAGTTTCCGATCCTAAGCCAGCTTTAAAATTCCTATCTTTAGTGCTTAGAAATACCAGTGTGATTCTCATCACATTGAGTTGGTTATACACATACTTTTACATTTACAGTTAGGAAAACCAATTTGTAAAGGGTACTTGTTCTCTAACCAACAAGTAGATCTGCATACACAAAAGGTTGTGTATCTCGATCAAAAGTCTTCTCTTGGGACTATAAAGTTAGCAAGGAATATAATTTCATTATCTGGTTAGTGAGAGTGGACGTAAAACAAGTTGTTCGAACCACTATAAATATTGTGTTGTTTATTGTTTTATTTACAACTTTATTTATTATTGCTTATATTGCTATTCATATTTTGGTTAAATTCATAAGTTTTTAAAAGAGTCAAAACTCACAAGTATAATTTTATAAATCAGCAGATACCTTTTATCAGCTAATATCATTCATTGTTTTAAAATCATTCTTTATTCGAAGGTTTTCATTCAACCTACAAGTCTAAATTTTTAGGGCCTACACATTTCCACACTCATAGCTGTTAAGATAGTTTTTCAACTGACCAACTGATTTAAGCAATCCGTAGGTTTGTTATCTTGATCTGCTATACACACTAGCACTCTAGATCAGATCATATATTTGCATCAGACGATAGAGCATATAACTCTTCTGATCGTCTCATCTAATCAACACGCAAAAAGTTTATAAAATTAGAAAGTCTATTCACCCCCCTCTAGACTTTCTCACCATTGATACTTGTTTAGGGACGAACACTTAACACCCTTCGTAAAATAATAGTCCATGCTTAATTAGAAATTAACCAGCTTATTCACGCTTCAACTTCAACCCAAATGCTAAAGTATTTCAGCTAATTGTTCCCCGATGATTTCAACACCTTGAAAGACTATACTTTTAAGTTGCTGAATTGTTCCAACCGTTGCAAAATTCTCTTTTGCAGTAGAAGATGCTCTACCCAAATCATACCCTGCACCATACGCCAAACAAGAAATTATTTACTCATAAGGTCATTTCCATAGACCTTCTTACAAATGGATTGAAATTACTTGTTCCACTTTTCATATTCCACATTCTGTTCCACTATATGGATGATTGACATGTGTCATATTAAAAAATAATCAACGTCCTATAATATTGGGGATGATGATTAGTGTGAAAATTGCTTGAAATTCGTGTGTTTAAATTGCATAATTTTATAGGATTTCGTGCATTATTTACACTAAATTGACTAATTGCACTCGATTTGGAGAAGTGGTGTGATTTGCTATTTTTTTGTAGGAAAAATGAGGTGTTTTGAATCAAATCACGAAAAATTCAGTCGTTGGATCGATTTCATGAGTTGACCACATGAAAGAGGGTGAAGTGAGGGTCAAAACGAGACAAGAATTGAGTCGATCGGACATTCGGATCAAAAGATATGAACAAAACAAGAAGAGGGTGGAGGAGAGAGGCACGCCCGAGCACAAGGCTCGAGCAAGGCGTGCCCGATACAGCAACATTTCTAAAGTCAAGAGGCATGGCCGAGCCCCCATCAAGATTAAATTGGTATAGAAAAGTGGGGCCCATTTTCATAAATGTGGGGGACAGGCCGTGAGACAGAAAAAGAAGGGCCACCATTTATTTTATTTTTCAATTCTAATGGGCCTAGGCCCATTTCACCTCCAACTAACAAATTAAGGCCTACTTATTAATGAAGGGCGCGGCTAAATGCACCCGGATTTTTTATGAGTACACCCACCAAGCATTTTTTTAATCTTCCAGAACATGTGAATTGTCCCATATACCCCTAGGGTAATATCTATGAAAAAAACGAAGATGAGTACACCCACCCATTCTATTTCACATAATTATCTCCCCCACCACCAAAACAAACACCATTCTTAACAAAAAAAACTTCAAAATTTCAACAAAAATAAACTATGTTTGAAAAAATTTCCAGAACAAACATGTTAAAAAATAACAAGATGTTCGAATTTTTTTCCAGAACAAACATCAAATGTTCGAAAAAAATTCCAAAACAAACACCAAATGTTCGAAAAAAATTCCAAAACAAACACCATATATTCGAAAAAATTTCCAAAACACATGTTCGAAATTTTTTCCAAAACAAAATGAATATGTTCGAAAAAAAAATCCAAAACAACTCAAATTTATTCGAAAAAAAAAGATCGAACAAGATGTTTGAATTTTTTTCCAAAACAAACACGGATTGTTCGAAATATTTTCCAAAACAAATTCAATAGGTTCGAAAATAATTCTCAAACTTCTAAAATACCAAAATTTTCCTAAAATTCCTAATTTTTTAAAAAAACCCTAAATCAAGAAATCAAAAAACTGACCTACTTGTCTTCAGGCCGCGTCCACTGGCCGGCGACGTGAACGACGGCCGCTTCGCACAGAGGAGGGGCGACGACGGCCGCTTCGCACGGAGGAGGGGACGAGGGAGGAGGAGATGGGTTGCACACACCTCCAGCGGCGGCGGCGAGCGCGCACACCTCCAGCGGCGGCGGCGTTTGAAGGAGGAAGGGGAGGGGGCTTGACGTCGCTTGGAGGAGGGGAGGCCGCGTCGCTTGGTCTTCGGCGGAGGGGTGAGGAGGTGGGCCGCGGCTGCGGCCGCCTGAGAGTGGGAGGAAGGTTGGAGGCGGTGGGAGGAAGGGAGAGAGGGAGAGAGGAAAGAAATTTGGTGGGTGTACCAAAATGAGAAAAACTAGGGTTATGAAGAAGAAGGAGGAGGGTATTTTAGAGTTTTCCACGTGGGTGTCCTCATCGCGTGGGTGTACTCATAGTATCCTCGGGTGCCTTTAGCCGCGCCCATTAATGAATTATGGGGGGATTGAAAAAAAAACCGCAGCTGGGAGAGGAACACACGCAGATACGCAGCAGCTCCAATTGGGGGAAATTCTCCCACCCCACCTCACTCAAAATAGATTAGATTAAGTTAATTTCAATTTCTTAGCTAGTTTTAAATTAAGTATTTCATAGTATTGAAGAATTTGAAAACAAATGAGGTGATATTTTTCTTTAATTTAATGTTTAGTTGTTTATCTTTCATAAACTTGCTTTCATTTGTTAATTTAGTTATTTGCTAGATTTGTTGTTGTTTGGGTGTTTGAATTTATGATAGAATTAGATTTTTAGTTTGATTTGGATTGTTTAATTTTATTGGTGGTGTATTGATTAGATTAATAGGTTTTGATAGATCATTTGTTTGAATTCAATTATTAGATTATATTTTGACTCATGGTTAGTGCAACGAGAGTTGGTTAGTCTTGACGATAGTATAATCGAGGGTTGGGAGTCGAGTGAATTGAGTTTATATTGAATTATCTCAACGAGAGTTGGGTAATTTTCATTAGAACCCCATTTATCTACATTGATTGCTTAAATGAGATTTTGAGTGATTAGTGAGAAGGCTATAGGAGCTTGGTTGTTAGTATTCAAGTGGAAAAACATGATTAAGGATTAGTTTAGTTAATTAGATAGAGTAGAACCCCCTATTTGTGTGATTACCCGGGTAAGAACGCTTCTATTCTTCCTCTCGATCCTAGGTGATTTAGTAGACAAATGCCCTCGTGATTGCTTCTATCAAGTTCCACCTAATGAATTGCACATAAAAGTCGACTTTTAACTCAATTTTTCACAATGACAAACACCCGAACACTACTTCTCACTATTTGATATTTGATCATCACTTTACTTGCTTTTTTTAGTTAGTATTTATCTTGTTGATTTTTTCATTTAGTATTTTAGTCGCTCACCCCATGCTCTTTCACTATATTTACATGACAACAAACAACACTATGGCTACACAAGCTAACTAGTTCCGTGGTTCGATAATTTAACCGGACACTTACTTTTACTACGAGGACCCTCTTACACTTGAGAGGCGAGTATTGAAAAATACGTGTCAGATGACACGTGTTAAAGATCTAGTGGAACACGAAAAGTGGCACGGAGGAATCAAACCACTTACAAATAGACCTTATTTACTCATAAGGTCATTTCCATAGACCTTTTTACAAATGGATTGAAATCACTTGTTTCACTTTTCATGTTCCACATTCTGTTCCACTATATGGATGATTGACACGTGTCATATTAAAAAATAATCAACGCCCTATAATATTGAGGATGACACGTGTTAAAGATCCAGTAGAATGGAATACCAGTGGAACACGAAAAGTGGCACAGAGGAATCAAACCACTTACAAATAGAGAATATTTTTTTTTATATCAATATCGGTTAACCCTTTTACCTTTTTTTTTATCATCACTAGCCCACCCGCCCACCCCCGACGTCACTGTCGTTCTCCCTGTCTCACGCACCCACTTTCGACGTTGTTATACGCAAAATTTGGAGAAATCGAGTATCTACGTGGAAAAATATAAATGAGGGAAATATTTGATTGAGGGTACGCGTTATATACACCTTCGGTTAGAAACACATTCTTTTATATTTTTTATTTTGAAATAATTTTGAAATATCGAAAATATCCTACACTGATTCTATCTTATTAACGGTTAACCCTTTTAACCTTTTTTTTAATCATCACTAGCCCCACCCGCCCACCCCCGAAGTTGCTGCCGTTATCCATGTCTCACCCACCCACTTTCGATGTTGTGATACGCAAAATTGGAAAAATTGAGTATCTACGTGGTAAAATATAAATGATAGAAGGATTTGATTAATGGTACGTATTATATACACTTTTTGTTAGATACACGTTCCTTTATGCTTTTTATTTTTAAAATAATTTTAAAATATCGGAAATATCCTACACTAACTCTATCTCATTAACAATTAACCCTTTTATCCTTTTTTTTTTGTTTTTTTTTTTAGCCACACCCACCCACCATCGACGTCGTTGTCCTTCTTCTTGTCCCATCCACTCACTTTCGACGTTGTTATACGCGAAATTGGGGAAATCGAGTATCTACGTGGTAAAATATAAATGATAGAAGGATTTGATTGAGGGTACCGGTTATATACACCTTCTGTTAGATACACGTTCCTTATGTTTTTTATTTTAAAATAATTTTAAAATATTAAAAATATCCTACACTAATTCTATCTCATTAACGGTTAACTCTTTTAACCTATTTTGTTTTTATAATCACTAGACTTGCCCGCCCACCTGCGACGTCACTGTCGTTCTCCCTGTCTCATGCACCCACTTTTGACGTTGTTATACGAAGAATTTGGAGAAATCGAGTATTTGTGTGGAAAAATATAAATGATGAAATGATTTGATTGAGGGTATGCGTTATATACACCTTTAGTTAGACACACGTTGTTTTATATTTTTTATTTTGAAATAATTTTAAAATATCAAAAATATCCTACACTAATTGTATCTTATTAATGGTTAACCCTTTTAACCTTTTTTTTTTTAATCATCACTAGCCCCACTCGCCCACCCCCGACGTCACTGCCGTTCTCCCTATCTCACCCACCCACTTTCGACGTTGTGATACGCAGAATTGAAAAAATTGAGTATCTACGTGGTAAAATATAAATGATAGAAGGATTTGATTGAGGGTACGTGGTATATACACCTTTTGTTAGATGCACGTTCCTTTATGCCTTTTATTTTTAAAATAATTTTAAAATATTAGAAATATCCTACACTAACTCTATCTCATCAACCGTTAACCCTTTTACCTTTTTTTTTATTATTTTTTTTATCATCACTAGTCACACCCGCCCACCCCCGACTTCGTTGTCGTTCTCCATGTCCTAGCCACCCACTTTCGACGTTGTTATACGCGGAATTGAGGAAATCGAGTATCTAAGTGGCAAAATATAAATTACAGAAGGATTTGATTGAGGTACGGGTTATATACACCTTCTATTAGATACACGTTCCTTATGTATTTTATTTTAAAATAATTTTAAAAAATTAAAAATATCCTACACTAACTCTATCTCATTAACGGTTAGCCCTTTTAACCTATTTTGTTTTTATAATCACTAGACCCACCCGCCCACCCCGACGTCACTGTCGTTCTCCCTGTCTCACGCACCCACTTTCCGACTTTCGACGTTGTTATACACAAAATTTTGAGAAATCGAGTATTTACATGAAAAAATATAAATGCGGGAAAGATTTGATTGAGGGTACGTGTTATATACACCTTCTGTTAGAAACACTTTCCTTTATGTTTTTTATTTTGAAATAATTTTGAAATATGGAAATTATCCTACACTGACTCTATCCTGTTA
The DNA here is from genome assembly GCA_963675135.1 of Galeopsis tetrahit. Taxonomy (NCBI): domain Eukaryota; kingdom Viridiplantae; phylum Streptophyta; class Magnoliopsida; order Lamiales; family Lamiaceae; genus Galeopsis; species Galeopsis tetrahit. The sequence continues at coordinate 41,784,244 of OY776129.1, read as the reverse complement.
ATGATTAACCCTTTTAATCTTTTTTTTAATGGGAAATTCTGTGGAAATTTTATTACTGAAAAGTGGTAACTATTATTAGTGAAAAGAAGTGGAAATTTTATTAATGAAAAGTGGTAACTATTATTAGTGAAAAGTGGAAATTTTGTTACTGAAAAGTGGTAACTATTATTAGTGAAAAGTGAAAAATAAAAAGAAAAAATAAAAAATAAAAATAAAAAAGAAAAAAATAGTAAAAAAATTGGAAAACCAGGACTCGAACCCGTGACCTTATATTTATACAAATTATCTATGACCACTTGGAGAATGATTACTTTGTTGTTTAATTATGTCTTTATTGGTACATACAGGGCCTCCATGTGCATTAGTGTGCACATGCACACTATGCACAGGAGACCAACTCTTTTTTAATAATCATTAGCCACACCCGCCCACCCCCGACGTCGCTATCGTTCTCCCTGTTTCACCCACCCACTTTCGACGTTGCAATTAACAGAATTGGGAAAATTGAGTATCTAAGTGGTCAAATATTAGTGACAGAAGGATTTGATTGAGGGTACGTGTTATATACACATTTTGTTAGATACACATTCCTTTATGTTTTTTATTTTAAAGTATAGAAAATATCCTAAACTAACTCTATCTCATTAACGGTTAACCATTTTAACCTTTTTTTTTTTTTTTTTTTTTTTATCATTACTAGCGACACCCGCCCACCCCAGCCACCTACTTTCGATGTTGTTATAAGCGGAATTGGAGAAATCGAGTATCTACGTGGCAAAATTATAAATGACAGAAGGATTTGATTGAGGGTACGAGTTATATACACCTTCTCTTAGATACACGTTCCTTATATTTTTTATTTTAAAATAATTTTGAAATATTAAAAATATCCTACACTGACTCTATCTCATTAACGGTTAGCCCTTTTAACCTATTTTATTTTTATAATCACTAGCCCCACCTGCCCACCCCTGGCGTCATTGTCGTTCTCCATGTCTCACCCACCCACGTTGGACGTTGTAATACGCGGAATTGGGGAAATCGAGTATGTACGTGGCAAAATATAAACGAGGGAAGGATTTGATTCAAGGTACGTATTATATAGATCTTCAGTTAGATACACATTCCTTTATTTTTATTTTAAAATAATTTCGAAATATAGGAAATATTCAACACTATCTTTATCTCATTAATGATTAACCTTTTTTTTATCATCATTAGCCCCACCCGCACACCCCGATGTCGTTGTCGTTCTTCCTGTCTCACCCACACATTTTCAACGTCGTTATACCCGGAATTGAGGAAATCGAGTATATGCGTGGTAAAATATAAATGAGGGAAGGATTGGATTGAGGGTATGTTACACCTCTTGTTATATACAAGTTCCTTTATGCCTTTTATTTTAAAATTATTTTAAAATATCGGAAATTTCCTACACTAACTATATCTCATTAACGGTTAACCATTTTGACATTTTTATATTTTTTTATCATCACTAGCGACACCCGCCCACCCCCGACGTCGCTGTCGTTCTCCTTGTCTCGGCCACCCACTTTAGACGTTGTTATACACGAAATTGGGGAAATCGAGTATCTACGTGAAAAAATATAAATGACGGAAGGATTTGATTGAGGGTATGAGATATATACACCTTCTGTTAGATACACGTTGCTTTATGTTTTTTATTTTAAAATAATTTTGAAATATTTAAAATATCCTACACTAACTCTATCTCATTAAAGGTTAGCCCTTTTAACCTATTTTGTTTTTATAATCACTAGACCCACTGGCCCACCCCGACGTCATTGTCGTTCTCCTTGTCTCACGCACCCACTTTCGACGTTGTTATACGCAAAATTTTGAGAAATCGAGTATTTACATGAAAAAATATAAATGCGGGAAAGATTTGATTGAGGGTACGTGTTATATACACCTTCTGTTAGAAACACGTTCCTTTATATTTTTTATTTTGAAATAATTTTGAAATATCGAAAATATCCTACACTGGCTCTATCTTATTAACAGTTAACCCTTTTAATATTTTTTTTAATCATCACTAGCCCCACCCGCCCACCCCGACGTACTTGTCGTTCTCCCTGTCTCACCCATCCACTTTCAACGTTGTGATACACAGAATTGGGAAAATGAGTATTTAAGTGGTAAAATATTAGTGAAAGAAGGATTTGATTGAGGGTACGTGTTATATACACCTTTTGTTAGATACACGTTCCTTTATGTTTTTTATTTTAAAATATCGAAAATATCCTACACTAACTCTATCTCATTAACGGTTAACCCTTTTAAACTTTTTTTTTTTTTATCATTACTAGCGACACTCGCCCTCCCCAAACGTCGTTGTCGTTCTCCTTATCTCAACCACCCACTTTCGACGTTTTTATACGCGGAATTGGGGAAATCGAGTATCTACGTGGCAAAATTATAAATGACAGAAGGATTTGATTCAGGGTACTAGTTATACACACTTTCTCTTAGATACACATTCCTTATGTTTTTTATTTTAAAATAATTATGAAATATTAAAAATATCCTACACTAACTCTATTTCATTAACGGTTAGCCTTTTTATCTTATTTTGTTTTTATAATCACTAGCCCCACCCGCCCACCCCACCCAGCCACGTTCAACGTTGTTATACGCGGAATTGGAAAAATCGAGTATCTACGTGGCAAAATATAAACGAGGGAAGGATTTGATTCAGGGTAAGTGTTATATAGACCTTCTGTTATATACACGTTCCTTTATGTTTTTTTATTTTAAAATAATTTCGAAATATCGAAAATATTTAACACTAACTTTATCTCATTAATGATTAACCTTTTTTTTTTATCATCACTAGTCCCACCCGCCCACCCCCGACGTCGTTGCCGTTCTCCCTGTCTCACCCACACACTTTCAACCTCGTTATACGCAAAATTGGGGAAATTGAGTATCTGCGTGGTAAAATATAAATGAGGGAAGGATTTGATTGAGGGTACGTGTTATATACACCTTTTGTTAGATACACGTTCCTTTATGCTTTTTATTTTAAAATAATTTTAAAATATCGGAAATATCCTACACTAACTCTATCTCATTAATGGTTAACCTTTTGACCTTTTTTTTTAATTTTTTATCATCACTAGCGACACCCGCCCACCCCCGACATCGTTGTCGTTCTCCTTGTCTCGGTCACCCACTTTCGACATTGTTATACACGGAATTGGGGAAATCGAGTATCTACGTGGAAAAATATAAATGACCGAAGGATTTGATTGAGGGTAAGAGTTATATACACCTTCTGTTAGATACACGTTCCTTATATTTTTTATTTTGAAATATTAAAAATATCCTAAACTGACTCTATCTCATTAACGGTTAGCCCTTTTAACCTATTTTGTTTTTATAATTACTAGCCTCACCTGCCCACCCCCAACGTCGTTGTCGTTCTCCTTGTCTCACCCACCCACGTTCGACGTTGTTATACGCGAAATTGGAGAAATTGAGTATCTACGTGACAAAATATAAACGAGGGAAAGATTTGATTTATGGTACGTGTTATATACGCCTTCTGTTAGATACACTTTCCTTTAAGTTTTTTAAAAAAATCGAAATATCGGAAATATTCTACACTGACTTTATCTCATTAACGATTAACCTTTTTTTTATCATCACTAGCCCCACCCGCCCACCCGACGTCGTTGCTGTTCTCCCTATCTCTCCCACACACTTTCGAGATTGTTATACGAGGAATTGGGAAAATCGAGTATCTGCATGGTAAAATATAAATGAGGAAAGGATTTGATTGAGGGTACGTGTTATATACACCTTTTGTTAGATACACGTTTATTTATGTTTTTTATTTTAAAATAATTTTGAAATATCGAAAATATTCTACACTAACTCTGTATCATTAACAGTTAACCCTCTTAACCTTTATTTTTAATTTTTTTTATCATCACTAGCCCCACCCGCCCACCCCGACGTCTCTATTGTTCTCCTCTCAGCCACCAACTTTCGACGTTGTTATACGCAGAATTGTGGAAATCGAGTATCTACGTGGCAAAATATAAATGACAGAAGGATTTGATTGAGGGTACGGATTATATACACCTTTTATTAGATACACGTTCCTTATATTTTTTATTTTAAAATAATTTTGAAATATCGAAAATATCCTACACTAACTCTATCTCATTAACGATTAACTCTTTTAACCTATTTTGTTTTTATAATCACTACCCCCACCTGCCCATACCCGGCGTCGTTGTCGTTCTCCTTGTCTCACCCACCCACGTTTGACATTGTTATACGCGGAATTGGGGAAATCGAGTATCTACATGGCAAAATATAAACGAGGGAAGAATTTGATTTAGGGTACGTGTTATATACACCTTCTATTAGATACACGTTTCTTTAAGTTTTTATTTTAAAATAATTTCGAAATATCAGAAATATTCTACACTGACTTTAACTCATTAACGATTAACTTTTATAACCTTTTTTTTATCATCACTAGCCCCACCCGCCCACCCCTGACGTTGCTGCCGTTCTCCCTATCACACTTTCGACGTTATACGCGGAATTGGGGAAATCGAGTATCTGCTTGGTAAAATATAAATGAGGGAAGGATTTGATTAAGGGTACGTGTTATATACACTTTTTGTTAGATACACGTTCCTTTATGTTTTTTATTTTAAAATAACTTGAAATATCGGAAATGTCCTACACTAACTCTATCTCATTAACGGTTAACCCTCTTAACCTTTATTTTTATTTTTTTTAATCATCACTAGCCCCACCCACTCGCCCCTGACGTTGTTGTTGTTCTCCTTGTCTCACCCACCCACTTTCGACGTTGTTATATGTGAAATTGGGGAAATTGAGTATCTACGGGAAAAAATATAAATGGCAGAAGGATTTGATCGAGCGTAAGTGTTATATACACATTCAGTTAAGGTTAGATACATGTTCCTTATGTTTTTTATTTTAAAATAATTTTGAAATATCATAAATATCCTACACTGACTCCATCTCATTAACGGTTAACCCTTTTAACCTTTTTTTTTTTTAATCATCACTAGCCCCACTGATGAAGACTCACCTACAAATGAATTGAGTTACTAAGATAATAGTGGAAGTAATTTGATGTTCCCTTGTGTGGCTAGAATGTTTGAAATTCGAGTTTTATTTGATTTGTTATATTTGGTCTTTTTTAGTTGCTGTTAGTTTCGGCAGTTGAGTTAGTTGTTGTTAGTTTTTAGTAACTACATGTTCAGTTGTAAAGCCTTTATATAGGACTTCAAACTATTGTTTTGAGTTGGTTGAATTGAAATTAAAATTACTTCCATTAAAGGTTGGTTTTCAGTTTAATGTTCTTGATTACACTTCGAGTTCTTACGAGACTGAAGCTTGCGTTGCGTCAGTTGGTATCTAGAGATTAGGTTCGATTTGGAAAATCATGCCGCCTAAATGCAATGATCAGGCCGCTTTCGATGCGTTATCTTTAGGAAATGAGGTCGCGCAGATCCACCAGCAAGTTGAGTTATTGGTTCAAGAAATGTTGCCATGGGGTGCCAAACACGATTCTTTGGTCTCCCAACACCAAGAATTGGTAACTGCTTTACGTAATAATGTTCCGGACCTTCCCGGCCGTCCAGATTCTTCGTTACCTATGGTTTCGTCGGAAGAAGAGACTCCAGCGACGGATAACACGTTCATGCCGTTGGACCCGTCATTTCGTCATCGGAATCAGCGAGATGATAATCCCCCCACTCGTGGTGAAGACAACCGTTGGGAGTTGGGATTTAAAATGGAAATTCCTAAGTTTTATGACGATTCGGGTGACTCGTCGCTTTGCGATTGGTTAATAACCGTAGAGGATATTTTAGATTTTAAGAATGTGTCGGACAATCGATGCGTTCCTCTTGTCGCTATCCGTTTGCGAGGGTGCGCGACACATTGGTGGAAAAACCTAAAGGCCACTCGATCTCGTCAAGGCAAAGCGTCGATCGCTACATGGACAACTTTCCGCAAGAAGCTGCATACTACTTTTTTGCCCTTTAATCATTCGTGAATCTTGTTTTAACTGTTACAAAATTTGTGGCAAGGTCCTCGTTCAGTGTTGTACTATTCGACATAATTCTTCTAGTTAATGACCCACAACGATCTTTCTAAATCCACCGACCAATTGGTTTCACATTTTATAGGCGATCTGCGTCCGAGCCTACAAGACGTCTTGAATTTGTTCTCCCCAGCTACTGTTTTTTAGGCTCATCAGCGCGCAGTTTTGGTAGAGCGCCAACAAACACGGTGGTTTCCGTCATTTTTAGGCTCTTCCGTTCGACCTGAACCATCGATCCCATCTCTTAGGTTTCCACTTTCCACTAATAATAGTTACCACTTTTAGGTTTCCAGTACCACCTAGTCCGTCACCCTTTGCCATGCCTAACCCTGCTCCTCGACAGCCTCAAGGCCCTTGCTTTTCTTGTGGTGAATTCGAACATCACGCTAATGCCTACCCGAAACGTACCTTATTTATCGATGAGGACGGCTATGAAGGTCCCCCAATATTTGATGAATTTGATGATGACTGCACACATAAGGAATTTGTTAGAAAGGACGAGGGCCTGACCTTAATTCTTAGGCATTCACATTTTACGCCTCGACAATCGGACATTGCTACTCAACAAACGTCGATTTTCCAGTCCTCTTTTACTGTTAGTGGCAAAATCTGTCGATTTATCATAGATTCCAGGTCTTGTGTGAATGTAGTTGCAGAAACAGCAGTACAAAAATTGTCCCTACCCCAAGAGCCGCACCCCAATCCCAACAAACTATCTTGGTTGCAAAATGGTACTTCTATCACTGTTAATTCTCGCGTGCATGTGAAATTGTCTATTAGTACTTCTTACAGGGATTCCATATGGTGCAATGTCGTGCCTATGGACGCTTATCACATTTTATTAGGCCGCCCGTGGCAATACCATCGCAACGTCACCCACGACGGCCGCAAGAATACCTATAGTTTTCTATTCGGAGGCGTTAAAATTGTCCTCCTCTCGTCTTTGCCAGTGCCTACACGACCCATACAAGACAATCATGTCGTCCTCCTTTCACATAAGCAATTTTTGCATGATTTAACTACTGCACCTTTTTATTTGTTGATATGTGGAAGTGATGTTTCTTGCCCCGCTAGCATTCCAGTTGATGTTCGTTCTCTTTTTTAGGAATTCGCAGACGTGTTCCCCAACGAGCTGCCCCACGGCTTGCCACCACTTCGTGACATCCAACATCACATTGACTTGGTCCTCGGCGCAGCTTTACCAAACTGGCCCCATTATCAAATGAGCCCGACTAAGTATGAGGAATTACGTAGACAAGTGTCAGACCTATTGACAAAGGGTTTTTTGCGTGAAAGTTTGAGCCTGTGTGCGGTACTGGCCCTATTGATCCCAAAAAAAGATAAATCTTGGCGTATGTGTGTAGATAGTTGTGTCATCAACAAGGTTACGGTGCGTTATCGTTTTCCAATTCCCCGCTTAGACAATTTATTGGACCAATTAAGTGGTGCCACCATTTTTAGCAAATGGAAGACGACCTTCAAAATTCACGAAGGGTTATTCGAATGGTTAGTTATGTCGTTTGGTATGTCGAACACACCAAGTATGTTTATGCAAGTGATAACGCAAGCACTTTGCCCCCTTTTGGGTTCTTGCGTCGTCGTTTACTTCGATGATATTTTGGTCTATAGCCGTTCGGAGGCTGAGCACGTGGAGAATCTCCGCGCGGTTTTATTGATCCTCCGAGCCGAACAATTATTTGCGGCTCCTGAGAAGTGTTCATTCTTGCAACGTCATGTTCTGTTTTTGGGGTACACCATTTTAGGGGAAGGCATCGTTGTGGACACAACAAAGGTGGAATATATTAGAGATTGGCCCACACCCCGTACGCCGACATAAACACGTAGTTTCCATGGATTTGCCTCCTTTTATGGCACCCCATCACAACTTGTATGAGCGCCCCGACCTTTCGTTGGTCGTCAAAAGCCGTTGCGACTTCATTATAATAAAAGAAAATTTTACGACGACACCGCTGCTTGTTCTCCCCAATTTTGAATTACCTTTCGAGCTTCATTGTGACGCATATAAACTTAGGATAGGGGCTGTGTTGAGTCAGAATATATGCGCGACCGATAGCATATTTCAGTGAAAAGCTTAACGGCCCTCGCATTCGCTATAACACGTATGATGTGGAGTTTTATGTAGTGGTTAGAGCAGTTCGCCAATTGAGACATTATTCTTTCCACAGGGAGTTCATTTTATTTTCCGACCACGAGACGTTGAAACACCTACATTCGCACGATGCCGTTTCAACAAGGCACGCGGGTTGGTCCGCCTATTTGCAGCATTTCACCTTTGTGATTAAGCATCAATCCGGCATTTCAAATAGGGTCACGAATGTGCTGAGTCGGCGATGTACCTTGCTTACAGAATTAAGATCCCACATTATTGGTTTTGAAATCCTCCGTGACTCGTACAAGATAGACCCAACACTCGCCCCCCTGCTATTACAGATCGACCACGGCCTTGTAGACCATTACACCCTCACCGTCGGGTTCTTATTTTGGGATAACAAGTTATGCATTCCCGATTCCAGTCTTCGACTCCAGCTTATCCAGGAATTACACAGAACCGACCACATGGGACGGGATATAACTAATGCCCTGGTCACAGATGCATATTACTTGTTGTCAATCCGTCGCGACGTCGCTCGCTTTGTCGCACGATGCACTATTTGCCACGAAGCCAAAGGTACGACTACGAATGCGGGCCTGTACCGCCCTTTTCCCATTCCTTCCCAACCGTGGATCGACTTAAGTATGGACTTCGTCCTTGGCCTCCTATGTACACAATGAGGCCACGACTCTATTTTTGTCATTGTGGACTGATTCTAAAAAATGACCCATTTTGTGTCGTGCAAAAAGACAGCGGATGCCCTAAACATAGCTCAATTATTTTTTGGGTAAATTTATCGGCTACATGGTCTTCCACAGTCCATTGTATCGGATAGGGACACGAGGTTTTTAAGCCACTTTTGGAGAACATTATTGAAAATGGTTAACACCGAATTGAAGTTTAGTAGTGCATATCACTCGCAGACCGACGGGCAGACAGAGGTCGTTAATCGATCATTAGGTAACCTACTTTGCTACCTCGTTGTGATAATTTGTGTTCGTGGGACCTAAAACTCGCCTAGGCCGAATTTGCGCACAACATCGCGATTAATAGGAGTACATGTTATGTCCCCTTCCATATTGTATACTCATGTGTTCCCCAAGGACACCTTGATCTATTAGTGTTACCTTTGCGTGTGCGACCTCATGCCACCGCGAAGGATTTTGTTGATTCTCTTGATCAGGTACACAACACGGTGAAAGCGAATTTGGAAGTTGCTTCGGCCAGGTACAAGGCCGCGACCGATGTTCATAGGGGCCATGTGTAGTTCGAAGTAAGAGATTTCATGTGGGCAGTCCTTACTAAGGACCGGATTCCATGGCATGATATAACAAGTTGTCGTCCCTAAAGATCGGCCCATTGGAAGTCCTTGATCGAATCAATCCCAACGCATATTGGGTTCGTCTTCCGAGCCATGTTCGTTGTTCAGACGTCTTTAATGTAAAACATTTAATTTCGTACGTTGGCGACCCTTCGCTTGAAGATCTACACCCCGCAGAATCGAGGTCGATTCGTTCCCAACCAGGGGAGAATGATGAAGACTCACCTACAAATAGGGGTGTGTAAAGTATGATTCAAATTGACCGAACCAACCGAACCAAACCAAACCAGACCATTAAATATGGTTCAATTTTTGGTTTACAGTTCGATTTACAATTTTTTGAATTTTTTTTTAGAATGGTTTGGTTTACGGTTTTCACTAATGAAAAACCGAACCAAACCGAACTAATATTATATATGTATATAAAATATATATATATATATTATATTATATAATATTATATAAATAAATATATATTACTCCATAAATTAATCTCTAAACCCAAACGACAACTTCCAAGCCCAATTGTCCAAAGGCCAAAACCGAAATCCTACCTATTTTTCTTCTATTTAGCGCCTCTGCGTGCTCTCACTCAATCATTCTCATTACTAAGTTTTTCTTCTGCGTTTTCTGTATTCTATTCTCCGTTCTCGCTCAAAAACTTTCTCGAAGAAGCTTGAGAACTGAATAATGCAATGATTATGAAATCTTGAAAAAGACAAAAGTTTGTTGTTTCTTTTTGTGATTATTTAGTTATTTTTAATGACTAGTTTATGAACCTTGTAATAAATAACATTCCGTCAATTTTATTGAGATTGCGTTTTAATTTTTTATTAATTATCATGTTGGAAAAAAATGAGCAAAAGTACGGTTCGGTCAAAACCGCCCGAAATATTATGGTTTCAAACCGAACGATTTTTAGAAGTACGGTTTGGTATACGGTTTTGAAAAAAAAGAACGGTTTATACTTTGGTTAGCGATTTATGGGCGGTTTGGTTAATCAAACCGCCCGTTGCACACCCCTACCTACAAATGGTGGAAGTAATTTGGTGTTCCAGTGCGTGGCTAGAATATTTTTAATTCGAGTTTTATTAGCTTTGTCATTTTTTGTCCTTTTTAGTTGTTGTTAGTTTCGGCAGTTGAGTTAGTTGTTGTTAGTTTTTAGTAACTACTTGTTCACTAGTAAAACCTTTATATATGGCTTCAAACTATTGTTTTGAGTTAGTTGAATTGAAATTAAAATTATGTCTGTTAAAGGTTGGGTTTCAGTTTAGTATTCTTGATTACAATTCGAGTTTTTACGAGATTGAAGCTTAAGATTGCAAAATCAAGATGAAGATCTATAATATTTTCATTTTTTTTTTTCGAAAATGAAAAATCGATTTTTTGTTTTTATTCAAAAAAATTTACCGAAATTTGGATAATATTCGAAAATATGTATTTTTTTCGTTTTTTTTTTCTTCAAAATATAGGAACTTTTTCAATTTTTTTTGTCGAATAAATTGTTTTTTTTTTAATTTTGTGACCTTTTGTTTGGAATTAGTGAGTTGAAATGATTTATTTTGGTAATTTTGTGAGTTTGTATTTTGTTTGGTATTTTATTTTTTTTGTCAAAATGTTTTCTTGTTTTTTGATATCATGGTGATGGTAGGGACTATTCTGTCTTGCAATGGAATGTGTGGGTGTACTCATCTGCTGTTTTTTTATTAAAAAAAAATTGAGCAAATGGTATATTGAACATTTTACATATTCTTTAGTTATATTTTTTTTCAGGTGGGTGTCCTTAATAAGTCTGTTTGTGCGTATAACTGTGGCCTTTAATTAATTGCAGCCTCACTCTTTTCCTTATACACATCCCACATAAAATTAATAAAATGGGTCAAACAAATTTTCAAATTAGATTAACAAATCATTTACAATCTAGATATTAAAATATTTGAAGCGGAGACGACAACATTGGGGGTGGGACAAGGGGTCGAGGGCGGCGAGGGGAGGGAGTTGCCGGTCAGGTGGGCCGGTAGCGTTGGGGGGAGGAGAAAGGAGAGAAAGTAGAGTTTTTAGGGGTGTATCTAGTAACCGAGTTTATTTATTAAGAGTAGTTTAGGGGGTGTGTTTCTACTAATCACAATATTTATGGGGGTGAGCTAATCAAGATGTTGTAGATGTGCAAATAATCGTACCCCATTTTTTGCCTACCTGATTTTTTTTATTAGTAACAACAAATAGACCGATAGCTGGCCAAGCCCAATACATTTTTTTTCCCTATATGCTTTACACCCAAATTATACTTTTGAGCATATAGAAAAATAAAAAATGCATTGTCTAAATGCCTATATTGAAAATCAAAGCTCGTTTTAACTTTTTTGTTAAAACCTTTTTGACATTCAGATGGAGGATTTACTATATACTACTTCCATTTCTTTCTAATTAAAAAAAATATATAAAAAGATATAGATAGAGAGTTATAGAGAAGAGAAAATGTAGAAAGATAGTTGGATGTTGACATTTAAAAAAATATATTAATTAAATTGAGACGATAAAAATGAAAAAATGTGTCAATTAAAGATGAACTGAAGGAATATGTCGCAATTGTTTTATAATCTCTATTGGTGAAGGGGATTCAGTTTGTTGGTGATATTAGTTATACTTTGTAATTGGTCATTCTCTTTTTAGTTGTATCCTTCGATGTATTTGCTCATGTAATATTTTAATGCATTTTAATTTTTAGAGTTACATAAAATTTTAGTAAAAGTTATTTTTTTAATTGAAAATAAGATATATTAACGAGTATCAAATGTACACAAACAAGGTAAATCGAAGTTTTACATGTAGAAGTTTAGAATAAAAGTGTTAAAGTAAATAGTAAGTAGTACCAAACTTCCACCGTCCCTATTACCTACAACATTGTTTAGAATTAGAACACCAGTCTTGAAAGGAAAGAGAAGGGGCACAACATTTATTTTGGAACAAAAAAAAAAAATCACATTTTAGCTCTAATTTCATCAAAGGTCTTCTTGGTATCATAACCTCGTTCGCAAATATTTTATTGTTTATAACTTACCATATAAATTAAACGACACAACTCAGATATATTTCAAATTAAAATTTATGATTTACGTTCCTCGGGTTTTTATGCATATTAGACTCGGACCACTGACATTGTGACCCTGAAAAATATAAATCAAATCATTTTCTCCCTCATCCCGCCATATAACTCCTAGAATGACTACCCGAAGATCCCAAAGACGATCTAACCCTATATTTTGAATCGAGTATCCTCATTCAAAAGTATTGGGTTCAACCCAAATTCACCACGTCCACTTGCCAAGAAGAGATTTGTTTAAAAAAAATCCAGATTTATTACTCCAAGCCCACCATTAGATTTAAACCTGCAAATGCCATTCCAAAAATCCCATGAGATTTTCGAAGTATTCTCACACACCTTCATAAGAAATCATGTTAGAGCTTGCCAGCTTGGTAAGTTCTCTCAAGGTGTGTTTAGAGACTCGGTAAAAGGAATGATAATAAATGGGGTAACGAGTTAAGAACCGCATTGAGAATAACAATTTTGCCACCAAATTAAATTTGCCAATCATCCATGATACTCGACTAGGGTGTAAGGGAGTTAAGCCAACTCACAAACTACTCGTGCTAGACCCGAAAAAAGATTCGAAATCGACTCGAAGTTAATTGAGTAGCTATCGAGTTCGAGCTCATAAATACTTGGCTCGAAAGGCTCGCAGGCCTAATCGAGCTTCAACAATATTTACTATTTTACCATTAATATATAAATATAGTAATCGAGTCGATTCAAGCTCGAGTTTGTTTTAGAAAAAATATGTTTTACGATTAATTTTAAAAATAGTATATAGGTAATCGAGTCGAGTCAAACTCGAGTTTCTTATCAAGTCGAGCTCAATCTTTAAAATTTTAGGCTCGACCAAATCAAGTTTCGAGCTTCGAGTATAACAATTGAGTCGAGTTTCGAGCTCTGCACTACTCGACTCATTTACACCCTTATACTCGACATATTCCTAACTTTTTGTACAAATCCTTTCTAAGTCTATGTTCTTGGTGATTAATGCCAACTTGAATACCAAGGTTGTTCATGGGAAAAATCTCTACTCCACAACCCAAGAATGCCATCATTTTCTATTGTAAATCTTCATCAATATTAACTCCAAAAAGACTACATTTGGCGTAATTAATTCAAAGACCTAATAATAGCTCGAAGTTTAATAGGATACATTTTAATGCCCAAATATTTTTTGCCAAGGTTTGGTCCACTAAGATGGTGTCGTCGACGTACTAAAGATATAAACTAAGACATTATTTCGACCAATAGAGGTTGCATCGACAAGACTAATAACAGTGGATTTATTAAGCAAAATATACAATCCCTCAGCCCCAATAATGAATAGAATATGGAATAATGTGAATTGAAATTGACGATTTTCCATTAACAATGCAAAACCATATATACAAGATTTGTCAACTATACAAATAAGGAAAATACCTAGATGCATGATTTAAGGAATATGCAGTTAATACTGATTTATACAATTAATTCCTAAATCTCTTTTATACGCCCCCGCAAAATTGACGTCCCATCGGCGACGGAGATTTTGGAACGAAGAGTCTCAAATCGTTGTCGTGGAAGGGACTTAGTGAGCAAGTCAGCCAGTTGGTCAAGTGTGATGACATAGGAGACAAAGAGTAGACCTTTGGAGGAAAGATCACGAACAAAGTGAATGTCAATTGCAATGTGCTTCATTCGAGAATGTTGAATGGGATGAAGAGCTAAACGAGTAGCACTCATGTTATCACAAAGGAGACGAGGTCGGTGCCCAATTGAGAGATTGAGGTCCTTAAATAGATGCATGACCCAACAAACTTCTGAGGCGGCTGGGGCAAGGGCACGATATTCAACTTCAGTGGAAGAACGAGCAACACCCGTTTGCTTTCGGGAACGCCAAGAGATTGGGTTACCACCAAGGAATAAGATGTAAGCCGAGGTGGACTTGCCGTCTCGAGAGTCGCCCCCGTAGTCAGAATCGGAGTAGGCAGTAAGGGATAGAGTCGTAATTGGGCGAATAAGAAGACCATAGTGTAGAGTTCCTTTCAAATAATGAAGAAGACGTTTAACCGCACCCCAATCATTAGGCGTCGGAGAAGACATTGCTTGAGCTAGACGATTTACGGTGAAAGAAATATCGGGTCGAGTGAAGGATAGATACTGAAGGCCCCCAATAGCACTTCGGTACTTTGTAGGATCAACCGGGCCAGTTGATGAACCCGGCTTGCCAGAGGAAGGGGTCAAGATCGGTTTAGCACCATCCATCTGGAGTCGGTGAAGAAGATCCACCACATACTTATGTTGTGAAAGAAAGAAGCCTTGTTTGCACCGGGCAACCTCAATGCCCAAGAAGAAAGATAAGTCACCTAGATCCTTGATGGCAAATGAGGACTCTAGGTGAGTCGTGAGTGACTGAAGAAGAGACGAGTCAGAACCTGTGATAATGAGATCGTCGACATAGACCAAAACGATCATTTGAACACCCCCTTTAGCATAGGTGAATAGGGAATGATCAGCATTAGACTGATTAAAACCGAAGCTAGTTAGGGCCGAGCTTAAGGCATGATACCAATCAAGAGGGGCTTGACGAAGGCCATAGAGGGACTTCTTGAGTAGGCAAACTCGAGAGGGATGTAGTGGATCGGAGAAGCCTAGAGGTTGCTTCATGTATACCGGAGTGGAGAGAGTGCCATGAAGAAAGGCATTGCTAACATCAAGTTGACGAAGAGGCCACTGACGAGAAACAGCTAGTGAAAAAACAGTCTGGATGGTGACCGGCTTCACAACTGGACTGAAGGTGTCATGATAGTCGATACCGGGCCTCTGATGAAAGCCTTTAGCAATGAGACGTGCTTTAAATTTGTCGATAAATCCATCAGATTTGCATTTAATTCGAAAAACCCATTTGCACCCAATAATATTGGCATGAAGATGGGGGATGCACAAGATCCCAGGTACCATGACGTTGAAGGGCCGTAAATTCTTCGGACATTGCAGCGCGCCAACGAGGGTCAGCAAGAGCAGTGGAGACTGTAGTTGGCTCCGTATCGGGGGGAAGAGGATGTTTTGTAGCGGAGTGAATCTGCTTCGGTTTGAAAATATTATTCTGACTCCTCGTACGCATAGAATGAGTGCGAGTAGGGGGTGGGGCGTGATGAGGAACATCTAAAGGAGTCGGAACATGGGGGTCAGAAGCATCATCTGGAAGATCGACAGTAAGGGCAGTATCTATCGGAGCAATAAATAGACGACCCAAAGACGGTTCCACCGGTCTGTCTTGAGGTAGAGAAGCCCAAAAGCGCGTTTCATCAAATTTAACATGGCGAGATAAATACAGGCGACCAGAGGACGGATCAAGACATCGATATGCACTTTGAGACGTGGAATAACCAACGAAGATGCATGGTTTGGAAGGATATGAGAGTTTCCCAGGAAAATAAGGTCGAAGCCAGGGAAAGCAGACACATCCAAATGTCCTCAACTTGAGATAATTCGGAGCCTGACCAAAGAGACAATGAAATGGACTCTTGGAGTGTAGAAGTGGCGTCGGGATACAGTTGATCAAATATACCGCTGTTTGTACTGCAAATGACCAAAATTGAAAAGGAAGACCCGCATGATGAAGTAAGGCTCGAGTAACCTCAAGAATATATCTATTGCGTCTTTCAGAGATGCCATTTTGTTGAGGCGTGTGTGGAGCCGTAGTTAACCAGGATATGCCATGTGAGGCAAAATATGATCGAAGAGCCATAAACTCGCCACCATTATCTGAGTAAAAATAGCGCATGTGTGTATTGAATTGTTTTTCTGCCATGATTTTAAACTGATGCACAATAGAATGGACCTGAGATTTAGCTGTTAGTGGAAAAATCCAGCAGTAACGACTAAACAAATCAACTAGTAAAAGAAAATAACGACTCCCATCGTGGGCAACACACGAGGCATACTTTGAGACTTGCACACATCGCAAGAAACACAATTTAAATTCAAGACAGAAGTGCTCAAAATAGGCAAATTAAAAGTTCTAATAACATCTAAGCAGCGAGAATGGGATGGATGCCTAAGCAGCGAGAATGGGATGGATGCCCCAAACAAGCATGCCAATTATTTCTCGAAGTACGAACACCAAGAGCAGCAAAATGAGTCGGAGACTGAAGATAACATGAAGGTGGCTTAATGTGATAGACTCCATCTTCACATTTTCCCCGAGCTAGAGGGTCCCCCGTGAGACGATCCTTAATAACAAAATGATATGGAAAAAATTCCATGGAGACATTATTAGCTTTAGTAAATTGATGCACAGATAATAGGTTGTGCTTTGCTGAAGGCACACATAGTACATTTGAGAGAACGAAATTACGAGAGGGAAATTTTAAGTGAGATGTACCGGTGTGTGATATAGGAAGGCCCGTACCATCAGCAATCTGAATTTCGTCAGTGCCGTCATATTCGGAGTGAATGGACATTTGAGATAGATCATTCGTTAGGCTATGTGAAGCCCCAGAAGATCGGACTTCAATTGGAATACACGTGATCGAGACTTACCGGCATACATCCTACCAAGAATTTTCCAGGCGGACATGGCGGTGGTCGTTGTTGTGATCATGGGCAGGATATCAACAGCCACAGAACCAAAAATTGCGGCAAGAATTAACTGATCTTGCCGGAACCACGAGCGGTAGGACGGATCAGTGGTTGGAGGAGAAGGTTTAGTGCCATCGATGTGGCCGACAAGATCGAAACCGTTCATTACGACGAAGAGATTTGCACGCCAAGAAGTGTAAGTGGAGGCAGTTAATTTAACAGGGATATGGTGGTGCGCCGTGATGGTGATGACGGAAGGCGGTGCAGGGGCAGCGGGAGTGACATTAGGGAGTTGTTGAGTGGGTGTGGTTGAGGAATTTGCAGACATGGTGGTCTTCTGGAATGTAGAAGACGATGGAATCTGGGAAGGGAAGCGTGATTGAAGGAATGATATCTCTTTAGAGTATGGAGGCTGATACCATATGGAATAATGTGAATTGGAATTGACGATTTTCCATTAACAATGCAAAACCATATATACAAGATTTGTCAACTATACAAATAAGGAAAATACCTAGATGCATGATTTAAGGAATATGCAGTTAATACTGATTTATACAATTAATTCCTAAATCTCTTTTATATAGAAAGGGAGAAAGGGGATTATCTTGTCTGAGACCTCGCTTGAGTTTGAACTTTTTGGTGGGGCTACCATTTTTATTTTTGTCAATACTTCACTGTATTTCTCTACCTTTTATATTTTTTACATTACTTTTTCTATTTTCTACTATTGTATCTACATTTTCTTTTTTCTATATATCTCTGTCTCAATACCATAGTACGAGTACACATTAAATACTATATTTCTTAAAACTTGTGCAAATAGTAAATGAGTGTGATATATTGTTCAACAGTGTGAAAAACAATTACAAAAAAGATACAAACATTAAATCTAAAGGGGAGGAAATTTTTTTTTTTAGTCCCGTAAGTTTGAGTAATTCCAAAATAAATCCTTTAAGTTTTTAACTTTACAAAATACATCTTATATCTTACAAGCTATTAATTTTAGTCCTTTTAAGTTTAAACTCCAATTTTAATCATTTAAATATAATAAAATTTGAAAACTTTAATAAAATTTGAAAAAAAATACTGATTTTAATGTATTTTTTTTAAAACATCATTAAAACATTTTTTAAAATTAAATAAAAACATCATTAAAATCTGAATTATGCTCAAATTCTACCTAGCCATTTTTCTCTAATTAATTAAAAATATAAAAATTCGAAAATAAAAATAAAAATATATACTAAAATCTAGAAATTAGAAAGAAAATTATAAATATGTATTAAAAAAAGGGACAACTCACATTTGGGGAATATGACAGGAGTTTAGGGTTTAAATTAATCTCGACTCGATTAAAGCTCGTTTGAGTTCGACTCATATAATTATAAAACAAGCTTAAATAAGAATTTCAAAACTTAATAAATGTGCATTAAATTAATTGGAATGCGTTTTTAAATGATTTAATATATATTTTTTTTTTGATGGAAGTTAAATACCCATCCCTTTTTTTTTTCCCTCCCCATGACTCGAACCCAGGACCTAAGGCCTAGGTAGTGGTGCTCTAACCACTTGAGCTATCCCACTTTGTCTTTATATATGATTTAATATTATGTTTATCACAGTAATTACTTATAGAGTTTAGATTTAATTATACTTGCATTCAATTTAGCTCGGGAAATAATTTCTTGGATGGGAGATCTACGGATTTATAAAATCTCGTATAATCTCGTTCAATTTATTATATAAATCATATAATTTACATTTGGGGAATATGGCAGGGTAGTTGGAGTTGTCCCTTTTTTTTAAAACATATTTATAATTTTCTTTTAATTTTCTAGATTTTAGTATATATTTTTATTTTTATTTTTGAATTTTTATATTTTTAATTAATTAAGGAAAAATGGCTTGGTTAAATTTGAGCATAATTAAGATTTTAATGATGTTTTTATTTAATTTTAAAAAATGTTTTAATGATGTTTTAAAAAAAAAATACATTAAAATCAGTATTTTTTTTCAAATTTTATTATATTTAAATGATTAAAATTGGAGTTTAAACTTAAAGGACTAAAATAGATTTTAAAAATGACTAAAATTAATAGCTTGTAAGATATATGATGTATTTTGTAAAGTTAAAAACTTAAAGGATTTATTTTGAAATCACTCAAACTTACAGGACTAAAAAAAAAAAATTCCTCATCTAAAGGGTTAAGAGTATAAACACTCCACTCCACCAAACAACCTATCAAGTAAGTACAATGAATTTTACTTGAAGCTATCTTACAATTGACAAGTCTAGATTGTTGTTAAGACTGATATAGAACCAATTAACAACATACAATGAAGACACGATGACCATACCACTTTAGATGCACTGAATACTCAATAGATGATACTAAAATGTCTTCAATAATGATTATTTGATGTTCAGCCTTCAAGCTCCATATCTTCATGATTCGTAAAGAAAAAAGGGTTCAATGTTACTAACAACATTATGATATTCATAGTAACATAAACTAGCCTTCGCTCCCGTAAAAAAAAACATAAACTAGCCTTCGTAAAATAATACTTATAATAATGATTGTCATATGTTCTTTAAGTTTTGTTGAATGTCCAATCTTCATTAAATTGATCGCTTGAATCCCTTCAGAAATAAGTAACCTTCTACTAACTTTGATTGATAAGAGAAACCTCCAACGATAACTTCTGTGATTTATATAGTCACGTGACTAAGAACATTATAGATCTTTCATCTTGCAAATCATAAACACTCGAGACAACACAATAAATGAAGTCGTTTACCCCCATTTGAGACGTTCATTGATGAATGTTTGATAGGAGAAAAAGTACGACATGTGATGAACGATGTTGACTTTTTGAAAATGCGTGGGTGGGTGAATTATTTTAATAATTGTGAGACGGAGTCTAACAAAATTTGTAAGTATGTGTAGTCAGGGGCGGATGTAAGGGGATGTTTGTTTTGGGGTTTTCGTAGGATGGAAAAATTTTAGATGGGAAAATTCTGATAAACAATAATTGTGTGTGTTTATTTTGGAATTTTGAATAGGATGAGATGTAACTTTATGTCAAATCAAGTTATGTAAGAATAGTTGGATGTGATGTAATAGTAGAATGTATAGGAATTTTTAGGGGTTGATGTAGTTGGATGAGAAAATCCGAATGTGAACACCCCCTTAGGAGGGAATTCCCCGCCTCCCCCCCCCCCCAATTTCATCTCACATGTAGGTAAATATATTTATTAGTTTAATTTATTTTTGGTATAAACTGTAATAATGGGCTACTATTTTTTCCTCAAATTTTTTAAATATTGATTAATTCTATTTCTTGTTAATTCCTGGAGTAATAAATTCAGAAAACTAAAACTCCATCAACTGCAAGTTTGTGAGGTTTGTTATTTTAATTTATATTTATATATTACTTATTTTATTATTGGCTAATTCATTATTTTAATTATTTTTTAAATATTTAATCTATATTTAATTATTAGTTGATTATTTTTATAGATGAAAGATAAACAAGAATTATATATAATTAATTATTAAATAAGAGTTAGAATTTCGAATTTAATGTAGTCTTCAAAAATTAAGTAATTTGTATATGATTGTTTTTGTAGAATCTAAATTTTAATGTGGTGTAAGTTTAATATTATATTTAAAAAAAATAGAATAATTAATAAATTATATCTATAAGTTTATTAATGTATAATTTAAATTTGATTACTTTAAAATTTTATTTTTGCCCCTCTAAGTACATTTTGGGTCCACCCATGTGTGTAGGGAAGAATTTAAAGAATTTTTAAAATTGAATATCAAAATTTCAAAATAAGTTGGGTGGGTGAGTTTGTTTAAATCATGTGAGACGAGTTTTAAAAAATGGGTTAATTGCAAAAAAAATCACGAACTTTACCGTTTTTATCAATTACAACATATTTTATTTTTCTTTACAATTTGATGCACCATCTTTTTAAGTTTTGCAATTCGATGCATGTGTTTATTTTTCTGCAACACATGAATAATGTATATATCGAAGCCGCATTAAGGTTCTACACAAATGTACACGTAAATATCACGACTCATCAATAAAAAAAAATTATATATTTTTATTTTAAAAATGTTTTTAAATAAAAACAATATGCAAAATTATACATTATTTTTTGTGGACTGTGATTTGAAGGATGCGATTTTATTCTTCTGAATTTTGTGGGGAAATGATAACAATTAAATTGGTTTATGATTTATTTATAAACACATTTTTTTAGTATTGTTTTTAGTTTAAAATGATTTTTTTAGTATTCTTTTTAGTTTAAAATGTTTTAAAATTAAAAAAATAAATTATTCATAATTCATGACATCTACGTGGCACTTCGGTAGCTCTAACAATTATATCATGATTTAATTATTGCCATAAAATTGACATATGTATTGAATTGTAAAATTTAAAAAGGCGGTGTATTAAATTTACACAAAATATAATAAAATAAACTCTAATTTATATATTTACAATATGCAGCCGAGTTACCGTCGATTCACCACCAACTCACCCATATTTAAAAAAAAAATCGTAAAAATATAATTAATAAAAAACTATCGAAATCCACAAATCTCGATTTTTTTCTTCTCTTTTCCTTTATTTCTTCCCAATTTCAGTTTATTTTTCAATTTTTTTTATTTATTCATTTTTTCCTTTTACTTTTTTTATTTTATTTTGATGCCTTTATTTTCCATTTTTTATGTGTATTTTTTAAATTTTAATACAAAATAATATTATAGGTATGATTTTATTATAGTCGATCGACGGTGCACCTTAATTTCAATTTTAATTTGATTGGTAAAGGACCTGCCGGAAATCCATGTCATTCGGCGGGTGACCCTGCCACCACCATGCCCGACCACCATCTCGACGGCGACGCTTCCGTCCCGGCCATTAAAGTCCAAGACCCCTCCTCGAATCGCAATGGCGATTCTTCACTTCCATGACAATTGACATCAATCTCCATTGTGTTCGCGATCCAGGATCTTCTCCGGCATCAATAGCGCTCGCCTACAACACTCAGATCTAGGGATGGCAATGGGGCAGAGCAGGGCGGGTATCTCAATATCCAAACTGTCCCGCGCATATATGCATCCGCCCTGCCCTGCCCCATGATCTGCTATGGGGCAGCATTTTATGCCCTGCCCTGCCCTGCGCGGGTACCTGCCCTGCCCTGCCCCACGCTTGATATGGGGCAGCATTTTTTAGTCTCGCCCCGCCCTCTTGCTCCAAAGTCTCATTTTATATGTATATAAATTATTTAAAATGATATAAACTAAACATTAAAATTCATCATTAAACTAAACTAAAATAAATATTGTTATAAATTAGGGTTAATTTACTTAATTAAATTATTATATATTTATATATATATATTTAAATTCGGTACAGGGCAGGGCGGGGCAGGGCAGAACAATAAATATGTAAATCCATATCTGCCCTGCTCTGCGTGCGGGGCGGGGCTGACTTGCCCCATTCTCAGAATGGGGCAAGGTAGGTCAAAATCTCTCGGGGCAGAGTGGGGCGACTCCGGGGCAGGTCATTTTGCCATCCCTACTCGGATCGACGTCGCCTCGCTCTCGTCGTTCATCTCTGTCCAAATCGAAGCTACATTGCTTCGTCTTCTTCACCCTACTCCTACACAGCCTCTTCCTCCGGTTGACGGCGGGCCGACAGAGGACTGTGAGTATGTTGCTGATGGATCTCTGATCGGCCGGCACTCGGAGTCGGTGACCTTGCCGATGAAATCTCAGGCGGCGACTGCTGACCTATGGTGCCTTCCCATTGGGCTAAGGTTACGTTCAATTGGGCTTGGTAATGTGTAGCCCCTATTTTCTTCAGTACACCTCGATCTGCACTCCCTCCACTTTTTTATGGTATTATTGTTAGTAGTACTGGTATTACTAGTTATTGATTGTGGTATTACTATTAATACACTATTGAATTAATATTAATGATTATTGATTACGATATTATTGATTATTGTTTGTGGTATTACTGATTATGTGTAATTATTTATTATTGCTTAAGGTATTACTGATTATTATTAATGTTTATGGTATTACATATTATTGTTTATGGTATTACTGATAATTATGTTTTGTATTACTGAATATAATTAGATTTGTGGAATTATTTGTTATTGTGTAAGATATTCCTAATCAATGTTCATGGTATTACTAATTATTGTTCATGGTATTACTGATATTTTTTTTTTGTATTATTGAATATAATTAGATGTGTGGAATTATTTGTTATTGCATAAAATTTTACTGTAATTAGATGTGTGTAATTATTTGTTATTGTAAAGATATTACTAATTATTGTTAATGATATTACTGATTACTGTTTATGGTTTTACTGGTTATTACTTATTGTATTACTGAGCATAATAAAATAATACATATAATATTATTTTGTATTAAAATTAAAAAAATACTAATGAAAAAAAAACAGGAAAAAAAATGAAAAAATAAAAAGTATGGAATAAAAACTGAAAAATGAGAAGAAAAAAAAATTGAGACCTGTGACTAATTTCGATAATTTTTTTTAATTATGATTTTACGATTTTTTTTTTCTAAAAATATGGGTGATTTAGTGGTGAATCGATGGTAACTCGACAATGACTCGACTACAAGATTGTAAATGTATAAATTAGGGTTGATTTTATTATTATATTTTGTGTAAATTAATAAAAAAAAATAATATTTTTAATGTAATTATTTTTAAAAAATAATTTGGGGGTGAACTCATAAAATGAGTGGATGTAGATAACCGTTGTAAAAAAGAAATGATTTGGAGGTGAACTCATAAAATGAGCGGGTGCAAATAATTGTATTAAAAAAATAAGTTGGGGGTGAACTCATAAAATGAGCGGGTGTAGATAACCGTTGTAAAAAAATGATTTGGGGGTGAACTCATAAAATGAGCGGGTGCAGACAACAGTAGTAAAAATATAATTTGGGGGTGAACTCATTAAATTAACAGATGCAGGTAAAATATAAATAAAAACTTAAAATTAAAATGGGTTAATTGCAAATTAAATCACCACCTTTCACTAGATTGCAATTTAATCTAAACATTTGAATAATTGCAAATAAAATCACCACCTTTAAATATTGTTGCAATTTAAACTTCTTAATAGTTTCATTTGTGCTCAAATCTAACGTGGTTGGCGGATGTGACACTTTCTTAATGAAACAACATTGTTTTTTTATTTCGATCTAATCTCGAAACGTCAAATTCGGGCACAAATGAAACTATTAAGAAGTTTAAATTGCAACAATATTGAAAGGTGATGATTTTATTTGCAATTATTTAAAAGTTTAGATTAAAATGCAATTCATTGAAAGGTGGTGATTTAGTTTAGAAGTCTAGGCGGTACGGTGTATACGAGTGTATGCAAGTGTTACCCTTTTTCATTTTCTATTGTTTTAAAATTTAAATTAAAACTTATTAATTTATTACCATATTCATCTATGTCAAACATACCATCTCGAATATGATAATGATTTTTTTTACAATTATTTTTTATTAACCTAAGCTCTTTTATGTCATCTACATTCCTGATGTTCACAATTTTACACCTTATTATCGATTATAAATAGAAATAGATTAAACAACAATCTTATTTTAACTTTATAATTATACACTGGTAGATAAAATTTGAGAGTTCAAATTATTTAAAAAAATCGACGTAGTCCGTTAGTGATCCGTTTAGCCCGTGGCCCGTTAAGTTTATGTATCGACTTTTATCGAATCATTAATAGTGAACTGAATAATACCCAAATCTGTTTAGCCCGCAACCATGTAGACCTAGGGCTTATCTGTAATACTCCTTCCATCCCTCATTTAATCTGAGATTTATTATTTGCACATATTTTAAGGTAAGAGTTGTTTATTACTCCCCCACTTTTAATTAAGTGTTATTTTAACAATTTTCAACAAATTAAGATATATAAATATGGACCATTTTACCCTTCATTGATGATAACTAATTTTAATATTAAATTTATGTTTAATATGAATGTGATCAATAATGTAGGTGATATTCATGTATACAATAATTAAAGTTTATCCATGATTTATTCTATAGTACTTACTATATTCAAAAGGGAAAAAGCTTAAATCAAAGTAAAGAAAATGGAGGGAGTTTAATGTATAAGGGTAAAATTGTCAAAATTAAAGAAAAATGTGTAGAATGACACTTATTTTAAAATTATTAAAAAATGCAAAGTGACACTTAATTAAAAACGGAGGGAGTAGTATTTAAATAGATACAATTTATTTTTTACGGGGTTAGATGGTCAACTGAAAAAGATACTTTTATGTAGGAAAAATAATTGCATGTGATGTAATATTAAGATGTTTGAGAATGATGCTTAAAAGGAAAAAAAATGATTTAATTTCCTTTTTAAAAAATGTCAAATTAAGTGGGTGACAATCGGTTTTGACAAATGTCAAATTAAGTACTCCCTCTGTCCATAGGAATTTGCACATTTTCTATATATGGATGTCTCATACCAATTTGCACACTTCATAAAAGGAAATATTGTCATAACTCTCACTCTCAAAATATACACATATTTACCCATATGCCATTACTTTTTCACACTCAACTTACTTTTTACTTTACTTTATTCATAAAAGTTTACAAAATTACCTCTCAAAACATCACTCATTACATTTTTTCTTACACATTTATTAAAATGTGTGTCATTCCAGAGGTGCAAATTCCTCTGGAATGAAGGGAGTATGTGATGGAAAGAGTAATGAATATACCTTTTAAAAAAAAAAAAAATTGAATTCCAAAATCATACATCCATGATTCCCCGTCGATAATAATTATTCCATTCGTTTCTAGATTAATTGCATGTACGTATAAAAATAAATTTAGTGAAATATGAGATCAAATAAATAAAAGGTATTTTAGATAATTTAATAAAGTGTAAAAAGATTCAATGAGGGATAAAGAGAATTTATAATCTATTTTGTTGGAGACCGTGATGACTGATGACGACGAAAGGTGAATTAAGGTAACCCGTGGATAATAAATGTGTTTAGATAGAATAGAGAAGTAGGGGGTGGATGAAGATATTTATGTTCAATCAAAAGTAATGTTGTACAATATTATTTTATTATTGTTTGTTAATACAGTAATTAGCGCGAGAAGAAAAAGTAGTCGAAATAATTAATACGTGGAAGAAAAGTAGAGAAATTAATGATGTAATTGTATAAGAATATATTTATAAGATGAATCTTCTAAATAAAATCTTGCAAATAATTATAGGATGAATAAAAAGGAAAGTGTGTTATTTTTATATTGAAATTGATAAATAATTATGACAAATTTTTCGATTCCATTTATTCTATAAACATACTTAAATTTTAATGTTCAATTTATCAAATTTAATGATACTTTGACTTCGTTTGAATTCAATTTCAATTAATCAATCAATCGCGTTAAATATGACTCAATAATTATAAGATTTAAAAAAAAAAATAAAAAAAATATGGAGAACGTTATACGTCGTTGTTGCCACTGATTCTCATATATATTTCTCTTCCCACCACCTTCTTCTTCTCTCCCACATTTCCATCAATGGCGAAGGCTAATAAAATGATTAACAGAATCCTCCCAAGGGCATTTACGCCTAAACCCTCTCGCTTCGCAACTCTAACTTCTCAACAAAATGACTCCCCTCTTCCCAAAATGCCCCCCTTCGACTACACCCCTCCGCCCTACACCGGCCCTTCCGCCGACGAGATCCTCAAAAAACGCCAGAAATTCCTCAATCCCGCCGTCTACCATCTTTTCAAACAACCAGTAATTTCACGCCCTCTGTTATTAATTAATTTCTTCGATTTAGCGTGGTTACGGTTAATTTATGCATTTGTGTTTTGATTGTGAAGTTGAATTTGGTGGATGGGAAGATGCAGTATCTGTACGACGATAAGGGACGGAGATACCTAGATGCATTTGGGGGAATTGCAACAATTGCTTGCGGCCATTGCCACCCTGTAGTTGTAGACGCCATTGTTAATCAGACTAGGCGCTTACAGCACGCTACTATTTTGTATTTGAACCCTGCAATCGCCGATTTCGCGGAGGCTCTGGCCGAGAAATTTCCTGGTGATCTCAAGGTTTATAGGTTTAATTTAAACCCTGTAGAAAGGAATTAAAGTTTCTAATCAATTTTTAAAAGTGTGTTTCAAGAGTTTAGATATTCGTTAGCGATGTGTTCTGTTTTGAATTAGGTTGTTTTCTTCACGAATTCGGGGACGGAGGCGAATGAGTTGGCTTTGATGATGGCTCGTTTGTATACTGGTAGTCATGATGTGATTTCAGTTAGGAATGGATATCATGGAAATGCAGCTGGAACAATGGCGGCCACAGCTCAAAGTAGCTATAAGTTCAATGTTGTTCAGGTATATTCACATCGACCTCATCTGCATTTTTGTCTTCCGTTAGTAGGCCTTGTTTGCTCGATGAGTTGGGATGTGTTGGATTGGTTAAACCTTAGGTTTTATGAACCTTGCTGTTTAAATCTTTGTTATGGTGGCAAAGTGGATGTCATGTCTTGATGCATACTCTCAATTGATTTATATCAATTCTAAAGCCTTTTGATTTGGTGTTAATGTTTTGAATTTGGAATT
The DNA here is from genome assembly GCA_963675135.1 of Galeopsis tetrahit. NCBI lineage: Eukaryota > Viridiplantae > Streptophyta > Magnoliopsida > Lamiales > Lamiaceae > Galeopsis > Galeopsis tetrahit. The sequence continues at coordinate 41,756,322 of OY776129.1, read as the reverse complement.
CTTTGCATCAGCATTTGCCATGCTTCGAGCTCTTGTGAATCTATTTGTAGTGCAAGATAATGAGTTTATGATTTTTCTTCATAACTGAGACATTAATGGCATAATGTAAATGTATAATGGTATAATGTAGATTATCTTGAGTGCATGAATCTGGCGATTTTGTAAGAAATATGGTAGCTTTGAGACAAGTATTTTTCAAGAATTTTTTATTCTTTTTTGTTTCCATTTAAAAAAGAAGAAGAAGAAGAACCTACGCCTATTTGACTCTTCTTGCATGTTCCATTTGTATTTGCAACAGAATGGATTCCACCATGCGCAGAATCCTGATCAATACAGAGGCATCTTCGGGTCTGATGGAGTGAAATATGCAAGAGATGTTGATGAAATAATTACTTACGGAACAACTGGTCGTGTCGCTGGCTTTATTGCTGAGTCCATACAGGTTTAATTTGATCAAAGTGTGCATACCTTGCTCTCACTTATATTCAACTGCTTGCCTTTCGTTATGCTTATCAATGAAATCTTGATAGGGAGTTGGTGGGGTTTTGGAGTTGGCTCCTGGTTATTTGCAAGAAGTGTATCTCATTGTTAGAAAGGCGGGGGGACTTTGCATTGCAGATGAAGTCCAATCAGGTTTTGCTCGTACTGGAAGCCATTTTTGGGGATATGAGGCCCATGGCGTTGTTCCTGATATTGTAACCATGGCCAAGGTAATCTTTCTTTTCTATTTTTATATACATTGTTATCAATTTCAATGAGATCATTAAATGAAAGTTTTAGCTCAAGTCTCTATTGGTGTAATTATATTGATTGATATATTGTGTTCAGGGAATTGGAAACGGGATGCCACTTGGAGCGGTGATCACCACTGCTGAGGTGGCAAAGGTGTTGACTGAACGAAATTACTTCAATACGTTTGCTGGCAATCCTGTGTGTAGTGCTGCTGGGCTTGCAGTTCTTGAAGTATTAAAAAAGGAAAAGCTTCAGGAAAACACCTTCGCCGTTGGGTCGTATTTGAAGCAGCGTCTTATTACATTGAAGGATAAATACGAAAGTATGTATTGTCCATATTTGAATAAAACCAAGCCAATTTATTTGAATCATATATAGTGCAAATGTGATCAAATGTTATTGTTGTGCAGTTATTGGGGATGTGAGGGGAAGAGGGCTTTTGCTGGGAGTCGAACTAGTGACGGATCGCCAGCTGAAAACCCCTGCCAAGGATGAGACTCTTCATTTACTGGAACATATGAAAGGTGCGATTAATTCTTTTTCCTTATAACTAACTAACTGTCAATTTTCATGCCAACAAAAATGTAAGTGATGGAATTGGTTTGTGTATTCAGAATTGGGAGTACTAATGGGAAAAGCAGGATTCTTTGGGAATGTATTCAGGATTACTCCACCCCTCTGCTTCACCAAGGAGGACGCTGGTTTGTCTTGATACATTCACTCTCTCGTTTATATATTCACAGCTTCTTTTGAGAATTCATCTAATTTACACACTGCTCTTTCATGTAGACTTTCTGGTTGATGTGATGGACCATACATTTTCGAAGATATGAAGAGAAGATAGGTAACAATGAGTTTGTTGTAGGCATTGCATATGCTGTTATGTGTAATTTTTTTGAGAAAAATTAAGAGAGAATTGAAGGTGTTTGTTGTATTCATTATCACATATCAGTTTAAGACAGCAATATCATTGGTAAGTTTATCTTATATGGCTTGTTTTGTTTCATAGGATAAGTTTATCTTACATGTAACTAATTATATAGCCTTGGTATTTTGTGATGATTATTGGAAAATGGGTCATCCATCTCCTTTACAAACTTTTATATATATTGGAACTATTGGAAAATAAATGACAATTTCTTCCTCTTCAAGTTCATTAGAAATTTAAACAAATGAAATGAAGATTCTTGTGGTATAAATATGTTGATGTGTAGAAATTCTTCAGTGAGGTTTTTTTTTTTTTTTTTTGAACAGTAAACAACAAATTGTATTGATAATTGAGTACAAGGGTTACTCAACCCATACATGTTACACGGATCTTATGGTTGAAATAGAACACGGTAAAAAAATAAATTCGTACATTTTTTTATCGGTTGGGGCAACCCCTTTTTGATCGGTTTTCCATACTATTGAGCTGAGTGTGGATTGATTTGTACGTGTCTTAAATTGTCTTAAATTCGTACATTTTTTTACAAAAATATTTGTAATCTTCAAATATTGATGATATTTTTTTTTCTTAGAAAATTTTGTGGAAAAGTTTTATCATCTCCATTCCATACATAACATCATAAACTGAATAGAAGAGTGAAAAAGAAATTGTATTTCACTACTAATGTTGCAAAATTACAAAACCCCAAAATTAAAGTCCAACTGAAATTAAAATGAAAGTTAACTATTCTGTCCACAACCACAAGTACAATCATCTCATAAAAATTTTGAAGTCCAAAATTTCAAAATGAAGTTTACAGTAACAAACTGAAATTTAAAGAGTTCTCTCCTACTTTCAAAACAATAAATCATCATAATTTATGAACTCTCGTAAATGACAAGAATTCAACCTAATCTTTATTGTAGATGAGAGTGCTGTGTTGCCGTTGGCACCAAAAAAATAATTAATCACCTTGGGGGGCAAAACCGATAAGCTGCCGCTGGACTTCTTGGGGCTAAATGTCGGATTAAATCACCATAAGACCAAATCGTGGACAGGAATGACAAAATGAATTCACGGAAAACTCGCGGCATGGAAAGACAAGAATATTTCGATGGGTGGGACTTGGGAGAGTGACACTAGTACAGGCGGTGCTGGCGGCAATACCTATGTATTACCTCTCTTTTTTCAAACTTCCAACCGCGGTGATGAAGGAAATTAGGAAGACTCAAAGAAACTTCCTATGGGGCGGAGGCACGGGTCAAGATAGGAAGATCCCGTAGGTGAGTTGGGAGGCGGTGTGCAGGGACAAAAAGAAGGGAGGATTAGGGATTAGGGACATTGGCATATTTAATATCGCGCTGATGGGAAAATGGATTTGGCGGAGCTTAACGGAGAAAAATATTTTGTGGGTACAGGTCCTGGAATCAAAATATGGAGGGATAAATAGAGAGGAGGCATTGACGCAAAGACGTGGGAGGGGACAAAAGAGTAGGTCGAGCTGGTGGAATGAATTGAAAAATATCTACGATAATATAGGAGGGGAAGAGGCCACACATAAAATACGAAGAGTGGTGGGAAATGGCGCGGACATTAGTTTTTGGAAAGACTATTGGACTGAGGGCGATAGAAAGCTTTACGAGAGTTTCCCGAGCCTCTTCCACCTAAGCATGTAGAAAAACCATAGCATCGTGAATATGGGCAGATGGGAGGGGGACGAATGACAGTGGAGGTGGGAGTGGGACAGGGAGCTTAATGATGTTGAAAACAGCATACTGATGAACCTTATTGTTTGTTTGGACAGGTGTAGAATTGCTCGAGAGGGAGAAGACTCTTGGAGCTGGGAGCTGGCGCCGACCGGAATGTACTTGACGAGCACAACGTACAAGCTGCTGAGGGAAGAAAAGTTGGGAGAGGTGGAAGGTGCAGAAGCCAGACCGGAGTTTGCAAATCTGTGAAACAATCTCGCGCCAAAAAGAATTCAGACGATTGTGTGGAAGGCATTGAAGGAGCGCTTGGCAACAGTAGATAATCTCAGAACAAGAGGAATACATGTGTCTGATGCACAAGCAAGGTGTTCTATGTGCGAGCTGCACTCAGAAACAAACAGGCATCTCCTTGTGGAGTGTGCGTTTGCCGCTGCAATTTGGAACGAGTGCTACAAATGGTGCAATATCACGATGGTTCCCCATATCGACATAAGTATTCATTCTCTACAACACTCCGCGGCGCTAGGCTTGGGGAAGACGAGGACAAAATTACTATCTAGCCTTTGGACAGGCGTCGTTTGGGAGATATGGAACACCAGAAACGCAAAAAGATTTAACGGGGAAAAATAAGAGACGAAAAAGGCAATAGAGAAGATCAAAATAAATCTTCGGACTTGGGCGAGCGGCAGAGATCTTCTGAAATCGGAGGCATCCTTAGCAGCATGGTACTGCAATCCAATTTCTTGTATTAACGATTACACAAAAACTTATATGCAATATTGCATACATGCATTTCAGTCATTCACACACATATTCTTTATAAATACACCCACAAGCTTAATTTAAACACATTTTTTATAAATACACCCACAAGCTTAATTCACACACACATTTTTTATAAATACACCCACAGACAGTTCAATTCACGCCCACATTTTTTATAAATGCACCCACTGACAGAAATTGAACATGGTCGTCTTGTTCGAGCAGTTTTCGATCACCTCAGGCCGCGATCGGATGCTGCAATTTACGATTACCTTAATCCTTAAATATTTTATATTTCTTTAAATATTCTTTAATATTAATCATTATGGGTCAATGTTATTTTGTATTACGTGCAATAATATATCTTACTACATGCAATAATATATGTTACTATATATTATAATGTGGGTTACTTAATCAATAAAAAAAATATAAAAATATAAAAGAATCTATATTACTATATAAAATTATGTTATTACTACATGTAATAATTTGTTTTACTACATAAAAAATTATATATTACTACATACTACAGTTTGGATTACTACATTGAATAGACGTTTGTTACTATATGTAACTTTATCAAATGATCTAATATTTTTCGCATCATCCTACAATAAAACATTTTGTATTACAACATGATTATTGTGTTTACTACATTCGATAATATATGTTACTACATATTATAATGTGAGTTACTACATCAATAAAAACACAAGAAAAAACGTGTTACTAAATAAAATAATTTGTATTATTATATAAATAGTTTGTGTTATTACTACATAAAATAATGTGTATTACTACATATTACAATTCGAATTACTACATTTAATATCCCGAGTTCGACAATAAAATAAAAGATAAAAAAATTACAGAAACGAGTAAAATAAACGGATTAAAAATTTCGAATTAAGCTGTCAGTGGGTGTATTAATAAAAATGTGTGTGTGAATTAAGTTTGTTGGTGTATTTTTAAAAAATGTGTGTGTGAATTAAGCTTGTGGGTGTATTTATAAAGAACATGTGTGTGAATGACTGAAATGCATATATGCATTATTTCATACAAGACTAGCCCTAACGATTAAGGAGGCAGGTGAATTGTAACATGATGAAAAATATGTAAAAAGCAGTAGTATGTAATCTTATGGGTTGAGCCCCCTAATGCCTCATCAGTGAAATATATATCCTTTATTGTTCAAAAAAAAAATAAAAATACCCCTATCTAAAAAACGAGTATCCCATAGTCATAGATGCACTTCCTCATCACTTTTAGGTCCAACAAGTCGATCTATTTAAATTAATTTATATATATATATATAATATACTCCCTCCGTCCATGAAAATTAGTCTCATTTACCTTGTATTCTTTATCCACAAAATGTAGTCTCATAATTACTCAAATTGCCATCAACTTTATTTACAAACAATCACTTTATTCACAATGGACCCCACAATACCCTACAATACCCTTACTTTATCTACTTTATCTACATTTTTTTTAAAACATGTGCCCCTCCCATGGAACTACATTTCATGGATGGAGGGAGTAATATATATAATATATAATTTATAAAAATATAATATAATATATGGGATACAGTAATTATTAAATAAATACTACTTTCTCCATTCTGGAATACCTTTCATAGGTAAGTGGGCACATTTTGAGGGGTAGCTTTGTAAACATTTATGTATAAAGTAAATAAATGAGTTGACATTTGTGTATGTGTGGAGAAAAAATAATGACATTTGTGTAAAATTGAGGATATTGTGAGAGTTGATTTTATAAAGAGTTTTCCATTTTAAGGGTGTGAAAAGTATTGTGGGACATTCTAAAAATAAAAGTGTGAAAGGTATTATGGGACGAAAGGAGTATATAATTTTATAATTTGGTGGTAATTCAATTGTTGTATTTTATTTCGAAATACACTTAAAAAGGTCTTTAAAAGACCTTCGATTAAGGCTTGAGCCCAAATATTATATATCAGGCCCAAACTTTTTTTCTTAAGGCCTGACCTGGTCCATTCCCACCTCAGGTATGCCCAAGTTGGATTTGTGAAAAAAATGGGATAATATTACTCCTAGTCTCTGATTTGGTTCGTATTTTTGCACTTTTCAAACAACAATACGATCCCCACAAGCGTATGAGTTCGATAATAGTATGATAAGTATACGACCTAGTATTTTTCGTTCCAAGGACCTAGCTAGGAGAGCGTGGAGCCCCAAAACTATAAGTCGAAATGGTGTTATAGAAGATAAACGTGAGAATAAAACAAATACCAATTAAGAAAATAAACAACTAATGCAAACAACTAAACTAACTCTCAAAGGTGAAGGTGAAAGTGCAAGTGAAAGAATTGCTTCGGGTGTCTTCCTTATGTGGGATCACTAATGAATTAACGAACTAATCACAATAATTAAGTCTAATGTCTTGAATTATGCTTAAATGTTATCACATATATGTGTAGATCCCCTCGAAAGGCATAGGTGAACACGTGCATTGATTAGCAATTATAAGATCTAATCAAATGTCATAAGCTCCTAAGATAGTGACTCGTAAACACTTTCAACACGGTTACTAATGTTTACGATTCGCCCTCTCACTAATCTCGTAGACGATCTCTAGTCGATTAATGTCTAATGTTGTCGATCTAAGCAATCAACTCTCTCTTGGTTAAGCTAATTACTATTTAACTTCAATTAATTAATTAAGGCTCACACCCCAATCATGCAAACCCAACTCGCGTTGCAATTAACATAATCGAAAATACTAGCTAATAGGATTGATCAATCAATTAGATCACACAAATCAAAACATTATAAACAATTAAACAATACATAGGTAAATTAAACAATTAATTCATAAACCCACTAATTACCTACATAATTCCAACAATCAAAGCAATCAAAGTCTAGCTCATAACTAAATTAACAAAATAAAACAAACACATGAAATATAAATAACAAAACATGAATCGAAATAAAACTACAAAAGCAATAATTGAAATATATCACCTCCAAGTCTTCAAATCTTTCAAAGTTAACAATAAAATGAAACAATAAATTAAAATTTATCTAAGAAAATGGAAGAACAAACTAAAGTTAGCAATCTATTGAGTGAAGTGGAGTGTGGGGAGGTGAAAGAGGGTTTCTCCCCCAATCAGCTGCTCTGCTCTGTATCGTGCCCTCCGCGTATTTCCATCGTGTGCTGTCTCCCATTAATTAAAATGGATGTGCGTTTGATTTAATTGGATGGGTTTGACTATATGCACCTCCATTTCGGAGAAATGCACTCCCCCGATAGATGCACCCCCAAAAATTGTCTAAAAAAATGTACCCTCCCTTCGAATTATCCAAAATACCCTTCTCTATTTAAATTCCTATTACTACACACACCCACAAACCCTAATTTGTCCTCCATCTTCTTCTTCTCTCCCGCCCCCCAAACCACTTTGATCCACCACCCGCCGCCGTCGCCGACGGCACCCTCCCCCGCAGCCCCCGCCAACGCGTTCACCCTCGCAGCCTCCGCCGTCCTCGCCCCTCCGCGTTTCTAAAAAAAAAATTATTGTCGCCGCCACCGGCAGCACCCTCGCAACCCCCGCCACCACAGCCGCCCTCGCCCCCTCCCTTACCCATTTTTCCCCCACCCTCTCCCACCGCGTTTTGTGTGAAAAAAAAATCTGCTTCCAGCGGCCGCGCGACCGCCCCCTACCTCTCTCTTCTCTACCTCTCTTCACTGGCGTTGGCCCACCCCACGCCGCGGCCGCTCCGTCCACGCCCCAGATATGTTTTTTTGGCCGATTTTTTAGGGTTTTCTGCAGTTGCAGAAAACCTTTTTTTTTTTTAATTTCGACACTGTAATGTCGACCATGTACAATTTCGCCGATAAAATGTTGTCGACGAGAGTGTATATGGTCGACATTACAGTGTCGATCGACCTTTGTTGGTCGACCATATACACTCCCGTCGATAACAATTTGTCGACGAGAGGATATATGGTCGGCACTGGTTTGACGAAATTTTTTAAAAAAATTGTTAGTTTTTCTAAATTTTTTTTAGGCCGAGGAAAAGAGGTTTGATAACTAAACATTCCAACTTGCTTGTTAATGGGTTTGATAATGGTGTTTTCTAAGTGAATATGGATGAATTTGGTTGATTTGTTGAAATTTTTGAATTTTTTTAATTTTTTGCTATCGGAAAAAATAGTGATGGGCTGTCAGAAGTTTGGTTTATGGATAAGGTGAAAGAAATGATAGTAGGGAGTTCGTTCAGTAGGAGGGGTGCATCTAGTATGCTGTATTTTAATGAAGGGTATTTTTAATTTTTTTACTCTATTATTTTATTATTAAACTGAAAGGAGGAGTGCATCTCTCCGAAATGGAGGTGCATATAGTCAAACCCAATTGGATATGGTGAAATGAGCTCAACCGTGGGTGAGCCCTCAAGATTAGTTAAATGGGCGTGAGGACTTAATTCCTACCGCTGCTAGCTTGGGTTGATTTTAAAGAAAGGGCGCCAAAGGCACTCGGATTTCCTATGAGTACACCCACCAAACATTTTTTTAATTTTTCAAAATATGTGAAATGTCTCATATATCCCTAAGGTAAAATTTATGAAAAAAACGAAGATGAGTACACCCACCCATTTTATTTCACAGAATTATCTCCACCACCACCACCAAAATAAACACCATTCTTCAACAAAAAAAACTCCAAAATTGCAACAAAAATAAATCCAAAACACCAACTGTTCGAAAAAATTTCCAAAACAAACATGTTCGAAATTTTTTCCAAAACAAACTCAATATGTTCGAAAAAAATTCCAAAACAACTCAAATTTATCCGAAAAAAAAAGATCGAACATCTTGTTCGAAATTTTTTCCAAAACAAACTCAAGTTGTTCGAAATTTTTTCCAAAACAAACACAATATGTTCGAAATTTTTTCGAAAACAAACTCAATATGTTCGAAAATAATTCCCGAACTACTAAAAACCCTAATTTTCCTAAATTTTCAAAACCCTAATTTTTTTATCTGTAAAAATTGTAAAAAAAAAAAAATTATCTTCGGCGACGTGCGTGGGTGCGATGAAGGGGAGGGGGAGGGGTTGCGGCCGCGAACGGGGGGAGAGTGCTGCGCAGTGGGTAGGCCTCCACGACGAGGTGGGCGGCGTGGGCCGCCGCGACGAAATGGAGAGGTAGGCGGCGCCGCTCCGCGCCGACGTGAAGAGAGAATGAAGGTTTTAATTGAGAAGAGGGTAATTTTGGGATTTCCATGTGGGTGTCCTCATCCATTTTGTGGGTGTCCTCATAGGATTTGTGTGTGCCTTTAGCCGCACCCTTAAAGAAATTGAAGTAGCTGCTTGCTTGATTCCATGCCTTACATACTGGGCCGCAGAAATAATAGTAATGGGCCTTGGGATGGCCATGATTCTGGGCCACGTCTTTGGCTAGCCAAGTGCTCGGCTGTGACTATTCACTCGGCCGAGTCAATCGCAAATTCCAGAGTTGCAGGTTCTGTTCCAACTCGGCCGAGAATTCACACTCGGCCGAGTTTCACCCTTGAGTTTGTTTTGTGCATAATTCTTGAATCCGACCTTCGATTGACTCGATTTTTTTTTCATTTCACTCTATTTTTCGAGACGAATCCAATGGTGCAATCATCTCTCCAGTCCAGTGAGATATAGGCACATGATTTGCTTCAAAAGTGCTCATTTTCCTATAAAAATAGCAAAATACACATCTTTCTCATTTCAAGTGCAACGAATCAATTTATTTAGAGTAAATAATGCATGAAATCCTATCAAATTAAGTAAAATAAATCCATGAATTTCAAACAATTTTCACACTAATCAGTCTCTCACTATGCATGAAAAAATAGACAAAATATAAAAGTAAGGATAAGTGAGATCAAGATAAAGAGATTGTTTTTATAAAAAGAAATGAACACATTTTTATGTACAAATGAATAAAAAAAGTGAGTACAATTTTGATGAACGGATGAAAATGAGAGGCGTAACATCTCATATTCAGACGGGTGAATTTCAAAACAAACATGTTATTAATGAATTATTTTTCTTACCTTTTTTTTTTTCCCTAACTATATCATCAAAGTGATATGGATCATACACCAAAAAAAATGGCTAGTATCACTATAATTAAGTTCTCATATTTACTTTTATCACTTTGAATGTTATTAAAACAACTATTAAACACGTTTATATTAAAATTCATATTCGGATCAAATGAATAAATAAGTGTGTGATTAAAAAAATAATATACAATTCTTACATTAAGTTTAGTACTTAAATCAAATGGGGACTGTGATAAAATATTTTTTATCTTTTTTATGACAGCATCTTGGCCAATTCATGATAGTGAGATAAAAAAAGATACTGATTTTTGTGTGAATGAAGTAATGATATGAAGTGTAATTTTAAAATGTTCTTAGAAGATAACTAGAAAGGATTAATCTGCTATGTTGTCATTTTGAGAAGGTGCAATCTAACAAAAGACGAACCATTCTGAAAATGTGGCAATCTATTTAAAGACTGTTAATTAATAACTAACTCAGATACATGATTGAATTATTACAGTCAACATTTTTTTTCAGTAATCTCCAAATTTCTTGAACAGCCCTAAACACTGCTAATGTTTCAAAAATGATGAAAGCCTTATGTGAAATTTAGTCTCATACATAAAAGTAGATCTTTGGGTCATACTTTAGTTTAAAACATGATTGAATTAGAACTCTACGAATTCATAGAGCTTGGACCGGGTACTAAGACCATCGCATACACGTTTGTCTTCAAAAATTGAGAAGTGCGTATTTCTCAGTCTCACACAAGATTCTCATTGCAATAGAGCTTATTCATTACAAGTTAGACAAATTAACTAGGGTTAAAAATGACAAATTGTCAATGATACGGATATAACTCGGTTGGATGGAAACGTCCATGCACCCTAGTTTGCTACAAGAAAAAAAGGTGTGCAACATATAATAGTACAACCCCGTGAGGACAAGGGTTAGTTTCTAGGAAAATAAAGTAAAATCAAACTATTTTTTTCTTTTTGAATGTCGGATACACTTTAAAAACAAAACTGATTGTTCCTTTATTGAAAAAGAAAAGTAGCTCCATTCTGTGCTAACCTCAAAAAGTAGTGTTGGAAGGTTTTTTGAGTCTACCGCATATAAGGAACCAAGTATCTCATCTCTGTTCCATTTCCATTAGACAAGAAGAAAATCTTCTTCCAGTTTTCCTCTGAAAACGAGTCTCGTTTCACAAGCCTTTGCCTGCAATTTTCAATGTCACATGGATCATGAAATGGCACTACGCAATTTTTAATGATAAAGGGATGTAATTTGTAATTATCTTGTTTCCAAATGTAAAAGGCCATGCATATTATTCACACGAATTACACCTTAATTGTCATTCTTAGTTTCAATAAAATGTACAGAAGAAGCAATACTTGTGTTGTATAAGAGCAGATTGATAGGCATAGGTTTTCTTTGTCTTTGGTCCTCCCACTACCAAGAGGAATGGCTACCAAAAAGATGTACAAAGGTCCCTATCATTACTATAAATAAATGGTCTGCATAATCCAACCACTAAACATTCCTCAATCCTTTTCCCGTAAACATCACAAAACAAAACAAAAATGATGCCTGAAGTTTTCTCTAATCAATTTGTTAGCAAAATAAACTTGAAGGGTAAGAAAAAGTCTGCAGTTAGAAAAGGTATCTGTAATGGAGGACAAATAATCATATACACAAGATTGCTATATCATGTGCTGTATGTATGCATGATAGATTCTCAACGGAAAGCTCCAAAGGAAGGCAAATGTATACATACACATATTTACTGATTGTGCTTTCTAGACCAAACAATGAATAACATACCTCTTGATCTAGCTACACAAAATCATGTTCGCCTATTTAATCTCTCAACTTATAACAAGAGGAAAGACATTTCAACAAAGTAACGGTGCTTCTGAGAGATTAGTATGAGACTAAGGATTTGTTGATGAGCTGTTTGAAAGTTGAGGAATCTTTTCTTTTAATGTTGTTTTAGATCAAGGGTGTTGGGAGACAAGTATGAGACTAAGACTATGTCCATGAGTTGTCTGTTGAGGTGAAGTTTCAATTGCCAAGACTACTAAAACTATCATGTATGATCTTATTCAGAAGCCTCTAGCTCAGATACTATGGAAGTTGTCTTCTCATATAGTTAATAATTTAAAACCCTGTCATTTCAAAAGTTGATAGAAGCAGACCTGAGATAGTAGTGGCACACAGTAGAAGCTTCATCCACACTGTATCGAGGGAGAAAAATTCGGGCATCTTTGGGAACATCAGGCAATTCCTGTCGCAACTTCCCTACAGCCGTCGACTGAGAGAAAGCACCCACCATCATATCTGTGTGCATCATTGATCTGAATGCATTCACCTACAACATGAAATTTGACAATATACAAGTAAATAAGGTTGCACATGTCATAATTATACAAGTAAATTTGATAAAGTTCTAATTATTGTCCTACAGAAAATGCAAGAATCTTAAATATGATATCTAAGCTTTGTTAAGGGAAGCTCAATAAATAGCAGGAGCAGATATTTGTTCTGATTTTCTTTAGCTGAAATTAGCCCAATGTTGAAGTATATGGATTAAGGGAAGAAATTTTCAAACAAAAATGGGTTTGTTCATGGAAAACTTTTCATTGCATGAACTATGTGATACAATGACTAGTTAACTACCATTTAATTGTAAGTATGTCACCTTTCATAGCTTAAGGAGAGAACAAATTAGAGCTTCTTGTTTTCTATGCAATGGGTTGCATGTTTTAGTTAGAAAACAAAAAATTAAAAATTGTAATTTAATGTATTGATTAAAACATGAAAAACAGAACAGTGATTATTATGAACCATGATGTCGAATGAGAATAGCAGACTACTAAATAGCCAGTATCCTGTCCAACAACAATTTCTCCTCCTTTAAGCTCGATATGCATGCAGGTGATGCCAATGCATATGTAGTTAGGTGCATGTAACATTTTGTGAACTGTGAAGCTGAAAATCAAGGTTTATACAACCAATCCAATATTCTCACTAGTCACTATATTAAATATGGTAGCAACTCTCATTACCTCTTAATCAATCTTTTCACAATTAACATATTTCCAATTTGAATGAGTAAAGAAGGAGATCTGAGAGAAGGCAATTTCATGTTTTTATAAAAGCTTAGAGTATTAATGATACGTGTTGTGAGGTGATTTTATAGGAGTATAACAATCTTTAGGAACATCAGAGAAACACAAAGGTAATTGAACGGATCAACTTGATTAGATGGGCACTTGGGTGCAATATTATATCAAGTGGCATTATGCCTAAATTAACCGTTACAAAATAATGAGCCCTGTTTAAGCGATCTAACACCGGACACCGGAAATTCACTTGACTAACAACACAAATATGCAAATTTAAAGTAATAGAGACTCATCTTAATTAACTATGGAGAAAAATCAAGAATCTGTCTACTATTACACGTCAAATAAGGCCCCTGACTTCAGATGAAATTACCATTTGCATATTTTGATCACAGCAAAGCATGATGAAATGGCTCATACAATTAATTACTAGCATTGAGATTCAATGTACCACAGATATTCAAGTAATTGAACGCCGATAAATGGCTAATACCGTGATACCCAGATGAAATTCACCAAAAAAAACAGATTGATATATTTGATGCTAGATGAATAAATGCATCACAACTTACAGTTGAGAGTTCTTTAGCATGAATCGGTCGGCACGAACGAGGTGTTATTGGCTCCTCAAAATTAGTAAATGTAAACCAACTGTTATACTGTACAAATACAGCAGTTGGTTAGCAACATGGACGGAAATGAAATTCAAAGAGCAAAATAGAACAACTTAGAGGAGATATATAAGTTCATAGATGTCCTCACTTGATCGATTGCAATAAGGACAGGAACACTTGTCACTTCTGATAATTCCTTCCTTAATCGAACTACTACTCCAGCAGCAGCATGTGAGTCCTTGATACCAGCCTCAACAAGCTGACAAAGAGTCATCTCTTCTGAAATTTGCATTTTATCTCTACCTTTGGGCCACCCAACACCCGCCCCCTCTCCCAGTGGAATAGGATCAAGTATTTTACATTTTAAACCTTCCAAGCAAGACCTATTGTACTTCAAGAAATCCTGAAGTAAACGACAACATAGTCAGAATTCAAAAGCATCTTTTGCTTCTATAAATGTGAAACATGTAAGAAAGATGTAATGAGATGACTAAACAATATAGGAAGAGGTATAATTGTTTCATTTGTTTTATTAAAATGTACTATATAATTTGTATATTTCTTACTTGCAGGATGTTTGCTGCCTGCAGAGGGGTATCCCACAGACCAGTCTCGGGATTTTTATAGAATAGTCCATCATGTGTCCAATATCTACCGTTTGGGACATATAGCACAAGCCAACCTTCATTGCGGGCCCAGTGAACAAGCATGGCAAGTGCAATACTCTTCCCACAACTCACGGGGCCATCCAGTATGATTTGCTTCTTACAGACTACATAAATGAAATAGATAAATAATTGTGATACGTCTAAATAACTCATTTTAAAATATATTTTGCACCAATAGAGTTAGATCAAATTATTTATTCACTTTCAAGTTAAAACAGTCAGTTAAATTTTAATCATGTATCTCTATATACATACATTGTTATTGATCAAGAAAATCTATCATTTTTCTTATTGATAAAGATTAACTTGGAACCTTCAGTAAATTGTAAACAAGGAATTTACATGATAAAGAGACCCGACATAATTGGAGGGGAGAATTTCTACGGCGTAACGGCAGTATCATAATGATCAAGAAAATAAACAAAGAATGTGAGGGGGTTAAGTGAAGTGTACCTTTAGACTTAACTACCAATGTAGGGTCAACAATTCGCCTGAAATTATCACGGAGATCAATAAAGCACTGTCGCACCATCAAAGCACTCCTGCATGATTCCTCAAATTCCTTGACCATTCCCAGAGGCATCCCCTCCGGAAAAATCTCTTGTAACTCCTTCATGCTACAAAATAATTCCATTATCATTGAAACCACTAATCATAATGTGCTAATCCACATCCACACTCGGTATAGACATGATAAATGCAAAATTATGGTCTAACTTCTAAAATCAACAAGTCATTCTACCTAAATCATTTCACCTTCGCATTAGAAATGTCAAGCAACAGGCCCATGGGGTGGGAGCTTAAAAGCAAGGCCAGGCACAACAAACTACATGGTTTACCAAGTTACTTAAAGTGTCCATTATACCCACTAATAAATCATTCAAATAGGCCACTACCAACCTATTAGGAATATCACAAACCAAAAGCTACATCTCTGTTGTTCCTACACTATACCAAACACCTCAAGAGATTTGTATAATAAAGGTCTTATTCAAATGCAACACCAAATGTAAGTATCACCTAAATCAACTAGTTTCAAGCATAAAACAGACCCGACGTAATCCGTTGCAGCTTTTTTTAAGGGCAAATCCGCTCACTGCTAAACAAAAATGTATCACCTGAATTTAAAGTATGTGTTCGTATCGTCCTTGGTAAGCATAGAGAGAGAAGATGCGGAAGTGAAGAGAGGGCGGCCATTGGGGCCCACGTCAAGAGCGGAGTTATTCTCATCCTCCGCCAACTGGCGGCGGCGGAGCTCGGCCTCTTCTTTAGAGGAAAATGCTGCGGTGGCAGCCGGCGTTTCTTCGGTCTTCTTCTCCTTGGGATCGTATTTCTGGTGGGGTTTCTTTCCTTTGGCTTGGATATCTTTTTTGGGGGCTTTCGAAGCCATGGTCCGGGAAATGGAGAAATGCCATGGAGATTGTCTGATTGGCGAGGCGGCGGCGGCGGCGGCGTTTGCTCGGAGGAGGAGCGATCGGAGCATTATATTTATGTTTTGGGTTTTGGGGGGTTTTGGGGGAGAACTGGGGGTATATCAATCTTCGTTGTACCCTTTAAATCTATTTTTTAATTAAAATTCTACTCCAGGTAATTACAAATTTAAAATTTAAGTTGGGTCACAAAATTAATTAATTGAGAATTATTTTTTAAAAAAATAGGTTTAATTATATTAAATTATTTTATGAAGGAATAAACATGAGTATAAATATAATTGAAGATATGTATTATACTCTAATGTATCATTAATAAATATGTGATGTGTTTAAAATAATATTACTCAATAATAAAATACCAAATTAGAAGGAACGTTTTTTTTTTTTGGAGTGTGTAAATATTTTTTTTTTAAACCGTATAAATAATTGTTGTACTTTTTAAATAATTCATAAACATCCAAAAAAAAAAAAAATGGAATGATTTTTCTTTTAATTCGATATTTTATTCTTGATGTAATGTTAAACCCCTTGTCTCAACCAACTATATTCCATTAAAAAAAAAAACACTACAAATTATTATAAAATTGGATTGAAACACCATAAGACGGTCTCAAATCGGTCTCTAACGTGTGTTGAGACCGCCTTTACAGTCTTAAAATCAGTCTCTAATCGAGACATTTTTTGTAGTGCCTTCTATTAAACATAGAATCAGCTGAGAACTTCAATATTGCATTATTTTTTACAATCCTCCACCTTAATTAAGATTGCCTCCTCTCAGCCCTCCTCAAGGTTGTTGGTATACATTTAAGTCCATATTGTACACCTAGTCTATTTTTTTATTATTATAAAAATAATTACATGACCTATAAAATAGTTCTTTTTATTTCTTCATTTTATTTCTTTTTTTACTTTTTTTTTTGTTTCTTTTTATTTAATTTATTTTATTTTTTTACCTTTTTTTTTTTTTTTTACTTAAAAATATACACAATCTCCATTTAAATTAAATTTTTAAGGAAAATTTTTATTCAATAAAAAGTGCAACACAAAATTACTAAAAAATTTAAGTCGATATAACAAAAAAATGCAACACCATATTTACTAAAACTATAAGTTAGTATAACTAAAAGTGAAATATGATATTTCTGAAATGTGCAAGTCGGTATTACTAAAAAGAGCATCACAATATTAATGAAAAGTGTAAGTCAATATAATTGAAAAGTGTAAGTTATTAAATTGAAAAACGCAACACAATATTACTAAAAAGTATAAGTCACTATAAATAAAAATATTATTATACAGTTTAATAATTGAAAAGTGCAACACAATTTTACAAAAAAATGTAAGTCATAAAAAAATGCAAGTCAGTACAACTGAAAAGTGCAACATGGACTAGAGTGCACAACATGCACTCGAGTCCATAGCAGACCAACCCTTTTATCTGAGGGTTGAGTATATCTCATATCAAATATAATTATAGTGGTTAAGAACAAAAGATGATCAATGACATTATTTTCCTCCTAAATAAAATAATCATTACCCTCATTTGATTAACAATCTCTCCTTCTACAATTAGGAGTGTTCAAAAAACAACACAGACCGAAAAAAAGACCGGAATCAGATCGAAACCGGACCGACCGGTTAATTTCTGGTCCTGTCTCCGGTCCGATAAATTTTAGATTCCAGTCTTTCGGTCCGATCCAAGATCGGAATTTTCCGGTCTGAACCGATTTGGATCGGAATTTTTTATTTTTATATTTTTTACTAATCAACTCTCATTTATTTTTCAAAATAAATAAATTGGTGAGAATGTGTTGAGATCTACTTTATTACATTTTTTGCAAATATATAATTTAACAAACATGTTTAATTTATTTTTAGGGTCAAAAGATCATTAATAATAATGTAGACTACAATTTCTCCACAATCATTTCTCTACTCCACAACCATTTTATGTTTTTCTTTTTTCAAAATTAGATTTTTGCCCGTGCAATGCACGGGTCTGTTTTTACTTTATTTTTGTAGTGTATTCTTTTTTTATTTGACTTTATTTTGTAGTGTATTTTTTTTTTTTTTTTGTGATAAAAAAAAGTTTATAATATAGCTAGCTAGTTACATGTACGCAATGTCACATAGGTTATTACATGATCTGATATGTAATGAACTTGAAATCTGTCTCCAAATTCCTCCTTGGTTTTTTTGTGTATTGATACATAATATCAAAGTCCAACATCAGTTTAATCCACAAAAGCTACATCAAGTAAATATTCAGAGATTACTAAAAATAATGAATCATGTACCGTCTCAAGATAAATTAGCTTAACAGAAAGTATACATACAATTTAACAACCAAAACAATAACATTATAGCATCAAAAAATACATGAACACAACATCTCAAGTCTCAACAATCCAAGAACCTAAGATCCCTCTACCATATCCCCAAATTTCAAATTTTCAAAGATACAAATACACAACTCCCCAAATTTTCGAATTGAGAAACCAACCTTTGTAGCTGCATTTCCTGAGAAGAGCAGCAATAATCTGCCTACTGGAATCATCAGCTTCCACCAACAACACTCTCACAACCAATTTTGGCAGAAACCTCATGTGACCCCATTGTTCAGAGATTTGGCAGCAACGATTCCAAGCCCAATTTAAGAGAAATAATGAAATAATCAGAGATTACTGATGAAATAATGAATCTTGGTACCGTCTCACGATAAATTAGCTTAACCGAAAGTATCCATACAATTTAACAACCAAAACAATAATATTATAACATAAAAAAACATATGAACAATATCTCAAGTCTCAACAATCTAAGAACCTAAGATCCCTCTACATTATCCCCACTGTTGGGAATAAAATGAGAAGTGTTTTGATTTAATACCAAAACCCCTTGAGACATGCCAATAGATTAAGTCTAAGTCAAGAATGATCATGTTCTAAGAATGTTAGAACATGTTGTATAAGGCTAGTTGAGAAGCTGGTATGTTAGGCAGCTCTTAGAATCATAGATGCACAAGTTGAGGGGGAACACATGCTTAAAAGTCCTTATGAATCATGTCCCCTCAAGGCTCAAGTTGAATGTGTCCCAAGTCTGCTGAAAGACAAGTATGCTGATCTTGATAGAATGGTGTGTGGATCAACCTATCTAGAGAACAAGTAAGTTGAATGCATCTTCAAGACATAGCCTACTGAAGCACACTAGTTCAGAAGGTTTGTCCAGGAAAGTTGTCTCAGCACACTTGTACCAGAACCATCCAAGATCACCCCAACTATGTTGACAAGGTCAAGGACACCTAATCAACCTTATGAATGCACAAAGATCTAATCTAAGGAAGCATGGAAAGTAAAAGAGTCAAGTCATCTAAAGAGTTAAAAGCCAACCTTGCTGATAAGCAAACACTGCTGATAGTGATAAGCAGAGTTGTCCAAGTGATAAGGAATGTTGTCCTTATCATGGGACCAATCATCAGAAGTAATGTCCATGTTTGATCAAGTGAATCTTGAAGTCAGACATTGGGAAAAGTGCTGCAAAGTCAAGACAAAGTAGTTACAGCCGTTTATTTCCCAAACAAAGGACATGTCACTATCAAGAAACTGTCTTCCAGTTGCAGAGTTCAAGGAAGACATTTATAGACAATTGAGGTTGTCTCTCCAACGGGCAAATCCTCAATTTTGTCTATAAATACAGAAGTGTGAAGACCATTTGAAAGTATCCAACTACAAGCAAATATACTGAAGCTACAAGCTCATAAGAACCTTCAAGCTTTCAAAGAGACTATCTTAGTCTTCAAACACTTCATCTAAGCTTAACCCCATTGTATATCAATACAAAGCTTAGAGAGATATCAAATCCTATACACTGAACCTCATTGTAAAGGATATCTCATTAGTTGGAACCTTACTTCAACCCTTATTCCTTTCAAAGAGAGTGTTGTGACAGAATAGGATTATAGAGCATGAACAAGAAACGTAAAGAAGACAAGTGATTTACGTGGTTCACCAATGAATTGGCTACGTCCACGGGCAGAGAGGAGAACGGATTTTATTATCAATTAGGGTTACAGATTACAGATCTCAAAGACCATATATATAGCACTGAGATAAAACACCGAATTTGGGCTTAAAGCCGAATTTGGGCTTAAAACAGCGAGACCCCCGACTAACTCAGCGAAGTGTGTGATTCAAGGCATATCAACAAATCTCCACCTTGGCTTGAATCTTCCTTGCAGATGCATCATTACAATGCCAGATGAACATACTCCTCCTTTCTGCCTCAGATTTGCCCTCCTTGGGCAACTAACAGCTTGTAACATTTAGCAAGTTCAAACAATGTCGAAACTTGCTATGTGGGACCGGCTTGGTGAACATGTCAGCAGGATTATCAGCAGTACCTACTTTCATCACCTTGATTCTCTGCTCATTCCTAAGAAAATGATACCTCACATCAATATGCTTGGTCCTCTCATGATGGACCTGATCCTTGGTCAAACAGATTGCACTCAGACTGTCACAGAATACAATAACTTGATCATGATGTAGACCAAGATCACCTACAAGCCCTTTCAACCAAACTCCCTCTTTAGCAGCTTCTGTCAGTGCCATATACTCTGCTTCAGTTGTAGACAAAGTGACTGTAGCCTGCAGAGTTGCCTTCCAACTAACAACAGAACCACAAAGAGTGAAAACATAACCAGTCATAGATCTTCTACTATCAACATCTCCAGCATAGTCAGAATCAGAATAACCAGTCACAGAAACGTGAGCATCACCTCCATAAATGAGACCAACATCAGACGTACCTCTGAGATAACGAAAAATCCTCTTCACAGCTTGCCAATGCTCCTTTCCAGGTTGTCCCAGGAACCTGCTGACAACACTAACAGCATGTGCAAGATCTGGTCTAGTGCAGACCATAGCATACATCAAACTCCCTACTGCATTAGAGTATGGGACTCGAGACATGTACACCTGCTCAGCTACAGTTTTTGGTGCATAATCAGTGGATAAGTGAATATTTGTAGCACTTGGAGTATCAATAGGCTTGGCGGTAGACATGCCAAATCTAGACAAGATCTTCTGAATGTAACTCTTCTGTGACAAGAAAAGCTTCTTCTTCTCTCTTTCCCTATATATCTCCATTCCCAAAATTTTCTTGGCAGCACCCAAATCCTTCATATCGAACTCAGCACTGAGCAGATCCTTCAACTTCTGAATATCAGACTTGGACTTCGCAGCTATGAGCATATCATCCACATACAGGACGAGATAGATCATGGAACCATCATCAGCTTTATTGTGATACACACAACAATCATACGGACTCCTGTTGTATCCCAACTGGATCATGTAACTATCAAACCTCTTATACCACTGCCTTGGAGACTGCTTTAGCCCATATAGAGACCTCATCAACTTGCAAACATAATCTTCCTTCCCCGGAACCTGGAACCCCTCTGGCTGAGTCATGTAGATATCATCTTCAAGCTTTCCATGTAGAAAAGCTGTCTTCACATCTAGTTGCTCAAGTTCTAAATCCTGATGTGCCACCATTGCTAGTAACACTCTGATGGAAGTGTGTCTGACCACTGGTGAGAATATCTCATTATAATCAACCCCCTCCTTCTGTGTGAACCCTCTTGCAACTAGCCGAGCTTTGTATCTCACACCCTCACCAGGTGTGGTTTCTTCCTTCCTCTTGAATATCCATTTGCAAGTAACAATCTTCCTCTCCTTAGGCCGTTTGACTAGCTCCCAAGTCTCATTCTTGGCAAGTGATTCCATCTCTTCTCTCATTGCAGCGAGCCATTGGGCCGACTCACTGCATGAAACAGCCTCTCTGTAGGTGAATGGTTCACCTGCAGATGGTTCTTCCTCTTCCACCTCGTCAGCGACTTGTAATGCATAAGTCACCATATCCTCAAAACCGTACCGCACAGGAGGCTTCACGCCTGTTCTCCTAGCTCTATCAACAGCTATGCTTGTCTGGCGAGCTTCTGGATGAACATCAGAACTTGTACTTTCAGCAGTAGTATGTTGATCTTCTCCACCTTGGAGTTGTGATTTACTCTCATCGAGAGTGACTTGCAGCTCCACCTGTTTAACATTACTACAATTTTCTGTACAAACAGACTTCACAATGGGGTTAAGCATAGAATTCTCATAAAAAATCACATTCCTACTGAATATAACTCTATTCTCTGAAGGTGACCAGATTCTATATCCCTTAACTCCATCCCCGAAACCAACAAATATACCCTTCTTAGCTCTTGGTTCTAATTTACCCTCACTAACATGATAGTAAACAGTACAGCCAAAAACCTTCAACAAAGAATAATCTGCAAGTTTATTAGACCATACCTCATAAGGTGTCTGGCAATCAATGCCAGTGTGTGGACCACGGTTGATCAGATAGCACGCCGTGTTTACTGCTTCTGCCCAGAACTTTCTAGCCAAACCAGCATTCGAGAGCATGCATCTCGCTCTCTCCAGCAATGTCTGATTCATGCGCTCTGCCACACCATTCTGCTGCGGTGTATGTCGGATAGTGTGGTGTCGAGCAATCCCTGCATCCTTGCAGAACTCATTGAACTCAGACGAACAGAACTCCAGGCCATTATCAGTTCGCAGTCTCTTGATCTTCTTCCCAGTCTGATTTTCTACCAACGCCTTCCACTGCTTGAATTTCTTGAAAGCTTCACTTTTGTGTTTCATCATAATTACCCAAGTCATCCTTGAGTAGTCATCAATCATAGACACAAAATATCTGTGGCCTCCAATAGACTCAACACGTGACGGACCCCAACAATCCATATGAATGTAGTCAAGAGTCCCCTTGGTCTGATGAACTGCCTTCTTTGGGAACTTACTGCGATGAAGCTTCCCAAATACACAATGTTCGCAGAATTCAAGACTCTGCACTTTATGCCCAGAAAGAAGATCCCGCTTAGACAAAATCTGCATCCCTCTTTCTCCCATATGACCGAGCCTCATATGCCACAACCTGGTCATATCCATGGTCTGAACCTCAGATGATGCAACATTAGCAGAACCTGTCACAGTGGAACCTCGCAGATAATATAAGGTACCACGTTTCAAGCCTGTCAGAACCACCTTTGAACCTTGACAAACATACATAACTCCACCTTCACCTTTGAAACTGAAACCCTTGCTGTCAAGGAGACTCAATGATATCAGATTCTTCGTCATCTGTGGAACATGCCTGACTTCATCCAAGGTGCAGAATACCCCATCATGTGTCCGTATCCTGACTGAGCCAATCCCAACCACCTTGCAGGCAGCACTGTTAGCCATGGTAACATTTCCTCCATCTATCTGCTCATAGGTCGAGAAGAACTCCCTGTTAGGACAAATGTGGTATGATGCCCCAGAATCAAGAACCCACACATCATTACGATGTGACTGTCCAGCTGCAACCAAGGCCAGATCATATTCAGAATTTGTATCAGTTTCTGCAACAGCTGCAGAACCGCCGACACCATCTTTCTTCTCCTGCTTCCTCTTCTTCTTAGGACAATCATTCTTCCAGTGCCCTGGTTCTTTACAGTAATTGCAGATGTCATCGGGTTTAGGACCTTTTGAACCTTTCTGATTCGGCTTCCCAGTTTTCTTCCCAGATTTCTTTTGTCCCTTACCCGTAACATACAGCCCCGATGCCTGATTTTCTGTGGCCGAGCCAGTTGCCTGTTGACGGTCTTCTCTGCTGTGGAGAGCAGATCGAACATCTTCCAGAGACAGAGTATCTTTCCCAGTAATGAACGATTCAACAAAATTCTCATACAATTCAGGCAAAGATACTAACAGAATTAAAGCAGCGTCCTCATCTTCTACTTTAACATCAATATTACGCAAATCTAGTAAAATTTTATTTAATTTATCTAGATGATCCCGAAGAGATGTACCTTCGTGCATGCGTAAACGGAACAGACGTTGCTTCAGAAGCAATTTGTTGGTTAGAGACTTCGTCATGTAGAGACTCTCTAACTTCTTCCAGAGACCATCGGCAGTTTCCTGATCCGCAACCTCGATGATAACATCGTCAGACAGACATAGCATGATAGTCGAGTGGGCCTTTTATTCTAGGGTATTCCACTCTTCTTCATTTGCATCGTCAGATTTAGTTTTTCCTGATAGCGGCGCCCACAAACCCTGCTGCTTCAGCAGAGATCGCATCTTGATTTGCCATAGGCCAAAACTATTTCTCCCGGTGAATTTGTCAACCTTTATGTTGAAAGCAGACATTCTCGATCGGCTCCAAAAAAACCCTAACAGTGCGGAAAAAAAAACTTGATCGAAACGACCAGGCTCTTGATACCAGTTTGTTGTGACAGAATAGGATTATAGAGCATGAACAAGAAACGTAAAGAAGACAAGTGATTTACGTGGTTCACCAATGAATTGGCTACGTCCACGGGCAGAGAGGAGAACAAATTTTATTATCAATTAGGGTTACAGATTACAGATCTCAAAGACCATATATATAGCACTGAGATAAAACACCGAATTTGGGCTTAAAGCCCAATACTGCCCGACTAACTCAGCGAAGTGTGTGATTCAAGGCATATCAACAGAGAGAAAGTTAGAAGGTTGTAGTAATAGAAGTGTAATGAGTTAATTGTTGAGAGAAGAACAGTTGATTCAGAGTTGAGAAGAGGGTACTAGGACTCTAGACATCCTAGGGATCAAAGCACCAAGGAGTGGTGTTCTTGATCAAGTGCACCTTGGCACTATAAAACAAGTTAATTCCAAGAGTGAAGGAATTATCCTGTTAAATCAGGGAAAGTGGATGTAGGAGCTTGAGTCTCTGAACCACTATAAACTCTTGTGTTGATTTACTTTCAAGCACTTACATACATACAACACAGCACACAAAACTGAACTTTCAAAGAACTTATACTCAAGACTGTGCAAAACACATTTGGACAAGTTCCCTGAAAACTGGATATTTGTTAAGGAGATTTCAGAACTTAAAGGAGTTTAAACTAAAGGGCCAACCACTAATTCCGCACTTATAACTCACTTAGATAGTCATTCAACTAAGTACTTAATAGTACTT
Source organism: Galeopsis tetrahit (assembly GCA_963675135.1). NCBI lineage: Eukaryota > Viridiplantae > Streptophyta > Magnoliopsida > Lamiales > Lamiaceae > Galeopsis > Galeopsis tetrahit. The sequence goes on along the minus strand of OY776129.1, from coordinate 41,731,189 downwards.
AGTAGCTTGGTTATCTTTAAAGGAGTTATACATCTCAGCAGAGTTGTCCAGGACAATCTTGCTGAAGTCATACATGGTTAGTTTGAAAAAGATTTGCATACAAGTGTATTCCCCTCCCCCCCCCCCCATACACTTGTTATATACTCCTTTCAGGACCAACACCCACAATTCATAGATTTTATTGATGCAGAAAAAAGAAAAAGAAGTTTGATTACAGGATGAAATTTACCTTTGGGAAGAAAGTTTCCCCCCCTCGACATTATCGCTTAGATACATGAGCATTGTTGCCACTCTTTGATCACCGAACTTAAAATTAATCTGCAAAAGAAAACACATTACTTGAAAACCATTTGATGACAATTAAACTGAAAGGTTATAATTAGCACAACACATTTCCTCAGCCATTGTTTTCAAGGCTCATAAAGAGGTAGTGAATACCTTAAGTGGAAATGGGTCCACAAAGTTAGAAACAGTTGCCACTATTGTTGCTGCTACTAATTCAACAGCTCTGGAAGCTTCTAAAGAAATTGAAGTTGCGATGTAAATTTCTATGAAGAAGGTAAGGAAATAATTATAAAGAATGAAGATATTGCTGTAGTGGATGATTCACCTTTCCTCTAAATCATGAAAATGCAAAATCAAGTCTAAAGCTATCAACAATATTAAATGAGAAATTCTGCTGATTTGACTTGTTTATTTGATATTCTAAGACGTTGCTATTTGCACATTGTAATTGCTACACATTATGAACAATCATGTAAGAAAGCCAGTCTACTGCAACTTAAAGTAAATAAAGAGGAAAGATAGTAGTTGATCATTCTGTTTTCCAGGAAATACTGAGGGTGAAGGATGAAGAGCTGCAAAATTTGTCTTTCGACAATAAGGGAAAGAAACTATCTAAAACTGCAGAAGCTGCTGCATCTGCTGCTCACACCATGGATGAGCAATGGAGAATTGCATGTGCAGAAGTTGAACGGATAAAAAGATATTCAGAGAAACAATTCGAGCCATCTAACCTTAAAGTAACTACAGAATCTCATCAGAGATCCTGTTTTAGGAAATGTATCACGATAAACCAATAGTATGGTTGTCTATTAGTTTCTCTATGTTTCCATAAGTTACCCTATTAGCTTGAAAGAGTGCCAAAATTCTAAGTTTTTTTTTTTTTATTACAGGCTGCTTTGCCAAGTTTCTTTCAAACAGATTTTGTGTTGCATTCCCCGGTCCATGCATATATGCAAAACAACAATATACACGCATGATTAAATAAAATGTAGAGACTAACCTTATCAGATTGCAACTGCATGTATACTCCCATAAACGGATACACCTTGCAACACTTAAAGCATTTTAACAAACACCTTATGTGCACCCTTACACACCTGATCACTACTCATAGGTCACACTTTACTAATGCTTTCTGTTATACTCAGTGCCTGCTAACAGTAACAGAATGCATAGGCATAAAACGTAGCATTACCTGATCCAAAAACAAAATCGTGAAAAAAGTAAAGAAAACAAATAGAGGGACTTAAATAAATATTAGAAAGAAGTAAACATTTGTATGACCTCATATGCTTTTGAATGATCTCCAGCATTAAAGGTTTGTAAATCGAAAACTTCTACACCATCTTTCGTCGACTACAACCACACAGTACATATGCAAGTTTACCTAGAAGGCAGCGCCGGAGTTTGGAGGAGTGATCCCTCCGCTTGGTGGAATTTGGAGAAGCAAATGCAAATTTTTTGAAATTCTACTTGCATTATCCACCTAATTACCTAATTGACACATAGAAAAAAAAAAAAAAAACCAAGTTGTGAGAATAGAACTGGAGCAAAGTTTCTTCCATTTATATATATATATATATATATATATATATATATATATATACATATTACTTATCATATTTAATGATAACACACATCCTAAATTTTTTTACATTCCTCTCGAGAATACTTCTTTTAGTTTTCTACAAAATATAATAAGAGAATTATCATAAACGTGTTACTTCTGTCAATGAAGCAACGAATTCTCATCTGTATCAAAAATTTCGTGTTTTTTTATTTTCAAACAAAAGGCAGAACATTGAAATTATCTCCCAAATTTAAGCATATGAATAATAACTTCCAATTCCAAGACCTAAATTAAGTGTCTAAATAAAAAAAATAGATCGAAAATCAACGGCTGATGTAGTGGTGTATAGTGTATACCACCTTGTTAGTACTGAAAGAGTGTGGAAGTCCCAAATCATTCATTTGCTGGGCTAGTTCTAAATCTTAGGGCACCAAACAGAACCCTGAGAATTCAAAACAATTTCAAACATCAAACAACTATTTTCGAGGCAAAACACATATACAAAACAATCATTTTCGATGAGTTTCATTCAAATTCAGCAAAAGCAAGAATCAGAAATTTTAAAATATTAACAAAAATACTAAAACTCGCCATTGGTGCTCTCATGGTCTCCTTTGTCACAATCCTTAACTCCATTGCCGAAGTTCTGTATTTCATATATAACCAAGCACATTTAAAAACAAAACAAAAAGAACACACACAAACAAATAAAAATAGCACCGTCAAAATACAACCAAGATTAAATTTTCCAACCAATCCCACTTGAAAAACATTAAAAAGCACAAGAGAACTCACAGTGTTTGTGTGTTTTCTGCTTTTTTTTTTTTTTTTTTACAGGTGTAGTGTATTATCTATCAACCAACTGCCTCCTAGATGTCCTGATTCCTATTTTTAATAGGAGTAATGGAATTGATTGAGGTCTATACAACTTCCTTATACCAAAGAGAAGAATTCGAAAGGGCACAATGTAATTTAGTGAAAGACTTTTAATAAGGTTACACGAGGACAAATAATTTGGTCTCACATTGACACATGGCGGAAGCAAAATTGACACGTGTCAAACACCAGGAGAGTCACATCCTCTTTTTATTATATAAGATTAGAGCACAACACTAATAATGGCTAATGCACCATGGTGGAGATAGTTCAACTTCCAACATATTCAGAGGTATCGAAGAGAAAAAAAAAACTCATTCTCATTGAAAAAATTAATCATTATTATAGTCACGAATTCACGATCAATTCTCGCTAGAAAATTGTGATGGAATTGTCATATAATCAGAAATATTTTGTGAGACTTAATGTTCGACATCATATTCTTCAGTACCTGGGTTCCAAATGCTATTGATTTTCAAGCGCATTAGAGCCAGGCAACTTCTTCGGGCCCAAAGTCGTCATTTCACTTCTGACTCTCGACGCATCGTCCCATCTACTGGCAGCTGCATAAATGTTGGCCAAAAGTGTGTGGCTTCCAGAATCACTCGACTCAATCTCCAGAAGCTTCTTAGCAATACGTTCACCCATATCGACATTTTCATAGCTCCTGCATGCACTAAGCAGAGCACCATAAAGTGGGATGACGATCTTCTTATCTTGATAACTTACCTTTCTTATCATATCGTCGGCTTCATCCAACAGTCCAGCACGACCCAGAAGGTCTATTAAGCATCCATAGTGCTCCAACTTTGGCTCAATTTGATAAACCTCACTCATCGAATCAAAATGCTTACGTCCTTCCTCTACTAGCCCTCCATGACTGCAAGCACTTAAGACACCGATAAACGTGATGTCATCAGGCATAATCCCAACTTGTATCATTTCTAAAAATAACTGTAATGCCCGACGTGAATTTCCATTCATAGCAAGTGCGCATATTATAGAAGTCCATGATGTCGTATCTTTCTGCTTCATTTGATGAAAGATATGCAAAGACTTCTCTAGGCAACCACATTTTGCGTACATTTCTATAAGAGCAGTATCGACTACTGCATCAATACGTATTCAATTTTCTTCTAAGTAAGCATGAATCCATTCGCCTTGTTCTAGTGCTCCTAATTGAGCACAACCTGTTAGTAAAGTAACTAAGGTATACTTATCAGGTTTGACTCCCTCCATTTGCATGCACCTAAACAAGTCAATTGCTTCATTCACTTTGTTAAATTGTACGTACCCATTAATCATGGTCGTCCATAGAATAAGATCTTTCACTGGACTTCTCTCAAACAATACCTTAGCCTCATTTAATTGTCCTGAACTCACATAAGCTGATATCATACTGGTCCAACAAATAACATTTTTTTTTGGCATAGAATCGAATATTCCTCTAGCTATACCTAAACATCCACACTTTGCATACATATCTAACAATGTATTTCCAATAATCATGGTAAACCCCAGCTTTGTTCTAACATAGTCATGAATTTCATGGCCTAAATCCAAACTCTTTAACGACGTACATGCAGATAGAGTGCTCACAACCGTGGCCTCATTGGGTTGCACACTTGCCTCTCGTCTCATCCTCCTATAAATACTTACAACATCTTCAAACTTGCTACTTTTTACATACCAACATATCATTAAATTCCATGAGATCAAGTCTCTCACAGGCATTTCATCAAACACTTTAGCTAAGCTCTGGGCACACCCCACTTCCCCATACAAATCCAAAACCGAATTATAAATGTAACAATCTTGGAGATCCCCACTTTTGAATGCAAAGCCATGAATTTTTTCCCCTTCAAAAACCATCCTCAACCCTCCAACAGCCTTAAAAACAAAAGGATACGTATAATTATCCGCCCCCAATCCCCGCATACGCAATTCATCAAACAAGAAAATGGCTTTCCTATAATTACCAGATTTTGCATGTGCCTTGATCATCAGATTGTAGATAAACAAAGTTGGGCATTCAATTTGAGAAAATATCTTGTCAGCATGTGGTAAGTTGACGTCTGTGACGAAGGCCATTAACTTGTGTAGGATGTCAATGTGTCTATGGAGGCCATTGGTGAAGAGCTGGGTATGGATTTGTTTGAATTCAGACATGGATTTGCAGCTCCTTAGGAGGTCCACACATGCCTTCCTTGTCAGAACATATGACACTTCTGCCGAGGTTGAGAAGTGAAATCTTGAAATGAGATGGTAGGGAAATGACAACAACATATAGAATTTGACTCGCATTATTCACAAGTGTTCATGTCTATACATCTTCCATTATTGAGCTAGATATAGAGAAAGCTGAAGCTTCAATAAAGGAAAAGAAAAATGTCAAATTATGGCGTAAAGAAGGAAGACACGGCAATATCAAATAGCACAAAAAGGAACACAACAGTATCAAATAGGAATATACTGATTTCACTGTTTAAAAATTGATCTTCAAAACACTGCCAGAAGCCATCTAATAACCAGAAATGAAATAAAGACTGATATAATGAAATGCAAACTTGCAATGTCTTTTGCCAATTCCAAAACGAGACATGATTAATATTATTCCTATTAAGTATGTCAATTACGTTATTCTGTCAATGTATGATAATTTAAGTTAACTCTACAAGCCATGTGTTATCATACTTTAAAATTGGTTAAGAAACTGTATGAGACACTCTATCAAACACCTGGTGGGCAGGGTGATAACTGATGAGTTTGGGGTAATTGAAGATCGGTGAGGTTGAAGATTACAAAATGAAAATAGAAAAGAAGATAGGAGATCAAAGTATTACTTGGAGCGAAGCCAAATCCTTCTTCTGTAAGCAGAATATATTGGAAGATTTGAAGCTACCAACTCCTTTTTTGAATTCTAGAATTCTGCACCTTTGCTCCTTCCTATAACTTTTTTTTGTTACAATTACGGTTGTCCATCAAGACAAATGAAGAATTGTTAAGTAAAGTTTAACAACAAAACTCCTCCATCTTTGTAGATGTTGTGAATTGTTAAATATATTAACATTCTCAACAACATCTTAATTTGACCTTCCGAGATTTTTTCTAAGTCCTTTCTGAAATGTTTCATTAAATGTTTAGCTAAATGTTACAGCATTTCTGGCAGAGTCTAGAAGCTTCTACAAGGATCTGGAACCTGGAAGATTCCAGAATATTGCAAAACGTGCTAGAAGAGGCTGAAAGCAGTTTAGAATCTCAAGTTGGAAGCCTCTAGAATTCGCACCCCACTCTATAAATACCGAAGGAAGGCTCCACAATTCAGTGTATTCTATTCGATCAATATGTTAAAAATAAGGCTAACATAGTTTTTTTTATAAAATCTATGTTAAAAATATTTATATTGTGTCTCGTTTGTTTTTAGTGTTTCAAGTCTTCCGCTGTGTATCTTTATTTCTGGTATTCTGTTAGAGTTAGTGTTGTACAATTTGTCTCAACATTTAGTACAACATTAATCTACTTTTACTTAAACACTATACCAGCACACTTTCAGTTGGTATCAGAGCCGATACTTGACGACACTAGGTTAGATCCTCGTTTAAGTGTGTTTTTAGTTTATGTTAGCAATGGAAACACATCACATATCCACGACACTTAGGTCACCCGTTTTAGATGGTTCGAATTATGCTTATTGGAAGCCTAAGATGCGTATGTACATCAAGTCAATTGATGAACGTGCTTGGAGGACTGCTTGGAGGACTGTACTTACAGGCTGGGAAGCTCCAAAAAAACCAGCAGATGCAGATAGTGAAATTCAACTCAAGAAAGAAGTTGATTGGACGGCTGATGAAATAACAACACCAGGCTACAATTCCAAAGCTTTAAATGCTATTTTTACCTCTGTTGATGTTTCAATGTTTAAAATTATATCTAACTGTTCTACTTCTAAAGATGCATGGGACAGGTTACAAGAACATTGTGAAGGTTCAGACAGTGTTCGAAGGACTAAGCTTCGAATGTTGGGCACAAAGTTTGAGAATCAACGAATGAAGGAAGATGAAACAATTTCATCCTACAATGAAAGGTTAAGTGAGATAATCAATGAATCACATTCTCTTGGTGATCCTATTTCTAATGTTAGAGTAGTTCATAAGATATTAAGATCTGTTCCTAAAAGATTTGATGCTAAAATTTGTGCTATTGAAGAGGTAAAAGATACTGATAAGTTAAGTCAAAATGAATTAGTGAGTATTCTTAGAACTTATGAGATAAACACTAATCAAGTTGATGAAACTAATGATGATAAGAAAGTTGTTGTTTTTAAAAGGGAAACATCAAACAAATTTGAGTTTCAACCTATCATTACTGAGGTTGATTCGGATGAAGAATTGCTTAATGAATGCCTCAACAATCCTAACAGCATTGCCTTACTCACTAAACACTTTAATAAATTTCTTAAAAAATTTGTGAACAAATCTAGAGGAAACATTCATCCTAAGATTCAAATCAACAAATCAACACCTCAACCAGAAAGGAGGAAAGGTCAATTCACACCAAGACCATTAAAGAGTGAAGGTAAACCAAGGTTTGATCCTGAATTTCGAAAATCAGTCCAATGCAATGCTTGTTCTGGATATGGCCATTATGCAAATGAATGTGCCAATACTAGACTTCAGCAAAAACTGAATTTTATTGCTACCTTGAGTGATGAATCTAATGATGATGATCTTGATGAATTAAATGATAATGAATATTCTCATTTTACCAGAATTGATTATAACGATTCCTCAGATGATGATCTGGATAAAACAGTTTCTGATGCTGTACCTGATGCTTCAACATCTACAGCAACATCAGAATAGAGTCACCTAGATTTGAACTGTTTTAATGGTTTGGTTGATGATGCAGGAAAAAGGACTGATGACAATGAATACCAAAAGCTATTAGATGATTGGAACAATCAGAAACTCACTCATGATTCCTTGAATGAAGAGAATGAGGATCTGAAAGACACAATCACCAAGCTAGAAGTTATATTTACCAAAAGAGATCTGGAAATTTGTAACCTAAAGGAGAAATTGATAAAATTCACTTTATGTTCAAGAAATATTCCAAGAGTGCTTCTGAGGTAAATAATGTTATAGCTACTGGAAAATCTAATAATCATGGTTTAGGTTATGATGGTGTAACTGCTTTTATTTCTGAAAAATTTAGAAAACCTGTGAAATTTGTGAAGGCAAATGTTAACACATCTGATGTAACATTTGCACAATCAGATCCTCACAAGGTTAAAAGGAAGTATACCTGTCATTACTGTTTCAAAGTTGATCATATTCGTCCTTACCGTATAAAATGGTTTGAAGAACTGAAAATTTTGAAAATGTTGCACAAAAAACTGTCACCTCCTGGTAAACAGTTTCTGAAATCTGCATGGAAACCAAAAGCTACCTGTAATGTTGTTCATACCTCCTTAAAAGCATGTCTACCTGATCTATGGTATTTTGATAGTGGCTGCTCTAGACATATGACAGGTCGAATAGATTTCTTATCTGATTATGTGACTTTGAATGGTGGTAGTGTTACATATGGTGGTGGTTCAAAAGGGCAAATTATTGGTAAAGGAACTTTGAATGTTGAAGGTTTTCCTAAGCTTAAAAATGTCTTGCATGTTGATGGCTTACTTGCAAATCTGATTAGCATTAGTCAACTTTGTGATGATAATTTGCATGTGAAATTTGAAAAAGATTCATGCTATGTTCTTAATAAAGATGAAGTTTGTGTCATGACTGGTACTAGGTCAGCTGATAATTGCTATCTTATTGGAACAAATATGTGTAATTTGTCAAAACATGATGAAAATATTCTATGGCATCAAAGATTGGGTCATGCAAATTACAGAGTAATGAAAAGGCTAATCAAAGCAGATGCAGTAAAAGGAATTCCAAAATTGAGGTTTCACAATCCCACTGTATGTGGACCATGCCAAAAAGGTAAGCAGGTAAGAATGCCGCACAAAATGCTGTCACATTGTTCTACACATCGATGCTTTGAATTATTGCACATGGATTTAATGGGTCCTATGAAAACTGAAAGCATTGGAGAAAAGAGATATTTCTTAGTTGTGGTAGATGATTTTTCTAGATTTACCTGGGTAGAGTCTTTGAGAGACAAATCTGAAGCATCTGCTACATTTAAAATTCTTTATAAGAGGTTCAAAAATGTGTTTAACTTGAAAGTTGGTCGTATTAGAACTAATCATGGTAGGGAATTTAAAAACAACATGTTTAATGATTTTTGTGATAAAAAGGGTATTTTACAAGAATATTCATCTCCTAAAACTCCACAACAAAATGGAATTGTTGAAAGAAAGAATAGAACTTTACAAGAAATGGCAAGAGTCATGCTTACATCTAAATGTCTTGCTAAGAAATTTTGGGGAGAAGCATTGAATACTGCATGCCATATTATTAATAGAGTTTATATTCGTTCTGGCACTAATCAAACACCTTATGAGATTTTGAACAACAGAAAACCAAATGTGAAATATTTTCATGTATTTGGTTGTGTGTGTTATATTCTGAATGATAGGGATCAACTTCATAAGTTTGATTCTAAAAGTGATAAAGGTTTCTTTTTAGACTATTCTAGAAATAGTAAAGCCTATAGAGTTTATAACCTTAGAACTAACATTGTTCAAGAATTTGTTAATGTTGTGTTTGATGATGATAAAGGTCTTGCAGATGACAAAGATGAAGAAGATGTATCACAAGTCACTGACAATTCTGAGAATACACTGAAGTCTGAAAATGTTGTACCGAATGCTAACACATCTGGGTCAACATCTACAGAACAGTCAGTTGTAATCTCATAGAATGATCAGTACGTTCCCAAAACGAATCCTTCTTCAAGAATAGGTAAAAGTCATCCTTCTTACCAGATCATAGGTGATGCTACAGTTGGAGTGCAAACAAGATGAATAGTAAGATCAAATAAGGTAGATGTGGTAAGAACAATATGCATGTCTTCTATGTGTAATGTTGTAAATGCTGAATGCTATTTATTTGAAATTGAACCTAAGAGTGCTAAAGAATCCTTAACTGATGAAAACTGGATTAATGTTATGCATGAAGAACTTGGTCAGTTTGAAAGAAATGAAGTGTGGACACTTGTTCCAAGATCTAGTCATACTAATGTCATTGGAACAAAATGGATATTTAAGAATAAAACTGATGAATCCGGTAATATTGTTAGGAACAAGGCTAGGTTAGTAGCACAAGGTTACACGGTTACACCTAAGTTGAAGGTATTTTTAGTGGCGGGGCGGGCTAGCCCAACGGGCCCAGCCCGTTTTGACGGCTCTAGTTACACTCAAGTTGAAGCTGTTGATTTTGATGAAACTTTTGCACAAGTTGCTAATATCCTGATCATGTATATAAACTTAAGAAAGCTTTGTATTTTTGTGACAATACCAGTGCCATAAACATTTCTAAGAATCCTGTACAACACTCACTCACTCACTAAGCACATTAGCATAAGACATCACTTTATGAGAGATTTAGTATAGAAGAATATTGTAAAGTTGGAGTATATACCTACTGAAAAACAGCATTGCTGACACTTTCACTAAGGCGTTAGATCATGAGAGATTCTCAACCTTGAGGAAATCTCTTGGCATGATCATGGGTTGTATAAATTTTATAAGTTGAATTTATTTCTTACTTAGTTAAATAATTCATTTGTAAAATATCTACGAAACTAAGTACCTTGGAGTGCAAAAATAAACATGTCTCACACCTTTCAAATGCATAAAAATAGAATGTTATTAGCATACTAAAATATGTATCAAATCACTGAGTAACTATGGAGCACGAAGTTCACTACTACGATGCCTTCTTTTCAAAAGGTGATATTTGGTAAAAATATCAATATATTTGTAATCCATTAAGTAAGTATGGGGCACGGAGTTCGTTACTACGATGTACTCTACATGAAAAATGGATCAATACAAATTAGATGCTATAACACAAAAAGAAAAAAATATGGTGCAACACAAATGAAGAAAATTCATGTAAAAACCGTGTTAAGGTGTTTGTAACAGTTTTGAGCACAACATTGCCTAATTTAAATTTATTTTTATAAGTTGTAATTATTTAATTATTTATTGAGATTTATTTTATTTATTTAATTAAATACTGACCCACGTTTTTCTATTTTTCAGATTATGCTTGGACTAAGTAAAATTCTAGAAACTTCTTAATTAATTAAATTGATTTTACCCATGATCAAGGTTGTGGCTAAAAATGTGGTGCACTATCGAATTATTTCTAGAATTATCTTTTCAACCTCCAACTACATACATTCTCTCTATAAAACTCAATTAACTGTGATTTATTTTGCTAATTGCTTTTGTCGAGTTTTTTGTTAAGTACTGTATTTGCAGAATAGTTCTTTTGGCCGTGTATTTCTCAATTTGTTGGATACACTCTCAAACCTGCCTTGAAAATCCAACCGACCTCTTAAATGGCTGGAAATCACCCTCAATCTCACTCTCACGACCACTCTGCTTCTGAATCCTCCGCACAAATTGCCCAAAATTCTCTCGAACTTCTTTCTTCAATGGCTTCGCAACAATCAAACTCCTCAAATGCCGACTCTAATGTCTCTGCAACCCCATCAACATCCGTTCCTGCTCCTCAAACCACTCCTCATATCACCAACATTCCACAAGACTCAACCGTCGAACAGTTTACTAGGGCTGTTGAAGAAGTGTCCAATACTCTTCGAGCTACTGGTCATCTGCATGTGATGACGTTAGGAGATATCACTGTGGATATCTCAAGTTATTTAGCCGAACAAACTGCTCAAATGGCTGCTGCATCAAAAAGCCCCAAATCACCAAACCCCACTGAACCTGTAACAACGGAAGGGAATGTTGAAACCGTTGTTAAAGGAAAAGTTGTTGCTGCTGCATCCGAGTCTGAGGATGTCAAAATGGAGGATGCACAGGCTTCTGAAAGTGGTACAAATTCCTCTCTCTCTCACCCTCTGATGAGTCTGCCCCTGTTCCTCTTAAGAAACTGGTGCAGAAAGGAAAAAGAAGAAGAAGCCCCGTTCAAAGGAGGAGGTCAAACCGTGTCTTTACCCGAGTGGATTACTCTGAATCCATGAGGAAGAAGAAGAAGGTTGGACACGATGTTACTGAACCCATCCAAGTGTTCACTGAATCCGAAGAAGAAACTGAAGTTGTTGTTGCTGCTACTGCTGAGAAAGAAAAGAAGAAGAAGGTTACTGCTGAACCTAAAGGGAAAGGAAAGGCCAAGATGATCCCCGAAGAAGAACCTGCTGAATCAGACTCTGATTCTGGTTTCAGTATTTGCCTAAGAGACATTCAACAGTCTCTTAAGAAGAATGCTGGGACTTTTGCTGCTGCAAAGGAGTCCACACCCGAACCTGATGACAATGGAAGTGGAGACAGCTCATCTTCTGAGGCAAAGAGCTCATCCAAAATCTCTGAACATGATGGAGGTTCTGATCCTGATGAGGAACTACCTTTTGAAGAAGAAAGTGAAGGTATATCTGATCCCTCTGACTATGTAGAGAAAAGACTAGAAATTTACTCTAAGAGGAAGTTGTTAATTGAAAAGAGAATTAATGTGCCTGATTTTGATAGTGAGGGAATGATCAAGTTTTTAGAGGATAGAAACTTGTTAGATGTTGTTACATTTGGTGAAGCTTTTCTGACTAATTGGTCTTATGAGTTCTATGCTTGTATGAAGAAAAACACTGGTAGGAGAAGCTCTAGATGTTATGGTACAGTGAATTTTAGGGGGAGGGATGTGTCATTCACTCCAGAACTGATTAATGAGTTCTTGCACACCCCTAATGTTGATGAAGATGATGATCCAGATATGGATGTGGTGATTACTGCAATCACAGGGGGTAGAAAGACTAAGTGGACTAGGAAAATGCTTGCTAGACACTTAACCTCCTTACATTCTGTTCTTTATAAGCTGATTATTTATATCTGGATCCCCACTACCAACACCACTAAGATTACCAGAGATCAAGCTGAAAGTGTGTGGGGGGATGGTATCTAGTGTTTAAGTAAAAACAGAACAATGTTACACTGAATGTTGTGACAATTAGTGTAGCATTAACTCTAACAGAATGTGAATAAATAAACACAGTACACAGCGGAAGTCTAAAACACTAAAACACAATACGAACACAATGGAATAATTTTTAACATAGATTTTATTAATAACAAAACCTATGCTAAGCCTTACGGCGAAAAGTAACTTAGTTCCTTAGTTATACAAAAATGTCGTGTGAAATGTCTCAGCAATTACTTCAACATTCCACAAACAGAAACTACGATCGAGGCAGGTGCCTGAATCCGCAAACAGACTTAAGTGTAAAAACACTGTCTAAAGAACTAATCTGATCTATGATTCACTCTCACTCGATACAAGACTAGAACTAAGTACACTGGAAGGTGTGGTATCCCTCGGCGCGTACGTTAAAAGACACAACTACTGACCATAACTCCTAACTAGGGTTGAACGCTCAAGGAGGTGTTACTCGAATAGTGCATACTTTGAAATGAGAGGCTCTATCGGTATTTATAGAGAAATACACAATTTCTAGATCCTTCCATTATGAGATCCTATTTTTTAGGACCTCAACCTCCATGATCTTTCTAGATCATTCTGCCATCTTCCAGGTCGTTCTACAATGCTCCAAGGCCTTCTAGCACCTTCTCCAACATTCTGGAATCTTCCAGGTTCCAGACTCTTGTAGAAGCTTCTAGAATCGTTCCTGAATGTGAGAGCATTTAGTACAACATTTAATGTAACATTTCAGAAATGACTTAGAATAAATCAAGGAAGGTCAAATTAAGAAGTTGTTGATAATGTTAAAGCATTTAAGAGTTAACAACATCTACAATCTCCCCCAATTTGACCTTTCGACTACAACACACATGATGCACATATATTTCTATACATACTCAGTATTATGTATTTAGGTGAGTTGAACTCCAAAGCTAAATACTAGTCAAGACAATACCTGTTGTAACCGTTGGATCAAATCAAAAGAAGATCAAGAATAATTTTACTAAGATCCGTGCCTTAAGATCAAAGTAATCTTATTCAAAACCAAAACAAGTATAAACAGTACACTTGTTTACAAAAACATATAACTTTTACAAAAATCAAGATTAAATCAGAGCATATAAGGGTATATACCAGATTAGTTCTAAGACTTATGTAAGACTAAAAAACAAACAAAAAAACAAACAAGGACTAAACAATATAATCAGAGCAAAAACTATAAAAAAATAAATTAACTAAACAAGGCATATTCATCATGCAGTAAGCAATTAATGATAGGAAAACAAATTAAGCAATAAGCACTAATCAGATATCATTAGTGCAAACTAATTTAAGCAAGATAAATATAGACATCCTATCAACTAGAAATAATAAATATTGTATCAGAAAAAACAGAATTTTAACTTAAACACAACAGAATTAACAAAAACAAAAGTAGGACTGAAAATGGCATGAATTGCTATAACAATAGCAGCAGCATCAAGGTCCTGCACATGTGCCATCTGTACTTCAGTACTCCCCCTGTCTTGTATCATCTGTTCTAGATATCAGCATAGAGGATATCCATATCCTCATCATCTTCAGCAGCATCTGCAAACTTGTCTTTGTCAGCCTCCTCTGGTTCCTCAATAAAACAAGTTGAAGCAAAGAGTGCAACAACATTGTTAGCAGCAGTTCCTCCATTCTCTGTAGCAGCAGCAGCATCAGGTACACCTCCAACATCTTCAGGATTCAGCTCTTCAATAACAACTCCATAAGCTCTAGCTGAAGTGGAAGGTGGTACTCCCCCTGTTGTAGTGGAAAGTAGCCTGGTCCACTTGTCTTTGATGAACTGAAGCTCATCAATCTGGTCCTGTAAGTGTTGTAACTGCAGTAATATAAAAGATCTGGGAACTGAAAAAGTGGTGTCAGTGTTACCACCAATGTTCTCAGCATCTGGTGCAGCATTAGGTGCAGTTGTGTTCTGTTCAGGTCTCTGTGCTGGTTGAGGTTGGGGTTGAGGTTGAGCAGGAGCTGGTCTTTGAGAAGAACTTCCAGGATTGTGCAAGGGCAGATCTTTCACTCTTTCACCAATGAGCAAAGCAGGTGAAATGGTGTATAAAGGAACCTTACCTCTAAGAACTTCAGTCTTCTTAGGGCTAAAACCATGCATCTTCAGATAAGAACAAATAAGCACAGGGTATGGAAGGTTTCCTTTATCAGAAATATCACCACTAAACTTCATCATGTGGTGGAAAATAGTCAATCCCAAATTAAACTTCCTCAAAACCACTATCCTATAAAGCAAGATTGCTTGATCCTTTGTCACTTTGGTAGAGTTGGTGGAGGGTATCCAATTATAAACAATCAATTTGTGCAACACAGAATAAAGAGAAGTAAGGTCCTTGGCCAACATTCCATTCCTCCATCTAGTCAACAAACCACCAGTCATAGAAGCAGTAACATCATCCAAATCAGGTTCATCATCATCAAGTACTGGTTCTATGCCTAAGAAATCATTGATCAATTCTGGTGTAAATGGAACTATACTCCCCCTAAACTGTATATTCCCATACCAACGGGAACTCCTCCTACCATTACTCTTTCTCAGACATGCATAAAATTCATACACCCAATCAGAAACAAAAGAATCACACAAGTTAAGAGCTTTCATCAACTTTCTATCCTCTAAGAATTGAATCAAATTCTTATTCTCAAAATCAGAAATATTAATTCTCCTTTCCATCAACAGTTTCCTCCTAGACAACCTAGTTATCTTATCAACCAATCCATCAATATCAGATTCTACTTCAGTTTCAGAATTACCTTCCTCAGAAGTAGTGTTCTTTGAGCTTGGTTCTTTCACCTCTTCAGAGCTTGATTCCCCTTCTTTTTCAGAGATTTTGTCTGAAGCTGCACTGCTTGAATCACCTCCATCATCTGGTTCAGGTGCTGGAGCACTGGATTCAGCATGTGAGGCAGCATTCTTCTTCAGGGCTTGCTGCATGTCCCTGAGACAAACCTCCATTTCAGAATCAGAATCTGGTTCTGGTTCTTCAGTGATTGTTGGAGCAGCATCCACCTTTGCCTTTCCCTTCCCCTTAGGCTCAGCTTTCTTCTTAGTTGGCTTCTCAATCACCACTTCTTCATCAGATTCAGAAAATACCTGAATTGGTTCAGCAACATCACCACCTAGCTTCTTCTTCTTCCTCAAAGAGTCAGAATAATCAACTCGAGTGAAAACTCGGTTTGATCGTCACCTTTGCACTGGGCTCCTCTTTCTCTTCCCTTTCTCAAACATTCCTCTTGAAAGGAATCGGTTCAGAGTCCGACTTTGAGACATCGGAGTCAGTTTTGCTGGAATTTTTGCTTTCTTCAGCATCCTCCATGTGAGCGTCCTCACTGTCGGATGTCTCCGCATTCGACGGCTCCTTTGACTCAGCAACAGGGGATTTTTCAATCTCCTTCTCGGTCTCCCCCATAGAGACAGTCGGGGCCTCTGTTTCAGTGTTAGGGCTTGGAATTTGGGGCTTTTTGGCTGAGGATGAAGAGGGTGCAGTGGTGATCACTTCTTGGGTGCGCAAGTAGTGAGAGATGTCAATAGACATATCACCGATTGTGAGGATGGGTGGAGTAGATGATCTCATCGATTGAGAAAAGTTCTCAACCGCCTGGTTAAGCTCGGAGAGTGTGGCTTGGTTTGATATGTGTATGGTTGTTGGAGTAGCTGGTGTGGGTGCGACGGTTGCGGCAGTTGGGGGTGAGTTCTCGTGTGAAGCAACCATGGAAGCTAAGGTATGCAGATTAGAGAGAGATGAAGACGAAAGTTGTGAGTTGGGAGAGTTTGGTTTCTGTGAGTGAGGTTTCTTGTTTCCTGCCATTTAAACTCAAGAATTCGAAAAGAACCAACACAAGAATCGAGACACACAGTTAGCTTATAACAAATCTGCAAAATTAATACTCAACTTACTCAATTAATTACAAAGCTTAGAAAAACATGAAATGGGAGTATTTATATAGAGAGAGCTTAGTAGTTGGAATAATGTACGTGTGATTAAGGCTTGACTTAAAGAAAATTCTAGATTGAATGGATAATGCTCCACAAATTCAGCCACAAGTAAATCATGGGTGAGTTAGTGGGGTAAAATCTTAATTAATAAATTAATTAAATTAAGAATATTCTAGAATTAATTAAGAAATAAAAAATGTGTATAATCTGAAATAATAAAAGGAATGTGGTTAGTATAATTATAAATAAATAAAATAAATTCCCACAATTAATTAAATAATTACAACTTATAAAAATATAATTAAATCATGTAATGTTGTGCTCAAGGATTTGACATACACCTCAACATTGGTTTTTCACAGGTTTTACCTATCCAATGTAGCCAATTTTTTCAGCATTTTTCTTTTCATTGCATTTCTTCTTTTTGTGCTACAGCATCTAATTCGTATTGATCCATTGTTCCTGTAGAGTACATCGTAGTAGCGAACTCCGTGCCCCATACTTACTTAATGGATTACGAACCTCTTGATGTTTTTACCAAATTCACCTTTTGAAAAGAAGACATCGTAGTAGCGAACTCCGTGCTCCATAATTACTCAGTGAATTGGTACATCTTTTAGTATGCTGTAACATTCTCAATTTTTTTAAGCTTTTGAGAGGTGTAGTACATGCCTATTTTTGCACAAATAAATTTCAGATTCAAGTATATTTTACAAAGGAATTATTCAACGAAAATAAGAAATAAATCAGATCTATAATAACTATACCACCTTAGGCTGTTGTCCCAAATGCTACCGCATTTGTGACAACATCCTCTCAAGAATTATTCAGATATTACACATACCAAGAGATTTCCTCAAAAATGAGAATCTCTCATGGTCAAGAGCCTTAGTAAATATATCAGCATTTTGATTTTCAGTAGGCACATATTCCCACTTAACTATGTTCTTCTCCACTAAATCTCTCATAAAATGATGTCTAATGCTAATGTGCTTAGTGAGTGAGTGTTGTACCGGATTTTTAGATATGTTAATAGCACTTGTGTTATCACAGAAAATTGTGAGGATATTGTTTTCAATTCCATAGTCATGAAACATCTTACTTAACCACAATAGCTGTGTGCAACAACTTCCTGCAGCTATGTATTCAGACTCGGCAGTGGATTGAGAAACACAATTTTGTTTCTTGCTATGCCAAGACACAAGCTTGTTCCCCATGTAGAAACATCCTCCACTTGTACTCTTTCTGTCATCTATATCTCCAGCCCAATCCGCATCACTGTATCCAATCAATGTGTTGTTGGTGTCCTTAGTGTACCATATCCCTAGTTCACTTGTACCTGAAACATATTTGATAATTCTTTTCACTGCATTCAGGTGAGATTCCTTTGGATTAGCTTGGTACCTAGCACAAACACACACACTATACATAATGTCAGGTCTACTAAAGGTTAGATAAAGTAAACTACCTATCATGGATCTATACAATGTTGGATCAACATCCTTTCCACCATTGTCTTTGCAAAGTTTCAAAGTAGAACCCATAGGTGTTTTCATTACTTTTGAGCTTTCAAGACCAAACCGTTTGACTAAGTTTTTAGCATACTTACCTTGAGAAAAGAAAATACCATCCTTACATTGCTTGATTTGAAGACCTAAAAAATAATTCAAGTCTCCAACCATACTCATCTCAAATGTGGCTGTCATTGCTTCAACAAATCTGTTCAACATTTTATCACAGGTTGAACCAAACACAATGTCATCAACATATATTTGAGCAATTAGTAAACCTTCTCCAGTGTGCTTAATAAACAAAGTCCTATCGACTTCTCCTCTAATAAATCCATACTCTAAAAGAAAGTCCGTAAGCCTACCATACCATGCTCTAGGAGCTTGTTTTAGACCATACAATGCTTTCTTTAGTTTGTACGCATGATCCGGGTATTGTGGATCTTCAAAACCTTTAAGTTGTTCAACATATGCTTCTTCATTCAATATCCCATTTAAAAATGCAGCTTTTACATCCATTTGATGTAGTTTAATATCAATAAAACATGCAATTGCTAGTAATAACCTAATAGATTCTATCCTAGCAACGGGTGCAAAAGTTTCATCAAAATCAACACCTTCAACTTGGGTGTAACCTTGTGCAACTAACCTAGCTTTGTTCCTAACAATGTTTCCAGACTCATCAGTTTTATTCTTATAAATCCACTTTGTTCCAATGACATTAGTATGACTAGGTCTTGGAACAAGTGTCCAAACTTCATTTCTTTCAAACTGATTAAGTTCCTCATGCATAGCATTTATCCAATTTTCATCAGTTAATGCTTCATTTACATTTTTAGGTTCAATTTCAGAATAGTAACACTCTGCATTCACAACATTGCAAATAGAAGACATGCATATTGTTCTTACCACATCTACCTTATTCGATCTTATTCTTCCTCTTGTTTGCACTCCAACTGTAGCATCTCCTATGATCTGGTCAGAAGGATGACTTTTCCCCATTCTTGAAGAAGGATTCGTTTTAGGAACATACTGATCATTCTGTGGAATAATGACTGACTGTTCTGTAGATGTTGCTCCAGATGTGTTAGCATTTGGTGCAGCATTATCAGACTTCAGTGTATTCTCAGAATTGTCAGTGACTTGTGATATATCTTCTTCATCTTTATCATCTGTGAGACCTTTATCATCATCAAACACAACATTAACAGATTCTTGAACGATGTTAGTCCTAAGGTTATAGACTCTATAAGCTTTACTATTTCTAGAATAGCCTAAAAAGAAACCTTTATCACTTTTAGAATCAAACTTGTGAAGTTGATCCCTATCATTCAGAATATAACACACACAACCAAATACATGAAAATATTTCACACTTGGTTTTCTAACATTCAGAATCTCATAAGGTGTTTGATTAGTACCAGATCGAATATAAACTCTATTAATAATATGACATGTTGTATTCAATGCTTCAGCCCAAAATCTTTTAGAAAGACTTTTAGATAAAAGCATGACTCTTGCCATTTCTTGTAAAGTTCTATTCTTTCTTTCAACAATTCCATTTTGTTGTGGAGTTTTAGGAGATGAATATTCTTGCAAGATACCTTTCTTATCACAGAAATCATTAAACATGCTATTCTCAAATTCCCTACCATGATCAGTTCTAATACGACCAACTTTCAAGTTAAACACATTTTTGAACCTTTTATAGAGAACTTTAAAAGCAGCAAATGTTTCAGATTTATCTCTTAAAAACTCAATCCAAGTATATCTAGAAAAATCATCTACCACAACTAAGGAATATCTCTTACCTCCAATGCTTTCAGTTTCCATAGGACCCATCAAATCCATGTGCAACAATTCAAAACATCGATGTGTAGAACAATGTGACAGCATTCTATGCGGCACTCTTACCCGTTTACCTTTCTGGCATGATCCACATACAGTGGTATTCTGGAAGCTCAGTTTAGGTATTCCTTTGATTGCATCTGATGTGATTAGTTTCTTCATTGCCCTGTAATTTACATGTCCTAATCTTTGGTGCCATAAGACATTCTCATCATGTTTTGACAAATTGCATACATTAGTTCCAATAAGATAACAGTTATCTGCAGACCTAGTACCAGTCATTACACAATCATCATCTTCATTAAGAACATAACAAGACTCTTTGTCAAATTTTACATGCAAATTATCATCACAAAGTTGACTAATACTAATCAGATTAGCAAGTAAGCCATCAACATGCAAAACATTTTTAAGCTTAGGAAAACCTTTAACATTCAAAGTTCCTTTTCCTATTATCTTTCCTTTTGATCCACCACCATATGTAACATTACCACCATTCAAGGTCACATAATCAGATAAGTAGTCTATTTGTCCTGTCATATGTCTAGAACAACCACTATCAAAATACCATAGACCAGGTAAACATGCTTTCAATGATGTGTGAACAACATTACAGGTAACTTTTGATTTCCATGCAGATTTCATAGAGTGTTTCCTAGGATGTGAAGACATTCTGGATGGCATAAACTCAGTTCTCAAATCTTTAAACATTTTCAAGCATAAGGGACGTATATGACCATATTTAAAGCAATAATGACAAATATACTTCCTTTCAACCTTGTGAGAATTTGTTTGTGCAAATGTTACACCAGATGTGCTAGCATTTGCCTTCACAAATTTCACAGATTTTCTAAAATTTTCAGAAATAGAAGCAGTTTCACCATCATAACCTAAACCATAATTATTAGATTTACCAGTAGCTATAGCATCATTCACTTTAGAAGCACTCTTGGAAAACTTTTTGAAACTTAAAGTAGAGGTGATCAATTTCTCCTTCAGTTTACAAACTTCAAGATCTCTTCTGGTAAGTAAGACTTCTAACTTAGTGATTGTGTCTTTCAGATCCTCATTCTCTTTATTCAAAGAATTCAGAGAGAGTTTCTGAGAGTTCCAATCATCTAACAATTTCTGATATGTCTCATCATCAATCCTTTTTCCTGCATCATCAACAAAACCATTAAAACAGTTCAAATCTGGGTGACTCTGTTTTGATGTTACTGAAGATGTGAAGACATCAGGTGCAACATCAGAATCTGTATCATCCAGATCATCATCTAAGGAATCATTATAATCAATTCTGGTAAAATGAGCATGTTCATTTTCATTAAACTCATCAAGATCATCATTATCAGATTCATCACTCAAGGTAGCACTAAAATTCAGTTTTTGCTTCAGTCTGGTATTGGCACACTCATTTGCATAGTGTCCATAACCAGAACATGCATTGCATTGAACTGATTTTCTAAATTCAGGATCATACCTTGGTTTACCTTCACTCTTTGATGGTCTTGGTGTGAATTGACTCTTCCTCCTTTCTGGTTGTGGTGTTGATGTGTTGATTTGGATCTTAGGCTGAATGTTTCCTTTAGATTTATGCATAGACTTCTTAAGAAATTTATTAAAATGCTTTGTAAGAAGGGCAATGTTGTCAGGATTGCTAAGGCATTCATCAATCAATTCTTCATCTGAATCAACCTCAGTAATGATAGGCTGAATCTCAGATTTGTTTGATGTCTCTCCTTTAAAAACAACAACTTTCTTATCATCTTTAGATTCATCAGTTTGATTAGTGTTTATTTCATAGGTTCTAAGAATACTCACTAATTCACTTTGACTCAACTTATCAGTATCTTTTGCCTCTTCAATAGCACAAATTTTAGCATCAAATCTTTTAGGAACAGACCTTAATATCTTATGTACTACTCTAACATTAGAAATAGGGTCACCAAGAGAATGTGATTCATTAATAATCTCACTTAACCTTTCGTTGTAGGATGAAATTGTTTCATCTTCCCTCATTCGGAGATTCTCAAACTTTGTCCCCAACATTCGAAGTTTTGTCCTTCGAACACTATCGGACCCTTCACAATGCTCTTGTAACCTGTCCCATGCATCCTTAGAAGTAGAACAGTTAGATATAATTTTAAACATAGAGGTATCAACAGAAGTAAAAATAGCATTTAAGGCTTTAGAATTATATCCTGCTGTTGTTATCTCATCGGCCGTCCAATCAACTTCTTTCTTAAGTTGAATTTCACCATCGACATCTGCTGGATTTTTTGGTATATCCCAACCTGTAAGAACAGTCCTTCAAGCACGTTCATCAATCGACTTGATGTACATACGCATCTTAGGCTTCCAATAAGCATAATTTGAACCATCTAAAACGGGTGGCCTAAGTGATGTGGATATGTGATGTGTTTCCATTGCTAACATAAACTAAAACACACTTTATGCAAGGATCTAAACCTAGTGTCGTCAGGTATCGGCTCTGATACCAACTGAAAGTGTGTGGGGGGATGGTATCTAGTGTTTAAGTAAAAACAGAACAATGTTACACTGAATGTTGTGACAATTAGTGTAGCATTAACTCTAACAGAATGTGAATAAATAAACACAGTACACAGCGGAAGTCTAAAACACTAAAACACAATACGAACACAATGGAATAATTTTTAACATAGATTTTATTAATAACAAAACCTATGCTAAGCCTTACGGCGAAAAGTAACTTAGTTCCTTAGTTATACAAAAATGTCGTGTGAAATGTCTCAGCAATTACTTCAACATTCCACAAACAGAAACTACGATTGAGGCAGGTGCCTGAATCCGCAAACAGACTTAAGTGTAAAAACACTGTCTAAAGAACTAATCTGATCTATGATTCACTCTCACTCGATACAAGACTAGAACTAAGTACACTGGAAGGTGTGGTATCCCTCGGCGTACGTTAAAAGACACAACTACTGACCATAACTCCTAACTAGGGTTAAACTCTCAAGGAGGTGTTACTCGAAGAGTGCATACTTTGAAATGAGAGGCTCTGGCGGTATTTATAGAGAAATACACAGCTTCTAGATTCTTCCATTATGAGATCCTATTTTTTAGGACCTCAACCTCCATGATCTTTCTAGATCATTCTGCCATCTTCCAGGTCGTTCTACAATGCTCCAAGGCCTTCTAGCACCTTCTCCAACATTCTGGAATCTTCCAGGTTCCAGACTCTTGTAGAAGCTTCTAGAATCGTTCCTGAATGTGAGAGCATTTAGTACAACATTTAATGTAACATTTCAGAAATGACTTAGAATAAATCAAGGAAGGTCAAATTAAGATGTTGTTGATAATGTTAAAGCATTTAAGAGTTAACAACATCTACACAAGCCATTCTTATGTATAGGATTTCTATACTTAAGAAGTTCAATCTAGGCCATACCATCTTTCACCACGTGAGGAAGTTTACTGGGAAAGGAAATCTGCCCTATCCAGTCTTGATTTCTAATTATCTAAAGCACCATGGCTTCACTACTAAGAAGACTGATATTTTTAGGGAGAGAGTGCCACTGCTGGCTATTGCTCCTGCCTTATTGATTGGGGACAGAGTGATTGATTTGCCCCTAGTTGCTCCTGGTACTGACAGCCCACAGAGATCTTCCAGACCCTCTACTTCTGCACAACCAGGCCCTTCCTGACCAAGACAGAGAAATGCACCCCAAAATGTTGAAAACATCCGTATCAACATTTCTGGTAATGTCTGTGTTTCACAGGAATTCATCAAACTTCAGCTCCAACACTTGTAGAAAACTATTGAAGAGCTCTAGTTCCTGAAGGACAGGTGGACCAATATGCTTTCCACTACAACAGGGGGAGTACCACCACCATCTAACTCCAATGTGGTAATTGAAGAGATGACTGATGAAGGAGTTACAGCTGCTGTTGCTGGTGGAGGACCTGATGCTGGAGAAGATGTTGCAGTGACTGATGTAGTTGCTCACTTTGCATCTACTTTCTTTGTTGAAGAAGCTGATGATGATGATGCTGCTGAGATGGAGACCTTATATGGTGATCTCCACTGATGAACAGGAAGAAGCTACAAGATCGGGGGAGATCTGAATTCATAATGACAATTGTGCAGGAATCTGTTGCTGCAGCTGTTACCACAGCAATCTATGTCATTTTTTCAGTTTAATCTCTGTAATTGGTGTTTAAGTTAAAATTCTCAAATTCGGATACACTTGTTATTTATTTCTAGGTGATGGGATGTTTATTTCTTTTACTTATGTTTACAACTTGCTTAATTATGGTTTGCACTTGATGATATTGTTTACTGCCTTGCTTAATCTGTTTACAGGATATCATGTGTTTACTGCATGTTGTTTAGTCTTAGTTTTTGTCTCTATTTTTGCTCTGATATGTTATTCGAGTTATGCTCTGTTATGTTGTTTTTTGTTTTGCTTTGTTCTTGTTTTAGTGTCTTACTTAAATCTTAAGTTGTTCTTCCAAAACTTAACTTAGGATTTCAGTAAAGTTACTTATGTTGTGAATAAGTGTACTGTTTATACTTGTTCTGTTTTGGATAAAATTATCTTGATCTTACGGCACGGATCATTGTAAGATTATTCTTGATTTTCATTCTATTTGATCCAACGATTACAACAAGTATTGTCTTGACTAGTATTTAGTGTAGATGTTCACCTCAGCTAAATACATAATACTTGGTATGTATAGAAATATATGTGCATCAGGTGTGTTGTAGTCGAAAGGTCAAATTGGGGGAGATTGTAGATGTTGTGAATTCTTAAATGTATCAACATTCTCAACAACATCTTAATTTGACCTTCCGAGATTTTTTCTAAGTCCTTTCTGAAATGTTTCATTAAATGTTGAGCTAAATGTTACAACATTTCTTGCAGAGTCTAGAAGCTTCTACAAGGATCTGGAACCTGGAAGATTCCAAAATATTGCAGAACGTGCTAGAAGAGCTAGAAGAGGCTGGAAGCAGTTTAGAATGACCTGAAACGTGCAAGAAGGATCTAGAAAGATCATGGAAGTTAAGGTCCTAAAAAATAAGATCTCAAGTTGGAAGCCTCTAGAATTCACACCCCACTCTATAAATACCGAAGGAAGGCTCCACAATTCAGTGTAATATATTCGATCAATATCCTAGACTAGTGCATGTTCATCCTGTTAGAAAATTGTGGCCCCAATAGTTATACCATTTAGTTCATACGAAGTATCCCACCCGTATGGTTGTGTGCTTTTCTTATCTATTGAGAGTGTAATCATAGATAGACTAACATTTCGACAGTATGTAATTTTATACACTTAGTTCGTTTTCAAAACAAGGCACCTGCCCTGTTTATAGTTTTAGTTGTGAAGGTTATTGTTGTAACATTTCACACAACATTTGTACTTGAAGATAAGTATTGATATTTCATCGTAAGGCTAACATATGTTTTTATTTATAAAATCTATGTTAAAAATATTTTCATTGCGTCTAATTTGTTTTTAGTGTTTCAAGTCTTCCGCTGTGTATCTTTATTTCTGATATTTTGTTAGAGTCAGTGTTGTACAATTTGTCTCAACATTTAGTACAACATTAATCTACTTTTACTTAAACACTATACCAGCACACTTTCAATCTTCTTCCAAGCTTTGCCACCAAAACCAATTTATTTACCTAATTAACATAATATATCAAACTCAAGGCAAATGTTGATCAAATTTCATTCAAACAAATCTTTACGTCTTAGGTAACACAAATGTTTTGTAATATTTTAATTTTATAGTAACATAAATTACACTTGTAGACTAGTGAAGACTAGTGACATATAGTAACGGAAGATTTGCCTTGTGAACCACGAACTTGTTAAAAAAATAGCCTAAATGTTGTATAAAGATTGAAATCACATGTTCCATTTTTCATGTTTCACATTTTGTTTCACTATATTGAATGATTGACACGTATTATATTAAAAAATAACGCATATTAAAGATTCAGTAGGTGGAACACCAGTGGAACACAAAAAGTAAAACACAGAAATCGAACCTGAAATATAATATTTTTGGCCATTGTAGTATTTTGCTTTAGTATTGTAGTAAAACATATTCAAAATCTAGTAAAATGTCAAAAATACCTTTAACTAAATATTATATAATACTCCCTCCATCCCACATTAAGTTTCATAGGTAGATGGGCACGTATATTAAGAAAGTGTAATAATGAGTCGAGTTTTGAAAGTTAATTTTGTAAAATTTTATGTATAAAGTAAATAAATGTATTGACTTTTGTGTTTGTGTGAAGAAAAAATAATTATCATATACACTAGATTGCTATATCATGTGTGGTATGTATGCATGATAGATTCTCAACAGAAAGCTTCAAAAGAAGGAACATATTTAGTGATTGTGCTTTCTAGACCAAACAATAAATAACATACCTCTTGATCTAGCTACACAAAATCATGTTCGCCTATTTAATCTCTCAACTTATAACAAGAGGAAAGACATTTCAATAAATTAACAATGCTTCTAAGAGATTAGTATGAGACTAAGGATTTGTTGATGAGCTGTTTGAAAGTTGAGGAATCTTTTCTTTTAATGTTGTTTTAGATCAAGGATGTTGGGAGACAAGTATGAGACTAAGGCTATGTTCATGAGTTGACTGTTGAGGTGAAGTTTCAATTTCCAAGACTATTAAAACTCCCATGTATGATCTTATTCACAAGCCTCTAGCTCAGATACTATGGAAGTTGTCTTCTCATATACTCCTAGTTAATAATTTAAAACCCTGCCATTTCAAAAGTTGATAGAAGCAGTCCTAAGATAGTAATGGCAAACAGTAGAAGCTTCATCCACACTGTATCGAGAGGGAGGAAAATTCGGGCATCTTTGGGAACATCAGGCAATTCCTGTCACAACTTCCCCACAGCCGTCGAATGAGAGAAAGCGCCCACCATCATATCTGTGTGCATCATTGACCTGAATGCATTCACCTACAATATGAAATTTGACAATATACAAGTAAATAAGGTTGCTCATGTCCTAATTATACAAGTAAATTTGATAAAGTTCTAATTATTGTCCTACAGAAAATGCAAGAATCTTAAATATGATATCTAGAGCTTTGTTAAGGGGAGCTCAATAAATAACAGGAGCAGATATTTGTACTGATTTTTTTAGCTGAAATTAGCCCAATGTAGAAGTATATGGATTAAGGGAAGAAATTTTCAAACAAAAATGGGTTTGTTCATGGAAAACTTTTCATTGCATGAACTATGTGATACAATGACTAGTTAACTAACATTTAATTGTAAGTCTGTCACCTTTCATAGCTTAAGGAGAGAACAAATTAGAGCTTCTTGCTTTTCTATGCAATGGGCTGCATGTTTTAGTTAGAAAACAAAAAATTAAAATTTTAAATATTGTAATTTATTGATTAAAACATGAGAAACAGAACAGTGACTATTATGGCATTAACCATGATGTCGAATGAGAATAGCAGACTACTAAATAGCCAGTATCCTGTCCAACAACAATTTCTCCTCTCACTTGCATGCATATGTAGCTAGGTGCATGCAACATTTTGTGAATTGTGAAGCTGAAAATCAAGGTTTATACAACCAATCCAATATTCCCACTATATTAAATATGGTAGCAACTCACATTACCTCTTAAACAATCTTTTCACTATTAACATATTTTCAATTTGAATGAGTAAAGGAGATCTGAGAAAAAGCAATTTCATGTTTTTATAAAAGCTTAAGAGTATTAATGATACGTGTTGTGAGGTGATTTTATAGGAGTATAACAATCTTTAGGAACACTAGAGAAACAAAGAGGTAATTGTACGAATCAACTTGATTAGATGGGCATTTGGATGCAATATTATATCAAGTGGCATTATGCCTAAATTAACCGTTACAAAATAATGAGCCCTGTTAAAGTGATCCAACACCGGACACCGGAAATTCACTTGACTAACAACACAAATATGCAAATTTAAAGTAATAGAGACTCATCTTAATTAACTATGGAGAAAAATCAAGAATTTGTCTACTATTACACGTCAAATAAGGCCCCTGACTTCAGATGAAACTACCATTTGCATATTTTGATCACAGCAAAGCATGATGAAATGGCTCATACAATTAATTACTAGCATTGAGATTCAATGTACCACAGTTAATCAAGTAATTGAACGTCGATAAATTATTTTCATCAGATAGCTAATACTGTGATAACCCAGATGAAATTCACCAAAAAAAAAAAACAGATTGATAAATTAGTAAATGTAAACCAACTGTTATACTGTTCAAATACAGCACAGTTGGTTAGCAACATGGACGGAAATGAAATTCAAAGAGCAAAATAGAACAACTTAGAGGAGATATATAAGTTCATAGATGTCCTCACTTGATCGATTGCAATAAGGACAGGAACACTTGTCACTTCTGATAATTCCTTCCTTAATCGAACTACTACTCCAGCAGCAGCATGTGAGTCCTTGATACCAGCCTCAACAAGCTGACAAAGAGTCATCTCTTCTGAAATTTGCATTTTATCTCTACCTTTGGGCCACCCAACACCCGCCCCCTCTCCCAGTGGAATAGGATCAAGTATTTTACATTTTAAACCTTCCAAGCAAGACCTATTGTACTTCAAGAAATCCTGAAGTAAACGACAACATAGTCAGAATTCAAAAGCATCTTTTGCTTCTATAAATGTGAAACGTGTAAGAAAGATGTAATGAGATGACTAAACAATATAGGAAGAGGTATAATTGTTTCATTTGTTTTATTAAAATGTATATAATTTGTAGTATATTTCTTACTTGCAGAATGTTTGCTGCCTGCAGAGGGGTATCCCACAGACCAGTCTCGGGATTTTTATAGAATAGTCCATCATGTATCCAGTATCTACCGTTTGGGACATATAGCACAAGCCAACCTTCATATTTTTTTCTTTGATATCATCATTATGTGTGCTAGCCCACATTTGTGCAGTTGCACTCAAGTAATGCCCTTCAGTAATATGGAAAAAGTAAGTCATATAAATTGATAAAAGTTACACATTATGGATTTTTATAGAATAGTCCATCATGTATCCCAGTGAACAAGCATGGCAAGAGCAATACTCTTCCCACAACTCACGGGGCCATCCAGTATGATTTGCTTCTTACAGACTACATAAATGAAATAGATAAATAATTGTGATACGTCTAAATAACTCATTTTAAAATATATTTTGCACCAATAGAGTTAGATCAAATTATTTATTCACTTTCAAGTTAAAACAGTCAGTTAAATTTTAATCATGTATCTCTATATACATACATTGTTATTGATCAAGAAAATCTATCGTTTTTCTTACTGATAAAGATTAACTTGGAACCTTCAGTAAATTGTAAACAAGTAATTTCCGTGATAAAGAGATCCAACATAATTGGTGGGGAGAATTTATACGGCAGTATCATAATGGTCAAGAAAATAAACAAAGAATGTGAGGGGGTGGAGGGTGAAGTGTACCTTTAGGCTTAACTACCAATGAAGGGTCAACAACCCGTCTGAAATTATCACGGAGATCAATAAAGCATTGCCGAACCATCAAGGCACTCCTGCATGATTCCTCAAATTCCTTGACCATTCCTAGAGGCATCCCCTCCGGAAAAATCTCTTGTAACTCCTTCATACTACAAAATAATTCCATTATCATTGCACCCACTAATCATAATGTGCTAATCCACATCCACACTCAGTATAGACCTGATAAATGCAAATTATGGTCTAACTTCTAAAATCAACAAGTCATTCTACCTAAATCATTTAACATATCACCTTCGCATTAGAAATGTCAAGCAACAGGCCCATGGGGTGGGAGCTTAAAAGCAAGGCCAGACATAACAAACTCCATGGAAACTACATGGTTTACCAAGTTACCCACTAATAAATCATTCAAATAGGCCATTACCAACCTATTAGAAATATCACAAACCAAAAGCTAAATCTTTGTTGTTCCTACACTATACCAAACCCCTCAGGAGATTTGTATAATAAAGGTCTTACTCAAATGCAAAACCAATTGTAAGTATCACATAACACAAAGACTAATGTAGAAAATATCTGCTACACTAGTTTCAAGCATAAAACAGACCCAACGTAATCCGTTGCAGCATTTTTTTAATGGTGATTCCGCTCACAGTTAAACAAAAATGTATCACCTGAATTTAAAGTATGTGTTCGTATCGTCCTTGGTAAGCATAGAGAGAGAAGCTGCGGAAGTGAAGAGAGGGCGGCCATTGGGGCCCACGTCAAGAGCAGAGTTATTCTTATCCTCCGCCAACTGGCGGCGGCGGAGCTCGGCCTCTTCTTTAGAGGAAAATGCTGCGGTGGCAGCCGGCGTTTTTTGGGGGCTTTCGCAGCCATGGTCCGGGAAAATTGACACGTGTCAAACACCAGGAGAGTCACATCCTCTTTTTATTATATAAGATTAGAGCACAACACTAATAATGGCTAATGCACCATGGTGGAGATAGTTCAACTTCCAACATATTCAGAGGTATCGAAGAGAAAAAAAAAACTCATTCTCATTGAAAAAATTAATCATTATTATAGTCACGAATTCACGATCAATTCCCGCTAGAAAATTGTGATGAAATTGTCATATAATCAGAAATATTTTGTGAGACTTAATGCTCTACATCATACTCTTCAGTACCTCGGTTCCAAATGCTATTGATTTTCAAGCGCACTGGAGCCAGGCAACTTCTTCGGGCCCAAAGTCGTCATTTCACTTCTGACTCTCGACGCATCGTCCCATCTACTGGCAGCTGCATAAATGTTGGCCAAAAGTGTGTGGCTTCCGGAATCACTCGACTCAATCTCCAGAAGCTTCTTAGCAATACGTTCACCCATATCAACATTTTCATAGCTCCTGCATGCACTAAGCAGAGCACCATAAAGTGGGATGACGATCTTCTTATCTTGATAACTTACCTTTCTTATCATATCCTCGGCTTCATCCAACAGTCCAGCACGACCCAGAAGGTCTATTAAGCATCCATAGTGCTCCAACTTTGGCTCAATTTGATAAACCTCACTCATCGAATCAAAATGCTTACGTCCTTCCTCTACTAGCCCTCCATGACTGCAAGCACTCAAGACACCGATAAAGGTGATGTCATCAGGCCTAATCCCAACTTGTATCATTTCTGAGAATAACTGTAACGCCCTATGTGAATTTCCATTCATAGCAAGTGCACATATTATAGAAGTCCATGATGCCGTATCTTTCTGCTTCATTTGATAAAAGATATGCAAAGACTTCTCTAGGCAACCACATTTTGCGTACATTTCTATAAGAGCAGTACCGACTACTGCATCAATACGTATTCGATTTTCTTCTAAGTAAGCATGAATCCATTCGCCTTGTTCTAGTGCTCCTAATTGAGCACATCCTGTTAGTAAAGTAACTAAGGTATACTTATCAGGTTTGACTCCCTCCATTTGCATGCACCTAAACAAGTCAATTGCTTCATTCACTTTGTTAAACTGTACGTACCCATTAATCATGGTCGTCCAGAGAATAAGATCTTTCACTGGACTCCTCTCAAACAATGCCATAGCCTCATTTAATTGACCAGAACTCACATAAGCTGATATCATACTAGTCCAACAAATAACATTTTTTTCTGGCATAGAATCGAATATTCCTCTAGCTATATCTAAACATCCACACTTTGCATACATATCTAACAATGCATTTCCAATAATCATCGTAAACCCCAGCTTTGTTCTAACATAGTCATGAATTTCATGGCCTAAATCCAAACTCTTTAACGACGTACAAGCAGATAGAGTGCTCACAACCGTGGCCTCATTGGGTTGCACACTTGCCTCTCGTCTCATCCTCCTATAAATACTAACAGCATCTTCAAACTTGCTACTTTTTACATACCCACATATCATTAAATTCCATGAGATCAAGTCTCTCATGGGCATTTCATCAAACACTTTGGCTAAGCTCTGGGCACACCCCAACTCCCCATACAAATCCAAAACCGAATTACAAACGTAACAATCTTGGAGATCCCCACTTTTGAATGCAAAACCATGAATTTTTTCCCCTTCAAGAACCAACCTCAACCCTCCAACAGCCTTAAAAACAAAAGGGTACGTATAATTATCCGCCCCCAGTCCCCGCATACGCAATTCATCAAACAAGAAAATGGCTTTCCTATAATTACCAGATTTTGCATGTGCCTTAATCATCAGATTGTAGATAAACAAAGTCGGGCATTCAATTTGAGAAAATATCTTGTCAGCATGTGGTAAGTTGACGTCTGTGACGAAGGCCATTAGCTTGTGTAGGATGTCAATGTGTCTATGGAAGCCATTGGTGAAGAGCTGGGCATGGATTTGCTTGAATTCAGACATGGATTTGCAGCTCCTTAGGAGGTCCACACATGCCTTCCTTGTCAGAACAGATGACACTTCTGCAGAGGTTGAGAAGTGAAATCTTGAAATGAGATGGCAGGGAAATGACAACAGCATATTGAATTTGGCTCGCATTATTCACAACTCTTCATGTCTATACATCTTCCATTATTGAGCTAGATATAGAGAAAGCTGAAGCTTCAATAAAGGAAAAGAAAAATGTCAAATTATGGCGTAAAGAAGGAAGACACGGCAGTATCAAATAGCACAAAAAGGAAAACATAGCAGTATCAAATAGCAAACAAAACATGAATCAAAGTCAAATAAAAACATAAATATGTAGATGAATCTTAACCTTTTTTTAGCACATGTAAATGGATATTAAGCATTATATTATTTATACATGAAGAGACATGATTAATATTATTCCAGTTAAGTATGTCAATTAAGTTATTCTATCAATGAATGATAAACTAAGTTATCTCTACAAGCCATGTTATCATACTTTAAAATTGGTTAAGAAACTGTATGAGACATTCTATCAAACACCTGGTGGGCAGGGTGATAACTGATGAGTTTGGGGTAATGGAAGATCGGTGAGGTTGAAGATTACAAAATGAAAATAGAAAAGAAGATAGGAGATCAAAGTATTACTTGGAGGGAAGCCAAATCCTTGTTCTGTAAGGCAGAATATGTTGGAAGAGTTGAAGTCCTTTCTTGAATTCTACAATTCTGCACCTTTGCTCCTTCCTATAACTTTTTTGTTACGATTCTAATAACACATCCATTTTCTCTTGGGTGGTTAGTGTTATCAAAGTTCAAGTGATTCAAGAAAAATATAAACGAACTTGTAATACTTGTATGCATTGAAAAATATGCTTGAACAAACTCTTTTCAGAAAAGAAAAAAAGACTGTTTTAAGGAGTCTACAACTGAAATTCTATGGAGTTTAAAGCTAAACAAAAACAAGAAATCAATTGTTAACTGAAATTCTATGGAGTTTAAATAACCTTTTACATTTTTTGGTTATCTAGTATTTAATTTTTTTGAATATACATAATTTTTACTACTAAATTTCACAAATGATATATATTAAAAATATTTAAAAGCATATAAAAAAACTGTATTTTAAGAATTTACATATATAATATTGTAAATGACTTGGATTGAGCAGAGCCTAATAGTGTTTAGCTCAAAACTAGACTCGATTGCTATACTCGAAACTCAAAACTCGACAAGAAATTTGATAAAATCGAATTTCGTACGACTCGTATAATTTTACAAACTTAAATAAAAAAATCTAGATGCTTTGTTACAAACTTAAATAAAAAATCTAGATGTTTTGGTCGAATCATGGAGAGGAATTCAGCTCGAGTTTAGATACCTGGACTTTTGGACAACATGAGATTCAAATAATAATTTAGAGATTTAAAGAATAGTTTAGTAGTATGTTATTTTAATCAAGATCTGTTACACTGTTAGGATTTATGTACAAAGATTCTGTTACAACTCTACCGTGATTTATGTAAAAAGGATGAAGGATGTACAAGGTTTTGTTACGCGTGAACTTCCTAATACCCTTAGTTTAAAAAAAAAAAAAAAAAAAAAGAGAATTTAAATATTATGAGGAAATTTAAATTGAAATTTCACAAAAGAATGTAAAAGTGGTTAAGATGGGAGCCGAGATTTTGGGGTTCAGTTGGAAGAGTTGAAGTGCGAGTGAAGGAGGAACGTGGTTTTTTTCCTTTTTTTTTTTTTAATTTTTTTTTAATTTTTAATTTTTATAGTGAAAATAGATAAATGTGATTCACACCAAATATTGTAACAGACCAAATAATTTTTTTATTTATTTTAGTTAAAATTTTAAATAACCTTTTACATTTTTTGGTTATCTAGTATTTAAATTTTTTGAATATGCATAATTTTTACTACTAAATTTCACAAATGATATATGCATAAAAAAGATAAAAAATTGTGTGAGACCGTCTTAAGATCTTTTTTTGTGAGACGGATTCCTTTTAATACATATTTCGAAATTTTGGGTAGGATAACCCAGATTTTTTTCCAGATTGATTTGTAAAAAAAGTAATACTAGTATTTAAATAAGTAAGTGTCACTTTTTACGGGGATAGTGCTCCGCGGGATGACCAAGGTACTTCAGGGATGCATGGAAGTGCGACTTGGCGAGGCAGTGGGCTTCTTTGAAGCATTGTCATGGTTGAAGAATCTAGGAATGGATGATTGCATTGTGGAAGGAGATGCTAAGCAAGTTGTAGACGCAATTAATTCAACGGAGGTACATGATAACACTTATGGAGACTTTATTTACGCTTGTAGAACCTTGTTGGTTCAATTCACGAATGTCACGGTCACTTTTGCTAGGAGAGATGCCAATATCACGGCACACTCTTTGGCTAGGGAAGCACGTCAATTCGATTCACACTTTTGTTGGGTAGACCCACCGTCCCTTGTGGTTGGGCTATCTACTCCAATTTGCATTTGCAATAATGAAAGCTAAACACTCCAGTTTTCAAAAAAAAAGTGTCACTTTTTACTGAAACACTATCACTTTTTATATATGAGGGTCGTCTCACGGATCTCATTCTGTGAGACGGTCTCACACAAGACTAACCCTATAAAAAAACGGTATTTTAAGAATTTTCATATATAATATTGTAAATGACTTGAGTTGAGCAGAGTCGAATAGTGTTTAGCTCAAAACTAGACTCGGTTGCTATACTCGAAACTCAAAACTCGACAAGAAATTTGATAAAATCGAATTTCGTTCGACTCGTATAATTTTACAAATTTAAATAAATATCTATATTTTTCCTAATGTAATCAATGACAAAAAAAGAAAACTCGAGTTCAACTCCGCTCAACTTGTATATTTATATTAATAATGATAAAATAGTAAATATTGTATAAGCTCGATTAAGCTCACGAGTATTCACTACAAAAAGCTGTGAAATACTGAGAAAATTTTATCAACGGATTAACAAAGTCAACCGGTTTACCAATGAAATTTGTTATCCGTTGGTGATTATCGTCGGTAATCTTCAAACGTCGTCATTTTCGGCCCATTTACCGACAGATTTCTTTCGTCGCTACTCAAATTTTGATTACCGACGAAATTTTTTGTCGGTAATCACAAAATAAAAAAATTTAAATAAGCGTGATTATCGACGACAAATTTAGTCGGTAATCACAAAATTAAAAAAATTAATATGCGTGATAGTGATTATCGATTACCGACGGAAATTTCCATTGGTAATCACAAAATTAAAAATAATATTTCGTTTGTAATACGGACGACGAGCGTCCGTCGATAAATACCGATGGATGGTCAAACTAGCGACGTAATTTTTTCGTCGGTATATCTGTCGATAAGCATTGTTTCCGACGGAAAATTCGTCGGTATACAGACCCTTTTTTGTAGTGCTTTCTAATTGTCGAATATTTATGAACTTGAACTCAAATTCGAACTACTCAAAACTCGACTCGATTAAATTCAAGTCAATTTTGATCTTTTTCTGAGTCAAGCACGACGAGTTGGTTCGAGTCACTTACACCCCCAGTTAGATTTAATTAGACAAAGTATAAAGCTTTAAAATAAAATCCTAGAGCACTTATCATGTACGACTTTACTCCTAGCCTCGACATTCATTTTGCAATGTTTAATCTTATGCATGTATAGTTAGACATGTGCAAAATCGAAATTGAAACCGGTCGAATTGGCGAACTGATTGGTTTTGGTTTCAATAACCGAATCGTCTTTTTTTCACACCTACCTCTCTAGACTTTTATGTAGTAGTTTATTTCTTAAAAAATGGGCGAAAACTAACAAAAAAAAAAAAAAGTAAAAATCTAGGGAATGTTTGGTATTTTTATAGCCTATTGAATTATTTGTCGCTATTTTGTGTGTTCTTAGTGACAAATATTCAATATAATATTAACAATATACAAAGTTGTCACTAATTATCATAAAATTATGGTATTTTGTAATATACAGAATAATTATCACTATATGTGTATTTTTTAGGCACAAATATTCAGATTAATATTGACAACATACAAAGTTGTCACTAATTATCATAAATTTTGTGACATAATGAATAGTTGTCACTATATGTGTGATTTTTATTGGTCCCAAAGTTGAGTGTTTAAGATTGAGTAAGCTAGAAAAGTCTAGAGGGGAGGGGTGAATATACTTTTAAAATCTTTTAAAATATCAGACATTGTATATGTGGAATATCAGTTTATGAGCCCTTACGATTATACTCAACTATACACGAAAATACTATACTTGTCCATTCTGCAAATATATCAACTATGAATTCAAGTAATCAAACAATCAAACACAATAAATGCAGTAAGTAAACAACACACGAATTTTATAGTGGTTCGACAACTTGTCTACATCCACTCTCACAACTCTAGTCGTGAAATTTTATTAACTTATCTTGTGGCTTTAAGTCCCAAGAACTAAGACTTCGATCTTCTCGATTATACCACCAGGTATATCTTCGATCTAACAACTAGCTATTTTACAAGTAACTAGCACCTTGCTTAACAAACAAAAATAACAAGAAAAACTTCTTTGTTTTTAGTAAGCCTCCTTCAATAACAATTGTCTTTGATGGGCTTCCTTCTTTCTTCAAACTTTTCTTCGAACTCTGTGAGTTTCCTTACTTTTGAATTCTTCAGTATGCGCTCTTTGTAGTTGTACTTTCAGTATTTCAGTAGTCTATAAATAGTTGAAGACTATTTATAGACTTCACTTGATCAAGATAAGTTTGTTATCCAACAACCTTTTCTTGATTACTAACTTCATAACTGCTTCTTTAATTCTTATCTCTTCACACATTTCAGTTATTTCGGTTATTTAACTTCTTATCTTCAACATACGAACATAACTTCTTTTGACTTCTCTTTGACTTCCTTCAATATTCTGTACTTAGAATATTCCAGTCTTCTTAGCACTTGTCTTGTCTTGCACAAGTCTTCACTTCTCTTATCTTCATAATACTAATATAGTCCTATCAACTAATCTTATCTAAGACTATTACATTTACATTAAGCTTTATAAACAGCTTAGTCATCCTACAAACTATTACATCAATATATAAACTATACGCTTCTATACATTGATTCAAGCTTGTCATCTTATAATAAACTTTTCTTTTCAACACTTAGTTTATTTTCATTATACTTTTTACTTGTCTGATCTTGCTTCTCATAAGACGACTTCCATAACTAGATCAGCCAATACTTAGAAATATATTGAAGTTCTCTTTTTGGCTTATCAAAACTCATCTCATCATCAAATAGAACTTGCTTTTAGAATTCATATCCCAACAATTTTCCCCTTTTTGATGAAGCCAAAACTACTTGAATTATTTTAAGTAAATAGATTAGTTAAGTAGTTATCTTATCAAAAATATTTTATCTTTCATTAATAAGAGTAGATCAGATCGATTA
This sequence comes from Galeopsis tetrahit, assembly GCA_963675135.1. NCBI lineage: Eukaryota > Viridiplantae > Streptophyta > Magnoliopsida > Lamiales > Lamiaceae > Galeopsis > Galeopsis tetrahit. The sequence continues at coordinate 41,693,090 of OY776129.1, read as the reverse complement.
CAATTACTTAGCAAAATAACATAAGTAAAGTAAACTAGTACTTACAGTCTTCAAACAATGCTTCCATCACTTGATGTCTTCGCTTCTTCATCTAGTACTTGGAAAGCATCTAGGATTCTTCTATGAATTTCAGAAATGTGATCTTCATTGTCAATCTTCTCATCTTCTAACAATTTTTCTTCAAACTTCTTGATAATGTTGAAGTCAATTCTTTTTCCAGATCCAAGCATTGGAGTTTCCCATTTAGGAAATTCTAGACTTAAGATATTATATCCAACAACAGTAGCTATGCGCACGATCAAATTCCATAAGTTGTTGTCTTCTGCTTCCATGAACTTCTCAAACACAACAAACAACTCATCTTTGATTGATATATCACCATATCTTCTGATAATCCACTGCGCAATCTCCCATTTCTTCTTAACTACTTTCCAAATCTCACTATGCTCAGCATCAATGAATTTGTCTATGAAAGCATCTTATAATTCATCTGGGTTTGCTTTGCTGTCTTGCAACCTTTTGACATGTTTACCTAACACTTTCTTGTTAGCGTAATGATCATCTTCAATTTTCTGCTTTTTATGGATTTCTTCAGCATCTATTCCAGCAAGTATTTCTCCTAAAGCTTATTTCTTCGTCTCAAGCTTTCTTTTTACTCGCATTGTCTGGACTTGAACTTCAGATACCTTGCCTTTTCCTTTTGCAAGTCTTAACTGTTCTTCAGCACTGATCTGTTCTTTTTCATGAGCCTTTACTAGTCTTCCTCTCCTTGGTCGACTTTGCTCTTGCTGAATCTCAGTTTGAGTTTCCATTCGATCTTTTACTTCTTCAACTTCTTCCCCCTTTTTGGCTTCATCACTTGCCTTCAAGGTGAATAAAGAAGTAAATCTTGTCATCTCTTCTTGTACAGCCTGCTTCATCAGATTAGTAGCCTTCTCAATCTGCTTCTGATGGCTATCAGCTTCACTTATCTTTTCAAGTCGATCAGCAGTGTACTCGAGTTTCTTTGAAATGAAAGAAAATTCATTTTTGAAATGAGTAGCAGTCAACCTCAGCAATCTGTTATGTTCTGTCATTGTAGTCAACTGATTTCTTGCTTCTTGCAACTGAGCATATGCTTCCTGTTTTTGCTCATCTGCAATTTCAATTTTAGTTCTATAGACTCTTTCCATTTTCTTGGATTCTGTAGCTAGAACTCTTCTCAGAATATTCCACTTGATTCTGTAAGAAAGTTTCTAACTGATTAAACATCTCTTGTCGAAAATCAGCATCAAGTTGATTAACCTCGTTCATTATCATCACTTTAGAATCAGTTACTAGAGAACTGTTTTGTTCTTGCAACATTTTCTTGACATCAGTCTTCAAGAACTCATCTATTGCTGATTTCACTACTTGCCTAAGATCCTCTTTCAACTGATCTATAGATGCTTCAGTAGCAATTGTTGTGTGAACATCTTCAGCAACAACATCTTCCATGATATCATCAGCAATATGAACATTAACCAACTTCAAATCTGACTCAGTAGATAAAACACTTCCTGCAATAGCTTTCAAATTTATAGGAGGAGAAATTGGTAGATCAGGAGTTGGTATGGGAATGAAATTGGAGAAGGCCATTACTTGAACGTGAATTAACAAATTTGAATGATCTTGGCTTGTTGATTGATAGGTTCAAACCAAATACAAATGTTGCGGACTCGTGGAAGTGGAGGCATTCTTCATCTGGCAAGTTCTCAACCAAAGACACCTACCTGCGGCTACTACAACAGAACCGAAACACACATCTGGACAGCAGCGCCTTGCTCGGCTTTAAAATGATATGGAGAAACTTTGCACCGCCGAAGATCATTGCTCATGCATGGAGACTATTATGGGGACGACTTCCGACAAGATGCAATCTACTCAGAAGAGACACCCTCAAACAATCTGATGACTTAAGGTGCATTTTTTGTGGACTGAATGGCGAGACAGAGAAACACATCTTTTTCTGAATGCACAAAGACACACGGAATCTGGATGGAGTGCGTTCGATGGCTAAGAAAACAAACGGCTATACACCCAGATACACTACAAAACCTTCTTAGTTTTAGCAGCCTAATTAAAGTTCATGGACGAATTAAAAGCGCGACTTTGGAGTTGGTTCGTAACTAAATATCCGATTAAATGTAATTTTTTATACAAGGAGTGGGTGAACAACTGCATGTTTGATTATTTGAGGGTGCACAGCAACCTGTTCTGTTGAGTAACCCTTCATGTCTGTTGTAATTTGTAAACTCTTGTTCTCATGGGTATTGCTTGTGCCCAATATTTAATATATTGATTTCTTGACTGATAAAAAAAAAATATATTACACTACTTAATGAATGATTATTGTTTTAATGTTCAATAAATAAAAGTATATTTGGATGTTTATAGGTAAAATTCCGAAATTTAATCACAATAAATAATATTTTATTGAACTATGTAAAAATGAAAGGAACCATCATATTTTAAGACGGATTGAGTAAAACATTTCAATGCAATGTGTATGTAATCCTTCTAATCCATTGTTAAATTTAACTCACGACAGTTGAGGCATCGTGGCAACCACATCAATATGTAAAACCACAATTACATCAGTTTATAAATATACAGATTTATTTAGTTACACCCTTGAATCCTAAAAATTCCTATATAAAGTCAATTATTTTCATATATCATCTTATTTATAAAAATAACGAAATATATCTTATGTATGTAAAACCACAATTACATCAGTTTATAAATATACAGATTTATTTAGTTACACCCTTGAATACTAAAAATTCCTATATAAAGTCAATTATTTTCATATATTCAAGCCTGGTAAATATTTTGTACCAGTGCAAGAGTCTTTGAACTGTTATTCGAGTAGAGTATTTGAGGTTCAAGCTCGACTCGAGCTCGGCTCGATAATTTGATCGAGTTAAAAATTGAGCTCGGTTCGACTCATTAACGAGTCTAATGAGCTTAACGAGCCTATCGAGTCGAGCCTAACGAGCCTAATGAAATTTTTTACAAAAAATTAGTTATCGAGCCTAATAAGTCGAGCTCGAGTCGACTAGTTAGTAAAACAAGTATCTAACGAGCTCAAGCTCGCTCATTTAGCTAAACAAGTCGAGTCTTATCGAGCCTTAACGAGTCTCGTTAAGGCTCGATTCGAATAACAGTATTATGCAAGACGCGTATTGTAAAAGATTATTATTTAATAAATTTTAATATAATTATTTAAAATACATATGTATGTTATTTTATACTTCATATTTTAGAAGAAAATGAGAGAATGATGAAAAGAAAATTTTAAAATACTTAAAAATTGCAAATATTATAAATAAAATTATAATTGTAATTAGAAAATTTAAACGAATAAAAAAGTGAAGAAGAGAGAATGTGGATAAGAAAGAAAATTATTTTAAAAATTAAAATGGAAAAGAGAAAATTATTTAAAAATAAATAAATTAAAATTACATGAATTAAGTCGCACCGAAATTCTAACCCTAATTCTCTCTTCCTAAACTCTTAACTCTAACCCAATCTAAAACGGAATAAATCATTGTTTATTGGTAAATTATGTGTTGCCTCTCCAATTGTTTTTCTCTCTCTTCGATTTTCAATTGTGAGTTTTCCCCTAAGAACTTTTCTTGAAAAAGTTTCTTCATGCCGAATCGGATTTTACTTCTGGAGCATTATGTCAATTAGATGATTCTATTGTACTCTTTTTGAAATTTCCTTTGTGTTTTTTCTTGGAATCTGTAAGAGTTTCTTTCAAAAATTACATCGCATTGGATTGCGTTTTTCTGGCAATCATTGCCTTTCTCGATCTTCCGCATTTGCCGTATGCTTTTAGGGGCGTGATTTCTACGCAGGTCACCATTTGCGAAGGATTTTAGGGTTTCGTATTACAATCCAAAGAAAGGGATTTGGATTTAAGATGATTGGCGGATTTCAAAAAGGAACTTTTCAATTTGGTTTTCCTTCTGCCACCCCCACTCAATCTCTCTCATATAGCACGCTGGTTTGGCAAAACAAGGCGCCGGTATTGGTTGTGCTAGGCCTATTTAAACCCTCAGACACCATCAAATGGATTCACAATTCTCATTCTCTCAAAAAACTCTTCAACTTTTCGTATTATCTTACTATGGCAGAAAATATGTATGAAGCCTTCGAAAATTTCTCCTTTTGGCTGATCATGAAACTACTAATATCATTGTTCAGCAAGAAGAAATGACCATCCCAAAAAATGCTCTTGTTCTTAAATTTGTGGCGAGGCGAAAAATTACTTCGGCGGAGCTGAGGAATTTGCTGCAACGAGTCTGGTTGATCAAAGCAACTCTGAGGGTGTCCTTCATCGGCACAGGTCTTTTTCTTCTTGACTTCTCAGATGAAGGAGAGATGATGAAAGCCCTCCATAGACAGCCCTGGAACTTGCGCCGATCTCTGGTGGTTCTAAAGAAGTTGCATGTGCAAGATCGGCCCTCTAACATCAAGATCCAGTTTGTTCCGTTTTGGGTTCAGGTGCATGGCCTAATGCTTAGTGCTATGTCTAAGCAAATCGGTGTTCGTGCTGGTGCTGTGATTGGGGAGGTCATTGAGGTGGGATCGGTGACGGCAGATGATGTTAGGGGGGAGTTTCTGAGAGTCAGAGTGATTGTTGATGTAACAAAGCCACTCAGTAGATGTTGTTTCATCACTGTGAATCAGGAAAGGGTAGCAACAATCTTTCGATATGAGCACCTTTCTGATTTTTGCTATCTATGTGGTCACTTAGATCATGTGGAAGAAGAGTGTGGCTTAGCTCTGGGCCGAACTGCGGAATGGCGTTTGACTCATAGGTTCTTTTCAGAATGGCTGAGGGCGGATCACCCAAAGGGCCCGTTTGAGGAGGACATGCAGCGCTTTTTGGGGCCGATTCGTAGAAATGATAATCACTCGAATCGTGAAGCAGCACCAACAACGTTGGAAGAGCAAAGGCAGGCAAAAGGAAAGGAGCAGGTTGTTGAAGAGGATGTAACTTCTCTCAGAATGGGGACGGGGCCCAGGCCGAGGAGGGAGGTTCATCGATTTGCGGATCTTATGACGCCAAATGGCATGCAAAGGGGTATGGAGGCAGGGTCAAGCTCAGTTAGAAGGCATAGATGGGATCCGATTACAGGTATGTTCTTGGAGGCTTTGAACTTTGTTGTCCCCGTGGATTATGAATACAGGCTGTTCAAAATACCTCTTTGGGGTGATGATAATGGCATGGATTACCGAGTTGTTCACCATGTTGGAAAAAGCTTTCGTTCATATGATTTTGATGAATATGTGGAGATTGTTCGTCAGGGGGAGGCACCTTATGTTCCTGTTTTTTAGGGCCTTCTTAAAAGTGGTGAGGATATTCGAGGCTGGATTGGAAAAACTCATGTCAGAGAGGAGACGTCAGATGATGATTCAATGTTCAGCTCTACAATGCCATGCAAGAAGAGAACTTTTTATGATCGGGAAGGAGGTCATGTGGAGAATGAGGTTTGGAATGAGTTTGAAAGCTTCAAGAAGGTTGCGGATGGGATTAAGAAAGCACGGAAATTGGCGGAGGAGGTTGGCGAGGATATCAAGATGGCGGGCAAGGCGGAGGCTGATGAGGATCAGCCCCGCCATTATGAATGAGTATTATCTGTTGGAACGCACGGGGAATTGGTAATTCCCGTGCGTTGGGGTCTCTTAGTAGTATTGTTAAAACTTTCCGTCCTTGTTTGCTTTTTATTAGTGAATCAAAGTGCTCCAAGGCTAGGGTGGAGTACATTAGAAGTAAATTAGGGTTTCGTTTTGTGTTCAGTGTTAATAGTTTGGGTTGTTCTGGTGGTCTTTGCTTATTTTGGAATGAATGGAGCGTGAATATTTTGTCTTACTCTTTGGGCCACATTGATTGTTATATTGTTGGTGTTAAAGATCGTTGGCGTTTCACTGGCTTTTATGGTAACCCAAGCTTATCACAAAAACATTTTTCTTGGGACCTTTTAAAGCGCCTTAACCAATGTAATCCCACATTTCCTTCTTCTTGGATTGTGGGAGGTGATTTTAATGAAGTGTTGTATAATCATGAAAAAAAGGGAGGTGAATGCATTAACTTGAGTAGGATGAAACTATTCCAGGAAGCATTGGATCATAATGGCTTCCGAGATTTGCAGTATTCGGGTCCTAAATTTACATGGTACAACAAAAGGAGAGGTAAGGCCTTAATCAAAGAAAAGTTGGATAGATTTGCTGCTAATGAGAGCTGGTTTGATTTATTCCCACATTTCAGAACTCAAGCTTTGGAGTTTAATGGTTCAGATCATCGTCCCATTTTGTTAAGTATTGATTCATCCTCCAATATTGCAACAAGTAATAGAACAAAGATTTTCAGATTTGAGAATCATTGGCTAAAAGAGAATGATTTTAAAGTGGCCTTTAATCAAATCTGGAGAGAAAAGAAGAATCAAGGTAATCTTGACAAAAAACTCAAAGAATGCAGCAAGTCATTGGTAAAATGGGCGAAGTTGAAAGGAGGATCTTTGACATCAAGAATTAAAAAGGCTAATGCTGTCATTGAACCTGAATTGAAGGATGATAATGATAAGCCGGATTTTGAAAAGATCAAGATCATAGAAAAAGAGATTAACAAGCTTTATTCACAGGAGGAGATATATTGGAAGCAAAGAGCGAGAGTAGAATGGTTGCATGAAGGTGATCGTAATACGAAGTTTTTTCATGCTAAGGCTTGTTCATGGAAAGCTAGAAATTGTATCTGTTCTATTCAGAATGATGATGGTGTGGAAGTCACGAATGATAATGATATGCAAAGATGTTTTGTGGACTACTTTAAGTTGTTATTCACCTCTTCTAATCCTTCAAGGCAGAATATCTCTAGTGCAACTGAGGCATTGTCAGAATCAATTTCACCCAATGTTGCTTTAGCATTGGATACACCCTTCACTCAAGCTGACATTGACAAAGCGGTTAGTGACCTGAATCCATGGAAAGCTCCGGGCCCGGATGGTTTTCCTGCTTCTTTTTATCAATCTAATTGGAGTACTATTGGTTGTGACATATCCAAAATGATACTGGATTTGCTAAATGGAAGCAGTCCATTGGAAGGATGGAATCACACAACTATAGCGCTTATTCCAAAAATAAAGAATCCGCTAGGATTGCTCATTTCAGGCCCATCAGTCTATGTAATGTCAGTTACAGAATTGTAGCCCGTGCTATCACCAACAGATTGAAATGTTTTATGAATGATATCATTGACCCTTTCCAAAGCGCATTTATTCCGGGGAGGCTTATTACAGACAATGTTCTTGTTGCTTATGAAGGGATGCATTGGATTCGATCTTCAAAGAATAAGGACGGGTTTGCTGCATTGAAACTTGACATGAGCAAGGCATATGACAGGGTTGAATGGTCCTTCATTGGTGAATCAATGCGATGTATGGGCTTTTCGCAAAAGTGGATTGAGCTCATTCTCAAGTGTGTATCGACTGTACAATACAATATCAGCTTTAATGGTGCTTTGTCTCCATCATTCAAGCCTTCCAGAGGACTTCGACAAGGTGACCCTTTATCTCCATATCTTTTTGCTATTTGTGCTCAAAGTCTTTCTTCGTTGATATCCAGAAGTGTCTCTTTAGGAAAGATTGTGGGTGTGAAAGTAGCAAGATCAGCTCCAATGCTTTCACATTTATTCTTTGCGGATGATAGTCTGATTTTTCTTAAAGCTTGCCCAAGAGTCAGTTTTTATCTCAAGCAATGTTTGTACATCTACTCTAAGGCATCAGGACAGGTTATTAATTTTGATAAGTCAACCATTTCTTTTAGCCCCTGCACTAATAATGATAACCGAGTAAGGGTTGCTTCAATTTTGGGTGTTAAGCGAACACAGGGTCATGAGCTTTATCTTGGTTTACCAACATTTTCCCTCAAGGCAAAACGGCTTCAATTTGGATACCTTATTGATAGAGTTCGCCAGAAAATAAACTCATGGGATCATAGGTTCTTTTCAGAAGGTGGCAGAGAGGTTCTCATTAAAGCTGTCCTCCAAGCTATACCATCGTATGCAATGACTTGTTTTCGAATACCCACATCCATATGTGAGGAAATGGAACGACTTATGGCAAAATTCTGGTGGGGTGGACAGTTGGAAGTGGGTAAGATGCATTGGACAAAATGGAGTGCACTTTGTCAGCCAAAAGAGGAAGGGGGCTTGGGTTTTCGAAGGTTGGTTCTTTTCAATAAGGCTATGCTTGCCAAACAGGCATGGAGAATTATTAGTCAACCAGATGCATTAGTTAGTAAGATCTTCAAAGCCAGATACTTTAAAAATGAGGATATGTTTGATGCTGGTATAGGATCTAACCCCTCCTTTATATGGAGGTCAATCTATTGGAGTCGGGACATAGTTAAGAAAGGGTGTCGTTGGAGAATTGGCAATGGAAAGCGTGTTCGTATCCTTAAAGATAGATGGATCCCTGCCTTAGATACTGGTCTTCCATCAACTAAGCAGGTCAGTGCTTCTACTGTTAGCAGGTTCCTATCCAAGGATTATACATGGAATATTGATCTCATCAAGCAGGCATTTCATCCTTTTGAGATGAAAGCTATCCTTGAAATTCCATTGATTGGTGCTCACAAAATGGACTCGTTGTGGTGGCCTCTGAATTCTTCTGGAAAATACACAGTTGCTTCGGGATATCATTTTGCTTTTTCTATGAATACGAGGGAACATGCAAAGAGGGAAGAGGGACCTTCAAGCTTTCAAAGGATCAATGCTTTATATAAAAATGTTTGGAAAATGAAGGTTCCACTAAAAATTCGTATTTTTGGATGGAAAATGCTGAAGGATATTGTTGCTACAGAAGGTAACTTAGCCTCACATCATATTCCTACCAATTCATGTTGTAGGATTTGTGGTTTTTCTTTTGCTGATACAATGCATGCTTTGTTCTGGTGCCCAAAGATTAAAGAGATTTGGAAAAATCATAGTATGTGGTACTCCTTTAATAAATTTACTAAGACATGCACTGCTGTGTTCTTTCTGAAGCTAGTAGAAGTAATGAGCAAAGTGGAATTTGAACTGCTTGTTACCATTGCTTGGGGCATATGGAGAACTCGTTGCCAATGGAGCCACAGATCTGATGAGCAGAATAGATTTAGATGTTTTGCAACCAATGTGCAGTGGGCGATTGATTATATGGATGACTCACGCTGCAAAATCTTCAAGGGGAATGGTAAGGGTACGAATGAAGGAAATGATGATCAGCCGACGGATACGGAATACACTTTATTCTCGGACGCAGCTTTCAATCCGGAAAAGCATTTTTATGCCATTGGTTTTGCCCTCCTAAAGAATAAGAGTACCATCATATTGGCAGGATCTCAAAGAATATCTAACCCTGGGACTGTTCTTGCAGCTGAACTTTTGGCTATGAAAAAAGGTGTTGAATGTTGTATTTTCAATAGCTTGCAGATCAAGGGTGTCAGATCGGATTCGACATTAGTAATTGCTGCTATGTTAGACGATATCAGGTTAGACGGATTGGAACATGAGTTTGTGAAAGATATACAAGGCAAGTTACGGTCAATCCTAGTGTGGGATTATCGCCATGTGAGTCGTAAGTACAATATGATTGCTCATGGACTTGCTCAGAAAGCTCTCATCTCTTCGATTCCTTATGAATGGAGTGAAGAAGATGCCATTACAAGATTCAAGAAGAGTTTAAGATGATTTTATTCGGTTCTCTTGAATCTTTGTTCTCAAAAAAAAAAAAAAAAAAGGGAATAAATCAGGTGCCATATCCCGGTCCTCCAAATTGTATGACACGAGTTTTAAATTTATAAAGTCGATCATGGAGTTAATAAAAAATAAAATGATGGGTTTGATATTATTTTATAGACATAAATAACAGTATGATAAATTAATAATATATAATATGTTAATAAAAAAGGTAAATGAAAGTAATGAGTTAGCAAAACGCGTATGATATTTGATGTCACAGCCGCCTCTCTCATTTCAATTCATTTCTCTATTATTATTTGTGCCCATCTTAGTCAAACCCACGTTGCTTATTTGGACCAATCTACTCCCTCCTCACTATCCTGTTCACATTGAGATCGCATTGGAACATGTTCTCACGCGATATTGTGTTTCACATTTTATTCGACTCTCTGAATTATTGATATGTGTTCGTAATAATTTTTTTTTTATGAATGTTCCATAACGTTAGAGACGATTAAGTAAGGTAAAGTATCAAGTGGAATACGAAAAATTGAACAAATGATCAATCGAATTGCTCACTTTCTAACTTATTGTTTCACTTTTGTTTCGCAGTGCATTTTATTTTTATAATATACCTTATAACAAATACTCCGTATAATTAATAAACTGAGTGTTTAAATTAAGTTAAGTATAAATTACAACATATGTAACATTACATAAAACCCTAAATCAACCTTTTGTTATGTATACATGTTACTCATATTTTTTGAGGCACACAACACTTGTTTTACTGAACATTTTATAATTAATAATTTTTTAGCTTGTTCCCGTTATGGATTGATCCGTCTAAACCCGCAAAATGATAGATTGTGAACCGATCTGTCCATTAGCTCGTTTTGATAACTCTACTTATGGATATATATTATTTTGTCATACAATTTACCAGTTGCAATGATAAATTATATATTCGTAGTTTGGGGGGGTATAATCGTGTATCTTGGAGATAGCACTTATGTTTTCTTTTGAAACAAATTTAGAGAAAATTAAAGTCTATTTTAATTAACCGTTGATCATGAAAGTGAAAACTCCCATTTTTCTTCGATGAAATTATTGAGATTTGGGAGGGAGGGAAAGATAATAAAAAAATGTAATTAAGAGAGATGAATATGAAATCATAAAAATGGGTGATATAGACATTTAAGTCGAAACTATTTTTGTCCAAAGAACCGAGAATTTGTTTAGTTCGATTTCCTTTTATTTGCATCTATCCCGCAAAAATCTACAAAGTAGGACATACATACATACAGTTATGTATTGTTGGACTGAATCAAATGATGCAGCTAAAGTGGAGGCTAACAATAAAACAGTTCCAATTTACTACTATAACTTATATCTATCATCTCACCATTTTAATAGTCAAACCTATCAAATATCTAACCTTTCTAGAATCGAATATGCTCACATTCACATAATAACAACACATTAAAGTCAATATAGAAAGAAATACGTACACACTTCCACTTCCACTTCCACTTTCACTTTCACTTTCTTCTTTTGGCCTTACAAAACACATCATCTCTAATTCTCTACCAAAATCTCCATTTCAGACACAACACACACTTGAATTTATTATGTCTTTCACTAGTCTTGTTACCTCCGACCACAACCCCACCGCCACCGCCGGAGCCGCCAGAACTGGTTCTGGGATTCCTAAATTTAAGTCTCTTCCGCCGCCGTCTCTGCCCATATCTCCGCCGTCATGGTTCTCTATTCCTCCCGGCCTTAGCCCTGCTGAGCTTTTGGATTCTCCTATTCTTCTCTCGGCTTCCAACGTATGATTTAACACATAAAAATCCAATCTTTTTTTTTCAATTAATTTATCTGAATTTTGTTTAAAAAAATTGCAGGTTTTGCCATCTCCAACAACAGGGAGTTTTCCAAATCAGGGTTTTAGTTGGGTCAACAAGATCGAGCAAAACAGCTTTTCTGATTTCTCATTCCAAACTCAAAATCCCCCATTGGTATGTTCATCTTCTTAGATTCTTGATTTCTAATTAATTTCTCCGAGCTTCAATTCGATATCTTATTCGCATAGTAAGTAGCTTGCAAAATATTATAATGATCATGCATGATTTGCGTACACTAATGTCACACTGATTTTTTTTTAACTTAGACTCAAACAAACTCACTTTTTATTTAAAAGCTGTTAAATGGATGAGATGGAGCTTTGAATTTTCAAAATAAGTGATTTTAGAATCAGTTTACAGAGTTTGTAAGAAAATTGTGTACATTTTCTAAGAAAAATTACAAAAATTTCTCCCAAAATTGTTGAAAACAGGGATATCTTGAATCTGCGGAACAGAATTACACTGCATCATCGCAGAAATCGAACGTAACAAGTGCAATTAAAACAACAAAGGATCAATCGTCACAAAGTAACAAGAAATCAGAGGATGGATATAACTGGAGAAAATACGGACAGAAACAGGTGAAAGGGAGTGAAAATCCAAGAAGCTATTTCAAATGTACACATCCCAATTGTCCTATCAAGAAGAAGGTTGAAACATCTTTAGAGGGACACATTACTGAAATCGTTTACAAAGGTGATCATAACCATGCCAAACCTAAATCCACCCGAAGATCATCCTCCTCCTCCTCCTCCTCGCCTTCCCCTGCACTACTAAACCAATCACACTTCAATGAAGCCCCCCGCGAGCCCGATTCTTCAGTTGCTACTCCGGATAATTCCTCGATTTCGGTTGGGGATGATGATCTTGAACAGACCTCTCAGATTGATGAAGAGCCTGATCTCAAGAGATGGTAATTACTTCATTGGTTTGTGTATTCTATTGTCACTGCAAGAAAATTAACTTATAGTGACAGAAATCATGTCATTATAGCTTCTCTAGCTAAAATTTTTTAGTGAAGGTAATTTACTTTTAGTGAAAGGTCCTGTCATTATGAGAAAATGCTGTCACTAAAAAGTCAGTTTTCTTGTATAGTGTGATTTATCGACTAATTTGGTTGTGATTTTTCAGGAAAGGTGAGGCTGAAAGTGAAGTTATTGCATCAGTGGGGAGTAGGGCTGTGAGAGAACCAAGAGTTGTAGTTCAAACTACAAGTGATATAGATATACTTGATGATGGATTTAGATGGAGAAAGTATGGTCAAAAAGTAGTAAAGGGGAATCCAAATCCAAGGTATTAGTTTGTCAGTATTAGTTGTTTACACTAAACAGTACTAGTATTAATTTTGTTCAATTTCAGGAGCTATTACAAGTGCACTACACCGGGATGCCCCGTGAGAAAACACGTGGAACGAGCCTCTCACGATCCTAGAGCGGTGATAACAACGTACGAGGGGAAGCACAACCACGAAGTCCCTGCTGCTCGAGGTAGTGGGAGGCAAATCCCGAACAATCCTAATATCGATCATGGAATGAGGATTAGGCCCATGGCATTGCCTAATAACTTGAATTATCCGATCCCAATGGGTCGGAATATGAGGCCACCGATGATGGATGTCGAGGCACCCTATCGCCTGGAGATGTTACCGGGGTTTGGGCAATCGAGTTTCGAAAATCTGATGAATCCATCGTCGTTTTCTAGAGCTAAGGAGGAGCCTAGAGAAGATTTGTTCCTAGAGTCATTGCTTTGCTGAATTGCATTTTGGTTGATCACACGCACAGTGCGTTGTGTGCAGCAGGTTTCTTGATTTACAAGTTTTGGGTTTTGGATAAAGGTTATTGAATATAGGATTCCATTTATTTGTTCTTCATTTCTTTGTTCTTGGTCTGGTCATGTGTAATCAACGGATATGTATTGTTTGTACATTTAAAGGAATTAATGAATACGCCACATTATTATTTTTATCTTTTCACATTATTCGTAATTTAATTACAACTTTTTTATCGTTTCAAAACAACAATTACAACGCTTTAATTTTTTGCAATGTTAGTTATCATGTTTTACTTTTTACAATTTGGTACAATATGTTATTTTCTGACATCTAAGTAGAAAGATAATACGTTTCATAGTTGTTTGCACCCGTTTTTTGACACACAAATTAAAAAATTTGTGTAATAAGTAGCTTGTTGATTGATAAATTTATAAATTTTATGAAAAAGTAATTTTTTTTATTAGATTAAGTTTAAAAGTAATGATATTTTGTGTAAATATTTGAATAGGATGAGCGTGAGTAAGTGAACGAATAAGACAAGCTTACAAACAATTGTAGAATATGGGGAATATATGACAATTTAAAAAAAAAAAAATTATTTATAATATATCTGAAAAATCTACAACAATTTTCAATAAATTCACAAAGCAATTCCCTATTGCATTATAATTTGAAAGGAATTTTGATGTAAATGGTATGTTGGTCAATGGTCACATCAATAAATGGAAGTGAAAGTTATAACAAAAGCCAATCCATCTTATAATATTGATTGTGAGTGTAAATTTGGTCAAAATTTTGCTATTTTTGCTCAATTAAAGTTAGAACAAAAATTGGAGCCAAATTGATGTTCTATTACTGGTTAAACAATGTTTTAATCAATTAAAGAAAAAGCTAAATTTAATTGTTAAATTACAATCCTGTTACTTCTATAATTTTAAAGTTTTGTGGATACAAATGCAAAAGGTTTAATGGGTATACCATACTCTCCCCATGTCATTATATGTAAATTTAAGTTTTTACCGTTCATTTCGATCACAAATTAAATGATGTTTTACATTTTTAATGTAAATAAATATAATTTTTTTAAAAAAAATTACTTTAAATTTAATAATATATTTAAATAAATGTGTTATTTTATTGAAAATGATAAACATTTACTAAAAAAATATAATAACCAAGGAGTGATTGGTTTGTTATAAATAATGAAAAACTGAAGTAAAATGATAGTAGTGTATTTTTATATAATCATATTGTTTGGTAATACGGCTACTGTTACTTTTTATTTGAACATTATTATTTTTTATATAATTATTATAAATTTGAATTAAGGGAGATTTGTTTTCGTGAGATAATTTCACCTAAGAGTCTAAGACCAGCTCTTGAACATATATCTAAATTATTTAAAGGATTGGTATTGGGTAGACTTAAGTCTATATAAGAACTTGAGTTGATCCGTGTCAATGGTTGATCGTTGACTTTTTTCGTTTTTTAAATGTTACACTTTTCAATAATATTTTCAGTTATATTGATTGCACATTTTAGTTATATGAACTTGCATTTTTCAGTAATATTGTGTCGCACTTTTCAATTATAATAACTTACATTTTTCATTAAATATTGTATTGCACTTTTCAATTATAGTGACTTACACTTTTTAATAAAAAAATTGTGTTGCACTTTCAATAATAATAATATTATGTTGCACTTTTTAGTTATAATGATTTACATTTTTTAATATACACAATTTTTGAAAAAAAATATAAAAAAAAATTCTAAAAAAAAATATTGCACTACAAGAAAACTAACAAGATCCCTCATTATTGCTTTTCTAGTTAAAAGTCTTTAATGACAGAAATTTCAGAATTAATGATAGGACCTCTCACTAAAAGTCAATTACCATCACTAAAAACTTTTAGATTGAGAAGGTATAATGACAAGAATTCTTTTACTATAATAACTCAAATCCTTAACAGAACTTGAGTCTATATAAGATCAATACTCATTTAAAATCAATTGCATGGATGCATTCAATTGTATACTATAATTTGTAGTTGAGTGTTGTAATGGGATTTAAGTGGGAGGTGACGCATTTGCTTTGTTGTTGTTATGTGACGCCTTACAATAATTACAGCTAATTTAGAATGGGTCAAAGTTAAGATTGCTTGGTGCACACGTCGGTGGGTGGGTCAACGTCAACCCGCCCCATTAGAACCTTCTCCTATCCCTATCCTTATCCCATTGCCGTGACCCCGCCTACACTTTACTCATATTTTTTTATATATGTTAGTTGCATTTTTTCTTCTATTTTTCTTATTTAATTTATGTTATACGGAGTACACATTTTTAACTCATGCCACCCCTAATGTTATAAAACATTAATTGTTTTTTAATATAACACCTATCAATCTATTCATATCTACTAGTAGGGCACCCGTACTGACGCACGGTCAAATATATTAAAATATGTCGAAAGATTTTAAATTAAAATTTTTTTTAGTGTCACTTTTTATTCATTTTAAAATATCACCAACTTACACATATATATATTAATGATATGAAACAAAAAAAGTGATTTTCTTATGAAATCAATCACATGCATAAATTACTTGTACATTATGCATAAACTTGTGCATTTTATGCAGTGGTTGGTTTCATAAGAAATCCACTTTCTGAGTTCTATATCAAAACTGTATATATATTATCACAAGTATTAAATTTATTATTGTTAACTACTCCTTAATATTTATTGTACTATATTGAATTTAAAAAAATAATAAAGGACGAAACTTTTAAAATATTTTTAATATCTTTTTAAGATTACATTATTAAACTTGAAATCTAATTAAATCAATTTCTTATACCATATAAATTTATAGTTGACAATATAAATATATATAATTAATGTTTAATATTTAAATATATGCATAATTATGATATGACAAAATGATTAAATTATTATTTAGTGTTAAAGAATATTACAGGAATTTTGGTGATGTAAATTACATTCAATTAAATAATGAAATAATCTAATATCAATAGTAATTTAATATAAAAATAAATTAAGAAACAATTATAAAACTTAAAAATTAAATTATTATAAATTCATACGTACATTCCTATAAACTTCATGAAATACTAATTAGTTCTTTGTGTTATTACAATCATGATTGTTGTCATGATATAATATGATCTTCGAATCACGGCGGTTTGTTATTCTAGATACAACTACATATAATTGACCATGACTAAATACAGATTTTTTCAAAAAAAAAAAAAAGGATTGCCCTTAACTTTTATTAATAGTCATAGCATATGACACAATCAACATAAATTGTCTACGTTGAAACTTGAAAGACAATCTAGAATCAAAATGTGTCAGTGTAAGTCGCGGTATCAATAACAATTGTCCACCACTACTTCCAATTAGAACCTTAGTTTCAAGACCTTTATCACCTAACCTGGTTATAACCAACATACCAATAGAACAATATGTTATATTATAAATTTATAGATAAAACAAATACAACATTTTAAATGATAAAAAATAAATGAAAATATAGAGAGAATGATACTAAAAAAATGACATAAACATGGTTCCATTACATAACATAATTGAGTGATCTATATTTCTCAATAACATCACCGGTGTTCCAACTTTCAAATTCAATTCATTATCAGGTACACCAGAAGACTTCAAACTATTCAAAAATTATATGGACATTAATTAGCCAAATTATCAATATTCATATCAAATCTGGAAGGACTAACATAGCTCAAATAAGTATGTGATTCCTCCTTTTCATTTAAATGAATCATGTGCTCATTTATTGACCTAACAACATCTAACGTGGATGAAAGAATAGCCGTACTTTGTAAATAGTCATGATCATTCATCGTATTTTTAAAATCAGGATAAATGATATAAACAATAGTAGAAATATGATCATCACCAGACTTTAGCAGAATATCCTCAAGAATTTGTAAATCACATCTGTACTCAATTTCTGGCCCTATACTACCATCTCCAATAGATACTATCCATTCAGAAAAAAGAATTTAATTCATGCACGGCTTCATCAGATCTCAGAGTTTGCAACCTCATGTTCTTAGTAAGTTTCAAAATAGTACAATCATTCGACAAATTAGATGAATTGATAGTAGCGTGAACGATATCCTGCCTCGTTCCTTTTGGAATAACGGGTAATATTTGACGAAATTTACCTCCAAGCACAACAGTCTTACCGCCAAAAAAATAAAGGCAGTTCAGATGACAAATGATCTATAATTAGGCTGCATAATATCCTTCAAAGTCGTATCGAGAGCCTAAATACAATATTTCTTCACTGTTGGCGCTTCATCTCAAATTATAAGATCACATTTAATTAACAATTCAGCAAGAGGACTTCTTTAATGAATCTTGACTTCTTTGATGAATATTGCATGTGGAATCTTTAGTAACATCAATTGGAATGGAAAATATGGAATGAGTAGTACGTCCACCAGAAAGAAGGAGTGAAGCTATAACACTCGAGGCTACATTAATTACATTCCCTTAGATGTCAAACATGCTGACAAAGTCTTCCATATAAATATTTTTCCCGTTTCACCATCATATCCATAAACAAAATACACACCACCCTTATCGGACTGAATAAACCTAATTATTTTATCATACATGAAAGAATTATGTCTCATCTAAAAGTTCGAACTTGTAGTGAGGTTGAGAATTAATTCTTGTATATTAATTCCTAACACTCCCCCTCACTCGTGGGCCGGATTTAACACCTCTTACCCTTTTTGGGGAGGAGGCCCATCGAGTGGACAATTTAAATGGGTGGAGTGTTTTCAACAGGAATCGAACCCAGGTCGTTTGCCCGGTTTGCTCTGATACCATGAAAGAATTCTGTCTCATCTAAAAGTTCGAACTTATAGAGAGGGTGGGAATTAATTCTTGTATATTAATTCCTAACACTCCCCCTCACTTGTGGGCCGTATTAACACCTCTTACCCTTTTTTTTTTTTTAGGGAGGAGGCCCATCGAGTGGACAATTTAAATGGGTGGAGTGCTTCCAACAGGAATCGAACCATGTCGTTTTGCCCGGTTTGCTCTAATACCATGAAAGAATTCCGTCTCATCTAAAAGTCCGAACTTGTAGAGAGGGTGAGAATTAATTCTTGTATATTAATTCCTAACATGAAAGAATTCCGTCTCATCTAAAAGTCCGAACTTGTAGTGAGGTTGGGAATTAATTCTTGTATATTAATTCCTAACACTCCCCCTCACTCGTGGGCCGAATAATCAACTCTTACCCTTTTTAGGGGAGGAGGCCCATCGAGTGGACAAATTAAATTGGTGGAGTGCTTTCAACAGGAATTGAACCCAGGTCGTTTGCCTGGTTTGCTCTGATACCATGAAAGAATTCCGTCTCATCTAAAAGTCAGAACTTGTAGAGAGGTGGAGAATTAATTCTTGTATATTAATTTCTAACACTCCCCCTCACTCGTGGGCCGAATTAACACCTCTTACCCTTTTTAGGGAGGAGGCCCATCGAGTGAGGGGAGTGTTAGGAATTAATATACAAGAATTAATTCCCACCCTCTCTATAAGTCCGAACTTGTAGAGAGGGTGGGAATTAATTCTTGTATATTAATTCCTAACACTCCCCCTCACTCGTGGGCCTCCTCCCCAAAAAGGGTAAGAGGTGTTAATCCGGCCCACGAGTGAGGGGGAGTGTTAGAAATTAATATACAAGAATTAATTCCCATCCTCTCTACAAGTTCGGACTTTTAGATGAGACGGAATTCTTTCATGGTATCAGAGCCAACTCTCTACTTCGATGTGTGGATCCACCTGTGGAACCACGTGTCGACCTGGTCCCCGTCTGAGACCCCGTCTGAGCCCTCTTACGTGAGGGAGGGTATTAAGGTATCCCACATCGGATAGAGAGATGGGACCCCGTCTGAGCCCTCTCACGTGAGGGAGGGTATTAAGGTATCCCACATCGAATAGATAGATGGTCTTGGGTGGGCTTATAAGCCTGGGCAATCCTCTCACTTAACACCTTGGTTTTAAGTGTAGAGTTAGGCCTTCTTATAATACACATCACGTTGTTCACCACTAACTTTGCTACTTAAATTCTTATACTCTAACTTCAAATCCGATCTGTTGTATGTAAACTCATTCAAAATCAATGTATTTCTAAATGAAAAGTTTGGATCATGGTTTACCATCGGCATACCTTCAAAATCGTGCAAAGACTTACCAAGAGTGCGCATCATATTATCAATTTATATCAAATAGAGTCCGCATCATATTATCAATTTATATCAAACAACAACTCTTGATTTCATCACCTATCATCCTTAATTCTATAAAGAATTTAAAATGATATTAGTTAATTATGCTAAAATAAATTAATATAAAATTTTATTTTTTCATAAGTAAATGAGTGACAAAATTATGCAAAATTAATTGAAATTTAGAGATAAATAGATATTTATATTTAAACTAAGTTACATTATTATTTATTATGTATATAAGTTTACATTTAGTTAATTATTCTAAAACAAATTAACATATAATATTTGATTTTTGTCATAAATAAATGAGTGATAAATTTATGCAAAATAATTGAAATTTAGAATTAAATCGACATTTATATTTGATATGATAAATAAGTATATAATAAATTCAAATATTTTTTTTTATTAAATATAATTTAAAGATTTACCTTTGATGTTTCAACAAAAATAATTTCACATATTAAAACAGTATGAAAAATTAATTTAATATAAATATATGAATATTTTTCATTAATACATATAATTATTATTGATTTAGATATATAAATTGATTAAAGTGTTATTCAATTAGATAATTAATAAATGTTAAAATATATTTTCTCTATTTGAGAGAGAGGGGGAAGAGAACTATGTATTTAAATTAATTTTTAGTTTAAAATTTTATCTTTTATTAACTACATTTTTCTTAAATAATATTGATAAAAATAAGTAAAAAGATTATCTAATTTTTTCTATTCTTAAAATAAAAAAAACTCTAAAGTAATTTAAATTACAATAAAAAAATTCAATTCTTAAAATCAATTAAAATTTACAATAAAAATAATTGTTGTAATTTTAATTTTTTAAGGTTAATATTAAATTATGAGAAATAATCAAAGTTCTAAAAAAATGTAAATAATTTAAAGTAATTAATTGACCAACTAAATTAAAATGACTTGCATATTAGTGAAGTTGAATAATTTAATAGAATTAAATTATGACACGAAAATAAATAAACATACCTGAAAAATGTTTAATTCTTCTTCTATTATAAAGAACATCATCAGTTTTCCAACACTTTTCCCAAACTTTATAAAGTTGACCCAATAAACTTTATGTTAGTAGCGTAACAAATAAAGACTTCATCGAAGATGCTGAAGCCCAATGGCTAACATCCTCCATACCATCAATATACGCCCAATGGCTATCGTCGTCCAACAAACCCCTTGCAAAGTAAGCTTCCTGAAATGTTGGATGAATTACTCCATTGAATTTCTTCAAATCATCATAAGATGTAGGTCCACGAACTACATTCAATAGTATCCTTAAATAATGTGTCTCACTAGAACCAAGAGGAACGTAACAAATACGTCCAATTGAAAAACTTTTCTTCCTTTCAGTCCACTCTCTAGTTTTCGGCTTTCATACGATGAATTGGGGTATTTCAACATAAGTCAAATATCTTGCTTTAGAATAATTCTTGTTGATTTCAAACTAATCTAAGAACGTACTTTGCTTTACCGATGATCTTTTTAAGATAGATTCCAAATATGCACCATCACCAAATAAAACAGTCTTCTTATCAGGAAGATGAAATCTCAAATGTTCAATTGGTGGATTAATTTATATAATTAATCTCAAACCCAAAAATTCTCAAAACAACTTCACATGGAGAAATGTACTACAGTCATAGTACATTTTAACTTCATCTAAATCTGTTTTCCCATCAGATTGTTCCTTACTTTCAAAGAAAGATACAGTAACACAGTAATGTCCTTTGTTGACATACTTGAACGGGTATTTTATGGATATTGATTGATTACACCATTCAACATTGATATGCACCATACTTTTAAAAAAGATAACAATTATGAGGAACGTGTCTGCTATCCAAAATAGAACTTTTATTGTTCAAAGTCTTTCCATCACCCCTTTGGCTATAAATAGGATAACCGTCTTCATCAATAGAAAACTCTGAAACAAATCTTTTAGGAAAATATTTTGTATATGAACCTTCATCGATCATGCAAGGAGAACATGGATTTGCAGCACCACAAGGAACATGGATCATTAAATCACAAACAACATTAAAATACTCGATCATTTTCCGTATCAGGTAATTCAACAAAAATAATGCGATCAATATCATTCCCAGATGAAAGTTGTAACAATTTTTTTTTAAAAAAATCATGAGATAAAAAATAATTAATTATAATAAAAATATCATGTACCAAGCTCGAATATATACAAACCTCATTATAATTTTCAACAAACACCAATATATGTGCATGAGGAAGAGGGTACAACGCTTTTAAAATTCAATAGTATAAAGAACTGCAAATTAATATAAAATTTTAATTTTTTTTATAAGTAAATTTGTGATAAATTTATGCAAAGTAGTTGAAATTTAGAGTTAAGTAGATATTTATATTTAAACTGATAAGTAAGCATATACCAAATTACATTATTATTTATTATATATATATATATATATATATATATAAATATAGATATTTATATTTAAACTGATAAGTAAGCATATACCAAATTATATTAATATTTATTATATATATAGATATACCAAACTGATAAGAAAGAAAAAAACCATTGAAAACACCGGATTAGAAAAAAAAAATCAACTACATGTTTATTTGACCGAATCTTTCAGTAAAGATTGTCCAATCTCTATACAGACACGATAAAGGGATCAAGATCAGTAACACAGTTGTTATATCTTTAAAATACAACATCGTCATTTTGAACAATTCCAGCATTTTCAACAAAATTGAGCTAGTTGAGGCGGAGGGAGAATAGAACATGGGGGTACAGCTGTACCCCCAAATTGAATTTTTTTTTTTTTTATATATTTAAAGCAAAAAAAAAAAAAATTATAAAGGAGGCCAGCCTTTTTTAATGCGGCTGCATCCCTATACCTAATTAAACCCTTAATAAAGTGCAGCCCAGACATTAAAAAATAAATAGCAGCCCGTACATTAAAAATAAATAGCAGCCCATTCAATTTAAAAGCCCATTTAGTTTAGCTAATATGGCTTTGGCCCTTTAGGCTTTAGTTAATATTTAAAATTATAATAACTTCTCCTTCCTCAAAGCGACAGACGACAACATTCTGTTGGTGGGCGCACATACTCAATTTTTTTTCATTTTCTCTGTTACCAACAAAGGTAAGTAATTTTTAATTAATATTTTGTTAAATATATTTATTGTACTTATTGTTTTGGTTATTGTTTATGAATGAATTTATTTGGGTTATTGCGTATATCAGTATATGAAATATAAATTAGGGATTTAGGTAATAGGGTTTGTATTATAATTGCTCATTTGTTATATTTTGCTAAATTAATTTAGTTTAAAATTTGAAATAGATAATGATTTGAATTGTTTTTCATTGTGAAATTATAATTGCTAATTTACTATTTACTTCAATTAGGAAATGACGAAAGATAAATTTATCTCAAAGAAACTCAAAACAACGAAAAAACAACCCGATCTTCGTGAATTTATGTTCAAGAGAATGAAATCTCAAGAAGCTCCTTGCACTTCCCAAATAGATGAGTCTTCTCCAATTGATATGGAGTCTTCTTCAACCTCATCGTTTAATTCACCTCAAATTCAAGAAAATAAAAGGAGTATAAGTGGTTCAAGTGCACAATTGGAGGAGGAAGAATTGTTATATGATGTTGAACTTCTTCCCAATGATCCCGGAAAAAGAATAAGCATAATGGATTATCCTCCAAATCAACGAAATGCGGTGAGAAGAGCATATATTCTTAAAGGACCATGTCAACCCAAAACTCATGACTTCCCTCAAAGAGATCTTGGAGGTATGCGTCGATTTAGTGTCGTTTGGTTCAAAAAATATGATTGGCTTGAATATAGTATTGAGAAAGATGCGACATTTTGTTTTGTTTGTTACTTATTTAAGAATGAAGTTGAAATTAGTGTTGGGGGAGATGCTTTTGTTAATGAAGGGTTTAGGTCATGGAATAAACCAATTAGATTTGACAAGCATGTTGGTGGTGTTAAAAGTTCTCACAGTCTTGCTTATGAGAAATATGGAAATTTAAGAGATTCAAAAAAAAATTCTATTGTTCGTGTTTTTGATAGTGCAAGTGAAGTGATTCGAAGTGAATATGCATCTCGTTTGAAAGCTTCACTTTCTTGTTTGAGATTTCTTTTACGTCAAGGGTTAGCATGTCGTGGACATGATGAGAGTGGAGAATCAATTAATAGGGGAAATTTTGTTGAACTTTTGAAATGGCTTGCAGAACATAAAGAGGATGTTAAAAAGGTTGTTTTTGAAAATGCTCCAGGAAATAGCCAAATGACATCTCCCATGATTCAAAAAGATATCATTAATTGTTGTGCTAAAGAAACAACTAAGCACATTATTAATGAAGAGCTTGGTGATGATTATTTTGCTATATTAGCCGATGAGTCAAGTGATGTATCTCAAAAGGAACAATTAGCCCTTTGTTTGCGTTTTGTTGATGGTAAAAGGGGAATGGTAGTGGAGCGATTTCTTGGACTTGTACATGTTGGTGATACCACTGCTTTGTCACTTAAATGTGCAATTATGTCTTTGCTTATGGAACATTCATTGAGTCCATCTAGAATTCGAGGGCAAGGGTATGATGGGGCTAGCAATATGAAAGGTGAAATAAATGGTCTTAAGACTTTGATTATGAAGGATACTCCATGTGCCTACTATGTTCATTGTTTTGCTCATCAACTCCAATTAACTCCTGTTGCCGTCGCTAAAAATAACAATGATTGTTGTTGGCTTTTTGAGACACTTGCAAACTTGTTAAATGTGGTTGGAGTTTCTTGTAAGCGAAGAGAAATGATTCGGGAAAGTCAAGCTAAAAAAGTTGTTGAAGCCTTGCAAATGGGAGAAATTGAGAGTGGATCAGGTTTGAATCAAGAACTTGGTTTGAGAAGGCCCGGTGACACTCGTTGGGGATCTCATTATAAGACTCTTTTGAATACTATTGACTTGTTTTCTACAATTGTTGAGGTGCTTGAGATGATTGGGAAGACCGCTTTAAGTTCAGAGGATAGGATAAAAGCTCAATCAATTTTGTACTCATTTGAGTCTTTTGACTTTATTTTTATGGCACACTTGACAGAACTTGTCTTTGGTTACTCTAATAATTTGTGTAATGCTTTACAAAGAAGAGATCAAGATATTGTCAATGCTATGTCTCTTGTTTCGTTAACAAAGGTTATGTTGCAAAAAACAAGAGATAATGGATGGGAACCTCTCTTGGACAAGGTTACTTCATTTTTCACTAAGTATGACATTGTGGTTCCCGATATGGATGCTCCTTACATTCCACGAGGAAGATCAAGGCGTTTTGTTAAACAAGGTACGAACCTTCAACATTTCCGAGTTGAAATTTTCATTGAATTGATTGATTTACATCTTAGAGAACTCAATGATCGGTTTGATGAGATGAATACAGAGTTACTTATATGCATGTCATGCTTAAGTCCCAAAGATGATTTCTCTTCTTTTGATAAGAAGAAAATACTCAAACTTGCCACATTTTATCCCTCCGAGTTTACAAGTATTGATGTGATGGCTCTTGAATGTCAACTTGACATATTCATTGAAGACATGCGAAGAGATGGTAGGTTTCGGGGTTTGCGTGATCTTGGTGCTCTCTCGATGAAGCTTGTCGAGACAAAGAAGCATATGAATTATCCAACAATTTATTTGCTCATCAAGTTGATGTTGATTCTCCCGATAGCTACTGCAAGTGTGGAAAGAGTATTTTCCGGAATGACTTATGTAAAAAATAAGTTGCGAAATAGTATGGGTGATCAATTACTAAATGATAGTTTGATTACTTTTATTGAGAAAGACGTGTTTCTACAAATTTCTGATGATGATATCATAGACCGTTTTCAAAACATGAGGCTTCGTCGGTCTCAGCTGTAATTTGATTTGAACGTGATGTAATTTTTTTTTAAATTTTCTCGAATCGTATGACTTCTTATTAAATACTTGTATTTTGCTTAATATTTTTCGTACCCCCGAATTCGAAATCCTGGATCCGCCACTGGCTAGTTGGTTTTAAAATTGATCATTGAATTATACTTCATTCGGTTCTTTCGATAACAAATCAATTTGGACTCACAATACACAATAAATTATTCTCCACTCATTGCATACATCAACTTAATCAAACCCGACCACTTTCCCAAAGCGTTCACAACAATATTTGGAAGAGTACAAAATTTAAAATTATTAATAAGAAACATAAATAAAAAGATAAATAAAATAATAATTTTAAAACTCACCCAACAAAAACTTATCTCAAACATTGTGCAACTTTTAATTGAGACATTCGACTAACAAAACCACCTAATGATCCTCCCAAACAATTAGATGAACCTAATCAATAACATTGACGTTAAAAAATTTAATAAATAATAGTATATATGTAACCATATTGATTATAATAAAAAGAATCATTGTAAAATTGATAAAAGTATATACATACCTCGTTTGATTCAAAAGATCAGGATTCCACATCCAATAGTCAAGTAAGGAAATATTAAAAATTGATACATTCCATTATAGATTATAGAAAATCCATAAATATGTTCAACACCAAAAAAACTTTAGAAATGTGTATATTAAAATTGATACATTCCATTATAGATATTACAGTCAATTTTCATAAACCATAATTTAATCATAAACAAATCTCTTTACAGTCACAAATTCACAATAGTGTGTGAAAGGTGTATATGGACATAACGGACACGTCAATATTCACCATAAAATCATCATCATCCAATTTATAAGCTTCCATATGCATAAAGAAAAGAGAAAATTGCATTTATGGTCCCAGCAACCATGGGCACGTTGGAATTTGATCTTTGACTTTTGGACTTGGTCTCACTCGATGTTTTTTATGCATATTTGGTCCTATACAAAAAAAATTTGCAAACCTGATCCCAACTTCTGTCAAAAGTTAACGGAGGGTTTAACGCGTGCACACTTGGTCCCACAAGATTTTTTTTACTTTTTTTTTTTTTTTTTGTAATATACTCCCTCCGTCCCAATTTAAGTTGTTCACTTTCCTTTGTTGGATTTCCTACGATAAATTTCTCATTCCATTTTTGACAAATTATTTTCTCTCCCAATTACATCACTTATACTTTATCTATTATTTTATCATACTTCATCTCATACTAATCTATTATTTTCGCTCTCATCATCACATCACTTGTACTACATCTATTATTTTATTATATTCCTTAATCAAAACACTCAAAAGAAAGGGAAAATTTATATCGGGATGGAGGGAGTATTACATTATTTATAAATATATATATATATATATATATTTATATCAATTAAAGATTAATTCAGAAAATTATAAATATTTTTTAAAATAAATATTAAATAATATTTTAAAATTATTTAATATATTATTTTTTTCACTTGGGAGTTTAAATATTTTAAAGATAAATTTATAATTTTTTTATTACCTTAAAATAAATAAACATTTTTTTAATACTTATTTTGTCATTATAGATTTTTTTTTTCTAAGGTAAGTTACAAATTTTTCTAATAATTAATTAGGTAAGTTAATATATTTTTTTCTAATTATGAATGAATATATTTAGTTTATTATTCTTTTCATATTATAATTTTTCAGATTTAAGAAAATAAATTAGTACTTTAAATATTATTCATAATTTATTTTCAGAAATTTTATATAATTTAGTATTTTAACTAATATTTATAATTTTCTGAATTAATATATAAAAATAAGTCTTTAATTGATATATATACTCCCTCCATTCATATATATAATTTTCATTTTGTCCATTTGGGTTGGACATTGACTTTAAGAAATATTTATTATTTATGTAAAAAGGAAAGTGAGAATTATAAAATTGGATAAACAAAAACGAAAAGTGAGAATTATAAAATTGAATAGAGAGAGTATATATATATATATATATATATATATATATAAAATAATGTAATATATTACCAAAACAAAAAGTAAAATCCAAATTAGGTATAAGTTACCGATTTTTCTAATAACTAATTAGGTAAGTTAATTGATTTTTCCAATTATGAATGAATTTATTTAGATTATTATTTTTTTCATGTTATAATTTTTCAAATTAAAAAAAAATAATATTTTAATATTATTAACTAATACTTATAATTTTTTAAATTAATAAATATAAATAAATCTTTAATTGATATAAATAAATATATTACAAAAAAAAAGTAAAAAAATTCTTGTGGGACCAAATGTGCACGCCTTAAACCCTCTGTTAACTTTTGACAGAAGGTGGGATCAGGTTTGCAATAAATTTTTGTGTCAAAGTCTTATATACACTCAAGTACACGATGTACTTGAGTGGATTTTGTCTGGTCAACGGTCAAACTTTGACTTTTTTATTATTATTTTTTTTTCGATTTTTTTTTTTTTTTAAAAAGTGTATGTTAGTTTATTGAAAAGTGCATCTTTGTTTTTTTAATGAAAAGTGTATGTTACTATATTGAAAAGTGTAACATTGTTTTTAATTAAAAGTGTATGTTCTTATAATTAAAAAGTGTATGTTATTATAACTTAAAAGTGTATGTTATATTAATGAAAAGTGTATGTTATTATAACTAAAAAGTGTATGATATTATAACTGAAAAGTGTATAATCTATTAATGAAAAGTGTATGTTATTATAATTGAAATGTGTATGTTCTATTAATGAAAAATGTATGTTATTATAATTGAAAAGTGTATGATATTATAACTGAAAAGTGTATGTTAATATAGTTGAAAAATGTAAATTTTCTGTATAAAAAAAAATAAAAAATCAAAGTTTGATTGTTGATCAGTCAAATTCCATTCAAGTACACCGTGTATTTGAGTGCACAAGAGACTCACCCAATTTTTGTATAGGACCAAATATGCATAAAAAAACATCGATTAGGACCAAGTCCAAAAGCCACTGGTGAAATCCCAACGATCCCATGGTTGATGGGACCATAAATGCAATTTTCTCATAAAGATAATACAGAGTAATAAATAAGATATCTTTCAACAATTAAAAAATTATCAACATTAAATTAATATATATGTACATTAATAATATAACACATTTATCCCGTAAAAAAAACATAAAAAAAATTACTCGTATTCAAACTTCTTCGAAAAGGTTTTTTTAAGAAGGTATATAAAATATCATGCAATACAAACAAAAATATATAATAAACAAATCATAAAAATACTATACATATAACAAATGAAGTATAAATATTAAACATCAACCTTAAAAATATATTAATGAACGACTAAAACAGAAAAAATATTATTAAATATATATAGTTTAAAAAAACTAAATTAAACTACCAACCCATAATAATTTTTTAAAATCAAATTAAAAGTTAAACTTTATTCAAATTCATCCATTTTAAAAACCTTAATCTTAGCTTCCAAAAAAATTCCCTAATCTTTCAAAAATGGTCATTAAAAAAAATATGCATGGCTAATCTAAAAAAAAAAAAAAACTTACCACAAATCAAATGACGAAAACGTAAGAAATAATAAAAAAAAATACGTAAATGCTTGAAATTGGTGCAAACGAAATTTAAAAAGTCATTATAAACAATAAATTTTATACCAACTAACATTATTTATTTAAATTTATTGATAACGATAAGGGGGAAGGAAAATGATGTGAAATTGAGGATCGAAATTCTAGTGATCGGATTAATTTGTTAAAAATAATTTGAAAAAATAGCAATATTTAGAGAACGATATTCTACAAAAGAAAAAAATGATACTGAAAATGAATATTATAACAGGTATTTTGAAACAAACAATCAAAATTGCATATGCATATCATAAGAATAGTTGATGGCATTTATTAAATCTTGCATAACCTATAACAATAATAAAATAGCTAGATAAATAATAAATCTTTCATAAAATTAATTAAAAACATAAACTAATACACAAATGTATAATTAATAACGTACAATTTTCGAATCAACTTGATAATTTTAAAAATAAAAAATCCTCCAAAGTAGATGTAATGGAATTGACGGTTTGGGGTGGGCACAAAACCGAAAAAACTGAATTTCTGAATTGCACCGATGAATTTCGATTTATTTTGTTCGATTTATTCGATTGTTCATTTGGTTCGGTTGAAATATTTTTTAAAAAATTCAATTTTTGATTCGGTTTATATTTTACGAAATCGTATAAATTTAAGCGAATTACTTTATATAAATGAAAGAAATGTTTATTTAATTAATAAACTATACAGAACAATACATCAACAAAAATAAATCTTACTTGAAGTATGCTACTTTATTAATTTTCAATCTCAATTTTTCAATTTGAACTTTGTCGACTTCCTACCTCACTAAAAAAATTATCTAACGTGAAGATGGATTTAATTGTGGAAAATGCAACCAAACAATTAGTTTTTTGTGTGAGATTTGTATGATTTGTAATTTGAAATTTTGAATAACTTGTTAGTTTGGATGGTGAACTCTTGAACTTGTAATTTGAATTTGATTTTTGGTGTAAAAAGTTCTTGAAAAATGTTTAATTGTTGAAAAATAATTGTTTAATTGTTGAAAATGTGTAATTTGAACTTTTATTCGGTTCGATTTAGTTCTAACAAAATTCAGTTTGATTTCGGTTTTATTTTTTAAAGTTTCGGTTATTTCGATTCGGTTGAAAAAAGCCCAAAACTGAACCGACCGAATGTCCACCCCTATTTGAAATTTGAAAAGGAGATCGAATCGAGTAATTCATGTTCAACATTTATGAATAATGTCAATACAACATGAATAATCAATACTCATACATTTTATATATAAAAAAATATGTATATATAAATAATCAATTCTGAATACTTTAAACAAATAATATATAAAATAGATAAAATCGAGCGAATATTACAAAGAAATTGTTAAATATATATAATAATGTCACATAAATAAGTTCTCCCTCCCCCGACACAAAAACTATGATCACTTCACTTATTTGTTTGTCCACCAAAAGTATGCACATTTTCTTTTATTGAAACAATTACTTTTTTTTTTTTTTTTTTAGGGAAAACAATTGTTTTATCTTTACCTTTTAACAACTCTACAACACCTCAACTTTATCAACTTTTTCTAAAAATTTGTGCCAAAAGATGTGAGCATACTTTTCGTGAACGGAGGGAGTATTATCTAAATAAATTTGTAAAATCAACACTTATCAAAATAAAATTAAATTAAATGAACAATTTTGTGCATTATATAACAAAGCCTACTTGATAGTAGAATTATGGAAATATATAAATAACGTAAATTCAGATTAATTGATCGGTAAAATGTAAACAACTAAAAATGACAAAATGAACAAAAAAATAAAAATAAAAGAGAGATAAAAATGAACATTGACTGATATTACATGTCAGAATTTTTTGAATAAAAAGTAAAACATCTACAATTAAAAAAATAAAAATATAAAAACTCCAATTTAATCTAAATAATCATTTACGATAAAGTTTGGACATTTGAACTATTTATAATTATATAATTGTATAAACTTTACAACTACCGTATGTAATTAAAAAAATATAAATACTTATACATATATAATTATAAGTTTAATTGCAAAAGATAGAAGCAAAAAATCTTTAGAACATACTATAAACAAAAAGGTAAACCGTCAATTATATATTATAGTAATAAAATCATGCATTTCAATTTTATTATCTATTTAACAAAATATAAAATCAATTGTCAAATATACAAAATTAAGTTTTAATTTTAAATATAATATATATTCATATAATAAATAATATATGCATTATAACATTTATACATTTCAAATGAAATTTTATTAATTTTTTTTTTTTTTTGTTATAAAACAAATATTCAGAACAAACAACAATCATGCATTAACAAATGAACAACATAAAATAACATTTTTTTTAATATTTACCAAAATCATAAAAATGAATAACAAAATAATGAAGAATGACATATAATAAATAACAATCATGTCTAAATACAATATTATTCTTTAAAAAAAGAAAATTGTCAAAACACCAATGAAGATTATGAATAAAAATAAATATCAATTGCAACATTTAACATAAAAAAACGGTAACATAATATAAAAAGTCAATATTTAATATTCCATTGACCTGAATAGAAAAAAAATGGGTGTAAACAAAAGTAAAATAATAGCGTTTTAAATATCATAATAATAAACAATCATAGATTTACTAACACATTTCGAAAGAATTATTTAGCCTCAATACAGAGGCAACAAATGGATCAAGATCAACTAATCATGGTTGAAACGACGAAATATTATGACATTGCCACGAATAATTCTAACTGTTTTAACAAAATTGTGTTAGCCTTACTAAAATGTGGCATAGGAGAATTCGTCAAATTAGCAATTAATCGATACTCATAAAATATCGGAAGTTCATCACCTTGCGTACAATCTACAAAATAAAATAAAAGTTAAAAATATTTAAAAAAAAAAAAAACATAAATTTAAACGATTGATTTATATCTCGCTAAATGATATTTATATTCATTCCCCGTTGATTTAACACAAATCTTTCATTTGCCCATAAATACTCCTCACTAAGTCACTAATCCACCAACCTCTTGAAATGGACCTTGAAATATATTAAAACAAAATACTCCCTCCGTCCAATTTTATTATGCCCACTTCTCCGGGCACGAGTTTTAATGAATATTGATTAGTTTATTAATAAAGTAGATAAGTTGTGGGTATGATGGGGTATTGTGGGGTCCATTTGTAAATAAATGATTGTTTATTAATAAAGTGAATGGCAAAGTAGGTAAATAAGTGATGGTAGGAGGGTGGAGATAAAGTAGTATGAATAGTATTGTTTCCAAAAAGGGTATGGGCATAATAAAATTGGACAAACAAAAAAGGAAAGTGGGAATAATGAAATTGGACGGAGGGAGTAATACATATAAGGAAATTCATTATTCAAAATACTAATAATAAAATTAGATACTCCCTCCGTCCCCGAAAAGTTTGCGGGAAATCTTGGGCACATGGTTTAAAAAAAAAGTGTAATGATGAGAGTGTTGAGGGGTAATTTTGTAAACTTTTATATATAAAATAAATAAAGTAGGTAGATTGAGTGTATGGTGGACCCCAAAAGTAATGGCATGAAGGGTAAATATTTGTATATTGTGAGGGTGAGGATTGTAATGATGATTATTTCTATTTTAGGGTATGCAAACTTTTCGGGGACAAACTAAAAAGGAAAGTATGAAAACTTTTCAGGGACGGAGGGAGTATATGATAATTAAAATACCTAAAATTGAGTACTGATAATAAACTCCAAGTCTATCATTTGTGAAAATAGAAACCAACAAATAACGAACTTCAGGGCATGTATGGACAAACCGTATACACATTCAACATTGAAAAGATTTAGAAGGTCATATATGAATCAAGAAAATGTATAATCACAATATTGACAAAGGCAATTGCTTATGTGTACCAGTTACATGTATGTAACTGGCTATTTATCCTCCTTTTTTAATAAATCCACACTCCCTTTTTTTAGGCACTCCCTTCTTTTAGACATTTATGTGTACAAGTTACATACATGTAACTAAATCCAATTTTTTACATGGATTATTAGTTTTTTACCTTCTTTTTTATTAATTTCACCCCAAATTTTTTAAAAGAAAAATACCATGTAAAATACTATATTACCATTTTATCAATTAAATTAAAATACAACTTATTAAAATTATAATTATACACCGACTATCGATTTACCAATGAATCACACCACGAAGTTAAATATTATTCTATTTTTTTAACTTTTAAAAAATAAATATAAAAACATAACGAATATTAAAAAAAATATGAAACTCAAAAATAAAATTATGAAATAAATGACCAAAATTTAGAAAAAAAATACAAAAAAAAATTGAAAAAAAAAAAAACTAAACTAAAAAAATTCAATTTTCTTCTAATTTGGGTATAAATGTATGAATATGACATGCTCACTTTCTCGCTTTAATCTGATTTATAATAACTAAGATTATTTTGTTATGTCTTCATTATTTCTAAAATGATATCTGGTTTGTTACAAGTTTTTTAAAACTAATTAATAATATAATCTAATTGAAAAATAAAATTTATATTTAGAAATTTAAATGAGTTGAGAATTGGGGAAGAAACCAGCATAATATTGCATCAGCTTTATTATTTTCTTTAGGATCGTCGTCATGTTGATGCATTCGTATGTTTATTGAGTGTGATCGTATCTATTAATTGAATTGTGTGTTCAGTGTGATTCATCCTCACTTTTGTTCTTCTTACTAGTTAGTTAATATCATTTTTTTAATATTGATGTATTAATTTACATGGTATGCCTGGAATTATAAATGTGTTAAGTTATGTATTTTTTGTTAAATATAAATATTAGTTTAAATACGATATAGTATTAGTACACATATGGTATAGTACTAGTTAATATATTGTATAGTACTAGAGATTAATGTGGGTATAAAAATATTACGGAGTATTTAATATATGAACTAATACTATACAATATTTGAATTTATACTATACTATATTTGAACTAGTACCATAGAGTATGTGAACTAATACTATACAATATCTGAACTAATACTATACTATATTTGAACTATTACCATGAAGTATGTGAACTCGAAACTCGAAAAAATTAAAACATGTACCAATATAAACTAATATTATACTGTATATGAACTAATATGTACAATACTGCATATTAACTAATAATATATTATAATACTTATCAACGGTTATCATAACACTTATAAACTAAAAATTATATTCATAAAAAATTAAAATAAAGTGATTAAAAAATGAAGGTTCAAATGAAAAAAATAATTAAACAATGTAAAACGAAGTGAAATTTGTAAGGAATGAAGTAAAATTTTAAAAGGAAAAGGTGAAAATTATACACCAATTAATTAAAGTAAAATAGTACCAATAAATTGAACACTTGCCTAAGAGAGGTGAGAGTTTTATTTTTTAGAACAAATTATTATTATACTATTTAATACTTAAAAAAAACAATTAATATTATTTTTAAAATTTTCTTATTAGTCTTTAAAATTTTAAAATAATTATTTATGACATAAAAAGAAAGTACATTAAAAAAACTATCATTTGAAACACAAATGATAAACAGGAAGAAAAATAACTTTAAAAAATATTATTAAAAAGATAAATATAAATATCAATTGAGTAAAATAAAAAAAAAAAAATTTTAAAAAATTAATGGAGTATTATTTTTTAATGATAAAATTAAAAAAAATTAATTGAAGTAAAATAAAGGCCCATGAAAAAATGTATGTATTAAATTGGATATAGTAAATGGGTCATGTGTTATTGAATTGGATATAGTAAATGGGTCATGTGTTATTTGTAATGAGTTATTGGATTGGATATAGTAGTTACATACATGTAACTGGTACACAAGAGTGCAACTCATTGACAAATAATGTTGGGTATTTCCTACAATAATCATAAAAAACATCACACATTATACTCCCTCCGTCCCACAAAGATAGCTACATATTCCTTTTTTGGATGTCCCAAATTATAACTCCATTTCATTTTTTACTTTAGTATTAAATGTTTTATTGTCAATTTTACCCCTAATTAATAAGAGTAATTAAGGCTTAACAGATTTTGGAGAATGTCATGATTTCAAGGACAAAATTGACACATTAGCTAAATTTAACTACATTTATTGTTTTTTCTTAATCTGTGTGTAAAGTCAAATGTAAATCTTTGTGGAACAGAGGGAGTAAATTAAAAAATCAACTAATAATAATAAAAAAAATGAATACAAATGTAACTTTAAAAATAAATTATAAAATAGAATAATAACAAATATCGGCAATAATTTTATTTTTATAAAAACCGCATATAAAAATATATTTTAAAAAAATTATCTTATGGCATTACTGTGAAGAAATCAGGAATTACAATATGATCGATTTTGCATTTCATCTACATAAAATAAACAACAAAAATAAAATAAATAGGTACATTAGATTAAATATTTAAAAAATAATTTCATACTACATAAATTAATTAGACAATGCCCCAAAGATGATAAAATGTTTGACTAATGCTATGTAAAGTACATAAATTAATAAAGGTAATACATTTATATTATCGGATGATAGTAAAAACCGTTAAACTTTATTACAGTTCATTTTTATTTTTGTCATTTATGGTATATTTGACAATTAATTTTCATCAATATCTTTATTTTACTATTTTTTTACTACTGATATTTTTATTTGATGAAATATAGGTACATAGGATTAAAGGCTTAAAATTAGGAGTATATTTATTTCATTAAATATTTAATTAGAAGATTATTTATTATTATACTGTTTAATGACATTAAAGATACATTTAATTATAATTGTTGACCAATACAATGATTTGGTCAATTTTACTAAATAAAGATATTATTAATTATTAACTTAATTTTTACCATGTTCAAATTTTACATGCTTATATAATATATGGTGGTTAAATTATGCTCATCAAAGAACTAAAGGGTATACAAGTTTCTTCATCATAATTTATTGTATTTAAAAAATTAATTGAATTTAGTACATAAAAAATGAACGTAATAATATAGTTATAGAATGTACAAAATAATTAAAAGTGTATTTCTTAATTTAATCATAAACTATGTAAATAATAAGTATGAATATAACCATAGAGTCGACAACTGTTGCGCTAATACATTAGAAATAATTAGTAACTTTAAATAATTAATAATATTAATTGTTGCATCAATTCATAATTCAGAAAAATTGCTACTAATACATCATATCTAAAAATTTAATTAAAAATTTGAATAACTTTTTATTATTGGAATTTCAAAGAAAAATTAATTACAAGTCCGATTATTATTAAATTTTACTTCCAAATATTATTGCTTACGTTTTAAATTAGAGTTCAATATATTGTATACAGATTAATAGATTAACGTTAATATATTTAGTTTATAATTTTTATTGTTTTTTTTTTTCGAATCTATAATTTTTATTATTCTAAATTTAAATTTTTGTAAATTTGAAAATAATTTCAAATTACCTACATTAATCTGCAATACACAAGATTACGAAATATTTGACTATTGTTATGTAAAGTGCATAAATTAGTAATAATAATGGTCTTGTTATAAAGTGTACAAATCAATTATTACCTGATTATACATAGTATGAAT
Source organism: Galeopsis tetrahit (assembly GCA_963675135.1). Taxonomy (NCBI): domain Eukaryota; kingdom Viridiplantae; phylum Streptophyta; class Magnoliopsida; order Lamiales; family Lamiaceae; genus Galeopsis; species Galeopsis tetrahit. Next base: position 41,656,058 of record OY776129.1, on the reverse strand, counting down.
CGTCAAATTTGATTATATGAGATTTTAAAAAATTCTTCTACACAAATACACCGACTAATTTAATGATAGTATAACAGAAGCAAAAATCCTTTACAAAATGTGAAATTAACAAATTAATCAACTCAATAAATATACAATAAGTAAATTTTAATACATCAAAAGAATCAATTGAATTCGAACACTAAAAACTTGTTGAAACTAAAAAAATATATAGAAAATGAAACTTAAAGACAAAATAGAATATTCATTCCACAACTCATATATGAGTCTATATGAATAACGAAATACACATAAATTGGAGAGTTTAAACACTGAAGATGAACACAAGAAAAACTTTTCAACCCTTGACGAAAAAAATTAACACGAGAATCTTCAAAAATCTTCACCTTTAACAAATCTTCAATCCTTAACGAATTAATAACTAAACTACATATCTACATAAAAATACAAAATACAGATTCAATTATAATGGAAAGCTAGAAAAAATCTAACCTAGAACAATAATCTGAAAACATAAAAATAAAAATTACAACTACTTTAGAAATTTAGAACAATAGAGAAGAGAGAAAAGTGAGAAGATGAGAATGAGAAGAGAAAACAGGAAATTTATAGAAGAAAAAAAAAAAAATTACTAAATTTAATCTTTTGATCCTATGGACCATATCTCATCAAGAAGAAATGGACGATTGTGATCAATTGATGAAAAGAGGATCAATGGCCAATTATAAAGAGAATATTAATGATAATTAAATGTCAAACATACCATAATTAATGAAAGAAAAAATGAACGATTGTGATCAATTGATGAAAAGAGGATCGATGGCCAGAATTGTTTCCCGCCGAAACTAAAAATAGAAAGTTGTAGGTGTATTATATTTAGATATATATATATATATATATATATATATATATATATATATATATTGCAAACTCTTAAAGTGCCACATGTCACAATATTATTCTCTTATCTTAACCTCTCTCTTCTCAAAACATCCCATTTCAAAATCTCTCCCTTCTAATTCATTTCACTTTTTTATTTTAATCTTCACCGTTCATTTAAACGAATTAATCTTGACTGTTCAATCTTAATCTCATTTCCTATATAATATCACATCTCATTCTTTCATTTCATCCCCTCAATCTTTCACACTTTTTTCTAATTTGTAATTTAATCTCATCTCATATTTTTAAATTTATATTCTAAACTGACACTTATTAACATATTTTTAAATTTGAATTTAAAATTATATGAAAATAAATTTTAAATATAAATTATTGACTAATTAATACACAAAATTTTAATGGTAAACTAAATTCGTAATATTCACTCAATTTAAAATTGAATTTAATCAATCAATAAATTTATTGACATTCAATTTATAGAGATTTATATTAATATTTACTTAAATTCAAATTACACTTAATTTAGAAAATCGAATACCGAATTTCATCTATCCATCTAACATATTCTTAAATTCAAATTTCAAATTATATGAAAATAAATTTTAAATAAAGATTGTTGATTAATACACAAAAATTTAATTAATGGTAACAAAATTTCTTATATTCAATCGATTGAAAATTAATCGACTATCAATAAGGACATTTATTTACATTTATTTAATCGATTGAACATTGATATGAAGTCTGGTTTGTGCAATAGAACTAAACCGATTGTTACAATAATTGAAAATCATATCATCAAAGCACAAATTCTTTCGGGAATAAATATTGATAGTAAAGTTTTTATCTCGAAAATGACATTTATTTTTCGGATGACACTGACTCCCATAAAATTTTGAAGGAGATAATTTCCAATTTTATTATTTTTTGCAATATATAAATAGAAGTTAAGGTTAATCTCTTTCATGGTAGGTGTCTACCTTCCGAAACCACTGTATGTTGCAACCTTTAGAGTCAAGATTATTGACTAATTAATACACAAAAATTTAATGGTAAACTAAATTCGTAATATTCACTCAATTTAAAATTGAATTTAATCAATCAATAAATTTATTGACATTCAATTTATAGAGATTTATATTAATATTTACTTAAATTCAAATTACACTTAATTTAGAAAATCGAATACCGAATTTCATCTATCCATCCAACATATTCTTAAATTCAAATTTCAAATTATATGAAAATAAATTTTAAATAAAGATTGTTGATTAATACACAAAAATTTAATTAATGGTAACAAAATTTCTTATATTCAATCGATTGAAAATTAATCGACTATCAATAAGGACATTTATTTACATTTATTTAATCGATTGAACATTGATATGAAGTCTGGTTTGTGCAATAGAACTAAACTGATTGTTACAATAATTGAAAATCATATCATCAAAGCACAAATTCTTTCGGGAATAAATATTGATAGTAAAGTTTTTATCTCGAAAATGACATTTATTTTTCGGATGACACTGACTCCCATAAAATTTTGAAGGAGATAATTTCCAATTTTATTATTTTTTGCAATATATAAATAGAAGTTAAGGTCAATCTCTTTCATGGTAGGTGTCTACCTTCCGAAACCACTGTATGTTGCAGCCTTTAGAGTCAAGATTAAGAGTAGATTGATTTTTTTTTTGCCTATATTCAAATGGCGTACAACAAATGTTGTCTACAAGGAAGTTTCCGCAATTTGTAATTTCGTATATTGATTTTTTTTTTATAAATAAGTTATAATTATTTGTTATATTATATACATATATATATAATGTAATCTATATTGGTATCTTTTTTTAACAGACTAACAAATTTAAAAATCTATATATGTTTCAACTTTTTTAAGTGTTCTGATCTGTAAAATCATCGATTGGTTCTTAAAATAGTTGTCCCTATAACGCTGGTTATTAACAATTATCTGAATTCTGGTTTGTGTGATGAAACTAGATGATTATTACAAGACTTTAAATCACATTATTGAAGGACAAATTATTTTTGAAATGAATGTTGATAGTAAAGTTTTTATCCCAAAAATGACATTGAGTGTTACAGATGACACGACTCCCGCAAAGTTTTGAAGAATGCAATTTCATATTTCATTGTCTATGTCAGTCTTTTTACATGGTAGGCGTCTAACCTCTGAAACTTGTGTTCACACACACGAACAATTATATATTGCAGCCTCTAGAGTTAAGAACAAAAGTGTTCAAATGAAAAAAAATAGGTAAACGTACGTATAACGAATGTTGTCTACAAGGAAGTTTTCCGCAATTTATACTTAATTTATTATATTAATTTTTTTTATAAGTAAATTTATAAATGTAATTTATATTGCTACAATATTTCATTTTTATTTTTTAATAGAATAACTAAATTACAAATCTATACAAGTTTTAATTTTCTTTTAATTAGTACATTTAAATATATTATAAAATTTATTTCAACCCCGCGTAAAACGCGGGTCTTACACTAGTAATAAAATAAAATGTGGAATACTAAAATTTCTTTCATTCATAGAATTCTTTCCTTCTTGTTGTAAGAATGTTGCGTAAACTTAACAGAGAATAAATTGTGTGTGAAACGGTTCTATGGCAGAGAGACAAAACGTAATTAATATTTATACCTTGTTTTGTGTTAAACTATGGAGGGAATAGTATTATAAGTCACGAAACATGCTATATAAATTTGATGAAATTAAAATCTCATCTAATATATGAGATTCTCATAGTATAAATTTCAGTTTAGTTAAAAGTGATTGGTTGCATTGAGAAACAAAACCCATTGACCGAGGTAGCTGGTTTTCAAATTGACGTAGCTGAAGGTTAAAACAGAACGAGACGAACACCTTGATGTTGGATCCGGTTTACGCCGTGTAAACTGTAATATCAAAAATATCAGAATAAACAGAAAAACACAGAATACCTCAAGTAAGTCGAGTCAAGGGAATCCCTTTTCCCGCAGAACAGAATATGCCCAGGATAGTGCTCGACTGTTACGGCGTTCCGTTCCCAAAGGTAAAACGACTTTCACTTAATACACGGTAGCACCACGGTGTAAGAAGTATCGGCGAACGTACTTAGTACGAACTGAACACTCTCGGATATAAATCCGTCACAAGAAAGAACAATGTAAGGCTTTCGGGAGCTCAGTACACTGCGTAGGGACGAGAGGAGAGTAGAAGGATTGAGGGGCGAATTTTCGGCGTAGGATGTATGAGGGAAGAGTCTGATATTTATAGGTAGAGGAAACCCATGGAGGAAGAGGAAAAAACGCGTGGGCCCAAGCCCGATTTAAGGGAATATATCGAAGCGGTTGAGATAATATCTCATACGTGGATAAGTCTTGAAGACCAAGTTTGAGATTTCCCAGATGATTCTGGAATATTCTTGAAGTAATTCGAATGGGCCGAGCCCATTCCTGAGTTGGGCTTTTCGGAGTTTTTGGGTCTGCAAAAAGATAGGCGGGCCCCAAAGACCAATTGCCGAAGCCGAAGCCGAGCCGGCCGGACGGGCGGGCGCGCGCGCGCGCGTGTGGCTCTTAGAGGAGTGTGCCTCTTTTAGATAGTTGAACTACCATACTACTTCAATACCTTTATACATCATAAATGTTTTGTAGGTTTCCTATGTGGGACAATTTCCCACATTCTCAAACTTCCAAGTTGAAACCCTTCAACTTCTACAATTAATTTCTCACTCACCTTAACTCGGTTTTGAGATATTAAATATACCACGTTCATCTACTCCGCGAGTAGATCGACTATGTCACGTTTAATTATTTCTTAATTAACGTTTAGTCCGTCTAATTAATTAAATTAGATAAGGGTGTCAAAACCCAATTAATTCCCATTAATTCCAACAATCCCCCACATGAGTGAAAATCGTATCTATACAACATCAGACTCAGTGTTCAGTTCGAGTGAGATCTCCGTGCGTCCGGATAAGTGGTTTTTGGCCTTGAACTTTCCGTAGCCAAATACTATCGGATATACTGGCGGCTTAGTGGACGCGATGCCTTGAACTATTCCTCCATAGTGTATACCTAGACAACAGTGTCAGCACACTTTGATCTCGTCTTCGTATCGTTCTCACGTTTTTTTGTCCGTTTTGGCCATGGACGTCCTTTGTACTTCATAAATGTTTGGTCGAAGCGGCCCTCACTTCTCATTTATATAGGTAACTTCCTTTCAAGTATCCCGTTATACTCTAGGAATTATTAAGAGTCCAAGACTCAGCCTTTACCACATCTTACGGGTCGTTAACACTTGAGATAGTGCTGTCCGGAATAGTCATATTTTTCAAGTGTTTTCTCACTAACCTCCACAGCTTCGTTTTCCCATTGAACCAAGTTCTTGGGATCTCCAGTCATCATGGTTGGGTTACCACTGCTTTGGTTTTTATTGTGGGTTTTAGACCCATTCCTTCTACCAGCTTGTTCAATTGATCTCGATTTATGCTCTTCGTGAGCGGATCCGCTATATTGTCCTTCGTATTGACATAGTCAATGGACATTACTCCAGTGGAGATCAATTCTCTAACGGAGTTGTGTCGACGACGTATGTGTCTCGACTTTTCGTTGTACATGACATTCGAAGCTCTCCCAATGGCAGCTTGACTGTCACAGTGTACCGTCACCGCAGGTACCGGCTTCTTCCAACAAGGGATGTCTTCCAGAAAATTACGCAACCATTCAGCCTCTGCAGCGGCTAGGTCTAACGCTATAAATTCTGATTCCATTGTGGAACGAGCAATACAAGTTTGTTTCTTGGATCTCCACGACACTGCTCCTCCTCCAATAGTGAATACATATCCACTGGTGGATAGCGAGTCTTTCGTGTCTGATATCCAATTTGCATCACTGTATCCTTCGACTACAGCTGGATGTCTTGTATAGTGAAGCCCATAATCAAGGGTGTACTTCAAGTATCTTAATACCCTTTTCAACGCTTTCCAGTGCTCATGACTTGGATTGTTCGTGTATTGACTCAACTTGTTTACTGAACATGCAAGATCAGGGCGTGTACAGTTCGTTATGTACATCACACTTCCAATGATCCTTGAGTATTCCAGTTGGGCCACTGGTTCTCCTCTATTCTTTTTCAAGTGAACATTGAGTTCCAAAGGTGTCTTAGCAGGTGGATCGTCAAAGGCCTTAAATTGCTTTAGTACCTTTTCCACATAGTGATATTGTGTCAAGGAAATTCCACTGGACGTTCTCTCTATCTTGATTCCAAGAATCACATCTGCTAGTCCCATGTCTTTCATGTCAAAGTTTCTACTTAACATGTTCTTCGTATTAACTATGATATCGTGATTGTTGCTCATGATTAACATGTCATCGACATATAAGCACACAATAACGTATCCAGTGGGTGTATCCTTCACATACACACACTTATCGCATTCGTTAATTCGAAACCCATTTGACAGCATTGTACTGTCAAATTTCAAGTGCCACTGTTTTGGAGCTTGCTTAAGTCCATACAGTGATCTAACGAGTTTACACACCTTTTTCTCGTTTCCAGGAGCAACATACCCTTCAGGTTGCTCCATGTATATTTCTGCATCCATCTCACCATTAAGAAACGCCGTCTTAACGTCCATTTGGTGTATTTCGAGATTGTGCAACGCAGCAATGGCGACTAACACCCGAATGGAGGTGATTCTCGTCACTGGTGAGTATGTATCAAAGAAATCATACCCTTCCTTTTGTTTAAACCCCTTTGCAACGAGACGGGCTTTGTACTTATCAACAGATCCATCTGCTTTGTACTTTCTTCTAAGGATCCACTTGCATCCTAAGGGCTTGCAACCTTTAGGGAGATCAACCAACTCCCATGTGTGGTTTAAGAGAATAGACTCGTATTCACTTTTTATGGCTTCTTTCCAGAGGTGTGCATCTGGTCTTGCCATTGCTTCTTTGATAGTTTTAGGTTCTTCTTCCTCCAAAACATAAGTAATGAAGTCTGAACCAAAATCTTTATCAGTTCTAGCTCTCTTACTGCGTCTCGGTTCTTCACTCTCTTGAGTGGAAGGACTAACAGTGTCGTCTGTTGCTTCGAGAGTTCTTTTACTCGAACAGTCTTCCTCTTTTTCCTTAAGAGGAAATATATTCTCAAAGAACACTGCGTTCCTTGATTCAATCGTAGTGCCTTCTGTCATATCCGGTACTTCGGATTTGTGAATCAGAAATCGATAGGCACTGCTGTTTGAAGCATATCCTATAAAGATACAATCGACGGTTTTAGGGCCGATCTTAACTTGTTTAGGAAGTGGTACTTCAACCTTAGCCAAACACCCCCACACTTTGAGGTATTGGTATGAAGGTTTTCGTTTCCTCCATATTTCATAAGGAGTTTGATCCTTAGTTTTATGAGGAATCTTATTCAGAATGTGGTTAGCCGACAAAATAGCTTTCCCCCACAAGTTCTGAGGCAGACCAGAGCTGATTAACATTGCGTTCATCATCTCTTTTAGTGTTCGGTTTTTCCTTTCCGCAACACCATTAGACTGAGGTGAGTAAGGGGCTGTCGTTTGATGTATAATCCCAGATTCAATACATAGTTGTTCAAACGGAGCTACGTACTCTCCACCTCTATCACTACGAATTGATTTAATTCGAGTGTCCAATTGATTCTCTACTTCAGTTTTGTAACGTTTAAAAGCTTCGATAGCTTCGTCTTTACTCTTTAAAAGGTAAACGTAGCAGAATCGTGTACAATCGTCTATGAAAGTAATAAAATACTTTTTCCCTCCTCTAGTTTGTACAAACTTCAAATCACATACATCCGTGTGAATTAAGTCTAGAGGGGCAGCGGTGTTCCTTTCAACCGTTTTAAACGGCAGTTTGGTCATTTTTGCTTCTGTGCATATTTCACATCGTTTGGATGTATCAACGTTATCAATTTTAAGTAAATCGAGATTTACTAATCGCTTTAAGGATTTTAGATTCACATGTCCTAATCTAGAATGCCATAAAGAGGAACACTCAACGATATACGCAGAAGTAGAAGCAATTTCATTCATAATTTGTTTGCCTTTGGGGCTTACAACCATTGTGCTTAATTTAAACAAGCCATTCTCGAGATAACCCTTCCCGAGAAAGTGACCAAACTTACTTAGAACTATCTTATCAGCTTCAAAGACTAGTCTAAATTTATTGCTAACTAGAAGAGATCCCGAAATCAGATTCTTCTGGATGTCTGGGACATGCAGCACTTCCTTCAATGTTAGCTCTTTTCCGGATGTCAGTTTAAGCACGACTGACCCAATTCCAGCCACTTCAGATGAGGCTTGATTGCCCATGAACAACTTTCTCCCATCCGATGGAGAGTAGTCTGTGAATGCAGATCTCTCCGAGCAGACGTGGCAAGTGGCACCGGTGTCCACGAACCACTCTTTCTTGTTGTCCACCATGTTGACCTCCGTCACCACTGCGGACATGTCCAAATCTGTAAGGTTCACAGAATCTTGTGCTTTCTGTTTGCCCTTTTCCTTATCGTCACGACGAGGTTGACGACACTCACTGGATCTATGGTTCGGTTTCCCACAGTTATAGCAATTTCCAGTGAATTTCTGCTTTGCGGCTGGACCCTTCCCCTTCACAATTTTCGTTGTGTTGGCAGCAGATTCGTTTGGACGTTTCCTTTTTCTTGACGGACCCTCTCGTTCCATCAAGTTAGCTTTGGCTTCAATCTGGAGGGCAGGCCCCTTGCCTTCTCTCTTCCGATTGTCCTCCTCAATTCTGAGACGAATAATCAAATCCTCCAAGCTCATCAGCTTTCGTTTGTGCTTTAGATATGATTTGAAATCCTTCCACGATGAAGGCAGTTTCTCGACCACGGTCGCTACTTGAAATGCATCAGGTAACACCATATCTTCAGCAACAATCTTATGGAAGATAATCTGCAGTTTCTGGACTTGATCCACTACAGACTTGTTATCGTCCATCTTGAAATCGTACAGCTGTGAGACGACGAATTTCTTTAATCCGGCACCTTCAGTTCTGTATTTCTTCTCCAAGGATTCCCACAGTTCCTTGGCAGTTTTTATGTCACAGTAGACACTATAGAGTGTATCGGAAAGTCCTCCAATAATGTGATTTCTGCACAGATAATCACCACTCAACCACTGATCGTAGAAGATCCTCTCTTCTTGGCTTGCACTTGCCTCAGGTTGTTTAGGCTTCGTTTCGGTTAGAAACCTATTCATTCCAAGCATGGTTAGGTAAAATTGCATCTTACTTTGCCATCGCTTGAATTCAGTCCCGGAGAATTTTTCCGGCTTTTCCCCTTGTACGACCATTGGCCTCGGCCCAGGTGCGGAGAAGTTAAACATCGGATCCCTTGTGGGATTGTAGAAAGGAGGAAGCGGTTCAAGCGTGCTGCTTCTGAACTTAGCTCTTTCCGCATGATCACTCGGTTTTCCTTATGATTTCATGTCGGAGCTGTGCGACTCTGAACGGTCAGAAGACGCTCCGTTATTAGCATCGTTGCCAATATTTTCAGCACCATGTACTGCATCCGTATTGACGGGATCGACATCCATGTTATCATTCATCTTTGATACTGCAGTGGATTATTTAAATTAATTAAGTCCGAAAAATTAATTTAGTTTCGAAAATATTAATTATATATTCTGTTCTGCGATTGTTGGATCCGGTTTACGCCGTGTAAACTGCAATATCAAAAATATCAGAATAAACAGAAAAACACAGAATACCTCAAGTAAGTCGAGTCAAGGGAATCCCTTTTCCCGCAGAACAGAATACGCCCAGGATAGTGCTCGACTGTTACGGCGTTCCGTTCCCAAAGGTAAAACGACTTTCACTTAATACACGGTAGCACCACGGTGTAAGAAGTATCGGCGAACGTACTTAGTACGAACTGAACACTCTCGGATATAAATCCGTCACAAGAAAGAACAATGTAAGGCTTTCGGGAGCTCAGTACACTGCGTAGGGACGAGAGGAGAGTAGAAGGATTGAGGGGCGAATTTTCGGCGTAGGATGTATGAGGGAAGAGTCTGATATTTATAGGTAGAGGAAACCCATGGAGGAAGAGGAAAAAACGCGTGGGCCCAGGCCCGATTTAAGGGAATATATCTCGAATATATCGAAGCGGTTGAGATAATATCTCATACGTGGATAAGTCTTGAAGATTTCCAGATGATTCTGGAATATTCTTGAAGTAATTCGAATGGGCCGAGCCCATTCCTGAGTTGGGCTTTTCGGAGTTTTTGGGTCTGCAAAAAGATAGGCGGGCCCCAAAGACCACCAAAGACCAATTGCCGAATCCGAAGCCGAACGGGCGGGCGCGCGCGCGCGCGCGTGTGGCTCTTAGAGGAGTGTGCCTCTTTTAGATAGTTGAACTACCATACTACTTCAATACCTTTATACATCATAAATGTTTTGTAGGTTTCCTATGTGGGACAATTTCCCACATTCTCAAACTTCCAAGTTGAAACCCTTCAACTTCTACAATTAATTTCTCACTCACCTTAACTCGGTTTTGAGATATTAAATATACCACGTTCATCTACTCCGCGAGTAGATCGACTATGTCACGTTTAATTATTTCTTAATTAACGTTTAGTCCGTCTAATTAATTAAATTAGATAAGGGTGTCAAAACCCAATTAATTCCCATTAATTCCAACACTTGATACTACGTATACTAGGTGACGAACTCAACTTTATTCAAATCAATTCAAAATTCAACAACCTCTTACAAAGTGAAACTTCAAAGCTATAAATAAGTAAAACTTCAAAACCCTAGTCCTATGGCCCAACACTGTCGTAGGATTCAAAAGGAAACTATTGCACGAATTAAGAACATAACAAAAATACACGGTTGACATCAAATCCCTTTCTAAGTTTGGAGATCTTGTCATAGGACTCTAGAAACTCCATTGCCACATCATCCTCCCCATCGTCGAGAAGGTTCATCCTCGAACCGGAATCGTCGGTAGGACCCTTGTCGTTGTCGCCCATGTATGGAATTAAGTGCTTAACATTGAACACGTCCGAAGTGTGAAGGTGGGAAGGCAACTTCAAACAATAAACATTTGGGTTGATCCTGGCCAGTACCTCTAAAGGTCCAATCTTGTGGGCAGCGAGCTTGTTTTACTCGTGAGCCGGGTACCGATCACGAGTGAGTACAGCCCAAACGAAATCCCCCGGTTCAAAATCAACAGGGCGGCGGGACTTATCTGCGGCCTCTTTGTAGTCCAAAGTTGAAGCGTCCAACTGATCATGAGTGGCCCGGTGTGTTGCACGCAGGGCCTCCATGAGGTCGGCTGCTCTTGGATTTGCGCGCACCGGGGACAGAAAGGCCATCAAGGCAATAGGGCCACGGGGGAGGACGTCATAGACGATCTGAAATGGGGCGAGGCCGGTGATGCGGTTAGCGACGGAGTTATGAGCGAAGTCCGCCTAGCTTAGGCGAGCATCCCAAGTGCGAAGATTGTCATCGACCAGGCAACATAATAGGTTTCCCAAGGACCTGTTGACCACCTCCGTCTGCGGGTGATAGGCACTGCTGAAGGTCAATCGAGTGTTGGCCATTCGCCACAAACTTTTCCAAAAGAAACTAAAAAACCGTGTGTCTCGATCTGACACAATCGAGGAGGGTAGGCCGTGTAAACGATAGATCTCCTTGAAGAATAAGGTTGCAATGTGTAATGCATTCGATGTTTTCTTACAAGGAATGAAATGGACCATCTTTGAAAACCGGTCGACGACGATAAATATCGAGTCAAAACCCCGTTGTGTTCGAGGGAGCCCCAATACAAAATCCATACTAATTGCGGTCCACGGCTCATTCGGTATTGGTAAAGGGCGATAAAACTCGACATTAGTGGTCGTGCCTTTAGAAACTTGGAATACTCGACAACGTTCGACAAAACGAGACACGTCGCGCCGCAAGTTCGGCCAGAAATATGCTCGCTGGACCAGCTCGATCGAACGATCACGCCCCACATGCCCTGCACCATGCAATTCGACAATGAGGCGAAGACGAAGACTCGTGTCCGGGATGCAAAGACGAGTGCCTTTGAAAAGGAACCCATCGATCTGGGCAAAATCAATGTGGTCGCCAGCTGCCACTTGATCCAAGGTGGGGCCAAAGAATTTGTCCGATGGATACTGTTCTCCCAAAAGTTCCAGACCCGAGATAGAAATGCAAAATCCGCCACCACTAGTGCTCGCCGAATTAGTGCATCGACCACTCTATTCGACGTACTCGACCGATAAAACGAGTGAACTACTGGGGCCATGAAAGCATGATGAGCAGATAATACGAGGGTAGGCCATGAAAGCTCCTCGCTTCCGTGATGTTGGTCGGCTGGGGCTAATCCCTTATGGCGGTGATTTTAGAGTTATCGACTTGAATGCCCTTCGAAGAGATGATATAACCCAGAAATAAAACTGTCTCGATGCAAAATAAACACTTCGCGGTGGCCGCATAAAACTTTTCGACGCGTGAAATCAGAAGAACAGACTTTAAATGCAACACGTGTTCCTTCCTCGTCTTGATGTAAACCAAAATGTCATCAAAGTACACCACCACACAAGTGCTAATTAGAGCGCGCAAAGCCTGATTCATTACCCACATGAAGGTGCTCAGCGCGTTCGATAGTCCAAACGACATAACCAACCATTGAAATAGGCCTTCACGAGTCTTAAAGGCAGTCTTCCATTCATCCCCCGGGTGAATACGAATCTGGTGGTATCCACTTCGGAGGTCAAGTTTGCTAAAATAAGACGCTCAACTCAATTGATCCAAGAGACCGTCTAATCTTGGAATACGGAACCGATAGCAGACTATGATTTTGTTGATAGCCCGACTATCAACACACATCCTCCAGGAAGCATCTTTCTTCAGTATGAGTAGTGCGGGTACCGCGCAAAGACTCAAACTCTGAGGCACTACTACTCGGCCAAGGAGCTCCTCCACTTGGCACCGCAATTCAGCATGTTCGATCGGGCTCATCCGGTAGTGTGGTCGGTTAGGAAGGGACGCTCCCGACAACAAATCAATGTGATCTTGAATGTCTTGAAGGGGTGGGAGCCCTTGAGGTAATTCATTGGGGGAAAACATCTATAAACTCATCAATCAGGACTTGTACTTACGGAGGAATAACAGAACCGTGTTCGAGAGTCTCAACTCCCACGATCAGCATACACCACTTTGAGGTCGCCAATTCCCTCAAGAACTCAGTCTTGGCCATTACCAACACTGTAGGGTTCCTGGGATCGGGAGACGGTGACGAAGAGTGCAATACTATTTTCGCCCCATCGAAAAGAAAACTGTAGGGGGCTGTTTGTTTAGGGATTGTGGTGGATGGGATGGGGATGGGGATTTGAAAAATGTGGATGGGGGTAATCCATGAATAGTAATTGAATAAAAATTGTGTTTGGATAGAGATTGAAAAATAGATGTGGATGGAGAACTTTATGTCAAATCAATAGTGATGTTGTATTATTTTATTATTGTTAGTTAGTAGAGTAATTAGTGTAAGGAAGAAAAGTAGGAAAGAGAATAAATGTGTGGAAGAAAAGTAGGAGAGAGAATAAATGTGTGGAAGAAAAGTAGGAAAGAGAATAAATGTGTGGAAGAAAAAATAGGAAAGAAAATGAGTAATTAATATAAAAATATGATGATGTAATGGTATAAAAATAGGTATATAGGTGTATTATAGGGGTGGATGGGTATTGAGATGGATATTTGGATGGAGAGGGATGGAGAGGGATGGGATGGGGGATGGCCCATCCAAATCCGGATGGGTCAATCCCTAAACAAACACACCCTAGGTGTTTAAACGCCCGTCATGTACCGCTGAGCGGTCAAACTGCCATGGGTGGCCGAGCAGTAAGTGACACGTGTCAATGGGCACCATGTTGCACTAAATTGAATCCATGTACTTGTGGCCAATAGAAAAAGATACTAACACCCGATGATCAACAATAATCAAATTCTCACGTTGAATCCAAGCCAAAGTATAAGGGGAGGGGTGTGGTTCAGATGTTAAATTCAACTTACTAACAACATCCGTGGCGATCACATTTTCACAAGAACCCGAATCAATAATAAAGCGACACACCTTACTCTCAATAGTGCAGGTAGAGGAGAAGATGTGGTGACGTTGGGCGTCGGCCGCTGCAGGGTCTTTAGGAGTTAGGCAGGCACGACGAATGATGAGAAGTTGGCCCACGTCCCCATCGACGTGTTCCACGGGCAGATCCTTCATCATGTCAGTGTCAAAAACAGGGGGACCCTCGTAACCACTAGTTTCCTAGTCATCAATGAGTAGTGCTCGCTGCCGAGCACGTGGGCAGGCGGAGCGGCGGTGACCAAGTTCACCACAACCAAAACATCGCAGCGAGGAAGACACGATCTTTACAATCGTCTCTCTAGGGCTGTGTGTTGGTGGTCGATGGGCGGCAGCCGCCGAGGGGGTAGACGACTGGAAGCGAGCAGGAAAGCCTCTTGTGCCACTGGGTCGCCGAGCAAGCTGTTGTTCGAGCAATAGAGCTCGCTGATGCGCTTCAGAGACGGACAAGGGGACGAGTAGAGCCAGTGTTTCTTGGATGGCAGGTTTCAGGCCACCCAAATAACGGGATACCAGTTGTGCCTGTGAGTCGCGAACATCAATTCGAGACATAAATTGATAGAACTCCTCCGTGTAGGCATCAATCGACCGCGTGCCCTGGCGGAGAGAGTGTAATCGCTGATAAAGTGTGCTCGCATAGTTGTGGGGGAGGAATTCGCGTTCCATGTGTTTGCGGAATTTCCCCTATGAAACAATCTGTGGCTTGCCTTCGCGCATACATGATTGTTTGATTTGTTGCCACCACGCCGAGGCCCATTGGCGGAAACGGATCGCCACCAAAGCCACTCGTCGATTGTCTGGGACAGTCTTGAAATCCAAGATGTCCTCCACCGTGGTAATCCAATCTAAGAAGTCACATGGGTCGAGACCTCCGATGAATTCAGGGATCTCATGTTTGAAACCATTCTCCCATCGTCGATCATCGTCTCCTCGCAGCTTGGGCTCACGGGTGAGGGGGGCGAAGGGGTTGATGTCCGACATGGTTTCCTCATCATCGTCCAGATCCAACATGGGGTCTGGGTGGATGCCAATCGTTTTGCCTATCCGGGACGTTGTTGGCAACGGCTTGGCGAAGCTCCTCGAGGCCTGCCGTGAGGGCGGCCACTTGACGACCCAACCCAGCGACGACATCACGTTGGGCATCGGCGGCGGCGTCAAGGGGGGGCTGGCAGCGGGGAGGCATCGTACCTGTCTCGTGATACAAACTGACGTAGCGGAAGGTTAAAATAGAACGAGACGAACACTTTGATACTACGTATACTAGGTGACGAACTCAACTTTATTCAAACCAATTCAAAATTCAACAACCTCTTACAAAGTGAAACTTCAAAGCTATAAATAATCAAAGTTCGAAACTCTAGTCCTATGGCCCAACACTGTCGTGAGTTTATACCAAAAAGAAAAGGGGATTCAAAAGGAAACTATTGCACGAATTAAGAACATAACAAAAATACACGGTTGACATCAAATCACTTTCTAAGTTTGGAGATCTTGTCATAGGACTCTAGAAACTCCATTGCCACAACACAAATTGTACAATCAATAATTTTGGTCGGTCAGAAAAATATCCATCGACAATTTCAACCTACTGCCTTTACGTGTAGGAAAATGCTGATATTTTTTGCTACATTCAGATTTTTAGTATGGTAATGATACTAAAATCGGTAATGATCTGTGTACAGAATCTGTACATACATATTCTTTTTTTTTATTTAATTAATATTTTATTAATTACTTAATGACCGTTATACCCTTAATTAAAATTAATTAAAGATAATGATTAAATATTAATTAATTAACTCACACATGCTTATCTCCGCTTTCTCGCTAATCAACACGTGTAAACGACCAATTAATTAATTCTCCAATGCACATAATTATGGCACATCATCATTATATCTAATTTGAAACGTAATTTGTGCTGCAACCATTAACACCATTAATTGTGCTTCAAGTTTTTTCCTTCTCCATGAATAACCAAATCTTCACCATTAATACCTTCAAAAAAAAAATCAAATCTTCACATTTCTAATTTAAGTTGATTGAAATTGATTTGATAGAGATGCGTTGGTTGAATTTTAATTTTACTCTAACAAACACTAATTTAATTTTAATAAACCTTAATTTAACAAATATTTCATTTTAACAACCTTGGTGTAAATTTATGAATTTTTAATCTCTAAGTGTAAAATATTTCATTTTAACAACCTTGATGTAAAATTACGAATTTTTTAATCTCTAAGTGTAAAATATTTCATTTTAACAACCTTGGTGTAAAATTAAGATTTTTTTAATCTCTTAGTGTAAAATATTTCATTTTAACAACCTTGGTGTAAAATTAAGATTTTTTTAATCTCTTAGTGTAAAATATTTCATTTTAACAACCTTAGTGTAAAATTATGAATTTTTTAATCCCTAAGTGTCAAATATTTTATTTTAACACTAATAATTCAATTTTCGTAATTTAATTTAATTTAATTACTAACACTAATAATTCAATTTTCGTAATTTAAGGTGATAATTGTAGAGTAATTAATTTAATTTCTAACACTAATAATTCAACACATTGAAACGAGTAATCATAACCTTAAACACTAAACCCTGAACGGTGAGAATCGAGCAGTCGAACCTTAAGTGTACATTATTGAATTTAAATGTGATCAACACATTGGAAATTAAATTAATGAATCATAAGTGTACACTATTTGAATTTAAATGTGATCAACACATTAAAACGAGTAATCGAACCCTAAGTCCTATACCCTGAACGGTGAGAATCGAGCAGTCGAACCTTAAGTGTACACTATTGAATTTAAATGTGGTCAACACATTGGAAATTAAATTAATGAATAATAAGTGTACACTCTTTGAATTTAAATATGATCAACACATTGAAACGAGTAATCGAACCCTAAACCCTGAACGTTGAGGAATAGTCGAATTTTAAGTGTACACTATTGAATTTAAATGTGATCAACACATTGAAAATTAAATTAATGAATCATAAGTGTACACTATTTGAATTTAAATGTGATCAACACATTGAAACGAGTAATCGAACACTAAACCCTGAATCTTGAACGGCGAGAATCGAATAGTTGAACCTTAAGTGTACACTATTGAATTTAAATGTGATCAACACATTGAAAATTAAATTAATGAATCATAAGTGTACACTATTTGAATTTAAATGTGATCAACACATTGAAATGAGTAATCGAACCCTAAACCCTAAACCCTGAACGGTGAGTATCGAATAGTCGAACCTTAAGTGTACACTATTGAATTTAAATGTGATCATCACATTGAAAATTGAATTAATGAATCATAATTGTACACTATTTGAATTTAAATGTGATCAACACATTGAAACAAGTAATCGAACCCTTAATCCTGAACGGTGAGAATCAAATAGTCGAACATTAAGTGTACACTATTGAATTTAAATGTGATCAACACACTGAAAATTAAATTAATGAATCATAAGTTTACACTATTGAATTTAAATGTGATTAACACATTGAAACGAGTAATCGAACTCTAAACCCTGAGCGGTGAGAATCGAGTAGTCAAACTCTGAATTGATCAACACATTCTAACGAGTAATCGAACTCTAAACTGTAACCCCCCATAATTTTAAATATATATATATATATATATATATATATATTGACATATTTTTTTAAAATGGTAGTTTAATATATATCTATTACTATATTAAAGAGGGAGTTGCCTTAAGATGACCAGTTTCCTGCCGGTTGTAGGTAATCAATTTAACATGTGTCTAATATAATTCATACGTGTCAATTGCTCATGTCTACCTTCCTCTTTTGTCTTTCAATCCCCTCTTGTACTGTGTTTGGTTTCTAAAAAAATATTAGATTTTCTATTTCTTTCACTCCTTTTGCAGCGATTTGTATATGCAAAAATTCAGCGTTCTTAGTCGTCGTCGCCGCACCTACGCCCCGTAGTCTATGTTGTTGTCAAAATTTCAAGAAAGGTAATTTTTTGATGTATTTTTCTTGTAATTTGTTAGTCCGATTCTCGCCTTTTTGAATTTTAATTTGAATTCTCACATTTTTGGAGTTCTCTTGTTACCGTCCATTTCACCACTTCCCTCAATTATCAATTAGTGGTTTTTATAGTAGCGACGGAGGTGGGTTGGGGTTTAGTTAATTTGGGGATTTTATATATCATTCTTGTGGGCTTTATTTTTGTATCACATTTTTGGAGTTTCTTGCTACCACCATTTCACCACTTCCCTAAATTAGTAATTTTTATAGCAGCAACAAAGGTGGGGGTGGGTTGGGGTTTAGTTAATTTGAGGCTTTTACATATGTTCTTGTGGGCTTTGTTTCTGTATATGGATTGAAATCATCAAAGCACAGGCGGCTGTGTAAATTAGAGGTGCCAGGGGTTCGAGTCGGTGGCGTAGCTGAGTTCTTCAAATGTTAAACACAAATTTTCAGATTGTAGACAACTAAATTGACTTTGCTTCTATTTTGTTGGTTTGTGTTGGTGATAATTTTATCACCAAATGAATTTAGTAATCTTATTCCACAGTTCAGGTTGATACGTTTTTTTCCAATTAATTATTACCTATAATTGAAGTATTTTTTGCTTCGTGATTACATTGGAAAGAGAGATTAGATTATGATTGTTGTACATTCATACGCTCACCAAGTGTTTGATAAATTGTTGCTTGAGATCATCTTAATCTAAATTGCGAAATTGTTACTTTCCTTCATCGTGCCACTGCTTTGTGTCTCCTTTTTCATTTTTCTACAATTCTACTTGTTTTAAATATACTACGTTTTATTGCTTTTACTTGTTTTCTTTATTTAGTTTAGGTTTAACCAGTAGATACTTACATTCATCTCTAAATAGACTCCCCCATCATATGCAACATACCTCTACTTTTCAAATGAATTGAGTTGATATTATTCGAGTCCTAATCCATGCTCTTTTTTTGTTATATTGCAACTTTCACTCATTGCATAAGTTAGCATTAAGGAGAAATAAATACGAACACAAGTCAAACTGAGGTATTATTACTGCTGAGTACCATCATTAAATTAAAAAAAAAATGCAAGTTACGACTTCGACAACAACCTTACACTTCTACTTCTCCTTTTAAATTATCGTCATTGCAACCTCTGTTTGTTTAGCTTCTCCTAAATTACTCGCCTCAGATGATCTCCAGTGAACAATGTATTTTACCTAAAAAACACCATGCATAAAAGTCAATTCATGCCTTGGATTGCTTCATCAAGATATTCAGGAATGTAATCATAATAGTTTAATAACATTGTGCCTTTGTTTACATTTTCTCTAGCAATTACAGATTCATAGCAAACTGCATTGTACTTTTAGCCATTAGAGTACTTGTGTAAATTTTGCTGAAAGTTATAATTTTCAATTTCAGTATATAATAACGAAAATAATGCTTATTAATTTTTATAGAAAATTCAATAAGTTCTTTGTCGAAGTTAGATAATTAAATGTTATTCATAATTACACCTCTCTTGTGAACAGGTTATTGTGGCTCAAAGTCTAAGGACAAGGTTATGATAGTAGAAGAGGTAACATTGAATATTGTATTTGATGCACTCAATAGCTCTAAACATTTAGTGATGTATATTTAAGTGACATTTTATGGGCTAATTTATCATGGCATGATATTTGTAACTTTTATGTCACTGCAGTTCCAGCAGACTACAATCAATTTAGTGTAATGCTTTAAAGGGGCAATTGTCGGGCCTGTCGAAATTGGGTGATATCATAGGAGAAATTGCACAGGTGGTCAAAGAAATGGGGTGCTCACTTTCTTGCTAGAAATTCATCTTTTATTCTTCATTTTTCTTTACTGATATGCCTACTTTTTGTTTCACTGTATAAAAAAATAAAGAAAAATTAAAAAAACAAAAAAACTACAGTAGTGGATTGAGAACCCACTTCTAAGTTTGTAATGTCCTATTGAGCACTTAGTTTTTACTAAGGAAGAATGATAATTGCTTTTGGATGTAGAATTTCTATCTCAATAAATTCATAAAAAAAAAAGTATATCCGGGTAAACACCTCAAGGATTGAGGTGACAACAACATAGACTACGGGGCGTAGGTGCGGCGGCGACGACTAAGAACGCTGAGTTTTTGCATATACAAATCACTGCAAAAGGAGTGAAAGAAATAGGAAATCTAAGATTTTTTTAGAAACCAAACACAATACAAGAGGGGATAGAAAGACAAAAGAGGAAGGTAGACACGAGCAATTGACACGTATGAATTATATTAGACACCTGTTAAATTGATTACCTACAACAGGCAGGAAACTGACAATCTTAAGGCAAATCCATCTTTAATATATTAATAGACATATATTATGAGATATATATACTATGTATTATAAATACGTATATATATTATGAATATTTGATGTTGGGATATGGATCCTATAAATAATCTTCTAGTTGATGATCTTCTATCTGAATCTACTTGCTACACTACTGATTTTATCTGTCTGATCTATCATGGATGAAACTAACGTGAACAAACTTCCTAAGTTCAAAGTTGTAGATTATGACTACTGGAAACTGAGGATGGAGGTCATTTTCAGCTCAACTCATGATCTGATGATTTCTGTGATCAAACAAGGGCCAATCACTACCATGGTACCCAACACTGCAACACTGGAACCGACAAAGGCTGTTGGTGTACTTGTTCCTAAACCCAGGTTAGAGTTAACTGCTGAAGAAATGAAGCAGAACAACTTGGACAGCTTGGCCAAAAATTATATTTTACATACCCTTCCCAATGAGTATCTTGGGAAAGTATTAAAAATTTAAATTGCAACAATATTTAAAGTTGTTCATTTTTTTGGAAACAACAAATCTGTATTTATGGGTATCAGAAATACTTCAATCAAAAGAATACAATCATATACAAAATTACAAACTAACTACAATAAAGGATAGGTTCTCTTATCCAATCCTAAAAAATTATTCCACTGATTTAATAAAACTATTACCTTGAGCCACCTAAATGTTTATAACTTAATATTGTGAATAATTTTGTCAATTTAGAACTTTGCTCCTTTGAAAATGACCTCGTTTCTACTTTTCCACACAGTCCATATGGTACCATGTCATATGGTCGACCATATTGTTGGGATAAACACACGAATAATAACACATAATTATTCTTCTACGAAGCGGAATGATCAATTACCATTCTCTTGTGTGAATCTAGCACGAAATAATATTAAATAACCACACACAATATAAAACACAAACAATTTTTATGTGGAAAATCTCCTCAACGTAAGGAGTAAAAATCACGGGACTATAGTCCACCAAATAGCATCACTATGACAAGAATCTAAGTATAATTACAATCTGTCACAACAGATATTCAACCACAAACTTATCAAAATACACAATACTTGATAACTACAATGAGATAAGAAGGATCTCACCAATAACACCAATCTGCCTGTCTATTTTTTTCGACGCTCAAAAGCTCAGAACCCGATTTCCATCGTCCAGAATGAACTAAAACGCCTCCTGAATATGTTGTCCAAGTTACAACTCGATCTAACGGTTGATTTGTGAGAAACAACCTCTTAAACTCAATTGCGTAGAAGTGAATTGAATTGCCCAGAAAACAAACCATTTTGTTCTTGGTTATTCCCTACAATACAAAGATCCAACTACGATCTCCACTGTTCAGAATGTCCCTCGATGATTCCTGAACATTCTGTTCAAAAATCAGATCGATCCAACAGTTGAAACTCAAAAGATATTGCTTTTACAAATTTCTTACTCTTGAAATTCTCTAAAAAAATGTGAATGCTACTCTCTCTTTGTTAAGTTAACTCCAAATGTTGGGCCTACTTAAGCCTCCCAAATATGTTGACTATTCGACTTCTCCACATGTTGGAAACTCAATCAAACACATCTATACTAATATAATACACCTACGGATTTCCTTTTATAGTTTAGGCGGGAAACTGTTTCGTCCGTTGATCTCTTTTCTTCATCATCATCATGGCCGTTCATTTTTTCTTTGATAATTATAGTAATTTTCTATACTAATTATAATTAATATCTCGCTTTTATCTTTCTTAATTTTAACCGTTGATTTATGTTGATCAAATTTTATCCTTTGGATCAAAGCTTAAATTTAGGAATCGTTATAATTTTTTTCCCTATATATTCCTCTCTTTTCTAGATCATTCTCATCATCTCAATTTTCGTTTTTCTGTAAGTTTGTAATGTAATATTGTTTTATGAGATTTTTTTATTATTATTTTATATGTATTTTTCTAGATGTGTTGAAGATATTTCAAGACTTTGGTGTTATTCATTGTTAATTGAAGAGGTCTTGAAGGTTTACTCGAAGATTTGTTAGAGATGTTTGAAGATTTACGAAGATTTTGTTGTTATTCGTTTGAAGATTCAAGATTTTTTTAAAAGATATTTTGAAGGTTTGAAAATTTTCTTTTAGATTATTTGTAAATTTATTTTTTTATGTAGGTTTGTGGTGTAGTTGGTCATTTTATTTTATTTTTTTGTAAAAATTCGAAGATTAGTTTAAGATGTTTGAAAATTGTTCATGGATTTGGTGTTACTCATTGAAGATTGAAGATTTTTCTTGAAGAAATTTTGAAGGGTTATTCGAAGATTTGTTGAAGATGCTTCAAGATTTATGAATATATATATATATATATATATATATATATATATATATATCATTAAGGTTTTAAATTTTTTTTTTTTAAGAAACCTTGAATGTTTAAAGATGTTCTATTAGGTTAATGATATATAGTTTGTTAAATATTTTTTTGTATTTGATGTAGTCTTTTTTGTAAATTTATAAATATCTTTTGTATTTTAAATTTTTTATGAATGAAAAGATCATTGTATATTTTAGTATCATTAAAAATGTATTTTAAATTTTTTATGAATGAAAAGATCATTGTATATTTTAGTATCATTAAAAAAAAATGTCACAATTATTTATATATTTTTACATGTTGTATAATCTTCTGATAAGATTTGTTATACTTATAAATGAATTTTCTTTACACTTAAATTTCATTTTTTTAATTTATTTTACTTTAGTTTCAAGTACTTTACAGTGTAATATTATTAATTCAATCCAAGTTGTGTTATATATGTATTTTACTTATTGTATCTTTCGTATTAATATATATGATTAAGAATATGTAATTTATTTCGTCTTAATGTATTTTATTATTAATTATTTGTTTTTTTGTTTATTTTATGAATATATATTTTGTCAACTATTGTTATATCACAAACTAAGAAACTCTTTAACTTATTTATAAAGTAATTTTTTTAATTCTATTTACATCTTATTTAATAATTTTTAATTTTTTTTTTATAAGTATGCATGGATATATATTTTGTTATAAATTCTATTGCTACTTTTTAGTCAAAATCTTAGAAAATCTAAATTTATGCGGATGATTATATCCAGCAATTTAATGCTAATTATTTAATGGATTAATTTAATTTTTTTTAATGCTAATTATTGTTGATTCTAAATCTAAATTTATGCATTGCTACTTATTAGTCGAAAATTTAGGCACAAGAACAGATAAACTTAATGAACTAATTCAAAATTTTAATGCTAACTATTTACACATGTGCCAATATAAAATTCAAATCAAGGTATTCCCATAAAATCGATGATTATTTGTATAATTAAATTCTTTTTTACTTCATATTATTAAGAATATTGATTATTATATTTAATATATATATATATGTCTATACATTACATTTATTATCTCCAGAAATTATGGAGTTTTATAACCCCATTAAAGATAATTAAAGTCATTATTATCTTGCATAATTTAATCAATTAAGTATAAGTATTAGTTAAACATTCATTAAATCTAAAATTAAAATCTCAATTTTTATTTTAAAAAATGACTAAAGTAATACCATAATTAAATCTGAATTTAAAAATGCCTAAAGTAGTTCCAAAATTTCAGTATAAAATATTTAAACTCATTTAATTACATTTAAGATAAAAAAATTAAAAAAATAATCATATATGATATAACACTTAAATAATCGTAACAATTAAAACCTTTGTTATTTTGCATAATTTAATCAATTATATATTCACAATTATAGACTATTAAATTATGAGTTTTAAGTCCTATTTTCCCATTATATATAAGTAGATTTTTTAACCAAAAAAGTAAAATTACGTTCTTTTAAAAGATTTGTTGAATCAACTTCTAAAAAGGTTTATTCAAATTAAAGGATAAATAATTTATATTTTTTAAGTAATTTATAAAGAATATATAGTAAAATTTAACTAAATCACATTTTTCAGTCAATTTATCTAACAATGTGTTTAGATTGATAGTAATTTTTTTTGTAAGAAAATGTTGTTCATATCTCATCAATTTCAAACATCCGGTCCAGTTAAGGAACAATGAACAATTAAGGTTAAGGTTGTAAGGACACAATACATTATGAGTAATGATTTAAGGCCACAATTTTTTTTTATAATATTATTTTTCCGACAACTCTTTTTTTATCTTATTCTAATATCGTTTAAATAGATTTATTATATTAAAAAAATATATAATTAATATTTGATATATACTTCAAAATTCATGTTACTATTCGAAAATTTCTAATTTAAAAATTTGAGAATAAGTTTCGAGAAGGCTCAAGTTATATTATACAAAAAAAATCCAGTGAAAATTATTGACAATCAATAATCTTTATAAGCTTCAATTCCAAAACAATACTATGTTCAGTGTTGTTCAGATATATAGTTATTAAAATCTCCTTACTCTTTCAAGAGTTTTGAAAAATTAAAAATTGTTTGGTCAAGATGAAGCTAAATATCAGATAGGTAAAATAAATAAATAAAGTTTATTTGTTTTACATTATTTATATTGTAAATTTATTTTTTATAATACTTTATGGCTACTACATCATATATAATACTTTTATAATCTGTACAATATTTTTGTAAGATATCATTGTTTTTGTGGTCCGTATACACCCTGTTGAGACTGTTGTTGAAGAAGGAATACATGTTTAGAAGGTTAAGAGAAAATTTCATTTTACGTCTGTAATTTAGGCCTAATACATAATATATCCTTTAAGTTTTCACATTTTCAATTTACGTCCTAGGGTGTCCAATTTACATCCTTTTCGGTCCAATTTACGCTCTTTCCACCGAAAAATTGGAAATTCGATCAAATAGTCCAATTTACATCCTTTATGTTTGAAAATTATAAATTAATAATTAAAAAATTCTGAAAATATCATTAAAAATTTTAAAAAATGTCATTAAAAATTTAAAAACCCCATTAAAAACTTATAAATTGTGTAAAATAAATATAAAATATCTAAAAAAAATTATAAATTCTACAATTCAAAAAATCTAAAAATGTGTAAATTTTTTCTTTCTAAAAACTCATAAAAATAAAAAAATCTATAAATTAAAATTTTATAAATGTTTAAAATAAAAAATTCCACAATTTTAAAAATATCGTGAATATGAATTTTGGACGGTTCCAAAATCGATCAAGATGTGGAACTTCCACTCAACCTCGACGGTAAGTTGAAAAATCTTGTGGGATCCAAAATTTTTAGGAGTTCGAGCAAAACTTTAATGGCAGACGAGTTTGAATCAAATGTGATTTTTAATGAAATGTTAATAATTTTTATTATTTTTATTAGATTTGTAGAATTAGTAATTTTTAATCTATACATTTTTAATAAATTAATGAGATTTTTTTAGAGTTTTTCGAAATTTTAATGAGATTTTGAATTTCTTAATTTTTAAATTCCACATTTTCCATTCTTTTTTTTTTTTTGACAGGCACATTTTCCATTCTTTGAATTGTAGAATTTTTTATTTTTTGTATTTTCAAAATTTTAGAATTTTTTATTTTTATTTTACACATTTTATAATTTGTAATGATATTTTTCAAAATTTTAGTGATATATTTTGAATTTTATTTTACACATTTTATATTTTTTTAATTTTAAGGAGATTTTTGGATTTTTAATGATACTTTTAGATTTTTTAAATCTTTAATGGGATTTTTAGAAAATTTTAGTTATTAAATTTTAATTTTTAAATTTAAAGGACGTAAATTGGACTATTTGGCCGGAATCCCAATTTATTCCTCACATTCCGGTGAGATTTAAAAAAATTCGGCGGAAATGATGTAAATTGGACAAAAAAGGACGTAAATCGAAAAAGTTAAAACTTACAGGATATAAATTGGATTAGACCTAAGTTACAGGACGTAAAATGAAATTTTCTCGAAGGTTAACATTGAAGTTGAGGACGAAGGGTAATTTTATCTATTTTTTAATATTTATGTTTGTGTTAAATCTAACTCTATACTTTGAAGATTAGTTTAGGCGGGAAACATTATTGGCCATTGATTAGTTTTTTTCATCATCAACGTGACCGTTCATTTTTTTATTGCTGATAATGATATGTTTAACAAATGACAACTAATTAATTGACATTAATTCATTCATTTTATGTTACTCTTCTTTTTTTACCATTGATCATTTTTTTGATGAAATATGGACCTCAAGATCAAATCATTAATTGTAGAAGCAATTTTTTATTTTTTTTCGGATTTATACCCATTTTTTTTTTGTCATTCTCATCTTCTTACTTTTGTGTTTTATGTTTCTTATGGAGTTAGGATTATTGTAAACGTTCGTTATAATCGATTATATAATTGTATATTTTAGTATAGATATGAAGTTTAGTTGTCGATTTTTATTCGTCAATGCTTGAAGATTTGTTGAAGAGTTTAAATCCAGTCATCAGACATTTAGAGATTTTGGAGTTATTTATCATAAGTTTGAAGATTTGCAAAAAAAGGTTTGAAGATTCGAAGAATTTTAATTTTAAGAGTGTACAATTTTCATCATATTTCGTTGATACGAAAATCTGTATTTGATTTATTTTGTTTTAAATTATTTATCACTGTGTTTGATTTTTTTCATTGATAATCATTTTTTCTTTATTTTTTCTGGATCATTGTGATTTGAATTTGAAGAGTGAACTGAAGTGTTCTCACCATCTTTCACTGATTTACAAATGACAATTTTTTTCATATAAACGATTTTCGTTTTTTAATATTTCGATTTATAATAAATTGTACTCGGTGGACATGTGTATCTATAATTGACACACATTATTCTTTATACTCCACGAATATATGTGTATGTTCACTTTCTCAAATTATTATAATAGATTATATTATGGACATATGTATATATTCACTTTCTAATGTTCTTTAGATTATACTTCATGACCCGTCAAAAAAAAAAAAAATATATATATATATATATATACTTCATGGATATATGTATATGTACATATCCTTGAATTTTATGTGATGAAATATTTTACCGTTCATTATATTTATTTATGCATATCTATTTACATATTATTATTTCTGTTATATGAATTTTATTGATTTACTTTCAATTATTAAATTTGCAGATTCCATTTAATATGAACATTAATTATTTTAATTATAAATTCTATAAAATTCAACCCTCCATTCAAATTAAGTAATGTTGGACTATTTTGATCTTATAGTTATGTTTCATTATCTCCTCTAATTCTCAATTCTATAAAGTCAATATTTGTATTTAGATTTAACAATATTGTCTTTTGACTTGATTTTGCTGATTTAGTATAATTTTTAATAGAAAAAAGTGTATTCTTCACTTAAAAATAATAATAGTAGTGTTTGTGTTTTGTTGTAGTATTAATTAATTATTAAATATTCTTAAATATATTCTGTGTCATTATTCTTCACAGGGTTAATTTTGACACGAGTTATTCTATCAATTTTTTACGTGTTAATTTTTTATTTAGTTATTATTATATCATTTTAAATCTTAATCGGTAATTTATATATAATAAGGAAAATGACTTATTTAAATATTTTCATTGTTTACATATTACAATAAATTTTTATATAACATAATATATGTGAAATTATAATTAATATGAATATAAGCATTTAATGTGCAATTCAGGATGTCTATTTTATTTATATATTAATTATGTGATTAATTCAAGGGAGATCATTTAGAGAAAGATAATATGGAAGGATTACTATTATTCAAACATTTCTAAACTCAATTTCAATTGATTCTATATATTGAAAATTTTATTTTATATTTATTATAATGAGTATATAATTGTGGGCGGGTGTGTATTTATATAAATAGTTTTTGATATATGAGATCATAATTTTATTGTATTTTGAATATTAATCTTAAGACTAATTATAATCTGTTTGATTTAAGTGTACAAAAAATAGCCTTTATACTCATTATTAATTATTGAAACTCATATTATAATAAAAAATTAATTTAAGAATTTGAATATAATTGTGAAATTAACATGATTTCGTCATTCATTAGTGATAATTAGTAATTTTTCCATTTGTGTCAGTACACAATATATACATGGTACTAAATGTTCTTATAGTAATTACAATAAATTAGAAAATCATAATTTTTTTAAAATTTGATTGAAACTAATTACAATTGATAAATTGAAGGCTAACGTGCATTATCCATAACCACCCCCTTCTAAAAATTAACGCATTGCTATAAAAATAAACTTAACTTTAAAATTTTAAATTTAATTTTTAAAAGCACAACTATAAAAATACATTAGTATCTAAATTCTTATCCTTGCCATCTTTGTTTTGAAAGAATTTTAAACGTGTATGATTGATGTTAAATCATTCTTAAGATTATTTCTATGCAAATTATCCTACTTTTTGTAGCTTAAAATTAGTTTAATTTATTAAATACAAATCAAATAAATAGTACAATGTCTTATTTTTCATGGTAGGGGTGACATTATGACAATGAGGCAAGTCAGGCCTGACAGTTGATTACCCGAACCTACCCTGCACCCCACACATGTTCTGAATAATTGAGATAGACCCGCCCCGTCCCATTTTTATATTTCATGTTTAATTTTTTTAATTTATTTCTCATAGTTGAAAGTAATATTTTCCATGCATATGATCATTGAAACAAATAACAATAATTTAAATCAATATTCAATTAAATTTAATCCAACATCTAAGTCATGACAATTGAGTAAATAAATGCATCAATATTTTTTAACGTTCAAAATTTTTAAAATTAATATTAATTAATATAAATATTATATATATATATATATATATATATATATATATCAATGCAATGCGGGTCTAACATGTGTCTCAAACCCAATCTGTTTACATACGGGACAGGTTTGACCCGACCCGTTCTCAACATAAGACGGATCTGACCTGACCCTAACCTCTTGGGGCGGATACCTACGGGACGGGTCAATATTGTCATCCCTAGCTAATTCATGAACTTATTATTTATTTTATATATATATATATATACTGTTATATATCGTTTCATCTTCTTTTTATGGGTATGTTCGATTTATTGGATGAATATGTTTTTTTCAGTGATTAACTGATCTAATATTTCTTTGCTTGCTTTTTTTTTTTTTTCCTCTTATAACTTTTTATGTTGTGTTCGAGCATGATTTTTTTTTGCTACGAATATAATTTATTTACTTGACAAATAAAGAACTGCCTATATAATTGCATTAGAAGGATATACATGGTTTTGTCTTATGCAAAATCTTCTAATTATTTACTTGCTAAAAAATACGTAAATCATAATCTCCTTATCTTTTTTTTTTTTTTTTGGCGTTCTACTTTCTCAAGACATATGGTTATTTTCAAATGATTTTCTTCTTTAATGTATAATAATTGCTTGAAATATGCCCTTTCTTCATTCAATTATTTTCTACTTTTATAAATTATTGACAACAAAATGTATTATTTAAATCACATCGAAATAATTATTCTAAATATTAATACTCCCTCCATCCCAATGAAAGTTATCTAACTTTTATTTTTCTCACATTTAATTATATTTTCTCTCTCTCAATAACATTACCCCTAATACATTTCTACTTATTCTATCATATTTTTTAATTAATGTAGTCAAAGCTCATGGGTATCTTTTACTAGAACAGAGAGTATTTTTTTTATTAAATTCGGTGTAAAATATTTGTTATATATATATATATTTTTAATAATGATTCAGGTAATTTAAAAATTCTATCCATGCATTCCAAGTACGAGTAGGGGAGGACATTCAGATGGTTTGATTTGATTTTGAGCTTTTTTCAACCGAACGGAAAAAACTGAAATAAAAAATAAAAAAATGAAATCGAAACCGAATTGAACCGAATTTTTGTTAAAGTCGAACAAAAGTTCGGTTAGTTTGGTTCGGTTTAAACCGAAATTTGCAAAAAAATATTTTTTTTCGAACATTTTTCAAGAATTTTTTACTCTAAAAATTAAATTCAAATTATAAGTTCAAGAGTTCACAATAATTAAAAATTACAAGTTCCTCAAAGTTTAAAATTACAAACCATACAAATAAATCTAACACAAAAAAATAATGATTTTATTGCATTTTCCACAATGAAATCTACCTTCAAGGGAGATAATTATTTTTAGTGGGTCAAGAAGACGACAATTGTCAAATTGAAAATTTGAGATTGAAAATTAATAAAGTAGCATACTTCAAGTAGAGTTTATTTTTTTTAACGTATTGTTCCATATAATTTATTAATTAAATAAGTTTTTTTTTTTAATTTAAATAAAGAAATTCAGTTCGATTTATTCAATTTTGTAAAATATAAAACGAATCGAACCGGAAAAAAATTTAAAAATATTTCAATCGAACCAAATAAACCGAAAATCATCAGCTCGGTTCGAAAATTCGTTTTTTTCGATTTTGTGCCCACCCCTAAGTATGAGTGCTCCGAAATACCAAATACTACGTCTTTTAAAACCCGGACAAAAATAAAACATCCATAGGTTTATAATTTTTGACAAGCGTGTTAATCTTTTTATAGGAAGCCTGTCAATGAGTCGGGATGATATATTTAAGACTTTAAGTACATATATAATGATATATATGCAAAGTAGTTTCCGTTCTTTTTATATTTTGTTCTTTCTACAATTCTACTCAGCCTGAATTCGAATATAATGATGAGTTTTGACTTTTTAAATTTTTACATATTATTTAAATTTAAGTTTGTCGGTATTTATTAATGATAGTATATTTTATTTATTATAATCTATTTATTGAGCGTCTAAAATATTGAAATACTTTGCATCATGAGTTTTATCGTGTTATTTAATTAACACTATTTGTGGTGTTCAAACTTTGCATAGATTGTTGATATTTTGATGACATGTAAGATGTGATCTCTTGAGAGATACTATGCAATTGAGCTATTTAATATTTTGTTATTTGAATTGAAGTATGAGACTTTTGATTTCGAATATTCAAATATGATGGGAGAATGTTAAATGAGAAATAAACCCATTTATATCAAACATATATATTACTTCCGATGGTACGCTTTTTTCTTTTTTAATATTTAATTATTTATTGTTAATTATTGTAACATTGTTTTATATATTTCAATGTTATTTATTAATTGTCATACTCCCTCCAATTCAATATAGATGACGTTTTGACTCTTTATTTTATTTGCAATTTAAATGACAGTTTTATACTTTTCAGTGTTAATTAATTACGTTTCTTCCTAATTTACCCTTAAATTTATCAAAATTATTTTAGATTGTAGTAGTTTTCAAAACAATTAATTAAGGGCATAATAGAAAGTTAATAATTTTTTTAATATATGTGCATTGATCCAAAATGACACTTATTTTGAATTGAAGGGAATATATTTTATAGGTGTATTCTACGGGAATATGGTTGTGCTGTAGTTTATAATAAGTTCGAAAATACACTAAAAAAATGATTTTTAATGATAGAATCCTCTCATTATTACTTCTCTAAGCCAATTTTTTTTAATTAGTTACATAAAATTGATAATTATTAACAAGGCCAGTCACTAAAAGTAAAATTTTTTCATTAAAGACTTTTAGCTAGAAAAACTATAATGACAAAATTTCGGTTATTAAAAGTCAGTTTTCTTGTAGTGATAATTTTGTAAGAGTTATTTATTTTATTTTTCATTTTAAAAATATTTTGTAATTTAATAATTATTTAATCATTAAGAAATTTCAATGTTGTTAGTTGAATGAATCATATGGAGGACATCTCCCTGGCATTTGTCATTTACGTACCGATGATGGTCGTCAAACAAGTGTCAATGTGATAAAGTCAAATGATCACTGGATTTTGAAATCAAGTTTGACGTCTTCTTTTAACACACACTGGATCATTTAAATTGTTTTTTAAAATTTTTTATGATGGTATCTATATGTTTTATATTCGAATTTATTCATATGATATGTGCGAAGTCGGAGTAGATGTTCACTGATGTGTATATATATATGATATATTATACTCCCTCTATCCCCTTTAAAGGTTTACGCTTGCTTCTGACACAAAGATTAAAAAGTATAATATTAAATATGTAGTGGATAATTGAGACATATAAAGATATGAAGAAGAAAATATAGAGAGGGATATGAATGAGAAAAGAAAGAGAGATGTAGTGATTTTGTCAAATAAGAAATGTAAACTTTATGTTGGAACATGCAAAAAAAAAAAAAAAAAGTGTAAACCTTAGTATCATTTTTGTTAATTAAAGAGTTTAAAGATTTTTTTTTAGTCCATTAAGTTGAATTGATTTTGAATTTGGTCCTGACAGATTATACATTTAGATTTCGGTCCAATAAGTATCCTTAAATTTTAAAAATGGTCATTTTACCCGTAATAGCACATCACCAACAGGTCAACACACATGTGAATTTTAATTTTTGTTTTATATTTTTAACATGTATATTATTTTCTTTTTATGACTTATTTATATTTATTAATTTAGAAAAATTATGAATATTAGTTAAAACACTAAATAATATTTTAAAATTATAGAAAATAAATTATGAATAGTATTTAAAATATAAAATATTATAATATGAAAAAAAATAATTTTTTTTTTCTAAATCAATTAAATATTAGAAAACTCCATTAAAATACTTAATTAGAAAAAAATACTATTATAAATTTATTTATTTTAAATAATATAATAAATATACAAATTTATCCTTAAAA
The DNA here is from genome assembly GCA_963675135.1 of Galeopsis tetrahit. NCBI lineage: Eukaryota > Viridiplantae > Streptophyta > Magnoliopsida > Lamiales > Lamiaceae > Galeopsis > Galeopsis tetrahit. The sequence continues at coordinate 41,622,813 of OY776129.1, read as the reverse complement.
TAATAAAACTTCCAAATGAAAAAAAATATTAAAGTCGCCAATATTATTCACAAGTTATTTCAGGTTTTTTTAAAAATATTATTTTTTATTTTTGCAAATATTCATGATTTTTCTAAATTAATAAATTTAAATTAGTTTTTAATTCCATAAAAAGAGATTAAATCCATGTGGGCATGACCTGTTACATTACCTGTTATTGCACATAAAATGATTGATTTCAAAATTTATGCATACTTATTGGACCAAAATTACAATGTGTAATCCGTTTGGACTAAATTTAAAATCAGTCCAACTTAGTTGACTAAAAATTATTTAATCCCTTAATTAAATCTAATAATAATAATATATTCTTTATTGATTGATTTATTTAGGGATTAAATTTTTTTAGTCCACTAAGTTAGCATGTTTCTGAATTTAGTCCACATGATTATCACCTTTTGAATTTAGTCCATTATGTTTCAATTTATCTTGGTCCAGTTACCTACTACAACATGTTTAACATATTACTTTTATACCCTCCATAAAATGTTATACACATCCCAAATGTTAAACACACCACAATATTTTAGTTCCACAATTTTATTTCACAATTTTATTTTTTGTTAAAATTATTTTTGATATTGAATTATTGCATTATTTAATTGAATGTATTTAATCTCTTATGTGATTGAGAGAAAATAATATAATGAAATGTAAGTAATAGTAGTTTGTAAAAAAAATTTGCAGCTTTTATTGTGAAGGACGGAAAAGAAAAAATTGATAACTTTTATTGGGGGAGGGTAATAGATATACTTACATTTCAATACTACTAGACATTAATTTTATATACTTATACCTTAACATATTATAAATATAAATGTTGGTCCTTGATGGAGTATAACACAAGTGTATGGGGGGGGAATGCACTTGTGTATGCAAATTCTTTTCTTTTAACAAAACTGGTCTTATCAGGCAGGTTGTCTCACAACTGGCCTGAGTGTGAACTTTGATAGATACTTGTCCTACTGATTACTAAAGAGTGATCAGTTGGCTAAATATCTAAAAGAGTTGCTAAGTGCGGAATGTGGTTGGGCTTTGACTTAAAGAAATACTCCAAGTTAATTTCTGAAAAGATATAGTTATCAGGGACTTTGTCCAAAACAGTTTTCCTTAAACTTACAAGTTTTACTCTTTGAAATATGTTTGAATATGAATGCAATAAAGAGTGCAGTAAGTAAAAGACACACAATCTTATAGTGGTTCAGAGACTCAAGCTCCTACATCCACTTTGCCTGATTGAACAGGATAATTCCTTCACAATGGAATTAGCTTGTTTTATAGTGCCAAGGTGCACTGATCAACAACACTCTCTTAGTGTTTTGATCCCTAGGATAATCTGAGTCCTAGTGCTCAATCTCTCTAAGTTAAGACTGTGTTTCACTCTAACAGTCCTTAACTCCTCACTTCTACAACAAACACTCTTCTTCACTAAATGAGATAAGGTTTGAGGTTTGGTTCCAACTAATAGAGATATCCTTTACAATGAGAACAGATGTAAAGGCTTAGGATATCTCAATGCTAAGCTAGGATGTTTACAAAGATTGGCTTAGCTGACTTGAAGTGATTCAGGAAACTTGGAATACTTGAGAATAGCTTGGTTTCCTTTGAAAGCTTTATATGAGTTTGATAGCTTATTGTTGGATGCTGAATCCCTTTGATCACTTCTGTTTATATAGTCATGTTTGAGCAACTATCCGTTGGAGAGATAGCATTTCAAACATTTCTATTTGCAGCTACATTGAAACGGCTAAGTAGCTTGACTTCCTTTTATCCACTGTGTAAAAGGGCTCTTCAATGGTTGCTTGAATGAATGTGTTGACTTCTGAAAAATGCGGCTGAGATGACTTGTGACAGTTTCCAAATAAGCACACTTTCCAAGGTTGATTTGTGGCAGAATCTACACTCAACCAACGGTCAGATGGGACAAGCTCCCTGAACATTCTTGCTGCAGTTTTAGAATGTTCCAATATTCATTCAATGCTTCACTCTTTAATGCTCTAAGTCTTCAATGCTTGGTTCAGGCATGATTGGCAATAAATGCTTCATTGAATGTGTCTTCTGTAAGCTTTTGACAGTTAATTCTCTTGATCATTTGCACTTCAACTGTCTAGATCTTTTGCATTTAAGAGCACAGCTTCAGTGTTCTTGATCTCTTCAGCCTGGTTGTCCACTTGTTCAGTTGTCCTGATGCTTCAGCACCTTTGGCCTTAAGACTTAATACCTATCAAGCTTTCTAACATGTAGCTTTGGACAACTATCCTGACCTCTAAAATCTCACAACATTTCTTAGATTTTTAACTTAAGCATTCTACATATTCAAGTGTTCTGGGACAACTTGCCTGAACACTAACTTGAGCATATCTCAACTAATTTGTACATCATCATTCAGGGGTTTTGGTATCTAGATCAAAATCATTTTATTCCCAACAATTTCCCCCTTTTTGATGATGCCAAAACCTATTACAAAGGGACCTTGACTTATACTATACTTTACCTTCAGGATCAATGAACTGGTCAACTTTCCTGAAAGACACTGTTAGCACAATAAATCAAGTATATGTAATATCAAGTTAGTTGAGATAATGAGTTGTTATCTCTTGATAGAAAATCATTGGTCCTTTTATATATCATGGAGCATTACAGATCAAAAGATTCAGAAGGACACACTAACTGATACAAGTAAACAGAATAACAACAATTAACATCAATAAAAAACAAGGATAGGGAAGAGATAAACTTATCCATCAGAGAGTTCCATCATCTTGGGGAGCAATGCCATATTGAGCCCAGACCCTTTTCTTCAGCTCCCAAACATCCTTGTTGGAGCCTCTAGGGCCTATTTTCATCTTCTCCATCTTCATGATGTTGATGAACTCCTCCAGAATCTTTCCCTCATCAATCAAGTTCCCATTGAACTTAGGAGGCATGTACAGAATTGGACCAGGGGCCTTGAACTCAACTCTTGCCATATCAGCTGCTGCAAACAGCTTCTGGTAGAGGTCCCTGTGGTTCTCAAACATGAATTGAACAAAGACTTCATCTACACTCTCTCCAAGCCACTTCCCAATGACATAGAAGTCATATACAAAACTTCTCTTGGCCTCCTCCCATTCATCATTCAGTGAGATTGGAACCCACTTATCATGGTGAGGGTACTGAGTGTTCCATCTTTGCAGCATTTGAGGTTTGAGCCTTCTGTATGAAGCTCTCCTTCTTGGGGCTCTGAAATTTGCCCTTCTTTCATCCCTTGCCTTGTTGGCCTCAACCAATTGCTCCATCCTCTCTTTAGCTCTCTGAAGAGCTAGCTTCTCTTGGGTTTCTGGATCTTTTCCAAAACCTTCTTCAAATAATTTAGAGGGATCATCAGCAAGTTTGGGCACACCAACTTCAGACATTCTTTCCTGGACTTCTTCTTCAGCTTCTTCTTCTTCAATTGCAGGCATCCTGGCTGTTTTCTTTAATCTCTTTGATTGTCTTGCTGGAGTAGATTCATCAGATTGAAATTCTGAAGGCAAGGTCAAGCTGGTTGGGAAATCATTGAAGGCTTGCAGCTCCTTCCTCTTTCTTTCAGATGACCTTGTCACCTTCCCCCTTACTTCAGCAGCCTTCTCTTTAGGTTCAAGTCCTGTAGACTCACCACCTGGCCTTTGAAGCTTCCTTGCCTGACTTTCCATAGCTGACACCATGGACTCCTTGACAGCTATTTGAATCTGCTCTTCCTCAGTCAAATTTTCAATATTCATTGGGCCTTTGCCTTTCCCAATGTCTTCTACTGCTTCCTCCTCAAACTCAGGGACTTTCTCCTTTCCCTTGGATTCACCAATCACCAAGGTTCCCTTTGCCCTTGCTCTCTCTCTTTCCCCCTTTTTGGCATTATCAAAACACTGGGGCTTCAGTTCACTCATTGAGACTGAGAGGTGTGAGTGGGCCTGAGTGAGGGACTTCAATTCTTGCAGTAGATAAACATTCTCATCATGAATGTTTTGCATTTTATCATCTGCCATGCTCAAGAAGGTGTGAACAGGCTTCATCTTTTGGGAAACTATGGCATCCAATGTGGCTTTCAGTGATTGATCAAGTTTGGCCTGAAGTTGATCAGAGAGGTTGGCCACAACTTGATCAGACACCTTGGTCATGAGTTCAACAGTGAACTTCTCAGCTGCTTCCTTCACCATTGCAGCTTTCAACTCTTCTGCCTTCTTTCTCTGGGCTACTGTCCTCTGCCTCAAAGCATCCTTGATTGTCTTTCTCAATGCTTTCACATTATGCTTGTACAAGGATTTGAGATCCTGCTGCTCTTTCTTCACAGATCTTGTGAATTTACCCATAGCATCTTTGGCCTTTGTCACTTCAGTTGAAACTGTTTGCAGTCCAGTTTCAACTCCACTTATCCTTGCATCAAGAGTAGGCAAGATCACTTCTTCTGACCCTGTGAGCCTCATCTCCACAGAGGCTAGAGTCTTGCCTTGGCCATCTAGGGTATCAGCAGTTGTTGCATGGGCCTTCCCAACTTCCCTGACCAGTGTGTCCAACTTCTCTGACTGCTCTTCAATGATGGATGCAGTCTGAGTAGCAATCTGAAAGTGAGCCTCAGAGGTGTTGGCTTGTTCAAAGAAGACTTGGTTAAGTGTGGACACATTTGCTGAAACTGCCTCAAGATCAGTGTCAGCATCAATTGGTATATCTGTCAAGGAAGCATCTGCAAAAATTTGCTCAAGAGTGACAGCAACTGAATCTGCAAAACTAGTAGTGTTAGTAAAAATTCCCTCATCACCCTCAATTTCTTTTTCTCTCATAAGGTCTGATACATCAGCACCTTCTCTCTCATTTTCAACTCTATTCTTTTCTTCTTCATTTTCAAAAGATGTACTCACATTTACTGGAGAATCAGGCCTCCTTTCACCAAGGGATTCATCAAGTTCATATTTGACTTGAAGAATAGCCTGACTCTCATATTGGGCTGCACCCAATATTTCTACTTCCTCACCCTCTATTTGTGGTGCACTCAAGGAACCAGTGATCACACAGTCCTCACCATCATCTCCCTCTGATTTTTCAGCACTAATAGCCTTTTCAACTCCTTCAATTCCTGACACCTCTATGTCCTCAACAGGATCCACAGAGGGCAGTTGTTGGGAGATCACAGTACTTGGGCATCCCAAGGCCACTGAGTCATCCTGAATGACTAAAGGCTGGTCAATGTCCAACTTGCCTGACATTGATGAGGCTTTAGCCAAACCAGCTTCTCCTATGGAAGTCTCAGCATTGTCAAGCTGTGCCTCAGGCTCAGAAGAACCATCCTTGGCCAATGCATCTTGGACTGAGTTACCATCTTTGGTCAACTCCTCTGAAAGATCAGAGTCCTTCTCAGAATGAAAAGTCAAGTAATGTACCTGAGCTGAGTTGGTACCAGGGGGATTGGGATTGGTGTGATCATCATCATCATCATCATCATCATCATCAGATGGGCTGTCAGGATGCTTGATTCCTTGTGCTATCCTCTCTCTTTCAGCAAGCACCTTCTCATGAACAATGGTGCAAAATAGGGCTTCAGTGGTTAGAACACTGGTCTTCTTTACATTTGCAAAATGTAGCAGCCTATTTTCCTCAACCTGCCACCAGTTGGCACCCTTATCCTGAATAGCCTGAGCTATTTCCACAATAGTTCTATCTTTGATCTCAACAAGTGCTCTGAGATCATAGAACTGTTGTTGCAGCCTGGGATAAGCTTTCAAACCTGGATATAATTCATCCACATTGGCTCTAGCAATCTGCCTCAACATTCCCTCATAGGTGAACTCTTCACCACTATCATCTCCAGATGAGTTAGCTTGGGATTCAGGAGGATTGGAGTGGGATTCAAGTAGGCTTGGCTGGGATTCAGGTGGATTGGATTCAGAAGGAATGGGTTCAGGAGAGGTCAAAACAAGTTGGGATTCAGGTGCTTTTGAGAGCATTGTGCCTGAATAGGTAATTGGGATGGCTGGAATGGGTGGGAAATCAACTTGATCACCTTCTTGAATAGCATTTTCAAGAAGTTTGGTATAAGAGAGAAGTCTTGGATCAAGGGGGGAAAAGGGTCTATCTTCAAGATTGACCAAATCTGCCAACACATCAATACCTGCTCTCTCAGGTGCACCTTCAGGGGAGTAAACTTTCTTGGTCAGGATTGGGGCATCTTCAGGAGTCTTGCACTCCTCTTCTTCTTGCCTTGGAGATATTCTTCTAGACTGAATATCAGGGGAGTTGGCTTCAGGGCTGTTGGTCCTTGACTTTGACTTGGAGTTAGACTTGCTTGCCTGTCTAATCTCCTTGAAGAACTCTTTCTTCTTCTTTTTCTCTTCCATCAATCTCTGCTTCTCAGAGGTCTTGATGATTCTCCTTCTCCTTTCATACCTTGTAGGCTGGTCAAGGTCTCTGAATTCTGTGATTGTCTCAGGTTGCAGTGGGACAATCTCTCTGACTACTTCACCCTCTTCAGGAGGGTTGACTCCTTCCTCAACTACTTTCTCAATTTCTTCAGAAGTGGCTCCTCCACTTCTTGACTGGCTTTCAGGGGAAGATTCACTTAGAATCTCCTTCATCTTCTTCATCTTTGGCTGGATTTTGGGTGGTTGTGCTTTCCTTTTCCTCGGAGAGGCTCTTGTTGCTGGAACAGTTGCAACAGCTTTCTTGGAGGCAGCCTCCTGCTTTCTCTTTTCTGTCCTTGAAGACAGTTTTCTGAACAGCACCTTCTGTGCTGGAAAAGGCTTTGGCTTGGCTTGAAGGTGGGTATAATGAGCAAATCTTTCCAAGAGCAGGCTGGCTCTTGTGCAGAACTGGAGTCTTCCATCAACCACCACCTTGTGGTGTTTCACCTCTTTAAACTTGAATTTCTCATTCATCATTTTGTCCAAAATGAAGCTTTTCCAATCAAATTTGACTCTCTTCTCAGCAGAGTCAATCACAGCAGCCATTACTCTCAACTTAGGCATACTAAGTTCTTCAACACTCCCAGAGTGACTTAACAGACTCTTCACCACACAGTCAAACAAGTGTCTAAACAAAGGTTTTAGAGTATTCTTGTTTTGAGCACTTACAAGCTTTTTGGGTGTAAGCAGCCATGGAAAGTAGAACTCCTGATCTTCTCCTTCCTTGTAAGTCTCTGGATTCTGGCCTTCAGAAGGTAGCCCAAAGCTAGCATCTATATCCTCTGCAGTGAAGGTGATGGAGTGTTGGCTTTCTGCTTCTTCATCTTCCTCAGCATATGTGAGCTTTGTGCACACATCTCCTTTCTTGCCCTTCCATCTTAGATGGGCAAAGAATTCTTCCATAAATGGATTTAGGCATGAATCAGGCTTGGTCCCAAGAAACTTTTCCAAGCCTGCTTCCCTAAGCCAATGGAGTACTGGTTCAACCTCCTTGTCCGGACTGTCAAAGGCAACCAGTTTTTCAAACCATAAGGAGTTTGGGTTGCTAAGATAGGAGAAATCAATGTCCAAAGAGGAATCATTGAAGTCTACAAGCTCTTCTCTCTTAATCTTAGGTGCCATGGATAATATGAGAGATTTGGTAGGTGTTTGGGGAGGAATTGCAGGTTTGAGAGTATGAAGAAAGACTTAAGGGTTTTTGAAATTTTGAGTGCGTAAAGATGGTAGTGAAAAGTGAGGAGTTTATATATGTGGGGAGTTTATTAACCGTTGGTTAATAGAATCTAACCGTGGGTAATAAGTCTGACCAATTGGATAATATGTGGTAGTGGGATTGAGGCGGTTTGATGGAGGTTTAATGCAAATTAATGGTTTTGATGAAGGCTCAAGAATTCATGAAATCCCAATTAAGATTTCTGCATTAAATGCTGATTTGCCTTTTTGGTGGTAAAAATCTTTATAGCACACTCCATCCTAAAATGGCCTACTCTTAGACCAAGAAACCTCTTAAATGTCTAATCAATGCTAAAAATAGCAATGATTATCTAATTAACTCGGACAAACATCCTGAGATGTGCTTTGGTTTCTGTGAAGGTCAAACTGCCTGATGAGCTTGCCTGAGTGGGTCCCAAGGTTGCTGACTGGGTCCCACTTGGACAGATCCCCTGACCAACATTGCTGAGCATCATAGGGACAACCTTGCTGAGTTTCCCCCTTTGGCTTACAACTTCAGTGAGGTTGGTCAATTTTGCTGAAGTTCAACTTTGATGAACTTCCCCCTTCATATGAGTTTTCTTTCCTCATTTTTCCATTTTGCCTGGATCAAGTAACCCCAATTCAGCTGACAACTCTAAGAACCTTGCTTCAGCTAGAGGCTTTGTCAAAATATCAGCTTTTTGCTTATCAGTGTGGATTTTGACAAGCTTGATATCTTTCTTCTCCACATGATCCCTTATGAAGTGATGCTTGATGTCCACATGCTTGCATCTGGTGTGGAGCACTGGATTCTGTGAAATGGCAATTGCACTATTGTTGTCACAGAATATTGGCACTTCATTTGTGAGGACTTTGTAGTCTCTGAGTTGTTGCCTGAGCCAAAGTATCTGAGCACAACAACTTCCAGCTGCAACATATTCTGCTTCAGTTGTTGAAGTTGCAACTGTATTCTGTTTCTTGGAGAACCATGAGATAAGCTTGCTGCCCAAGAATTGACATGTTCCAGAGGTGGACTTTCTGTCAATTCTGCATCCTCCATAATCAGCATCTGAATATCCAGTGAGCTCAATGTTGTCATCAGCTGGATACCACAATCCAAGATTCTCAGATCCCTTGAGATATCTTAGGATTCTCTTGGCAGCATCAAGATGGCTCTTCTTTGGATTTGCCTGAAATCTTGCACATACTCCAACTGCAAATGTGATATCAGGCCTACTTGCAGTGAGATATAGCAATGATCCTATGATTCCTCTGTAGTTAGTGGAGTTGGTTGACTCTCCACCTTCATCAGGATCCATCTTCCAGTTAGTATTCATAGGAATTCTGACTGGCTTGCTTGTTGCACATCCGAATTTTTTGATCATGTCCCTTGTATACTTGGCCTGATTGATGAATATCCCCTTCTTTGATTGAGTGACCTGAAGTCCTAAGAAGAAATTCATCAATCCCATCATGGACATCTCAAATTTGCTTTGCATGAGTTTGGAGAACTTTTCACACATCTTCTCATTTGGAGATCCAAATATAATGTCATCCACATAGATTTGGACTAACAAGATATCATCTCCTTCACAGATTCTGAACAGAGTTCTGTCAACAGTGCCTTTGACAAAACCATGATCTAGAAGAAACTGTGATAAGGTGTCATACCAAGCTCTTGGAGCTTGTTTTAAGCCATAGAGGGCTTTCTTCAATCTGTACACCTTGTCTCCTTCTTCAAAGCCTGGGGGCTGTTCAACATACACTTCTTCCTTGAGCACCCCATTTAGAAAAGCACTCTTCACATCCATTTGATACACCTTGAATCTCATGTGAGCTGCATATGCTAAGAAAAGTCTGATTGCCTCAAGTCTGGCCACTGGAGCAAATGTCTCATCATAATCAATCCCTTCAGATTGACAATATCCCTTGGCCACCAGTCTTGCTTTGTTCCTCACAATGATGTCATTTTCATTTTTCTTATTTTTGAACACCCATTTGGTTCCAATGACATCTTGATGAGTTGGCCTATCCACCAGCTCCCATACTTCATTTCTGGTGAACTGGTTCAGCTCTTCTTGCATGGCTATGATCCAGTTGGTGTCTTGTAATGCTTCTTCAATATCTCCTGGTTCTATTTCTGAAAGAAAACAACAAAACAAGGCACTTTCTCCATGAAACCTTCTAGTTTTGATCCCTTCACTTGGATTACCAAGTATCAGGCTAGTTGGGTGGTCTTGCAACCAAGTCCTTCTAGACCTGATCCCTTCAGGAGGACTGTCCTCATCTGAGGTTGGATCACTAGACTCATTAAATTCAGGAAAATTAATTGAAGGATCAAGCTCAGGATCATATTCAGGGGTGTTGTCCTCATTGTCAGATGAGTTGACATTTTCATTGGTTCCCCCTTGAATATTGGATCCATTAACTACCTCAGCATTGCCTGCTTCTTCATTGGTAGTTGTTACCTGGTTTTGAACTGGGATTGGATCAATCAGTTCAATATCACCTTCAGGTTGGTTGACTCCCGGTTGATTGCCATCAGGTAGGTTGTCCAGTTTTTGACAATCATAAAATTCAGGCTGGGCAACATCTACAAACACTGTCTCCTTGCTTTGAAGCCTTAATCTGGTTGTTCTTTGTGTTATCTCATCAATATTCAGGTTTCTATCCCTGAACTCATTAATAGATTCATCAAACACAACATGAGGTGTTTCTTCCACAATAAGGGTTTTGCAATTGTAAACTCTGTAAGCTTTGCTGATTTGTGAATATCCAACAAATATTCCTTCATCAGCTTTGCTGTCAAAAGCTTTCAATTGCTCTTTCCCATTATTATGAATGAAACACTTACAACCAAATATGTGAAAATATGCAACAGTGGGCAATCTACCTTTCCATATTTGATATGGGGTTTTACCTTGTCCTTTGGTGATTAAGGACCTGTTTTGTGTGTGGCATGCAGTGCTAATGGCTTCAGCCCAGAACCTTTTAGGCAGTTTGGATTCAGCAATCAAGGTTCTTGCTGCCTCTTTCAAGGTCCTGTTCCTTCTCTCAGCTACCCCATTTTGTTGAGGTGTTCTTGCTGCTGAGGTTTCATGAGTGATGCCATTCTTGCTGCAGTACTCTTTGATGTATGAGTTTATGAATTCAGTGCCTTTGTCTGATCTGATCTTGACAATATTAAGGCCTTTTTCATTGCTTAGTCTCATCATCAATTCAGGTAACTTGACTTGAGTCTCCTTCTTGTTGAGTAAGAATACTACCCAAGTGTACCTGGAAAAATCATCAACAACAACTAAAGCATATTTTCTTCCATTTATACTTACTGGGATAATTGGCCCAAATAAATCCATATGCAGTAGTTGAAGAACTCTCTCAGTTGAGATGACAGGCTTTCCTTTGAATGAAGCTTTGATCTGCTTTCCTTCCTGACATGGCTGGCATATGTGTTCTTTGGTGAACACTTGATTTGGCAGCCCTTTAACTAGAGAGTTTCTTGCAATCTTGTTGATGGTTTTGAAGTTCAGGTGATTCAGCCTCTTGTGCCACAGCCAGCTTTGCTCTTTTGTGCTTTTGGCAACAAGACAAACTGGTTCAGGGGTTTTGCTCCAATCTGCAAAATAGACATTTCCCTTTCTCACCCCTGTTAGTAGCACCTGTTGTGTTGATTTGTTCTTGATAGTACATTCATTAGGAGCAAATTCAACACAAAAACCTTTATCACAGATTTGACTTATAGACAGCAAGTTATATTTTAGGCCTAGGACATATGAGACATCAGTAATTTTAACACTACCAATGTTTAATGTACTATAACCTCTTGTGATCCCTTGTGAGTTGTCTCCAAAGGTTACTGAAGGACCCTCCTTTTCTATGAACTCTGAGAGAAGCTCTTTATTTCCAGTCATGTGTCTTGAACATCCACTATCCAAGTACCATGCTGTTTTCTTGTTGATGCTTCTCTTCTTCTTGTGGTCCTTGCAGCCCTGCAAAGTCAAAATTTAGGTACCCTTTGAGTGTTGGGTCCTATAGGGTTAGCTGTACCTTTTGGAACTCAAATCTGCCTGATTACTCTGATTGATTCAAAGTGACTGACTTGGTTTCCATTTACATCTACATACACAGTTTGACCCTTAAATGCCTTGGGTGATCTCTGTGTATAAGTGTTAGCTTTGTAAGGTTTAGGAGAGTTGGTAAATTTCTTTGGGACATTTCTCCTGAAGTTACTAAGCTTAGGTGCAGCTGGATAAGACTTTTGAGGATAGGTTTTTGGATGGCCTTTTCCATTTGGCAAGTAAGGTCCAGGCTTCCTGAATGTTTTATACCTATCAGAGGGGATTGGCCTTAATCCATTCAGTTGAGGTTTCCTCATTTGAGTTGGCCTTTTCTGAATAGGTTTTGGACAACTTTTCTGATGATGATTCAGATAGGTTGGCCTTCCATTGGTTCTACCTTTCTGAACCTCATTCCTCCTGTAAGCAATGCCTTTAACCTTTTCCAAGGGTGTGGGTTTAGGTGCATTGATTACCTGAGTTGGTATAAAAATTCCTTTACCCTTATCCTTGATCAGTGGTTGATTTACTTCAATTTCATTTTGCTGTGCCACTGATCTTACAAAAGTCATCTTAGAATTGCTTGATGAAGCAATGCTAAGACCAGGTGAGGGTTCACATGGATTATAGCCTAATCCACCCTTTTGAGCAAATTGTCTTTGAAACCCTTGAATCTCCTCTATTGCCTTAGCAGATTTGTTCAAGGCAGACATTTTTATTTTTAAGCTCCCCTCACTCAATTTTAGAGTATCAAATTCACTTGAGAGATTGTCAAATTTTGCCTGAAGAATTCTGAGATCAAAATCCTTTTTCCTCAAGGCCAGTTCTTGATCATCAATCAACTTTTGTTGTTCAGAGACTTTGAGAGACACTTCCTCAAGTTCTTTCACAATCTGCTGATACAACTCAGTTGATTTAATGTCAAGCTCAGGTTCAGGAAGGTTGGGAGTTTGAGCTTTTGAATTCAGTAGCTCATTTTCTCTAAGTGCTATATTGTATACTTCTCTTAGTCTGGTGAAATCCTCAAATAACTTTACAAAGTTGAGTTTTAAGGGGATTTCACTGGACTCATGTGTGTTATTTGAAGAACTGGAAGAGCTAGAAGATGAACATACCTCATTATTTTCAAATGCCATTTGACAGTCATCATCACTGTCACTGTTGGAGAATAGTCCATCATCAGAAGAGTAGACACTTTCTTCACTAGCTGAATCTCCAGCCACCATAGCCTTTCTGCTGTTCAGCCTCTTGTCTCTTTTGGTCTGCCTTTCTTTCCTTTCTTTTGCACTGAGGTCAGGACAGTCATACTGAAAGTGACCCTTTTTCTGGCAGTTGTAACACACATCTTCATCATCATTTTTCTTGTTTGAGGACTCCTTCCTCCTTGATGATGATGGTTCACCTTTGCTGTATCTCTTTCTATCAGCATACTTGTCCTCTTTCTTTTCATCAGAGACTTTGTCCTCTGATTTGGTGTCAGGAGAGTTGAATCTCCTTCTGGTTCTGTTGTCTTGGTAGAACTTCTTGTATCTACCAAATCTGGAGTTGAGCTTCTCAAATCTTCTAGCCATGAGTGCCAGCTCCTCCTTTATTTCAGATTTTGAAACAGATTGAGAGGACCTTTGAGTATTCTTCTTTTCTGTTTCAGCAGCTTTGAAGGCAACACCTTTGGTTGAGGAGGATGGCTCTTCATGCACCTTCTTTCTGTTGAGATCAAACTCATATGCCTTGAGTTCAGAAAATACTTGCTGCATTGGCATGTTGTCAAGATTGCTAGTGTTTTGCATCATGACAGAATATATATCCCACTTGGATGTGAGACTTCTCAAGATCTTCAAGGCAACTTCTCTTTTGGCATAGAACTTCCCAAGAGAGTTTATTTCATTCATGATGTCAGTAAACCTGCCATCAAGATGATCAATGGTTTCATTGGCTTCCATAGAGAATTGTTCATATTTTTGGATAGCCACTTGAAGCTTGTTCTCCTTGATCTTTTGGGTACCTTCACACATAAGTGCTAGGGTGTCCCAAATCTCTTTAGCTGATGTGCAGTGGTACACTCTTCCCATCACTGCATCTGGAATTGTCTGGTACAATGTGTTCATTGCAATGTAGTTCAGGTTGTGCCTTTTTCTTTCTTCAGCTGTAAAGTCATCTTCATCCTTTGGCAGCAACTCCCTTGGATCAGCTATTTGAGCATCAGTGAGCTTGGGATTTGCTTTAGTAAATGTGTATGGCCCTCTAGTGATGACTTTAAGCATCTCATCATGCTGGCATGCAAGATGTGCTCTCATCCTGATTTTCCAGAAATCATAGTTCTCAATTGAGAACATTGGCAGTTTGTGATGAGAAATATGGTTGACTTGGTTTGGACCCATATTGTTGATGTTGTTGACAGCATCTTCTGGAACTGCATTATTAGCCATTTCAACAGATGTAATATAGGATGAACACAAAAAGGCTTTTCAGAAATTTTGGATCAGTTCAGTGACCACAGTAAATAGTGTGATTTTGAAAATCAGTTTGGATTTTCAGAAGCAGTGGTCTATGAACCCCTGCTCTGATACCACTTGTTGGTCCTTGGTGGAGTATAACACAAGTGTATGGGGGGGGGGGGGAATGCACTTGTGTATGCAAATTCTTTTCTTTTAACAAAACTGGTCTTATCAGGCAGGTTGTCTCACAACTGGCCTGAGTGTGAACTTTGATAGATACTTGTCCTACTGATTACTAAAGAGTGATCAGTTGGCTAAATATCTAAAAGAGTTGCTAAGTGCGGAATGTGGTTGGGCTTTGACTTAAAGAAATACTCCAAGTTAATTTCTGAAAAGATATAGTTATCAGGGACTTTGTCCAAAACAGTTTTCCTTAAACTTACAAGTTTTACTCTTTGAAATATGTTTGAATATGAATGCAATAAAGAGTGCAGTAAGTAAAAGACACACAATCTTATAGTGGTTCAGAGACTCAAGCTCCTACATCCACTTTGCCTGATTGAACAGGATAATTCCTTCACAATGGAATTAGCTTGTTTTATAGTGCCAAGGTGCACTGATCAACAACACTCTCTTAGTGTTTTGATCCCTAGGATAATCTGAGTCCTAGTGCTCAATCTCTCTAAGTTAAGACTGTGTTTCACTCTAACAGTCCTTAACTCCTCACTTCTACAACAAACACTCTTCTTCACTAAATGAGATAAGGTTTGAGGTTTGGTTCCAACTAATAGAGATATCCTTTACAATGAGAACAGATGTAAAGGCTTAGGATATCTCAATGCTAAGCTAGGATGTTTACAAAGATTGGCTTAGCTGACTTGAAGTGATTCAGGAAACTTGGAATACTTGAGAATAGCTTGGTTTCCTTTGAAAGCTTTATATGAGTTTGATAGCTTATTGTTGGATGTTGAATCCCTTTGATCACTTCTGTTTATATAGTCATGTTTGAGCAACTATCCGTTGGAGAGATAGCATTTCAAACATTTCTATTTGCAGCTACATTGAAACGGCTAAGTAGCTTGACTTCCTTTTATCCACTGTGTAAAAGGGCTCTTCAATGGTTGCTTGAATGAATGTGTTGACTTCTGAAAAATGCGGCTGAGATGACTTGTGACAGTTTCCAAATAAGCACACTTTCCAAGGTTGATTTGTGGCAGAATCTACACTCAACCAACGGTCAGATGGGACAAGCTCCCTGATCATTCTTGCTGCAGTTTTAGAATGTTCCAATATTCATTCAATGCTTCACTCTTTAATGCTCTAAGTCTTCAATGCTTGGTTCAGGCATGATTGACAATAAATGCTTCATTGAATGTGTCTTCTGTAAGCTTTTGACAGTTAATTCTCTTGATCATTTGCACTTCAACTGTCTAGATCTTTTGCATTTAAGAGCACAGCTTCAGTGTTCTTGATCTCTTCAGCCTGGTTGTCCACTTGTTCAGTTGTCCTGATGCTTCAGCACCTTTGGCCTTAAGACTTAATACCTATCAAGCTTTCTAACATGTAGCTTTGGACAACTATCCTGACCTCTAAAATCTCACAACATTTCTGAGATTTTTAACTTAAGCATTCTACATATTCAAGTGTTCTGGGACAACTTGCCTGAACACTAACTTGAGCATATCTCAACTAATTTGTACATCATCATTCAGGGGTTTTGGTATCTAGATCAAAATCATTTTATTCCCAACAATAAATATTATACCTAGATATATACAGTATAAGATATCGATTTAACTGAAATTCTAATAAAAATAATTTAATCTAAAAAATATATTTACAAAATTTTAAAAAAATAAATTTTGTTACTTCTTAAAATTTGTTATAGTATGATAAATATGAGTTAAAAATAATTAATACTCCTTCTTATTTTTAATATAAGTCATATATTTTGAATGAGAGGGAGTATTATAATTATTATAATAAATAATGATATATATAAATTTTAATATAAGTTAGTGATATTATAAAATAAATAGATCATAAATAATAACTTAATTTTAATATAAGTTAGTAACATTTTTTAATTTATATGGCCGTGCGTTAGCACGGGTGCCATACCAGTGTATGTTAAGGTATATTCGACTAATGTTTCTTCAAGAGTTGGTATACTGTAGACTCGAGTTCATATAAGAACTCGAGTTGACCAGATCAACTTTTTTTTTTATTATTATTATTAATTTTATGGTGTTGCAGTTTTCAGTTATAGTGTCTTACACTTTTCATTAAAAATTGTGGTGCACTTTTCAATTATAGTGACTTACCCTCTTCATTAAAAATTGTGTTATACTTTTCAGTAATATTGACTTGCACTTTTTAATACTACATCCGTCCATTAAATGTAGTCCCATTGGAGTGGGACACATATTTAAAAAAAAAAGTAGATAAAGTATGAGTATTGTGGGGTCCATTGTGAATAAAGTGATTGTTTGTGAATAAAGTTGATGACAATTTGAGTAATTAAGTGATGGTTGAAGGGTGATAGTTTCCATAAAGCGTATGTGACTACATTTTATGGACAAAGATTATAAGGCAATGAGACTACTTTTCATGGACGGAGGGAGTAATATTGTATTGCACTTTTTAGTTATAATGAATTACACTTTTCATTAAAAACTATGTTGCACTTTTTAGTTATAATGACTTACATTTTTTATTAAAAAATGTGTTCCACTTTTCAGTAATATTGTGTTACACTTTTTAGTTATAATGACTTACATTTTTCATTAAAAATTGTGTTGCACTTTTCAATTTTAGTGACTTACACTTTTCATTAAAAAATGTGTTGCACTTTTCAGTAATATTGCGTTACACTTTTTAATTATAATGACTTACACTTTTCAGAAAAAAATTACAAAAAAAAAAAAAAAAATTGATCAGGTCAACTTGAGTACTTATATGTACTCGAGTCTATTTGAGACCTTACCTTTCTTCAAGGCTCTGTTTCTTGTGTTATTTGTAACTGTACTAATCATTTAATATAATTTTTTTATTTTCTATTTATATAGGTATATTTTTTATTTAATATACTAATACATTTTTTTCAAGAGAAAGTATGAAAATTTATTTTATCAATGATTTTTTTTTTCAATTTATCGGTGAGGATATGGTATGTGTTGTCTACATTTGTAATTTACATTGTTATATTATTTATTATTTTAATATATTGATGATTATTTTACTTCGCTATTAATTTTTTTATATATATAATATAACATGTCATTTTTGAAGTGATTCACGAGATGTATATTGGTGTTTTTTCACAATCAATATTTATTAAGAGACTTGATGGAAAACAATGGTTTGTGGAGTTGAATTTTCAAAATTAAATTTACAAGTTTGGTAAAGGATGAAATTCTTTTATTTGGAATAACAAAATTATTTAATATAATTATACAACATTTTACTATGATGAATTGTTTACTTTTTATGTAAAAGTTTATTACAACTTACAAGTATGATTGTTTGATTCCTTCATTCTTGAACAAACTCGATATATTGAGTAAGGTATATATTTAATTTGATTCATTTTTTATTGTCGTACAATTTCTAAATGTTTTAGGACTGTTCAAGGTTTAATTCCACTAAATTTTGACTCTTCATTCACATGTGTCATAACAAGTTCATCTATTCGTAAATTTCGATTGATAATAAATTTATGATTTTAACCTGTTAACAATTTATTTTTAATTGTTTTTTATTCATTTTATTTTTTATATTTATAATGTAGTTTGTTCCGTATCTACGTTGGAATACATATTCAAAAGAAATATTTTTTCGTTCAATTTTGGCAATGATCATAATTGGTGATGGAGAATGTAAGGAAAGTTAAGTTGAAGAAGAAAGGAAGTACAATTTTTTTTTTCAAACTGAATTTGTAAAATTTGTCAAGTATAATTCTTTGAATGTGGGTTGCAAGTGTATTTTTCATAATCTTGTAGATCCAAAATTAAAATTTGGAGTTTTAGTTCAATAATAATAATGTTATTTATCAATATTTTTTGAATAAATAATGATCTTTTCGCTTAATTATTTTATATACAAATAATAAATTTTTGAATTCCAATTAATTTATATAATTTTTTAAAATTTATTACTATCATATTTCTGGTAATGTAATTGTTACTATAATATATTTATAACTTCATAATGAATTTGAATTCGAGTGTAACTGGTCATAGACTACATCTAAAATTGGAACACGGGTAATGTTATTGAGAAATATAAATCATTCAAGGGACTTGTGCAGTGGAACCAAGTTTGTGTCATTTTTAAATATTTTTCCTTATTTTTTTTATTCTAGCATTTGAAATTATGCATTTGTTTTATCTTTAAATTTATAATATAATATTTTTTTATATCTGTAGGTTGATTATAACTAGGTTGAGTGATAAAGTTCATGAAGTTAGAGTTATAATTGAAAGTAGTACAATTAACATTGATATCGAGACCTACATTGAATCCTTCTAGATTGCTTTCAAGTTTCAACGTAGACAATTTTAGTTGATTGTGTCATATGATATGTCTATTAATAAGAGTTAGGGGCAATCGTTTTCTTATGTAGGTATATTTTGACATAATCCTGTATTTAGTTATAATTAATTATATGTAGTTGTGTCTAGAATAACAAATTGACATGATTTGAAGATCTTATTATGTCATGACAACAACCGTGATTAATTGCAATATCACAAAAAATGTAGTGTTTTGTGATGTTTTTATGTATGTATAATTTTATAATAATTTAATATTTGAATTTTACATTTTTTAAAGATTTTATTTTCTGTTAAACTATTTTTGATATTAGATTATTGCATTATTTAATTGGATGTGATTTACCCGTTATTGAATTACTACGATATTGTTCAATATTATGATTTAATTATTTTGACATATATATCATAAACATATATACTTATATTTCAATATTAGACATTAATTTTATATGTTTATATGTTAACTTATTGTCAATATAAATATTATAACTATATTTATTTATATATAATATATTAATTTAATTGGATTTCAAGCAGAAATCATTAAATTAAAAAAAAATACCAATTTTTTTATTTTTAAATTTTTTATTTAATACTCAGTATAATAATATGAGTTAATAATAATTAATGTTATAATTATAATAATAAATAAAAATATATAAATTTTTTAAAATATAAGTTAGTAATATTATAAAATGACACTGTAAAAAAAATTAAAATTTAAAATGTCGTAACTTTTTTTAACATATTAGGCCGTGCGCTAGCACGGGTGCCCTACTAGTATCTGCTAAAGTCTTGAGCCTCCCAAATATGGATGACTCTTGAAATATTGAAGTCTTGTGTCCCCTCCTTGAAAAGTCTTTCCCAACCAGCTATAAACCATACCACAAACGTTTAAAGCTGATCATTTGTTAAAAAATTAGATTTATACATTTAAAACTTTTCATCAGCTCATATACTATAAACATACATCGATGAATTTGTATGCTATTTAAAATAAAACAAAATTAAATATTATACTTTCTCCGTGCAATTTCATTATTTTCATTTTTATATTATTTTTATTTTTTTTAAATAATATTAATGACATTATTTTATTTTCCTTTTCTACAACTATTACTTATTTATTCAAATTGTTAGTCACTTTATTCACAATCAATCACGTATAAATGAACCATACAATACCTCATCATACCCTTAATCTATAAAATTTATACAAAAATTAATCAATTTTCATTAAAAATTATGTCCGAAGATATAATCATAATGAATTTGAACAATTGAAATATTAAATTTTGAAATAATTGTTATCTTGCTAATTTTGTATGAGATAGTCCTATTATAATTATGGAGAAAGGTGAGTTCAGTTAAAAAAATCTAAAATAATTTTATTCAATTTATGATTATTAAAAGATAAAAAATTCGGAATAGAGCTATTTTGATATCAAAGGTTTCAATTGTACTCCGTATGTCTTTATTAACTTGTTATGATGAGTTATTCGTTTGGCTGCCCAAGAAAGGATTTCTAAGCTCCCATCGATCGAACATGAGTTATCAAACTACCGTACTACTTTTGACGAGATAACTTAAATGGAAGAACACCACCCGACTTTCAACAAAGGGCTTTCATATAGGAATTTCAATGTTGACAAAAAGACTGTCTTCAATAAAAAAAAAATGCAGTCTATAGGATTTGAGCTTTAACATTTAATTAATACTTTCACGGTTTCCAATTAAGTGTTTTTTTATATATGCTTAATCAATATCTATCTCTCCAATATGCTTTCACCTATCTTATGTCTTTTGCTATTCATTGTTCATTCGCCTCTCACCCTCTCACAACAGCCACCGCTGGTCGTCACCGCCTTTGCCGCCAATGCCTTTGTTGCCGCCTATGTGGCGGTATTTGTTTGACCGTCACAATTGGATTTCAAAGTTCTTTTTCTATTTTAGTTGGAATCAACGGGTCAATCATTTCTGACAGAGCTACGGTGACTGATCGAGTGAGAGATCCATTGATCCCGTTTCTTTTCCTATTTTATTAGAATTATTTAATTCTTAGCTTGTACTGCGCGCCTCCATCTTTTATTAGATTGCTTATTTTTCATTTTTGGGTCTTTATTTAATTGTTTCTTCCTAAAATGAATATAAAATCACTTTATTCTTTTCAACCATCCCCTCAAAACATGTCAAAATTACAATCAAATGTCATTATTTTTCTAATAAAAAAACATGTATTTTTTTCGTCTTATTATTCTCAATTGACTAATACACCCTCAATAAAAATCTATTTTACCTCTTATAATACTAATAAGCAACTCTCACATTAAACTATATGTCAAAGTCGAAGAGACAATAATCTAATAAAAGATGGAGGAAGTATCTTTTTTATTTTCATGGTCTTTGGTTTCCCTAGACTTTATGCAAACCTCTCCTCTTTTTTGGTGCTTGGTAAATTTTTGTCTTTTTTTTTTTGACACGCGATTATCTTAATGTGTGGTTTGTATGGTATTAAAAATTGAGAGCTGGACATTTTTTGTGGACAAATGGTTCACTTATTTTCCCACGTCCTCACATAGGAGGGAAAAGTAATGCCAGATTGAACAGTCTCGGTTCGATTAGAAGATCTTGTGCTTAAGTGCTTAGAAATGCGCACATACTTATCTATTTGTAAACCTAAAATAAAATAGTGATTTTTCAAAGGAAAAAAAAAACTCAATATAATTCATTTTCGTTGGCTAACTGTCTAGCTCTTGGTTGAAAAGCTAGCTTCACCTTTGTCTTTTGTATCTTCAAAATCTTTAATTTATTTTTCAACCAAGAATGCTCCAATGATCCTTTCCCTTACAGCACCACCAGATAACACTCCACCATATAGCACATATGCCCCTAAACTTCTGATTTAATGCTAAGAAGGTTTACTCATAAAAAGTTAAGACGATAAACCTAAATATTTTAGAGATAAATCATACTCCGTATTCAATTTACTATGAGACTAGGAGACACCAACCTAAATTTGCAAAGTTACTATATTTGAGACGTCTCACATTAATTTGCACACTCCAAAAAAGAAATATATTCATTACCTTTATTCTCAAAATTTACACATGTTTATTCATATACACACGGACTATATAATCTGTCTTGTTTGTTTTTAACTTTGGTCCTTAAAGTTTGAATTATCTTAAGTTTAACCCTTGAAGTTAGGGGCACAATAACTTGAAAAATAAAAAAAATATGGACCATTTTAGTAAAAATAAAGAATCAGAATGAATGGGACATAAATATTTATTTGTGGTAAATATAAGTATATATGGGTGGTTATCCTTTCCTTGTTGAATGCTAACTTTAGTACTTTACTATGTATAACACTTATTAGTGATTCTGCTCTTTCGCTTCAATTTTGCAGAAGATACTACTCCCCTCCCTTTTTTCTCCTCATTTTCTGCATCAAATGATAAGTTTCCAAAAAAAAAAAAAATTAATTTCAAATTTTGCACATCAAAAGATCAATTCCCATCAACCTCTGAGATAGTTTTAGAAAAAAAAAAAAAGGGAAGAAAATGTCGTATGAACACGCTACATATTCTTTAGGGTATGTTCGGGGACGAAATGGTCAAGAAGCTATGTTGTGCCAATATTTTGGAATGATAAATTCACAAGGGAGTGCATGGCGCGATGGCGATCCCTTCGCCTATTCCGTACCACTTGCGTTGGCTCAATTTATCGTCATTTTCGTCATTACAAGCATCCTTTCCTTCCTCCTCAAACCTTTTAAACAAGGTGCTATCAGTGCCCAACTTATTGTAAGTAAGACCCTTTTTCTCTAGGCATTTCTTGCAATTTCTATGTTCCTTCATTTGTTTTAAGTTTATTTGATCATCAAATCTTTAAGGCATACATTGCAAATTTGGTCTCAAATCTTTTTAGTTTCACACAAATCAATTTTCTTAATTATGTAGCATAGCTTTTAAAATTATTTAATTTTAATTCTGTATTGAATATTTTTTGTTGTCGAATGATAATTAATTTGTAATTTTTAAATTAAAATTTATATATTTGAGTCTCATTATACCGCATAAGCGATGCCAGTCCGTTTCTACATGGAATTCCGATAGTCCTCGTAAAAAACATATGCAAAAAAAAAAAAAAAAGAATTTAAATGAAGAAATGAATCTTATTAGTTTAAAATCGCTAGTACTCCACTACTCCGCCATCCCATACTTGAAGATCCATTTTACCATTTTAATTTTGGGTGTTCCATACTTGAAGACACTTACCTAAAATAGTAAAAACAATTTCTTTAAAACATCACAATATTACAACAAATGTCACTACTTTATTACACTAAAAAATAACTTTATTACTACCTCCGTCCACAAAAAGTAGTCTCATTTGCCTCATGTTCTTTGTTCACCAAATGTAGTCTCATACACTTTATGAAAAATATCACCCTTCAACCCATTACTTAATTACTCAATTTGCCATCAACTTTATTCACAAACAATCACTTTATTCACAGTGGACCCTACAATACCCTATAATACGATTACTTTATCTACTCCCTCCATTCACCAAATGTAGTCTCATGGAGGAGGGACACAAGTTTTAAGAAAAATGTAGATAAAGTAAGGGTATTATAGGGTATTGTGGGGTCCATTGTGAATAAAGTGATTGTTTGTGAATAAAGTTGATGACAAATTGAGTAATTAAGTGATGGTTGAAGGGTGATATTTTCCATAAAGTGTATGAGACTACATTTGGTGGACAAAGAATACAAGACAAATGAAAATACTTTTTGTGGAGGGAGTACTTTATTTACCTTTTTCTTAAAACTTGTGCCCCTCCTCCATGAGACTACATTTGGTGGATGGAGGAAGTACAATTTATAAAGTTGAAAAGTCTTTACTACCCCCACTTTATCTTACACAATACTAATAAACAATTCATTCATTAAAACTCGTGCCCAATTGATTTGGGTCTTCAAGTATGAGACGGGGGAGTAATAAATATGGAACCAATTTTACAATTTACTCATCCTAGAAAATACTCTCCCTGTCCATCAAAAGTGTGCAAAAATATATTTGGTAGATACTCAATCTTGTTAGTAAAGTAGAAAAAATATTCAAAGGTTAACTATTTAGAATAAACACATTTTTTATGGACAAGAAAAGAAAAGAACACACTTTTGATGAACGCAGGAAGTAATACTTAGTCTTGCATTTATAGTTGTTATTTGAATCGAGAATCTCAAAAGCTTAATAAACGAACTCTAATTTTAGCTTAATAGTGGACATAAGTAACATGAGTAATTTCACTTATGTTGTACCTCTTGAAACAGGGGGGAATCATCTTGGGGCAATCTTTTCTGGGACATGTGGATACATTCAGGAGGAAGTTATTTCCTCTATGGGGGAAATTGATACTGGAAACATTCGCAGACATCGGTTTCATGTTCTACCTCTTCATATTAGGCGTCCACATCGACATCTCCTTAGTGAAAAGAATCGAGCGATACTCCATTGTTATAGGCACATTCTGCTTCATAGTCCCTCTAATAATCGGACTACTCTCCGTTTTCATAATTTCAAATTCAATCGACCTAGACCCCTCAGTGCGACAATCCCTCCCCTTCGTCGCAACCCTATCCGCCGTCACTTCATTCCCAGTAATCACAACCTTGTTAAACGATCTCAACATTCTCAATTCCGAAATCGGAAGATTAGCAACCCTAGCTTCTCTCGTATCCGGTTGCAATTACACGCTCGCCTTACTAATCGGTTCCATTATCATCTACATAGTCAATCAACGCTTTGCTGCAATGTACTCCATTCTCGGTGCCTCAATCCTGTTCTTCATCGTCTTCTTCGGCTTTCGCACAATCATTATCTTCATTTCTAGCCGTGTGCCTGAAGGGGAACATATGCGAGAGTCACATTTTGTTATTATTACAGTCTTAGTGTTGCTATGTGGATTGGGGGCTGAGATTTTAGGGCAACCGGCGCCGTTGGGGACCTTCTTTTTGGGGATTGTTGTTCCTGAGGGCCCGGCTTTGGGATCTTCGTATGTGAATAAGCTCGAAGATATTACTATGGGGTTGTTTGTACCGGCTAAGTTTGTTATAAGTGGTTTGAGCGCCAATATTTTCTCTGTGAAAGGAGTTTCTGGTGCGGCATGTGCCCTTGTTATCTTCATTTGTTATGCGGCTAAGTTCACCGGAGTACTTATTCCCTCGCTTTATTATAAGATTCCCTTGAAAGATGCTGTCACTCTTGCTTTGATTATGTGTTGTAAAGGCGCTGTTGAAGCTGCTTATTACATCACCTTGCATGAAGAAGGGGTAAGTAATTAATCGACTACTATTTTTATTAATCAATATCCCAAAGTAATTGCTTAAAAGATGTAAGGTATTGTGCATACATTTATCAAACACAATATGTTTATGCATTAATGAAACAAAAGGAAATATTGTGCATATTTTATCAAAGAGGGGGGTTGTATGTTTTTTTTATCCAAACAAGAATGCAATTGTAAGCCTAGGGCATGTTTGTTTTGGGATTATGTAGGATGGGGAAGATGGGGAAATTCTGGATGGAGAAATTCTGATGAATAGTGATTGTATATGTTTGTTTTGGGATGTTGAGTAGGATGGGATGTAACTTTATGTCAAATCAATTGTGTAAGAGTGTGTGATGTTGTAACTTTATGTCAAATCAATTAGTAAAAGTGGTTAGAATATATAGATATTTTTAGGGGTGGATGTAATTGGATGTTGAAATGCGGATGTGAAATCCCGAACTAGAACAAAACGTGTGAGTCCCAAAAACAAACATGCATTCAAGCCTCTGTTTTTTTTTTTCTCTCAAAAAACACCAAATACAGGTAGTTAGTGGTCTTATTTGAGTGTTATTGAACAATGTACAGATACTAGGAAGTGAAGCATATGCCCTTCTGTTAATATCAATGCTGATCGTGACAGGAATATCGAGGCCTCTGATCGTGCGCCTTTACGATCCATCGAAAAGGTACAAAAGCCAATGCAAGAACTCCATCATGCTGAATCATCCCAACGACCAGCTACGTATGCTTGTTTGCATTCACAACGAGGACAACGTCCCAACCCTCATCAATCTCCTTGACGCCTCTGCCCCTATGAAAAACCGACCCATTGCCGTGTTTGTTCTGAGTCTAATGGAGCTCAAGGGTAGAGCCGCCTCTGTTTTGGAGTCAACCGGCCGAAACAAACACCTCACCAGTACAAAGAGTTGGTCTAAACACGCTGTTAATGCCTTCGACTCGTTTGAAAACCGTTACCTTGAATCCGCCGTGGTGCGCCACTTCACATCCATCGCACCGTACGCTAGCATGCACGACGACATATGCACGCTTGCGGCCGATCAGGTGACCAACATCGTGATCATCCCATTTCACAAGCAATGGGGCATTGATGGTAAGGTGGGAGCTCCTTCACCTTCGATTAGAATGGTGAACCAAAATGTGATGACAAAGGCCCCGTGTTCAGTGGGAATCCTCGTAGATCGAGGGCATGTGAAAATGAATAACCAATTGGTGGTGAAAGGTCGGCCCATGTTCCATATGTGCCTCATTTTGTTAGGGGGAATGGATGATTGTGAGGCATTGTCCTACTTCACTAGGTTCGTGGAGAATCAAGAGATTAGTCTGATGTTGGTGTGGATCAGGGAGTCGGGTGACGATGGGGTGGAGAGCGTGGAGATGGAGTTGGTGCGTGCGTTCAGGGAGAGAAGCTTGGGAGTCGAAAGGATTACAA
Source organism: Galeopsis tetrahit (assembly GCA_963675135.1). Classification (NCBI taxonomy): domain Eukaryota; kingdom Viridiplantae; phylum Streptophyta; class Magnoliopsida; order Lamiales; family Lamiaceae; genus Galeopsis; species Galeopsis tetrahit. The sequence goes on along the minus strand of OY776129.1, from coordinate 41,596,335 downwards.
TCAAAGAAGAGGTGGTGAAAGACTCGATTGGAACAACGAGAGTGATAAACTCTCTAAAAGATTACGGATTTGATATGTGCATAGTGGGGAGGTATCACAACCCAATTTCACCTCTTCTGATGGGGTTCAATGACTGGAGTGATTGCCCGGAGTTGGGGCTCATAGGAGACATATTGGCTACTTCTGAGTTTGATTTCTCGGTTTTGGTGGTGCAACAGGAGCCACAGAGGGAACAAGGACAACCCGATTCCTCTATTCTTGACTCTACTTATTTGTCTTCAACTAATTATCCTGAGTTGTTAAATGACCATTCTTCTTACTCACTTCCTCGTATTTAGAAACTAGATTAGGCCCTATGTATTACGCCAAATGTTTCTATAATATAATGCATTGTGTATAATAATTTTTTTCATATTTAAAAAATACATAATTATATAACATAATAATAAATATATTTAAATAATATATGTGTACTAAAACTATAATATATATTTTCTAATATGGAGTATACATATTTTAAACGTTTATTTTTTAATGCATTGAGTAGATAAATTAATAATTTAAATAATATATTATATAATAGAAAATACATTTAATTAGAAACAAATATGATGCATGCATAAAATAGACTACTAATACGTTATTCATATTTACATATTTTGATTAATTAATTTTTTTTTTTAAAAAATAAATGATAAAATTGATTTGACTAAAAAATAATACAACCTCCGTCCTGAAAAGTTTTCACACTTTTTTTTTTTTATGTTTGTCCCTCAAAAGTTTGCATACCCTAAAATAGAAATAATCATCACAATTCATACTCTCACAATATACACATATTTATCCTTCATGTCATCACTTTTGGGACCCACCATACACTCAACCCATCTACTTTATTTACTTTATATATAAAAATTTACAAACTTACCCTTCAACACTCTCATCATTATACTTTTTTCTTAAATCATGTGCCAAAGATTCCCCGTAAACTTTTTTGGGACAGAGTGAATATGAAGTTTTTAAAATAAATATCACTGTACAAAATATAAAATTTCTCTTTAAATTATTTAAATATATTAATACAGTATATAATGATACTCCCTCCGTCTATAAGCTTCTCCGCTACTTTTTAGCACAGAGATTAAGAAAAGTGATTAAATAATAGATATAGTACAAGTGATGTGATTGGAAGAAGGAGAGAGATATAGAGAAAAGGTAAAATATAAAGTGAAGTGTAAAAAAAAGTACTTACCAAAAAGAGTATGAGAAGCTTATAGGTGGACAGACTAAATTGGTAAAATTGAAAACTTATAGGTGGACGGATGAAGTATTTGCTAACATTCCTCATAATACGCAGATGTTCATCTAGTTTAATATAAAAGATACCCGTCCATTAAAATTATGCCCACTTTGCTTATTTGTATGTTCATCAAAAGTGTGTTAATTTCCTTTTATATATGAAAATAATTACTTTATTTTTACCTCATAACAATCCACAATATTCTTAATTTATCTATTTTTTTAAAAAAAATTGTGAAAAAAATGTGAGCACATTTTTCATGGAAAAAAAAAATGTTTTTAGTACTATATGAAAATCTAATAAAAATTAGTTAAACTTACCTTAATTTTTAATTAATTTTCATTATTATAATGACATGTTATTTTTAAGTGAATAACTCATGTAATAAAATAACATGATACTTAAATCTAAAAATGAATGTAAGATTGATACGAAACAAGAAAAACTTCATATTAGTTTAACAGAGTCTTTTTTTTTTTTTTTTTTAGAGGAGTATAATAGAGTGTTTCTAATTTATTGAGTTTATTCCTATGTTTCACTTTTTGTGTTCTACATCTTCTAAATCTTTAACACGTGTTGTTATTGTAGAGTCGCAGTTGTCTGATGAGAACCACAATTTCGACGAATATCCGGCTCAGACCGACAAGAACGAAAGCTACAAATTAATATTTGCGTTGTTGTTATTACTTTGTAGCTTACTCTCACAACAGTTCTTTACACCCTTTATATATAGGTATACAAATAACCATCTAATAATGCCCTAAACTCGACTATAATAATACCCTAGTATTTCACATAAAAGGTCATTTCACCTAGTATTTTTTTAAATAAAGACATGATTTGAAATAGTTTCAGAATAAGGACAAAATGGAACATAAATGTACCATCATGCCCTTAATACATAAATTCGGAATTAATATGGAGAAAATGTTTAAATGTTTGAAATTTAAAGCCAAGTCTATCAGCTCATTAAATCCCCCCAAATTACGCAATTAATTAAAACCTTCCAAAAATTAAACTTCCTAAACAACACCGGACAAAAGTCCTTAATTTTGGGCAGAATTTTGGGGTTTTTCAATTTGTGAAGAAAGGAAACCGTGAAGTACGGAAGAAGACGAAGTGAGAAGTGAGAAGAACATTTTGCTCCCTAGACCATGGTTTGAAAATTAATATAAAATCTAAAACTGCATAATAAAATGAATAATGCAGAACAATGAAATCTAAAACTGCATAATAAAATGAATAATGCAGAAAAAATAGTACGGTGTCTTCATATTAGAATGTGATTATGCAAAAATACGTATACATATGCAAAATAAGATCTGCATTATCCCTTGACCAAACCAATAACAAATAATCATGAACTACATTTCAGCAACGCGCACGTAAATCATCACAATTACACGAAAACAGAGCAACATTGAACCTAAATTCTTTGCAAATTATGTGTGTACGTGTGGAATTAATAATCATACCCTTGGCAAAACTCTTCATCTGACCGGATTAATGGTTCCCATGTGGACCATACGCTGCGTCGCCCCACTCCTAGGCGATAAAATCGTCGTCAAAGGCCCACCTCCGCCACCTCCGGATTCTGGACCTTGATGGGGAAGACTACTGTATCTCCGGCGGCTTCGCGTCCGTCATCCATAATGAAGAAATCGGTGAAGTTTGAATCCCCCAGGAATATAAAGAAACGATCGCGTGGAAAGTCTCTTGATCATGTGCAGTCGAAAGAACAGATCGAGGAAACAATTATGGAAGAGCAAAGGAGACGAGACCTTATAGCCATGGCCGTCGTTGAAAGAGAGGAACAAGCCTCTAAGCATCACCCCGCCGATCGTGAAGCCCTAATCTCGATTCCAATCCCTAAAAGCAACAAGCAGCCGATCGAAGAATCTGACTGTGCAGGAAATCTAAACATTGATTTGGATTCTGAGAGTGCAATTAATTATCAAAAGGAAGGGTTCGTTGAGGCAATAGACGATTTCGTTGTGAAGAAGGCGATGCAATAAACTAATGTTACCTTACGCAGCAGAAACTTTGAGAATGATGATGATGTGCGCCTGGATCAGGTAACATTTGCCAATGTTGATAGTCAATTGAAGAGGTATGTTGAATCTATGGCGACAAATAAGGAAGATGAAGACTTGTTATTTAATTATTAAATTAATAAATTAATTTCCATATTTAAATATAAGGGTATAATGGGTTATTAACATGCGTTTTTGTCCCTTTTTAAAAAGATTATAATAGTTGTCCTTTATTAAGAAGCTAGGTGCCTAAATGGCCTTTTTTATAAATTTTCTCTGGAGTCGCAGTTGTCTGATGAGAACCACAATTTCGACGAATCTCCGGCTCAGACCGACAAGAACGAAAGCTACAAATTAATATTTGCGTTGTTGTTATTACTTTGTAGCTTACTCTCACAACAGTTCTTTACACCCTTTATATATAGGTATACAAATAACCATCTAATAATGCCCTAAACTCGACTATAATAGTAGTGGGTCAATTAAACATGACAGCAAAAAACAAATAATCTTGTCTAATATGCAGCCCAAAAGAATTAAAAACAAATCAATGAAAAAGGACTAAACTTGATAATTTGGCACGATAAACGCATCAGGCCGCCCTTCAGTCCGCCCTTCAGTCCGATTCTCGATGGTACGCGATCTTGAGTTGACGACCTTCATTTGCATCATTGTCAAGCAACGACTCACTTTACCCACCCACGACTGAGGTTGTGTTTTGTCAGCTTTAAAAATAAGTGATTTTGAAAGTAGTTTGTATTTGTAGAGTTTCAAAACACAACATGTCGTCGTGCTTCCGAAGGTGAAATGCTTCTATTGAGTCCCCCACCAATATTCTCTTCAGCAGCATCTCCTCTCTTTCTGCGTCCTCGTGCTCTTCGCCCATTTTGCCTTTTGTGATTCTCTAGACTTCTGTTTCTTCCCCCAAACCCTCGATTCCACCGCCAATCGTCACCGCGCCTATTACTCCTCTGTTTTCCAAGACCACGTAACTGAAGGCCGGCTCTCTACCGGCTCCAAATACCTATGCATTGGAGACGAAAACGAAGCTATTGCATTGCCAAAATTGGGGGTTTCAAAGCAATTGGTATTTCTTCCGAGAAATTTTCATCGTCGAGCATTCTCTACGCGAAATCAACATTCGATTTCGAGTTCTCAACTACCGCCGGTCTGGACCGGACGGCAAAGCCGGTTCAATTCGCTTTGCAAGTCTCCTAAACCTTCACACGGAATCAGACATTGATGAGTATAGTCTTCATTCGGTAATTCAATAATTTGACGCTTTTACATTGATTAAATTGCGTGAAATTGATGGCTTAGATTCAATTGCTATACATGAAATCATATTTAGAAAGAAGAACGAGACATTAAATCTAGGAAAAACTAGAAATGAGTGTTCTGTTCGTAGATATAAGGGCAAATTGATTAGGAAAGCAAAGTCGTTAATTATAGATGAGCCTTTGAAGCCTTACATAATACTGAAAAATAATATCAAGAATGTGAAATATCTCTCAACAATGGTTGACATAAGTTTCAAGAATAGGTATATGTACATTGATGTTGGAGCAAGGAGTTATGGGTCTAGTATTGGGAGCTGGTTTAAGAAGTAGTATCCGAAACAGGACAAGCCCTTTGAAATTTATGCAGTCGAGGCGGACAATGCATTCCACGATGAATATAAAACGAAGAAGCATGTTATGCTGCTGCTATATGCAGCTTGGATAAGAAATGATACGCTATTCTTTGAAATTAGTCGGGAGCCAAGTAGGAAGAACGGGGAGAAGGGTCGAGGGATGGAGAGGGTTCAAGTTGTTCAATCTTCAAGTAATTTTATGAGTCTTAATAAGATTCAAGGATTTGATTTTGCATTGTGGTTGAAAAGTATGGTAGGGGAGATGGATTATGTGGTGGTGAAGGTGGACGTGGAAGGAACGGAGTTCAATTTGATCCCGAGATTGATAGAGACGAGAGCTATTTGTATGATTGATGAAATGTTTCTTGAATGTCATTATAATAGATGGCAGAGATGCTGCCCGGGAAAGAGAAGTCCTAACTATCAGAAGACGTATTCTCAGTATTTGAAATTGTTTTCGTCTCTTAGAAAGCGTGGAGTTCTTGTGCACCAGTGGTGGTGATTAACACCAGTTGCCTTCGATTTTTCGCTTTATAACTTTCGTTCTTTGATTCTTTATCGTATAAGTATCATTTTTAAGAGAGTAACATGTTATTGTGTTCTATACAATCACATAAGATTAATATGCAAACATTGCCCTTTATATGTGCTTATGTACATGCAAATGAACACAGACTACAATCCCTCTTGTCTGTTTTTACTTTTGGTCCTTAAAGTTTGAATTATCTTGAGTTTAAACCTTGAAGTTAGGGGCACAATAGCTTGAAAAATTAAAAGCATATGGACAATTTTTGTATAAATAAAGAATGAATAGTGTGTAAATATTTATTTGTGCTAAATATAAGTATATAGGTAGAGTTTATGGGTGGTTATCCCTGTTGCATGCTAAATTTAGTACTTTACTATGTATAACACTTATTAGTGATTCTCTTTCGCTTCAATTTTGCAAAAGAAACTACTCCCCTCCCCTTTTCTCTTATTTTCTGCATCACATCCTAAAATTTCAAACTTTTTTTTTTTTTTTTTTCAAATTTTGCACATCAAAAGATCAATTCCCATCAACCTTTGAGATTGTTTTGAGAAAAAAGGAAAGACAATGTGGTATAAACATGCTACCTATTCTTTAGGGTACGTTCGGGGACTCGATGGTCAACAAACTCTGTTGTGCCAATATTTTGGAATGATAAATTCACAAGGGAGTGCATGGCGCGGTGGCGATCCCTTCACCTATTCCGTACCACTTGCGCTAGCCCAATTTATCGTCATTTTCGTCATTACAAGCATCGTTTCCTTCCTCCTCAAACCTTTTAAACAAGGTGTTATCAGTGCCCAGCTTATTGTAAGTAAGGTCCTTTTCCTCTAGGTATTTCTTACAAATTCTATGTCCAGACATTTGTTTATGATTGATCATCAAATCTTTCAAAGCCTACATTGCAAATTCTATTGAGTTTTGACGATTTTAGTTTCACACAAATCAATTTTCTTAATTAAGTATCATAACTTTTAAAATGATGCAGTTTTAGTCCTGTATTGATAATTTAGAGTTGTTATTTGAATCAACTGGTTTATTAATATAAAAGAGTGATTTGAAACAGGGGGGAATCATCTTGGGGCAATCGTTTCTGGGTCATGTGGATTCATTCAGAGGGAAGATATTCCCTCCATGGGGGAAATTGTTACTGGAAACATTCGCAGACATCGGCTTCATGTTCTACCTCTTCATATTAGGCGTCCACATCGACATCTCCTTAGTGAAAAGAATGGAGCGATACTCCATTGTTATAGGTACATTGTGCTTCATAGTCCCTGTAATAATCGGAATGCTCTCCGTTTTCATAATTTCAAATTCAATCGACCTAGACCCCTCAGTGCGACAATCCCTCCCCTTCGTGGTACTCCTATCCGCCTTCTCTTCATTTCCAGTAATCACAACCCTGTTAAACGATCTCAACATTCTCAACTCCGAAATCGGAAGATTAGCAACCTTAGCTTCTCTCGTATCCGACCTTTGCAATTACATCCTCTCCTTAGTATTAGGTTCCATTATCGTGTATGCAATCAGTCAACGCCTCACTGCAATGTCCTCCATTTTTGGTGCCTTAATCTTGTTCTTCATCGTCTTCTTCGGCTTTCGCACTATCATTATCTTCATTTCTAGTCGTGTGCCCGAAGGGCAACGTATGAGAGAAGCACATTTTGTTATTATTACAGTCATAGTGTTGCTATGTGGATTGGGGGCTGAGATTTTAGGGCAACCGGCGCCGTTGGGAACCTTCTTTTTAGGGATTGTTGTTCCTGAGGGTCCGCCTTTGGGATCTTCGTATGTGAATAAGCTCGATGCTATTACAATGAAGTTGTTTGTTCCAGCTAAGTTTGTGATAAGTGGTTTGACTGTCGATATCTTCTCTATAAAAGGAGTTTCGGGGGTAGCCTGTTCCCTTGTTATCTTCATCTGTTATGCGGCTAAGTTCATCGGAGTGGTTATTCCCTCGCTTTATTATAAGATTCCGATGAAGGATGCTGTCACTCTTGCTTTGATTATGTGTTGTAAAGGCTCCATTGAAGCTGCTTATTACATCACCTTGCATGAAGAAGGGGTAAGTAACTAATCTACTCTACTATTTTTCTTTTTATTAATCAATAAAACACAAAACCAACCCATATGTTGCATTACAAACTCCACTTGTTAGATAAGAGTATGCACAAAATCCTCTTTATGTCATTTTTAACTAAACTGTGTGTTTTATTCGCTGTTGGTGAGAATTATCCAAAATACCCTGCGTAAAAGATGTAAGATTTGCAATTGCTCGCGATTTGTACATGTTTTATGTATGGGTGTAGTGTGCGTGTTTTTTGTTTATACGAACGAAGGACAATTATGCAAGTTTATGCTTCAGTTTAACTCCATTATTTTTTCTGAATGGTATGCATACTTTTATTAAACACAAGGGGGATTATGCATTAATCAAACACAAGAAAACTTTGTGCATATTTTATCAAATAAAAGTGTGTTTTTTGAAAATTTTATCAAACACGGGGGTTGTATGTTTTTTTATCCACACAAGAATACAACTGTAAGCTTAAAGAATCTAGCCTCTGTTTTTTTCCTAAAAAACACAAGATAGTAGTTAATGGTCTTATTTGAGTATTATTGGACAATGTACAGATACTAGGAAGTGAAGCATATGCCCTTCTGTTAATATCAATGCTGATCGTGACAGGAATATCAAGGCCTCTGATCACGCGCCTCTACGATCCATCCGAAAGGTACATCAGCCAATGCAAGAGCTCCATCATGCTCAATCAACCCAACGACCAGCTGCGCATGCTATTCTGCATTCACAACGAGGACAACATCCGTACCCTCATCAATCTTCTTGAAGCCTCTGCCCCCATGAAAAGCCGACCCATTGCCGTGTTTGTTCTGAGTCTAATGGAGCTCAAGGGTAGAGCCGCCTCTGTTATGGAGTCAACCGGTCGAAACAAACACCTCACCACCACAAAGAGTTGGTCTAAGCACGCTGTTAATGCCTTTAACTTGTTTGAACAACGTTACCTCGGCTCTGTCGTGGTGCGCCACTTCACGTCCATAGCACCGTACGCTAGCATGCACGATGACATTTGCACGCTCGCGGCCGACCAGGTGACTCGAAATGGATCTACATAGGGGCAACATTGTTTCAATAAAATAGATTCCACATAAACAAAAGAATCACATCCCCACAACTTTTTTTTTTTTGAGAAATATTATTCTAACAAATTTTATTGTCTTTTTTTTATATAATCGAAATTGAAATCATTTTTACTCTAAAATATCGTCGTTTTCCAATGAGCCTATAAAACTCGAGAACCTTGAGCAACACCCTAGAGGATTAACTTCTTGGGATTTTATTGTATCAAAACATTTATATCATAGTCTTCTCATTTATTAATTTCTGAATCTGATCCTACTGCAGGTGACCAATATTGTGATCATCCCATTTCACAAGCAATGGGGCATTGATGGTAACGTGGGAGCTCCTTCACCTTCGATTAGAATGGTGAACCAAAATGTGATGACAAAGGCCCCGTGTTCAGTGGGAATCCTCGTAGATCGAGGGCATGCGAACAATAACCAGTTGATGGTGAAAGGCCGCCCCTTGTTCCATATGTGCCTCATTTTCTTAGGGGGGATGGATGATTGTGAGGCGTTGGCCTACTTCACTATGTTCATCGAGAATCAAGAGACTAGTCTGATGTTGGTGTGGATTAGGAAGTGGGATGAAGATGGGGTGGAGAGTGTGGAGATGGAGTTGATGCATGAGTTCAGGGAGAGAAGCTTGGGAGACGAAAGGATTACCATCAAAGAAGAGTTAGTGAAAGACTCTGTAGGAACAACGAGAGTGATCAACTCTCTGAAAGATTACGGATTTGATTTGTGCGTAGTGGGGAGGTATCACGACCCAATTTCACCTCTTCTGATGGGATTCAATGACTGGAGTGAATGCCCTGAGTTGGGGCTCATAGGAGACATATTGGTTACTTCTGATTTTGATTTCTCTGTTCTGGTGGTGCAGCAAGAGCCACAGGGAGAAGGAGAAGAACAAGGACAGCCTGACGCTTCTCTTCATGACTCTACCTATTTGTCTTCAGCTCATTATACTGACTTACTAAATGACCATTCTTCTTACTCATTTCCTCGTACTTAGAAATAGAAAGAGTATAACATGTATCACTAATTCACTATACCTTTTTTGGGAGTATTTTATTTATTGTTGAATGTAAAGTTTCTTGAATCAATTGGTATGGCATATTTGGATCTACATAGAAGGAGTAGATAAGTAGAGAGGTAAAAAAAAAACAATCAATATACTTGTTGATGAGTAGATGTATTCAGATATTCTGATACAAACAAATATTTATTGAGGGATTAAAGTTTTTCTAGTTCATTAAGTTGATCTCTTTTTTATTTTGGTCCAGACATTTTATACTTTTAGATTTTGGTGGTGTGAATTTGTATAGATTTTGAAATTGGTCCGTTGAGATAAACTAACAGATCAATATTGATGTGGGGTGCAATTTATTTAAGTTTTCTTTTATTTTCTCTACTTAAGTGCATGTTATATCTTTGTATGTTTTGTTTTGACATTTTTTTAGTTTTGTGGATATTTGGAAATAATAATGTTCATAATGTGTAAATCATATAATTCAAAGTAAAAAAAATAAAAAATACAACAGGAACAATAATACGTAAATAAATACGCATATACATACACATCATGAAATGTAAAGAACACTTCATCATACAAAATCTGAGAAAATGAGTATATATGTCCATGAGGTATAGAGAATATGAAGAAAGTGAATATATACACATGTTCATGGAATATAAAATACACTATGTGTGAAATATATATACATATGCTCCTGGAATATAAATTAAAATAAAATGTGTGTCAACTATAGATCTGTAAAAAAAAATAAAAAATCATCAATTCTTTTACAAATCCTTAATAAATCTTCAAACTTCTTAGAATAACTTGAAAATCTTCAAAATTCTTTAAAAATTTGATGAATTGATTTAAAATTTTCAACAAATCTTAGAAGAATAATACAATAATGATAATTCCTACATTAATCTGATCATCATTATTGTCTAAGAAACGTTGTTGTAGAGAAAATAAGAATGAAAAAAAATCCATTTCAAAAAGATTATAAATTTAAACGCGTATTGAAAAAAGAAAATTAAAGAATATGATTTTTAAAGCGAAGAGGGTTAATTGAAAAATAATTCACCACCTTTAAGTATTTATTGATTGCAACATATATTTTTTTTCTTTGTAATTCGATACACCACTTATCAAGGATTCCAGTTGATTAGACGTCTCCAACCAAATAGAATACTTGAAGATATAAGAAATAACCAGCTAAGATAGTAATTCAAAAGTAATCAACGAGACAAACAACACACAAAGAATTTAAGTGGTTCGATCAATGTGATCTACATCCACTGGACCAGACGAGTACTTCTTTGATTGATCAAGAATGTTTACACACTCATTCACTCAGAATATGATATTTCCTCACTTCACTCGTGAACTCACACAACTCAAAGATTACAATCGTACTTGCATCCAAAATCAAAAATCAACCTTTACAATCGTACTTGCATCCAAAATAAAAAATCAACCTTTACAATGTACACATACAAGAGTATATATAGACCAAGGTAGTTGTTGTTGTTAGGAACTGCTTGAGTAGTTATCAATCGTTTGCAACCGCTTGAAACAACCCATGTGCTCTGTTATTGCCCAACTGAAATGGTAGTTATGCCCTCAAGTAGTTGTAACTGTAATACATCTAGTTAAACTAACTAACTTTCATATCAGAAGACTTGTCCATAAAGATCAGAAGACTACTTAGTGTTCTGATACCCAATTCTTCTATTCTTGTGATCAAAAGCTGACTCTGCTGATAGACTTCTACTGTGCTGATCTTTACTGTGCTGAAGTACTGTGCTGATCAAGTACTATGCTGATCCAGTACTGTGCTGATCTACTCTGCTGAAGTACTGTGCTGATCAAGTACTGTGCTGATCTGACCAACTGTGCTGAACTCTAAGCATCACCTCCTCAGCTGATTGAAAACCTTCAACTCATCTGAATTCGGCCTAAGTCATCTTATCTGATCCTATTAGCTCACTACTTACTGTGCTGACTATGAGATTATGATATAACACTCACAATTCTCCACCTTTAGCTCATAATCGAACTAATCTCCACCAAAACACAAAACCACTATTCTCCTCAAAGAATAGTCTCCACCACTGCTCCTCTGCCACAGGATCAGCAGCCTTCTCCTCGGAGGAATTAATGCAGTCCAATAAGTCTAAGACACAAGCCAAACTTCTCTTTTGGCAATGCCTCAGTGAACGCATCAGCAGGGTTCTCCTCTGTAGCAATCTTCACTACCTGGACCACCCCCTTCTCTACAATATCTCTTACAAAGTACAGCTTTACATCTATATGTTTAGTTCTCTCATGATACCCCTGATGCTTTGCAAGATGTATTGCACTTTGGTTATCACAGAAGACAGTCACACTTCTTTGTGATATACCAAACTCCTTTAAGATCCCCCTAAGCCACATGCTCTCCTTAACTGCTTCAGTCAAGGCTACATATTTTGATTCTGTAGTAGATAATGCAACTACGGACTGATGTATTGACCTCCATGATATAGCTGTACCACATAAGGTGAACACATAACCTGTCAACGATTTTCTTTTGTCTACATTGGCTGCATAGTCGGCATCAACATAACCCACAAGTGCTTTTGCCTCATCTGATATCTTCTGAAATTTCAGACCCTTCTCAGCTGATCCCAGAACATATCTCATGACCCACTTAACTGTCTCCCAATGACTTAAGCCTGGATCACTCATGTATCTGCTGATTACACTCATTGCATGAGTTAAATGTGGTCTACAACACACCATAGCGTACATTAAACTCCCTACTGCACTGGCATAAGGAACCTTACTCATCTGAGCTCTCTCTTGGCTGTTCTTGGGACACATCTGATTGGATAACTTCTGATGCTGGCCAATTGGCCGGTGTAGAAACTGACTTAGCTTGATGCATCCTGAATCTCTCTAACACCTTCTTCAGATAGGTGGGCTGTCTCAGCTGAATTGCTCCCTCAACTCTACTGATCTCCATCCCAAGAATCACTTTAGCTTCACCAAGATCTTTCATCTCAAACTCTCTTTTGAGAATCTCTTTCACCTGATTGATACTGTTAATAGACTCCCCTGCTATTAACATATCATCTACATACAACAGAAGATAGGTAACTGAACTCCCAACTCGTCTGAAGTAAACACAACTGTCATACAAGCTTCTTGCAAAACCAGCTAAGCAAATGTACTCATCAAACCTTAAGTACCATTGTTTAGGGCTTTGTTTGAGGCCATAGAGTGATTTTCTGAGTAAGCACACTTTGTCTTCTCCATCTTCTATGTCCAACCCTTCTGGTATTTTCATGTAGATCTTCTCATCTAAGGTCCCATGAAGAAATGTTGTGGTCACATCCATCTGATGCAGCTCCAGTTCATACTGAGCAACCATAGCCAACAAGATGCTGATGCTACAATGCTTTACAACATGTGAGAAGATTTCATTAAAGTCAATACCTTCTTTTTGTGTAAATCTTTTAGCTACAAGTCTGGCCTTGTACCTAATCTTGCCACCTCTCTGAGCCTCCACCTTCTTCTTGTAAATCCACTTACACCCAACAAGATTCTTGTTCTTAGGCCTCTCAACAATCTCCCAAGTCTGGTTCTTGTTAAGAGATAACAGTTCTTCCTCCATAGCAACTAACCACTTCTCTTTGTCATGGCAGTTGATGGCTTATGTGTAAGTTTTAGGCTTCAGAGACTTCACCTCAAGAGTTGCACATAATGCAAAAGATACAATGTCAGCTTGATAGTCATGAAGCTCATTATCACTATGAGTAGTCTCCTCCTCATGTGGATCAATATGATCTTCAGTTAGTGTTCTGGTGTCATCATGCTCCACCTCAACCTATGTCTCATCTGGTCTGTTGTGTGCTGCACTTGAACTTGCCTCTTCTTTCAGTGGCATTCTACTTTCATCAAAAGTTACATCTCTGCTGATAATACACTTCTGCATCCCAACTTCAAGGCACCACAACCTATACCCTTTCACTCCTGAAGGATACCCTACGAACACACATTTCAAGGCTCGAGGCTCAAGCTTATCTTTCTTGACATGGGCATATGCTAAACAACCATAAACCTTCAAATTACTGTACTCAGGTGCATGGTCAGACCATAACTCTTCTGGGGATTTAAATTGCACAACTGAGGAAGGGCTTCTGTTTATCAAATAGGCTGTTGTTGACACTACTTCTCCCCAAAATACTTTAGGCAATCCAGAGCTGCTCAACATACACCTGACCCTCTCAAGAAAGGTCTGGTTCATTCTCTCAGCTACTCCATTCTGCTGAGGTGTACCTGGTACTGTTCTATGCCTCATTATACCCTTCTTCTTGCAGAAAACATTGAACTCTTCTGATATGAACTCCAGCCCATTATCAGTTCTCAAATGCTTGAGCTTATTTCCAGAGACATTCTCAACCTCAGTGAGCCATTCCTTGAACTTTTCAAATGCTTCTGACTTGGATTTCAGGATAGTGATCCATACCTTTCTTGAGTAGTCCTCTATGATAGACATGAAATATTTCCCACCACTTTTGGTCTGATTCCTAGCTGGCCCCCATAAATCTGAATGGACATAGTCCAAAATTCCTTTGGTAGAGTGTGAACTCTTTCCAAACTTTAATCTCTTGGATTTCCCAAGAATGCAATACTCAAACAAATCAAGCTTTGTGATCTTGTCACCACATAGCAATCCTTGCTTACTTAGCTCAAGTAGGCCCTTCTCTCCTACATGACCTAATCTTCTGTGCCACAACATTGAGTTGTCTTGCACTCTTGCCACATCTGATCTGCCAATCACTGTACCTCTCTTAAGAAAGTAGAGATCATTCCTTCTCTCACCTTTCAAAATAGGAAGCTTCCCCTTTGAAACTCTGAGCTCTCCATCTTCAGACTGGAATTTGTAGCCCATTGAATCCAACATACCAAGAGATATCAAATTTCTCTTGAGTTCAGGAACATACCTGACCCTCTTGAGAATCCTCACTACTCCATCATACATCTTCAAGTGTACTGTACCTTCACCTTTGACTTTGCAAGTGTGATCATTCCCTAACAACACAGAACCTCCATTCTGATGCTTAAAATCATGAAATCAGCCTCTTCTTGGAGTCATGTGGAAAGAACACTCTGAATCTAAAATCCAATTCTGATGTTCTTTAATGGAAGTGATGGATAGGGACTGAGCTGACTCATAAACCTTATGCTCCTTATCTTCTTAGGTTTGATTTGCTTGGTTCTTATCAATAGGGTTCTTGGGACCAGATTTTCTCATAAGCTGTCTGTACTTGAAGCAAGTACTCTTGTGGTATGCTTTGAATTG
Source organism: Galeopsis tetrahit (assembly GCA_963675135.1). Classification (NCBI taxonomy): domain Eukaryota; kingdom Viridiplantae; phylum Streptophyta; class Magnoliopsida; order Lamiales; family Lamiaceae; genus Galeopsis; species Galeopsis tetrahit. Next base: position 41,581,328 of record OY776129.1, on the reverse strand, counting down.
TGATAGTAAAATGTTCTGATGTATATGCTTTGAATTGTGATAGTAAAATGCTCTGATGTATTTAGTGTTAATGATTCATGCTCTGATATGTTAATTTCAACTATCAACATGCTTGTAATGATGTTCAAATGAATGATAGTTGAACTTATATTGAATCAAGAAACACTCATCTCTCTATGTCTATCTATGAAACCTATGTGCAACATGAATGGTGAGTACACTAACAAATTGCTTTTCAGGATAATTGACCTTAGTCATGTCTTCTGAAGATAAATGTAATAGGTGTAGTCAAGTCACTTTTGCATAGAAGTATAGGTTTTGGCATCATCAAAAAGGGGGAAATTGTTGGGAATAAAATGAGATATGTTTTGATTTAATACCAAAACCCCCTGAGACATGCCTAAGTCAAGTTGAGTATCTTCTAGAGATGTTAGAACATATAGTATAAAGGCTAGATGAGGAGCTAATATGTTAGGCAGCTCTTAGTTTATTAGATGCACAATTTGAGGGGGAACACTTGCTTTGAAGTCCATAAAGAACAAGTCCCCTCAAGGCTCAAACTCTGGAAACAACACTAAGTCTTTTGAAGACCAACTATGCTGATCAGGAGAGTTGTCCAGAGGAGTTGTCTCAGCACAATTAATCAAGATCAAGTGCTCTGAAAGCCTGAGGTCAACTATGCTGAAGAGCTAGAGACAATCACACCCTAAAGAACTACAATTCAACATGCTAAGATCACCTTGAAGTGAAGCAAAGGGTATGAGCCAAGTCATCTGAAGAAGAGCAAGCCAACCTTGCTGATAAGCAAGACTGCTGATAGTGATAAGGAAACTTGTCCAAATGTTGAGGAATGTTGTCCTATCATTGGAACAGCTTTCAGAAGCCATGTCCAAGTCCTAACAAGAGAATCTGAAAGTCAGACATTGGGTAGAGTGCTGCAGAAAGAAGACAAAGTCTTAACAGCCGTTTATTTCCCAAATAAGGACATATCACTATCAAGAATCTGTCTTCAAAGTTGAAGAACTAAAAGAAGACATTTATGGACATTTGAGGCTGCCTCTCCAACGGGCAAATCCTTCATTTGTCTATAAATACAGAAGTGTGAAGACCATTTGAAAGCACCTCAACAGAATCCAACTACACAAGAATTCTGAAGCTCATAGAATTTCCATAGCTTTCAAAGACTATCTTAGTCTTCAAACACTTCATCTAAGCTGAACTCATTGTATATCCATACACAAGCTTAGAGAGATATCCTATCCTTATACACTGATCTGCATTGTAAAGGATATCTCATTAGTTGGAACCTTACTTCAACCCTTACCCCTTTCAAGAGTGAAAGTGAGAAGGTTGTAGTAGTAGAAGTGGTAGGAGCTGACTGTTGAGAGAAGAACAGTCCAGTTCTGAGTTGAGAAGATGGTACTAGGACTCTAGACATCCTAGGTATCAATTCACCAAGGAGTGGTGTTATTGATCAAGTGCACCTTGGCACTATAAAACAAGTTAATTCCAAGAGTGAAGGAATTATCCTGTTCAATCAGGGAAAGTGGATGTAGGAGCTTGAGTCTCTGAACCACTATAAACTCTTGTGTTGATTTGATTTCAAGTACTTTCATACATTCAACACTGCACACAAAACTGATCTTTCAAAGGATAAACATTCAAAGACTGTGCAAAACCTATTTGGACAAGTTCCCTGAAACTGGACTGTATTGCATTGACTAAGTGATTTCAGAAACTAAAGGAGTCTAAACTAAAAGGGCCAACCACTATTCCGCACATATAACTCCCCTAGATAGTTATTCAACTAAGTACTCAATAGTACTTAGTAGTCTGATTATCTTAGAAGAGTTAATCATCTTCAGCAGAGTTGTCCAAGACAACCTTGCTGAGCTCTGGTTTGATCATAGTCAAAAAGAATTTGCATACAAGTGTATTCCCCCCCCCCCATACACTTGTTAGATACTCCTTTCAGGACCAACAAGTGGTATCAGAGCAGGGGTTCAAAGACCACTGCTTCTGAAAAACCATATTAGTTTTCAAAATCACATATTTGGTGTGGTCACTGAACTGATCTATCTGAAATCCTTTGTATCCATTGTCTAACCCTTTCATGAAGAAATGCCAAGAGGAAACAACAACAACAACCAGAACCAGCAACAAAATCCTGATCAGAACATTAATGATGCAGTTCCACCTCCTGCTGTTCAAGGACTAGACAACATGGCAACAAATCCAGTCAATCACATATCTCATCACAAATTGCCCATGTTCTTAATTGATAACTATGACTTCTGGAAAATCAGAATGAGGGCTCATCTTGCATCTCTTCACACTGACATGCTGAGAGTAATCACAAGAGGTCCTTTTGTGTTCACCTTTGTCAATCCCAGAGTCACTGAGGCTCAAAGGGCAGATACAAGAGATGTGCTCCCCAAAGATGAAGATGACTTCACTGCTGATGAAAAGAGGAAGGATAATTTGAATTATCTTGCAATGAATACCCTCTATCAAACAATTCCAGATGCAATCATGGGAAGGGTCTACCACTGCACAACTGCCAAGGAGATATGGGATACTCTTGCAGAAATGTGTGAGGGCACTGAGAAAATCAAGGAGAATAAGCTCCAAGTGGCAGTGCAGAAGTTTGAACAGTTCACAATGGAGTCTGAGGAGTCCATTGATAAATTTGCTGGTAGATTCACTGATGTGATGAATGAAATCAACTCCTTGGGCAAGGTCTACACCAAGAGAGAAGTTGGAATGAAGATCTTGAGAAGTCTCACTCAAAAGTGGGATGTCTATGCTGTAATGATGCAAAATACCAAAGATCTCTCCACCATGCCCATGCAACAAATCTTCTCTGAACTCAAAGCTTATGAGTTCGACCTCAATAGAAGAAAGCCTGTTGAGGAACCTTCAAATCCTACTAAGGGAGTGGCATTCAAAGCCAAAACTGCTGAACCAGAAATGCAGTCCACTCCAAGATCATCAAAGTCAGTCTCCAAGACTGAAATGAAGGAGGAACTAGCCTTGATGGCTAGGAGATTTGAAAAGCTAAATTCAAGGTTTGGTAGATACAAGAAATTCTACCATGACAACAAGTTCAGGAGAAGATACAACTCTCCTGAAGCTCAGGCTGAGGTCAAAAAGCCTGAAGAGAAAAGATCAGAGGACAAGTACTCTGATAGGAGAAGGTCCAGTAGAGCTGAACTTTCATCATCAAAAAGAAGAGAAGAATCAAAGAAAGATGATGATGAAGACCTGTGTTATAATTGCAAGAAGAAAGGGCACTTCCAGTATGACTGCCCTAAACTGAGCTCTAAGGAGAGAAGAGAAAGGCAAACTAAAAGAGACAGAAAGTTCACCAATAGAAAGGCCATGATGGCTGGTGAAGAATCTGATAGTGATGAAAGCTTCAACTCTTCTGATGGACTGTTCTCCAACAGTGATGATGATGATGATGTCTGCAACATGGCTCTTGAGGATGATGAGGTATCCTCTACTTCTAGTTCACCATCATTCATCTCACAAAACAATAGTGAGGTCAACCTGAAACTCTCCCTTGGAAAGTTGATGGAAGATTTCACTATGTTACAAGAATTTCATGATAACTGTGTGAGAGAAAATGAAAGATTGGCTATTGAGCTTGCCAAAACTTCTGAGGTAGTTGTTGATGTCAAATCTACTGAGTTATATCAACAAGTCTTGAGAGAGCTTGAGGAAGCAAATCTCAGGGTAGTTGACCAACAAAAGGAGATTGATGATCAACTACTCTCTCAGAAGAGAAAAGATTTTGAACTAAAAATTCTAAATGCTAAATTTAAAAACCTCTCACATGAATATGATATTCTTAAATCAAGTGAAGAGAGCCTGAAATTAAAGATGTCTGCTCTGAAGAAATCCTCTAGAGCAATAGAGGAAATTCAGAGTTATCAAAGACCTATGGCTCAAATAAGTGGATTAGGTTTTGATCCATTTGAATCTACACCTTGTCTTAGTGTTGCTTCTGTAAGTAACACTAAGAGAATCTTTGTTAAGTCAGTGGCACAAACTGAAAATGAAGTAATTCAGCCACTGAACAAAGGAAAGGGCAAAATAGATGATCTGCCTACTCAAGTGCTTCAGGAGACTAGGCCAAAACCTAAGGAAATGGCCAAAGCTCCTAAACATAAGAGGAATGTTGGTCAGCAAAGTAGACCCAATGGAAGGGCAACTCTCCTGAACAATGTTCAGAGGAATTATCCAAGGTATAATCAGCCTAGGCTAACTCTTCTGAGAAAGCCTCAGCTGACTAGACCTAAGGACAACTATCCTCAAAGGCAAAATAAAATGAGACAACCAAAACCCTTCATGCCAAAGGGTAATGGTCATAAGAAAACTTTTCCTCAAAGATTCCCTCAAGTAGCACAAAGAACTCATAAGTTCAGGAGATTTGACAACTCTCCTGAAACTTACAGAGTTAACACATTCACACACACTTTCCCCAAGGCATTTAAAGGAAAGACAGTGTATGTAGATGCTAGAGGAAGACAACTTAGCCACCTTGAATCAATCAGGGTTATTAGGCAAGTTTGGGTTCCTAAAGGTATAGCTAACCTCTCAGGACCCAAAAATCAAAGGGTACCTAAACCTATCTAATTGCAGGTACCAATGGGCCACAAGAAGAGGAGCATGAACAAAAAGTCCGCATGGTACCTTGACAGTGGATGTTCAAGGCACATGACTGGAAACAAGGAACTCCTCACTGATTTTATTGAAAAAGAAGGCCCAAATGTCACATTTGGAGACAGCTCACAAGCAACAACAAAAGGTTATGGTACTTTGATGATTGGTAACATCAAAGTATCCAATGTGTCTTATGTGGCTGGTCTCAAGTATAATCTCCTAAGTATCAGTCAATTCTGTGATAAAGATTTCAAAGTTGAGTTTTCTAGTGGAAAATGCTTAATCAAAGATAAGGCTCAACAAACTCTATTGACTGGAACTAGGAAAGGGAATGTGTATTTTGCAGACTGGGACAAGTCTACTGATGCTGCATGCTTCATTTCTAAGAGTTCTAGTGAGCAAAGTTGGTTATGGCATAAAAGATTAAACCACTTGAACTTCAAAACAATGAACAAAATTGCTAGAAATGCATTAGTTAAAGGACTACCTAATGAGGTTTTCATTAAAGAGCATGTTTGCAAACCATGCCAAGAAGGAAAACAGATTAAAGCCTCATTTAAAGGAAAACCAGTCATCTCTACTGAAAGGGTACTTGAACTTCTACATATGGATCTATTTGGACCAATTACTCCTACAAGCACAAATGGTAGAAAATACACATTGGTTGTAGTAGATGACTTCTCTAGGTTCATATGGGTAGTATTCCTCCTTAACAAGAAGGAAACTCAAGTCAAACTGCCTGAACTTCTAAAGAGATTGTCAAATGAGAAAAGCCTTAGCATTATCAAGATAAGATCTGATAAAGGCACTGAATTCATTAATTCATACATCAATGAGTATTGCACATCTAATGGAATAGCTCATGAAACCTCAGCAGCTAGAACTCCCCAACAAAATGGAGTTGCAGAAAGAAGAAATAGAACTTTAAAAGAAACTGCTAGAACCTTAATTGCTGATTCAAAATTACCTAAGAGGTTTTGGGCTGAAGCTATAAACACTGCTTGCCATACTCAAAATAGATGTTTGATCACTAAGGGGCAAGGCAAAACCCCCTATGAACTCTGGAAAGGAAGATTGCCTAAAGTGTCATACTTTCACATTTTTGGTTGCAAGTGTTTTATTCACAATAATGGGAAAGAACAGCTGAAAGCCTTTGATAGCAAAGCTGATGAAGGAGTATTCCTTGGATACTCTCAAATCAGTAGAGCTTGCAGGGTCTACAACAAGAAAACTCTTATTGTGGAGGAAAAACCTCATGTTGTGTTTGATGAATCTATTCATGAGTTCAGGAATGAGAACTTAGAACCAGAGGAAATCACACAGAGGACAACCAGACTGAGCCTAAAGGACAAAAACACTGATTTCATAGATGTTGTCCAAGCCAGCTTACCTGAAAACTTCACATTGGACAACAATCCTGAAGGCAATCCTCCTGATGCAAATCCCACTGAAAGGAATGGTGAACTGAATGATCCAATCCCAGGTCACATCCAGGTAACAACTACCAATGAAGAAGCAGTTCCTGCTGAGGTAGTTAATGGGTCAAATAATCAAGGGGGAATTCAAAATGTTGAAAATGCCAATGTCCCTGACATTGAGGACAACACCCCTGACTATGATCCTGAATTAGATCCTGCATTCAATTACCCTGAATTTTATGATCAAAATGACTCAACTTCAGTAGAGGACAACTCTACTGAAGAGATCAGAAAAAGAAGGACTTGGTTGTCTGACCATCCCACTGATCTAATACTTGGTGACCCAAGTATATGAGTCAAAACAAGGAGATTTCATGGTGAAAGTGCTCTTTTCTGTTGTTTCTTGTCAGAGCAAGAACCAAGTGATATTGAGGAAGCACTTCAAGATTCCAATTGGATCACAGCCATGCAGGAAGAACTGAATCAATTCACCAGAAATGAAGTATGGGAGCTGGTGGATAGACCTTCACATCAAGATGTTATTGGAACAAAGTGGGTGTTCAAGAACAAAAAGAATGAGAATGATGTGATTGTCAGAAACAAAGCAAGACTAGTGGCAAAGGGTTATTGCCAACATGAAGGCATTGACTATGATGAGACATTTGCACCTGTGGCAAGGCTAGAAGCAATAAGGCTCTTTCTAGCCTATGCAGCCCACAAGAGGTTCAAAGTATACCAAATGGATGTCAAGAGTGCCTTTCTGAATGGAGTCTTGAAAGAAGAAGTCTATGTGGAGCAACCACCAGGTTTTGAGGTTGGAAATCAAGTTTACAGACTGAAGAAGGCTCTATATGGACTCAAGTAAGCCCCTAGGGCTTGGTATGATACACTGTCACAATTTCTCTTGGATCATGGATTCACCAAGGGAACTGTGGACAGGACACTCTTCAGAATCTCTGAAGGAGAAGACATCTTGCTTGTCCAAATTTATGTGGATGACATAATATTTGGATCCCCCAATGAAAAGCTGTGTGAGAAGTTTTCCAAGCTAATGCAAAGCAAGTTTGAGATGTCCATGATGGGGTTGATGAACTTCTTTTTGGGACTTCAAGTCAAGCAATCAAAAGAAGGGATCTTCATCAACCAAGCTAAGTACACCAGAGAAATGATCAAGAAATTTGGGTGTGCTACTAGCAAGCCAGTAAGGATCCCACTGAACACAAATTGGAAGATGGATCCTGATGAGAGTGGTGTTCCAACCAACTCTACTGAGTATAGAGGAATAATTAGTTCACTCCTCTATCTCACTGCCAGCAGGCCTGACATCACCTTTGCAGTAGGTGTTTGTGCAAGGTTTCAAGCAAATCCTAAGAAAAGCCATCTTGAGGCTGCAAAGAGGATTTTGAGGTATCTCAAAGGCACTGAATCTAGGCCTTTGGTACCCTGCTGATGGCAACATTGAGTTAACTGGCTACTCAGATGTTGACTATGGAGGTTGCAGAATTGATAGAAAGTCCACTTCAGGGACTTGTCAATTCTTAGGCAACAAGCTCATATCTTGGTTTTCCAAGAAGCAGAACACAGTGGCAACTTCCACCACTGAAGCTGAATATGTTGCAGCTGGAAGTTCTTGTGCTCAAATCCTTTGGTTGAGACAACAATTCAGAGATTACAAAGTCAACTCTACTGAAGTGCCAATATTTTGTGATAACAACAGTGCAATTGCAATATCACAAAATCATGTCTTGCACACAAGGTGCAAACATGTGGACATCAAGCATCACTTCATTAGAGATCATGTGGAGAAGAAGGACATAAAGTTGGTCAAGATCCACACAGATCATCAAAAAGCTGATATTCTAACAAAGCCACTTGCAGAGGCAAGGTTTCTAGAGCTATCAGCAGAGTTGGGATTACTTGATCCAGGAAAATTGGACAAGTAAAATACAGTGAAGTTAATGGGAGTAAAGTAACTGAATTGGTCTTCAGCAGACTTGGACAAGTCTACTGAAGTTCAGAAGAGATGATCACTATTACTCAGGACACTTGTCCACATCTTCTCAGGACACTTGTCCACATCTTTTCAGGACACTTGTCTTAGTGGGGTCAGATAAGTTGTCTTGGCTATCAAACTATTTCCTTGGTTTGATAAGCACCTATTTTGGGTAATCATTGTCTACCTTGATACCTGTCCCAATTACAGATATCATCACTGTGAGATTTAATTTGTCCCCCACCCAAAAGGTCACCATCCATGCATTAAATGCCAAGATTTAACTCTTGTTTGCATTACACTTTTCAAGCAATGATCTATCTCGAAAACTCCCCATCCATTAACTAATATTAAATAACTTCCACGTTTTGAATAAAACCAATAACTCACTGTTACATTGGTTTTTGACCATTGGATCTAAACTGGCCAACTCCCCTGAAATTCATCCTGGCCGTCCAAGTGTGTTTTTCCATTTTTGACAACCGTTGAAAATACACAAAACTCACCAACTCATTGACAATCATTCTTTTTAGAATATCCCCAAGTCTTAAGATCCCCCACAAACACTTCTTCCCCAAGTATTCGAAACCCTAGCTCATTTTCTTCAAACTCTCTCAAAACTCTCTCAAATTCATTTCTGTAACTCTCAAATGGCTCCCAAAGTTAGACCAGAAATGATCATTGATTTCTCCAACAAGGCTCTTGACCTTGATTTTGGATATTTGAGCAACAAAAACAGCCTTCACTTTGAGCCCATCATATCATTTGCAAGTGAAGATCCTGAAATTACACCAACCTTGAGATGGTTGAGAAGAGCTGGCCTTCAGAAGTTCATGGAAGAGAAGCCAAGCTCTTGTCTGGAAAGCTACATGGCTGAGTTCTTTGCCTTTCTCAAGTGGAGAGGTAAACCTGAAGATGGTGAAGTTTCCACCAGACTTTCATATGTAGCAGAGGAAGAGGAGGAAGAGAGATTTCATAGAGTGAAATTCTCTTCAGAAGATCTTGAAGGAGCTTTTGGATTGCCTTCAGAAGGAAGGAATCCAGAATTTTATGGTGCTGATCATGAAGAGGAGATAGCACAAGAATGGCTTTTGGTTCCTGGTCCCATCTCTTCAACACAAAACAAGAAGACTCTCAAACCAAAATTTCTCAACCTCTTTGAGGTAGTTGCTAAGAGTCTCTTGAGCAATACTGGAAGCTTGGAGCAAGTCAGCCATCCTAGAATCAGAATTATGGCTGCAGTAATTGATGCTAGTGACAAAGGCATCAAGTTTGATTGGAGGACCTTCATCATGTCTGAAATGATGAAGGAAAAGGCCAAGTTTAAGGTGAAAGCCCACAACAAGGTTGTTGCTAGAAGGGAAACTCAAGTATTGCACCAGGGCAAGCTTGTTGATTGAGAGATTTTCCCATTATTCACAAATGCAAACCTTTGCAAAGCCCCTCCCAGCCCAAAAGATTTTGTTCAGAAAGCTCAGCAAGAAAACTGAGCAAAGGAGGATGCTTATGGCCAAACCTGCTGAAGAAAAGGAGGAGGAAAAGCCAAAATTGAAGAAGAGGACAAAGGCCAGAGTGGTGAAGACAAGGAAAATGTCTCAAATCATTTCAGAAGAGAATTCAGGAGCCTCAACTGAGATTGAAGAAGTTGCTGAAGAGGGAGTAAGTGTGCCATCTGATCATTCAGAAGAATTGAGACAGAAGTACAATGAAACTAGACAGAAGTCTAGAGGTGATAAAAGGATCAGGGAAGCTGTCCCTGAGAAGGATGGTGAAGGTAGTGGAAGCAGTAGGGCTAGCAAGAGAAGGGCCAAGCCTACTGACAAAGTGTTGGAGCTTCAGGAGGAAAGGTCTCTACAACTTGCTCTAAGAGAGAGCAGAGCTGAAAGCAGGACTAAGTCCAAGTCAAGGACCAACTCATCTGGCTCTGGTACTCCAGAATCCAAGGTCCCTGAAGGTCAACCAATAGAGGCCAACATCCCTGAAATTCAGAATCCTGAGCCCAACTCCCCTGAAACCCATATAACCCCAACCAATCAACCTATCACCCCCATCAATCTTACAAATAGATATTCTCCAGAAGGGAGTGTGCAAAGAAGTGGGATAGATGTGCTAGCAGATATAGCAGTAGATGAGACAAGATTACATTCTCTCCTTGACTCATCTATGCTCAATTATTCAAAGCTTTTAGAAGCTGCACTCTTTGAGCCAACCCCCCAGAGTAAAGCCCCTTCAGATCCATTGCTCTCTAAAGCAACTGAAGTACCTTCAATTGCAACCAACCCTTCTGAAGCCAATATCCCTGAACTAAACCTTCTTGAAGCCACATTAGGAGAACCCAGAGCCAACTCCCCTATAACCCAAAGTCCCCATTCAAGTGGAGATGAGGAGGAGTATACTTATGAAAGTATGCTCAGAGGAGGAGCCATGGCTACTGTGGACAGTTTGTATCCACAACTTGCTGAATTTCCAAGAATTCAGAAGACATTTCACGATCTAAGGATGCTTGTTGATGTAAAAGACAAGTCTATGATGGAGATATCACAAGTCATCCAAGATAAGGGTGCAAACTGGTGGCAAGTAGAGGATAACAGTTTTCTACACTTTGCTGGAGTCTCAAAGACAAGATTTCTCATTGATGAGGAAGTTTTTGCAAAGTTGGTAGTTGATAAGATTAATGAGGAGAATGAGAGGAAAGCTAAGGGCATCAAACACCCTGAAAGTAGCTCTAATGATGATGATTCCCCTGATGATCCCTCAAACCCCTCAAAACCCAATCCTCCTGAAACCCCTCAAGCCAACCTCCCTAAGCCTTCTGTATCAGAAAGACTCTCCAACCCTCCTAGAACCTATCATAGGAAAGGCTCTGTATCTTCAGAGGTGTTGACCAAGGGTGGTAACACAACCAAAGACACATCTGCCAATGAAGGTTCTTCTGAACCCAAGGCACAGCCTAAAGATGTGGAGGTTCCTATACTAGAGGCTGGTTTGGTTAAGGCCTATTCAGTGTCAGATAAGTTGGACACTGATCAGCCCTTAATCGTTCAGGATGACTCAGTGGCTGTTGATATAAGCACTGTGATCTCCCCACAACTGCCATCTTTGAACCTTGTTGAAGGTGGAGATGCTGCAGGTCTAGGTGAAGGAGTTGAAAAGGAGATGATAGTGGAAAAACCAGAGGGAGAAGTAGATGAGAGAGATGTGGTGATCACTAGGATAGTGAGTATACCACCAAATGAGGGTGACATAAGTGAGGAAGGGCAGGCTATTCTTGAAGTCAAATCTGAACTTCAAGAATCCCTTGATGAGAGGAGGCCTGTTCCTTTAAGTGAGGAAATTTTTAATGAAGGGAGAAAAGAAATAGTTGAAAATGAGGAGAAGACTGCTGATGTATCAGAGTCTTATGAAAAAGAAATTGAGGGAGATAAGTGTGTGTTTACTGACTCTTTTGATTTGTCTGACATTGCAGGAATAAGCTTTGAACAAATATTTACAGATGACCTCTTGACAGATGCTCCCATCCAAGTTGACACTGGATCAGCACAAGCTTTGCTTGGGATGCAATCAGAGAAGTTGGATTCCTTGGTCCAACAAGTTCAAACTGCTCATGCAGAAACTTCTGGAGCATTAGATGAGCATGGACGAACTCTAGCTTCTGTTGAAATGAGATTAACTAGCTCTGAGGATGTGGTGTTACCCACATTGGAAGCAAGAATTGAAGGAGTGGAATCTGGTCTTCAAACCATTTCCACTGAAGTTCACAAAGCCAAAGTCAGTATGGAAAACATCTCCAAGGAGGTCAAGAAGGATCAAAAGATGCTAAGAGACAACCATAATGCAAATGTTCAAGCTATCAGATTGACCATCAAGCAAGCTCTTGGCAAGAAGACAGCCTTGCAGAGGAAAAGAGCTGAAGAGCAAAGGCTAGCTATGGTGAAAGCAGCCTCTGAAAAGTTTTCCCAAGAGGTATTGGCCAACATTGCTGAAGGTGCAGTGGCCAACCTCACTGAGCTCCTTAAGGCCCAACTGGATGCATCTCTGAAAGCAACCATGGAGGAGGTTGTTCAACAAAAGATGAAGCCTGTTCTAGCTTTTCTTAGCTTGAGCAGTGACAGGATGCAAAATATACATGATGAGAATGTATATCTATTGGAGGAGATGAAGTCTCTAACCCAAGCCCAGTCCTTATTGGCATCTACTATGAGTGAACTGAAGCCTGACTATTTTGATGCTGCCAAAAAGGGGGAAAGGGAAAGAGCAAGGGCAAAAGGTGCCTTAGTGATTGGAAGCCCAATGAAAGAGAAAGACAAAATTGCTGAAGGAAAGGGAAAGGAGCCAGCAGTGCTAAACTTGGAAGAACTGGATGAAGAGGAGCAGTTAGCACTTGCTTTGAAGAATTCAATGGCCTCAGCTCAAGAGGAAAGAGTGAGGTTACAGCAAAGACCAGGTGGTGAAGTATCTGGTTTGGACAAAGATGCTGAAGGTGTCCAAACTAGAGGAAAGATCAAGAGGGCAAAAGGAAAGAAAAGACAAGCTGAGACATTTACTGATTTTCCTAACAGTCTTGATCTTCCACCTGAATTCAGAGTTGATGATGATGAGCCTATCTCAAAGAAGGCCAAAGCTGCTGAAGAGCCCAAGAATGCTGAAGAGGACAAGTCTTCTGAATCTGCCAGAAATGCTGAAGGTACCAAGTCCACTGAAGATGTTGAAGAGCTATTTGCTGAAGGATTTGGACCTGAACCTAAGAAGAAGACAATTGTCCTAGCTAATGATCCATCAAAGCTGTTTCATGAAGGGTTTGGCAAAGACCCTGAAACCCAACAGAAACTGGCCATGATGAGGGCCCAAGAAAAGATGGATTTGATGGATGAAGCACAAAGAGCAAGAGATAAGAGAAGAGCAGACTTCCAGAAGCCAAGAAGGAAGAGAGCAACTTATAACAAGATGAAGCCACAGCTACTGATCCCAATGGATACCAAATATCCTCACTTGGATAAATGGGTGCCAATTCAGCTGAATGACTCATGGGAGGAAGCCAAAAGGGAGTTTGTCTATGATCAATATGTCATTGACAGATGGAATGGAAGAGATGCCAACTCCACTTTTGCTGAGTTCATGATAGAGTACTACAGAGAACTCTATCAACAATTGCTTGCAGCTGCTGACATTGCAAGAATTGAACTCACAGCCCCCAAGCCAATCATATACATGCCTCCAAAGCTTGAAGGATGGATTGACCAAGCAAGAATCCTGAGAGAATTCACTGAGATCCTCAAGCTAAACAAGATGGTTCTTGGACCTAAGGGAACAAACCAAGAAGCCATGGCCTTGAAAAGAAGAGTGTGGGCACAATATGGGATGGTGCCACCTCCTGAGGATGATCTTTGAAATGGCTAAGTCTTCTGACCTTTCTTGATTGATCAACTATGATGAAATATGGTCAAGACTGCTGATGTGGTGTGCTATGATAATCTGTTTGCTCTGATATGCTCTGGATTGCTCTGATATAAGCATTATGCTCTGATACTAAAAATCATGTATATGCTTTGAATTGTGATAGTAAAATGCTCTGATGTATTTAGTGTTAATGATTCATGCTCTGATATGTTAATTTCAACTATCAACATGCTTGTAATGATGTTCAAATGAATGATAGTTGAACTTATATTGAATCAAGAAACACTCATCTCTCTATGTCTATCTATGAAACCTATGTGCAACATGAATGGTGAGTACACTAACACATTGCTTTTCAGGATAATTGACCTTAGTCATGTCTTCTGAAGATAAATGTAATAGGTGTAGTCAAGTCACTTTTGCATAGAAGTATAGGTTTTGGCATCATCAAAAAGGGGGAAATTGTTGGGAATAAAATGAGATATGTTTTGATTTAATACCAAAACCCCCTGAGACATGCCTAAGTCAAGTTGAGTATGTTCTAGAGATGTTAGAACATATAGTATAAAGGCTAGATGAGGAGCTAATATGTTAGGCAACTCTTAGTTTATTAGATGCACAATTTGAGGGGGAACACTTGCTTTGAAGTCCATAAAGAACTTGTTGGTCCCTGAACGAGTAGTGAATGGGATTAAAGTCTAGAGGGGAGGGGTGAATAGACTTTAAAACTTTTTCAAGAGAGTTGGGAACCTCTTCTGATTGCTATGTCAATTGGACTACAAGTCTGCTGGTCCAGATGACTATAGTGATCTGAATGAAGAGGTTATATGCGGAATTATGGTAGGCCTTGATTAGACTCGTTCTTTTAGTTTCTTATGAAAGTGTTAACTTGTTTTGCTTAATGAAAGTACTCAGCTGATGCTGGTTTGAAAGTTGTGGCCTTATTTTGAAGAATGTTGAAATCACAGTATGCACTATATAATAGTTAATGAAATGACAGAAGTATAAAGTACAGTAAGTAAATAACACCAGATTTATAGTGGTTCGGATATACGTTCCTACGTCCACTCTCACGTCCACACGTGATGTTTAATCCCTTTAATTTACCACAAATTACAAGGGTCTTGACCTTTATAGTCCCAAGGTTAGGACTTTGAGATCTGAGCCGTCCTAACAGCTACGGTCTCCACAAGTGATTGTAAGCACTTGCACTTTGAGGGGTTCAAAAACTTTAACCTTTCGGTGAGGGTTTGGGGTTTTTGAGGTGTATCCAACTAATGGTTCAAGCTTATAATTTGCTTAACCACTATGCCTAAAACAATTGATATACAATATGAACAGGTTTCAGGTTCTTAGGGGTTGGATAGAAATCACTTAAGAGCTAAGGATAATCTAATGGATTCTGGCTCTTTGAGAACTCTTAGAACAATATGGCTTTAGCTTTGATTGCTTGCTTGGCTTGTTGAATTCTCTCTTGTGACTTCTTGTTTGTGATTTCTCATCCTCTTGTATTTATAATGGAGATTGGTTGCAACTAGCCGTTGGAGTTGACTAGCCGTTTGAGCAATCTTTCCATAATGGCTTGATTCCTTGATTCCAGCCGCTTGATTGCTTCAATCCTGGGATCATGTCAATCTTCTAAATAAGGTAGGTCTTCGTTTGAATTGCAAGATGACTTAGGAATCAGCCGAGTCCTGGAAGAGCACATAGTCTTCTGATCTGCACTACTAGTCTTCTGACTACTCTTCTGGCCTTAGGTCTTCTGTCTTCTGATATCAGTCGAGTAGCACTCTTCTGAGCTGGTAATTCTTTGTACTGCTTTAGGCCATCTTTAATCTGGGACTCCATCAGATAAGTAGGTATACAAGCACCTTAACTTATCTGGTCTTCAGGATCTTCTAGTCTTCATGTCTTCTACTCTTCTCATCTTGAGGATAGGCATGTAAGCCAGGACTGTGCTGATCAGCTGATATCAATACAGTTGATCACACAAGACTAGTCTAAGCTGTTCTATACAAGTCAGCTGATCCTATTACATTTATAAACTCTAAGTGTTTTGGCCATCAAAACTATTCTAACATCAAGTGGGGCTTAGGGTGAATTTATATCCCAACAATTTCCCCCTTTTTGATGAAGCCAAAACTATACTTGATAAGTGCTCTTAATGAATTAAGATAAGAGTTTATAACATGCTAAGACTGAAGTATCTGATGAAGACAATGAGAATTTGTCTTGTAAGCAAAAAGAACTAGAACTTGAATATATATAGAGCTTTTACAGATTACAAGTAATAGTTTCTTTAAACTTCTAAAGTAGTCTTCATCAGGTCTTCTGATCTTCAAATGCGGTAGGCAAGGTACAGACGAGCTCGAACTTCTTCCATGTGCTGCACATCTGTAACATTCTCCTTTTCATAGATCTTGTACAGAATCTTTTTTATTTCAATCATGTTGGCTCTTCCTGAATCCAGAAGGGGTGCATCCCATTTGGGTTCTTCAGGAGTTAGGATTCTGCAGTTGTCAAGCCCTTTGGCTGTCTTGACAATTTCTTCCCAGAACTCTGGATCTTCAAAGTTCATGAACTGGGAGAATTGGAGAAATTCTTCTTCATAAGAAGTGAGAGGGCCAAATTTCCTTACAATGTGGTGTTGAATTTGCCACTTCTTCTTCAGGGGATACCATCTTGGTAGCTCATCTTGAAGGGCTAAATAATCCACATAATTGCTATCAAACACCAGGACATTGTCTTCTTTTGCTTTGTCCTTAATTGCTTTCCTGAGTTTGGCAATTCTCCTTTCAAATTTGGCTTTGACTGCCTTCGCATCATTCAGCTTCTTTTGCTTAAGCTCTTGAGCTTCAAGCAACTTCTTTTTCTTCAACTCTAGAGCCTCTTTCTCTTCTGCAGTAGGCTCTGCTGGAGCTGATTTCTTGCTGGACTGAGCTGACTGAGCTTGCTCATCTGCCTTCCTTTTCCTTGTCATTCTCTTCTCAGGAACTTGTTCTTTAGGGGCAGTGATCTGAAGAGTCTTGGCAGGAGCTTGAGTGAGAGCTTGGGTGCCTTCTTGAGCAATTTCTTTGCCTTTGCCTTTTTCTTGTCTGCTCTTGATTTTGCTTTTCAAACCACCCAAGGTTTCATTCAGCTCATCTTGAGATACTACCATTACAGCTTGTTGTGCAGCTGATTTCTCAAGAGCTCTTATCAACATATCTTCCCCCTTTTTGGCTTCAGCAAGTGCAGCCGAAAAAGGCTTCATGGCATTCATGATTTCCACTTTCAGAGTTTGTTTCAGTGCCATGGCATTGACCTTGTTGACAGCAGTAATATGGGAGATACTGTGCTCCATGACATGAGCAAGAGAATTGGTGGAGGAGGAAGCTTCGAGCTTTTCTGTAAGTGCTTCCAACTTGGTTGCTGTCTCCTTCAGCTGAGTCTGCAGTTTCTCATTCTCCTCTGCAGCTGCCTTAAGAAGGGCTTGACCTTCCGAGGCTCTTGCTTCAGCTTCCTCAATTCTTGTCTTGTAGGTGGTCTCCATGCGGTGCATCTCATCAGTGTAAAGATCAGCAAACCTTTTGGAGGTGTCACCTGACAATTTCTGGTAGGTACTCAAGTATTCTCCTATCTGCTGATGAAGTGCTTCACCAAACTTGTCTTCAATGTCAAGAATCTGGTCACGAAGACGAGTCTTCTGTTCCCTTGCAGCTTTCTCAATATATCTTCCTAGCTGCAGGCCTAAACCTTTCTCAAAGTGCAAGTCTATTGCAGCTTTGACCTGGGAGCAGATGTCTGCTGTATGATCAACAGATGGGGTAGAAGTAGAGGGTGTACCTTGAGGCTTTGGATGAACAATTATTGCTTTGCCTCTTTCTTCGGCTGATAGGTACTCCTCATTGAGATAGCAGGTAGTGGCCTTAGTCAGATGGGTCATGATTCGTCTGCCTGCATCCTCTTGATTCTCAATGAAGTGAGTCAGATTGTCTGAAGGTCTGAAGTGAGCTGGTACTCTGACTACTTCTCTCTCAATCTCTTCTTTGTCAGCTGATGCAGCTGAGTCTTCTGCAGGTGCAGCTGAGTCTTCTGCAGGTGCAGCTGAGTCTTCCACCAAGGCTGGTGCAGCTGATTCCTTCATCTTTGCTTGTTCAGCTGTCTGCTGATCCGATGAGTCTTCTGGGATAAAGATATCAGCAGTGGGGATTCCTAGAATCCGGTTGCAGACTGCAGTTAGTGCCTCATCTGATAGCAGCTGAGCAAAATATCGAACTTGAGCAACTTCCTTTTGCTCCATCTCCCAGTCGAGGAAGTTTTCCTTTCCTCCCATTCCTTCCATGACCTCAAGAAGGTCATCTACATCATCTCTTCGGAGCTCAATCCAAGTGCATATCCTAAGCACTTGTTCAAACTGGATTGAGTCCTCATCAACTCCAGGGGTAGTAGATTTAAGTAGGTTGGCTATCTTCATCCTCATTATCTTCTCCGTTGTGCACATAGGGTAGTGCACCATTCTGTACTGAGGTTGAGAGGGGCCAGCTTGATCCAGGTCTGCTGGTGCCATGTCTTCTGGAGCAGAAGGGATAGTGATGGTAGGGATTTGGGTAGCTGGGGCATTTTCCTCTGCTGTGTGAGTATCAGCAGGGATTTGGGAAGTGATATCTTCGTGTTGGGTAGGAGGTTGGGATTGATCTTCAGTGATTTGTTCATCAGCAGTGTTTTGGGTCTGCTGTTCTGGTTCAGTTTCTTGAAGATCAGTAGATGGTTGAGCTTGATGATCTTGGACATCTGTTGTTTGAATGTCAGCAGGGATTGTGGATATAATCTGAGTTTGATCATCAGTAGGGCATGTGGAGGTGGTCTATGTTTGGTTGTCTGCTGGTTGAGCATCAGCAGGGTTAGGCAATTGGGGTTCAAGGGTTGATTTAGGCTGGGCTTGTTCCTCTGCTGTGTGAGTATCAGCAGGGATATGGGTCTCAGTATTTGAAGGTTCAGATGGGTTGGACTCATCAGAAGGGTTGAAGGATGAAATAGGGGCTATGCTCATTGGAGTAGGGAGCCTGGATTTCTTGGCTTTCTTTGTGAAAGAAGAAGTGTTCTTCTTTCTCTTCTGACCCTTTGATAGTTTAGAAGGTGTGAAAGTGAGAGAGGGGTTAGAAGTACCTGCCTTTTTCAGAGGAGAGGCAGTAGGAGTGGCATCTGAATCAGATGGGGAGATGAGCCCTGATCTGATCAGATATCTTCTTTGTGCTAGGGTCTGATTGTCATCATCATCCTCAGCAGTCTTCTTTTGAGCCTCTTCTTTGGATGGCTCCTCGTCTTCTTCAGCAGCAGAGTCATGAGCAGACTCTTCTGCCTCTTCAACAACATCTTTGGAAGATGCTTCAGCTAACAGCTTCCTCCTCTCTTCTTTCAACCTTGCTGCCTCAGCAAGAGCTTCCTTCCTTAAGTAATATTTGGAGATGTGGAAGGTCTTATGAGGTCCCATCTTGTACTTCTTTGGTAGAATATCTGGAAGGATGATACTCAGCTTGTTGACAGAGCTGACTGTAGCAGTTACCTTCCATTCTCTTGATTGTAGGTCCAAAGTTACCTTCTTGGCTTCAAGGGCGATTCGATCCAAGAACAACCCTTGCCAGTCTCCATCAATCTGATCCCAGATTGCAGCCATAACTCTAACCTTTAGAGTAGTAACAGCATCATGACTGAATGTGTTACCTAGCAGCATCTTGCCTGCTATATCCATCAGGGTTTGAAACTTAGGTTCAAGTTGAGATTTCTTGAGCCCAGTGGCATCAATAGCCTTTATTCTTCCATCAGTAAACATCTCCATATACTCTTTTTCTCTACCCATGATGTAGTTGGAGATATTTACGTTCCCCCTTGACAAGCCAAACAATTCCTGAAGGATTTCCCTTGTTACCTTGACCTTGTGTCCACCCATGACACTTTCGACATAAGATCCCTTCATCACAGCGTTTGCATAGAAAGCCAGCACATCTTGCTCATAAACATTGGTGTGTGCTGCTTCCAGAAAATCTCGAAGGTTGAGGTTGATGCAGCGAAGAAGGATCTCTTTGTTTTCTGCTTTGTGTTTGCCCTTGAAAAACAGAGCATTCTCTGTGAACATCTTCCCTTCCTTGGACCACTTTGCAGCATCCAAGGTGCCAGTGCTCTTGGTCTTCTCGTCGTAAATTTCAATGATTGCCATAGTAGAGTTTGAGTGTTAGGTTTTGAGAGCTTGAAAGAAATTTACAGAACGAGAGAGTATTGAGAGCAATTGAGTAATGTGAGCAAAAGGGTTCTCCAACAATTCTTGATCTAACGGTCAGATTTGGGTTTAATTGTGGAGTAGAGCCCAAGATTTTCCTTCTTTGATTTCGGGCCTTTCTTTAGATTTGCCAGCTGAATTTGCCATGTGGCAATAGTTGATTTGCTGGCAATTTGGTAATTGAGTATTAATGACATCATTACCAAAAATAGCCGTTGTGACTAATTTTGTGGCAAGAATTGATCATCAAGGCCGTTTTTTATAAGTGAATTACATTCCTTATATAGGCCAATTTGTTTAATTACATTCAGGAATAAATCTAGAATGAATTACATGATCAAAGATAGTCATTAAACTCTAAAATCAAGTGATCTGATCAGCAGAGTGAGGTCTTCTGATTTCTTCAAGAGGTCTGCTGATTTTCCTTGAAAGTCTTCTGGTCAGCTGAGTTGGTCTTCTGATCAGCTGAGTGGAGGATTGAGATTTGCTGAGTAAATCTTCTGTGCTTTGAAGGTCCAACCTGGCTTGATGGATCCTTCAGTGCTGCTGTGATGATCTAACCTGGATGATGGATCTTCCAGCTTTATTGTGAGTGGTGATCCAACCTGGTTTGATGGATCTTCCAGCTCTATTTCTGAACCATGTAGGACCATCAAATCAATATGTTGATCAGCCTGGATGATATCCCACTGGTTCAGATTGCCCTTACCATCTGATGTTCCTCATCATCAGATGGGTTGTAGCATCTGAAGTGTCCTTTTTGAATTTCTTCGCTTCTCTTAAAGGAGAAGGAAGATTGGAAGAGGCTTCAATGGAGTCGAAGAGAGGGCCATGGACTTGGTCTTCATGTTCTGTTTAGACACAGTAGCTTTTGATAACAAGCTCTCCATGTAGAACTTCCCCCTGGAGAAGAAGCTCTGCTTGCTTGCTACTTTGTCTTCTCCATCTCTCTTTCCTCTAGTTTTCAATAAGGACGTCTCTCTTTCCTCTAGTTTTCATAGGCATACTCATGTTGAGTAAGCCAAGTGTGCTGATCTGCATCATCTTCATCTTCTGGACAAAGCTTCATCTCCTTCACCCAAGACTTTGGTTGAAGGATGATCTCCATTCCATCTCTTCTTTCGATTGTCTCCATTCCTGAAACAGAAAGTAATAGTTAGTGATTTGTGTTCTTAGGTGTTCTCATAACTTCCTCCTTTTATAGGGGTAGAAATGAGGTAGTGGAGTGAAAGATGACAAAACCATAGAGTTGATAGGTCTGAATTTCTGAAAAGTTACTTCTTAAGATCAACAATGAGATTCTTGATCCAAGGGTTCACATTTAAAGATATTCAGACTTTATCTTATGGAATGCAGAAATTATAAATTTTGAGCAAGAGTTACTTGAAATCCGTACTTTGCATGCATACTGTTGAGTCGGTGAGGATGGTGTATTAATCCAACCAAGTATAACTCAATAGTATACTGTATATATGTATATGAATAAAGTATTTTATGAAGAATAGTTTATTATTATACATAGTTTACATTGCTTAGAGTAAAGAAATCAAATAACTTTGTTCAAGTCTGCTGTATATATATATATATATATATATATATATATATATATATATATATATATGACATGCAATGCAGATTTTAGAGTATTTCATCAAGGATTCTTAAGGTATCATTGATTCCCCCTTGATTAGATGACTCTAAGTTTTCCCTCAGCTTTATTTGTCTTCATTGGGAAAGAACTTACCTGAAGATGAGGGTGTCTATTCACCTCATCTGATCCTCCTAGTCTGCTGCAATTGTATCAGCTGAGGTCTTCAGCTGATCTTTGCTCTTCATGTGCTTGGATCCAGGAGTCCTAAGCTGTAGCATAGGGTCTTGAATCTTTCTTCAGCTAGGGGCTTAGTCAAGATGTCTGCTCTTTGGATATCTGTGTGAATTTTCTCCATCTTGATGTCCTTCTTTTCAAGGTGGTCTCTTATGAAGTGGTGTCCAATGTCGACATGCTTGCACCTTGTGTGGAGGACAGGATTTTGAGTGATGGCAATGGCACTGCTGCTATCACAATAAATGGGGACTTCTCTTGCCTCTACATTGTAATCCTTGAGTTGTTGAACTAGCCAGAGCAGCTGACTACAACAACTACCAGCTGCCATGTATTCTGCTTCAGTGGTGGAGGTTGCAACTGAGGTTTGCTTCTTAGAGAACCATGATATCAACTTGTTGCCTAGAAATTGACAGGTTCCAGATGTGGATTTCCTATCAATTCTACATCCTCCATAGTCTGAGTCAGAATAACCACTCAGTTCTAGATTGTCATCAGCAGGGTACCATAATCCTAGATTGACTGTTCCTTTTAGGTACTTGAGAATCTTCCTTGCTGCTTCTAGATGACTTTGCTTTGGGTTTGCTTGAAACCTAGCACATACTCCTACAGCAAATGTTATGTCTGGTCTGCTGGCTGTAAGGTATAGTAGAGATCCAATCAGTGCTCTATATTCAGCTTGATCAACTGCCTTTCCAGACTCATCTGGTTCCATTTTGAAAGATGTCATCATTGGGATCCTTGAAGTCTTGCTTTGTAGATCTTTGAATCTTTCTAATAGGCTCTTGGTATACTTGGACTGGTTGATGAAGATCCCTTCTGGACTCTACTTGACTTGAAGTCCTAGGAAATAATTCATCTCACCCATCATGCTCATTTCAAACTTTCCTTGCATAAGTTCAGAGAACTTCTTGCACATCTCTTGATTGGGTGATCCAAATATAATATCATCTACATATATTTGCACCATTAGAATGTCTTCTCCTTCTTGTATTCTGAAAAGAGTTCTATCAACTTTGCCTTTAGTATATCCATTGTCAAGTAGAAATTGTGACAATGTGTCATACCAAGCTCTAGGGGCTTGTTTTAGACCATAGAGAGCCTTCTTCAGTCGATATACTTGATCACCTTTTTCAAATCCTGGAGGCTGCTCTACATATACTTCTTCTACCAGAATACCATTTAGAAAAGCACTCTTGACATCCATTTGATATACCTTGAAGCCCATATATGATTCATAAGCTAGAAACAGTCGAATGGCTTCTAATCTGGCTACTGGAGCAAAAGTTTCATCATAGTCAATCCCTTCAGATTGTGAATATCCTTTTGCAACTAGCCTTGCCTTATTTCTAGTTATCACATCATTTTTGTCCTTCTTGTTCTTGAATACCCACTTTGTTCCTACTACATTGTGGTTTTCAGGACGATCTACCAATTCCCAGACTTCATTTCTTTCGAATTGGTTTAGTTCTTCTTGCATAGCAGTGATCCAATTGCTATCTGTCATTGCTTCTTCTATGTCAGCTGGTTCAATGTTGGATAGGAAGGCACACCAGCAGAACATAGATGATTGTGAGTTCTGATTCAGTTGTCTTCTGGTCTTGACACCTGAGTCAGCTCCTCCTAAGATGAGGTTTGATGGATGATTGTTTCTCCATGTATGCCTCACAGGAGTATCTGCATTGGATGAGCTTGGATTCTCATCTGATCTAGTGCCATCAGGAGGATTGTCTTGATTAGGTCGATCATCATCTGTATCCTGTGTGTCAAAGAGATCATTCCCCCTTGCATTTGGGATTGGTGCATCTTGATTCTGGTCAGCTTGTCCTGCTTGAGTTTGAGATCTAGTGACAGGTCTATGAGGCTTATCCTCCTCTGGTTCTTCAGGAAAAGGTTCATTTACTTCAATGAACTCATCTGGTTTGGGCTTGATCACTAGGTGTCTCATCTGATCTGCAGCTGAGTTTGTTTCTACTGCATTCTTTTCACAGGATTCATCAAAAACAACATGAGGTGTCTCTTCCACAAGAAGGGTTCGTTTGTTGAGTACTCTAAATGCTTTGCTAGTAGAGGAGTATCCTAAGAATATCCCCTCATCTGCTTTGGCATCAAAGGCATTCAACTTACTCTTCCCATTGTTGTGAATGAAACACTTACAACCAAATATATGAAAGTAAGATACTCTAGGTTTTCTTCCTTTCCACAGTTCATATGGGGTTTTCTCATGAATTTTGTGAATACCTGACCTATTTTGAGTGTGACAAGCTGTGTTGATGGCTTCTGCCCATAGCTTCTTAGGAGTGGAGAATTCAGCAAGGAGAGTTCTGGCAGCTTCTTTGAGTGTTCTGACTCTTCTTTCAGCTACACCATTCTGTTGTGGTGTCCTTGCTGCACTTGTCTCATGCTGAATACCATTAGAAGTACAATAGGCAATAATATAAGAGTTAATGAATTCAGTGCCTTTGTCACTTCTAATTTTCACAATTGGTTCTCCTTTCTCTACTTGGATTCTCTTCAATAGTTCAGGGAGCTTCTGCTGTGTTTCACTCTTCTTGTATAAGAAGATAACCCAAGTAAACTTGGAATAGTCATCTACAACAATAAGAGTGTACTTCCTCCCTGTTAGAGTGGTTGGAGTGATTGGTCCAAAGAGATCCATGTGAAGCAATTCAAGAACTCTGCTGGTTGATGCTGTCTTCTTGGTCTTGAAGGAGACCTTTGTTTGCTTTCCTTGTTGACATGCATCACATACCTGATCTTTACAGTAGAGTTCATTAGGCAGACCATCAACTAAGGATTCCCTTGCTAGCTTGTTCATAGTCTTAAAGTTCAGATGACTAAGGCGTTTGTGCCATAGCCAGCTGACATCTTTAGGGCTCTTCACAAGCAGACATGTATCCTTAGGACAGCTGTTCCAATTTGCTAGATACATACTTCCCTTTCTAGATCCTGTTAGAAGGTTTTGTTTTGTTCTTTTATCACTTATGAGACACTCATCTTTAGAGAATTTGACTGAGTAACCAGTGTCACAAAAATGAGAAACAGATAATAAGTTAAACTTAAGACCTTCTACATATGATACATCATGTACCTCAATGTCACCATTTTTAAGGGTGCCATATCCTTTTGTGTTACCATGCGCGTTATCACCAAAGAAGACTTTTGGACCTTTCTTCTCTATGTAGTTGGTCAGCAGGGCTTTGGTTCCTGTCATGTGAGTTGAGCATCCACTATCTATGTACCATGTTTCTCCTGCTAGACCTCCTCTTCTGTATAGGTCCCTCCTTTCCTGCAAGAAAGGTTAAGTCTTAGGTACCCATTTTGTTTTGGGTCCTTGGGTGTTAGTACTACCCTTGGGAACCCACATATACATTGGTCGTTTGAACAACCTTGAGCACTTGAGTTGTTTCCCTCGGGCATCACAGGACCAAATCTTACCAGTCAGCACCTTGGACTGATCTGATTTGTTCTTAGTGTCAGCTAAGTAATAGTCAAATGGTTTCCCTTTATAGGAGTGTACATACATGATCTTTTGACTAGTTACATTCGGCCTGGGTGCATTAGCTGGTCGATGCACACGATTATATGGACCATACTCCTCTGTTCTCACAATATCATAAGAGATAGGGGGTGCAAAGAGAACAGATTTGTTTGAAGAAGACTTCTTCTTCTTGGCTGGAGCAGCATACAACTGAGACTGTCTCAGACGAGATGGTCTAGGCTGTTTGATGTTCCTCTGTACAGGCTTGGGGTTAACTTTTCTTTTACCATGTTTGGTGTTGGAATAGTTAGCCTTAGCTGGTACAGATGCCTTTTGGTTCATATTAGGTTCATTGTGTTTAGAACACTCACCCTTTTCATGTGTCTGAGTAGTGCACTTGTTAGGTGTACTACCCCCAGCTGGAGAGGATGTAGATGGATTAATTTCATAGCCAAAACCCATCTTATTGCCATTTGATCTATAATACTCAGAGATACTTTCAATAGTAGTAGAAGCTTTATTGAACTCTGATATCTTTTGATTTAGGCATTCCTTCTCCTTTTCTAAGAGCTTGTGTGCTTGGAAGAGGTCATCGAACTTGGATTGTAGTGAACGAAGTTTCTTAGTTTCTAAAGCTTGAGTTTCTAACATCCCCTCATACAACTGAGTTATTGTGGTATTTTCTTCTCTAAGGAGTTCCACTTCTCTGGTCAATCTTTCATTCATTGTGACCAACTCAGGGGTGTTATCAAACTTAGCCTTTTTCAACTTAGCAATTTCTTTTCTTAGATCCTTGTTCTCCTCTTCCACTTCTATAAAATCTCTAGTGGCAATATCCAGATCACCTTTTACCTTTCTTAAAGATTGATAATAGGTGTCTTCTGATTCGCCTTCAGATGAGTTTATCTCATCTGATTGTGAAAAAATAGGTGAATGGAAAGTAGTAGTATAGGAGTTTACCTCATTTTCACCTATGGCCATCATAGCTAGATCATCTGAATCATCTGAGAAGATTTGACAGTCTGGTGATGTAGGGAGTTCATCACTTTGATATTCAGATTCTTCAGTTACCATAGCTTTCTTGTTTGAAGTTCTTCTTGGCCTTCTTGCTTCTTTGTCATCTAGATCCAGTTCAGGACATTCATATACATAGTGCCCTGGTTTACGACAATTGAAGCATGATCCGGATTTCTGATTTGAGTTGCCTTTCCTTGGAGGAGTGGCATCTCTTCTTCTAGATCCTCGGCTGTCAGATGACTCCACATCCTTTCTAGGATGTCTTTCTGGTGTTCTTTCTCTGGAACCTCTGGAGGGTGAACTTGCTCTTCTATCTTTGTAGTTTCTATAGAATTTTCTATATTTGCTATTGAGAGTGTTCATCCTTTCAAATCTCTTGATCATAAGAGCCATTTTCTCTTTCAGACTCATGTCTGATCCTTCACAGTCTTCTGTTTTCAGTGAGGTCTTGCCAGATGAGGTACTTGCAGCTTTTGTATTGGCTGCCTTGAAGGCTACAGTCTTTGAGGTTGATGGAGGTGCAGTTGGCTCATCACTTCCTGAGTTTTCTTCTCTTTCCAGATCATATTCATGGGCTTTTAGATTCTGAAATAGAGTTTGAGCAGACCACTTCTTGATATCTTGAGTATCCTTGATGATGGTCTTCTTGAGTCTCCATTTCTTGGTTAGAGAGTCTAGAATCTTTAGATTTTTCTCTCTATTAGTATATTTCTTGCCCAGAGATTCTATCTCATTGATGATCTTGGTAAATCTATTGTCTAGCTGATCAATAGACTCTTCTGGTTGCATCTTGAAGTGTTCAAACTTCTTGACTGCTGTAGACAGCTTGGATTCCTTGATCAGCTCAGTTCCTTCACAGAGAAGTGCCAATGCTTCCCACATCTCTCTAGCTGAGTCACAGTGGATTACCTTTGCAATGTACTCATTTGGAAGAGTTTGCATTATGTAATCTTGAGCAATGCTGTCAAGATTGGATTGCTTCATCTCTTCTGGTGTGAGATCCTTCATAGGCTTGGGAACCAGTTCTCCAACTGGGACTTCTGGATTACCATTTGCAGTGTTGACTGTCATGATGGTGATTGGACCTTCTGTGATTACAGACCACATCTTGTAGTGGACTGATGTGAGATTCTTCCTCATCCTGATCTTCCAGTAATCATAATCCTCAACTGAAAACTTAGGCAACTTTCGCATGTTAGCACTCATGCTGTATGAGTTTTCAAAAACAAGTTTTTCAAAAAGATCTGTTCAAGAGGACTACAGAAAGACTCCCTCAAGTCTTCTGATAATCTAGAGACAGTAGTCCGTTAGAACCACTGCTCTAATACCACTTGTTGGTCCCTGAACGAGTAGTGAATGGGATTAAAGTCTAGAGGGGAGGGGTGAATACACTTTAAAACTTTTTCAAGAGAGTTGGGAACCTCTTCTGATTGCTATGTCAACTGGACTACAAGTCTGCTGGTCCAGATGACTATAGTGATCTGAATGAAGAGGTTATATGCGGAATTATGGTAGGCCTTGATTAGACTCGTTCTTTTAGTTTCTTATGAAAGTGTTAACTTGTTTTGCTTAATGAAAGTACTCAGCTGATGCTGGTTTGAAAGTTGTGGCCTTGTTTTGAAGAATGTTGAAATCACAGTATGCACTATATAATAGTTAATGAAATGACAGAAGTATAAAGTGCAGTAAGTAAATAACACCAGATTTATAGTGGTTCGGATATACGTTCCTACGTCCACACGTGATGTTTAATCCCTTTAATTTACCACAAATTACAAGGGTCTTGACCTTTATAGTCCCAAGGTTAGGACTTTGAGATCTGGGCCGTCCTAACAGCTACGGTCTCCACAAGTGATTGTAAGCACTTGCACTTTGAGGGGTTCAAAAACTTTAACCTTTCGGTTGGGGTTTGGGGTTTTTGAGGTGTATCCAACTAATGGTTCAAGCTTATAATTTGCTTAACCACTATGCCTAAAACAATTGATATACAATATGAACAGGTTTCAGGTTCTTAGGGGTTGGATAGAAATCACTTAAGAGCTAAGGATAATCTAATGGATTCTGGCTCTTTGAGAACTCTTAGAACAATATGGCTTTAGCTTTGATTGCTTGCTTGGCTTGTTGAATTCTCTCTTGTGACTTCTTGTTTGTGATTTCTCATCCTCTTGTATTTATAATGGAGATTGGTTGCAATTAGCCGTTGGAGTTGACTACCCGTTTGAGCAATCTTTCCATAATGGCTTGATTCCTTGATTCCAGCCGCTTGATTGCTTCAATCCTGGGATCATGTCAATCTTCTAAATAAGGTAGGTCTTCGTTTGAATTGCAAGATGACTTAGGAATCAGCCGAGTCCTGGAAGAGCACATAGTCTTCTGATCTGCACTACTAGTCTTCTGACTACTCTTCTGGCCTTAGGTCTTCTGTCTTCTGATATCAGTCGAGTAGCACTCTTCTGAGCTGGTAATTCTTTGTACTGCTTTAGGCCATCTTTAATCTGGGACTCCATCAGATAAGTAGGTATACAAGCACCTTAACTTATCTGGTCTTCAGGATCTTCTAGTCTTCATGTCTTCTACTCTTCTCATCTTGAGGATAGGCATGTAAGCCAGGACTGTGCTGATCAGCTGATATCAATACAGTTGATCACACAAGACTAGTCTAAGTTGTTCTATACAAGTCAGCTGATCCTATTACATTTATAAACTCTAAGTGTTTTGGCCATCAAAACTATTCTAACATCAAGTGGGGCTTAGGGTGAATTTATATCCCAACAGAACAAGTCCCCTCAAGGCTCAAACTCTGGAAACAACACTAAGTCTTTTGAAGACCAACTATGCTGATCAGGAGAGTTGTCCAGAGGAGTTGTCTCAGCACAATTAATCAAGATCAAGTGCTCTGAAAGCCTGAGGTCAACTATGCTGAAGAGCTAGAGACAATCACACCCTAAAGAACTACAATTCAACATGCTAAGATCACCTTGAAGTGAAGCAAAGGGTATGAGCCATGTCATCTGAAGAAGAGCAAACCAACCTTGCAGATAAGCAAGACTGCTGATAGTGATAAGGAAACTTGTCCAAATGTTGAGGAATGTTGTCCTATCATTGGAACAGCTTTCAGAAGCCATGTCCAAGTCCTAACAAGAGAATCTGAAAGTCAGACATTGGGTAGAGTGCTGCAGAAAGAAGACAAAGTCTTAACAGCCGTTTATTTCCCAAATAAGGACATGTCACTATCAAGAATCTGTCTTCAAATTTTAAGAACTAAAAGAAGACATTTATGGACATTTGAGGCTGCCTCTCCAACGGGCAAATCCTTCATTTGTCTATAAATACAGAAGTGTGAAGACCATTTGAAAGCACCTCAACAGAATCCAACTACACAAGAATTCTGAAGCTCATAGAATTTCCATAGCTTTCAAAGACTATCTTAGTCTTCAAACACTTCATCTAAGCTGAACTCATTGTATATTCATACACAAGCTTAGAGAGATATCCCATCCTTATACACTGATCTGCATTGTAAAGGATATCTCATTAGTTGGAACCATACTTCAACCCTTACCCCTTTCAAGAGTGAAAGTGACAAGGTTGTAGTAGTAGAAGTGGTAGGAGCTGACTGTTGAGAGAAGAACAGTTCAGTTCTGAGTTGAGAAGAGGGTACTAGGACTCTAGACATCCTAGGGATCAATTCACCAAGGAGTGGTGTTATTGATCAAGTGAACCTTGGCACTATAAAACAAGTTAATTCCAAGAGTGAAGGAATTATCCTGTTCAATCAGGGAAAGTGGATGTAGGAGCTTGAGTCTCTGAACCACTATAAACTCTTGTGTTGATTTGATTTCAAGTACTTTCATACATTCAACACTGCACACAAAACTGATCTTTCAAAGGATAAACATTCAAAGACTGTGCAAAACCTATTTGGACAAGTTCCCTGAAACTGGACTGTATTGCATTGACTAAGTGATTTCAGAAACTAAAGGAGTCTAAACTAAAAGGGCCAACCACTATTCCGCACATATAACTCCCCTAGATAGTTATTCAACTAAGTACTCAATAGTACTTAGTAGTCTGATTATCTTAGAAGAGTTAATCATCTTCAGCAGAGTTGTCCAAGACAACCTTGCTGAGCTCTGGTTTGATCATAGTCAAAAAGAATTTGCATACAAGTGTATCCCCCCCCCATACACTTGTTAGATACTCCTTTCAGGACCAACAAGATGTCTTATTATGTAGCAGTTTGGACTTGACAGCCAAGATCACATCCTCCAATGTGATTGCCTCCTTTCTACTATACAAGATGGTGTCCTTTAGGATTTCAAAGGACTTAGGAAGAGCACTCAACAAGATAAGAGCCTTATCCTCTTCTTCAAGCTTGCCATCCAAATTCTCCAGATCATCAAGTATCTTGTTGGACTCATCTAGCTGCTCCATAATGGGTTTGTCATCTCCCATTCGAAAGGCATACAGCTTCTGTTTCGAATAGAGTCGGTTAGCAAGAGTTTTCACCATATATAACTTCTCAAGCTTATCTCAAACCTCCTTCGCTGACTTCTCTTTAGCAACCTCCCTCAAGAACTTATCTCCAAGGCAGCGTAGCATCGTGCTTCGAGCTTTTCTGAGCGACTTGCTCCTTTTAGCCGCAGCTGCTACAGTCTCTTCGGATTCTTCGAGAGCCTCGAATAATCCTTGTTGTTCAAGGAGGGCCTGCATCTTGACCTTCCACATCCCAAATCTCCCGTGCCTGTAAACTTCTCTATGTTGTACTTGGTAGAATTCCCCATCGTAGATCTGCAGCAACTTCAGATTCCCACAGACGGCGCCAATTGTCAAGGATTCCAGTCGATTAGACGTCTCCAACTAAATAGAATACTTGAAGATATAAGAAATAACCAGCTAAGATAGTAATTCAAAAGTAATCAACGAGACAAACATCACACAAAGAATTTAAGTGGTTCGATCAATGTGATCTACATCCACTGGACCAGACGAGTACTTCTTTGATTGATCAAGAATGTTTACACACTCATTCACTCGGAATAGGATATTTCCTCACTTCACTCGTGAACTCACACAACTCAAAGATTACAATCGTACTTGCATCCAAAATTAAAAATCAACCTTTACAATGTACACATACAAGAGTATATAAAGACCAAGGTAGTTGCTGTTGTTAGGAACTGCTTGAGTAGTTATCAACCGTTTGCAACCGCTTGAAACAACCCATGTGCTCTGTTATTGCCCAACTGAAATGGTAGTTATGCCCTCAAGTAGTTGTAACTGTAATACAACTAGTTAAACTAACAAACTTTCATATTAGAAGACTTGTAGTTATGCCCTCTAAGCATCACCTCCTCAGCTGATTGAAAACCTTCAACTCATCTAATTTCGACCTAAGTCATCTTATCTGATCCTATCAGCTCACTACTTACTGTGCTCACTATGAGATTATGAGATAACACTCACACCACTTTTTTTATATTTTACAATTTGATGCATCAATATATTTTTCGGTCAATTTTAATTTAACGTGGAACCAGTAAAGCCGAACTCGGCATGTACGCGGCCAACTAATATTTTTTTATTAATTTTTATGAAAGACACATATTTTTTTTTTAAATATTTAATTGTTAAACGAGTAGTTGATGAGGAGGCTTGTGTTATATGTGGCCAATGAGTTGAATCTGTTGGGGGTGAGCTTTTGCATGGTTTTGTGGTAGATTTGGAAGGAGCAGAATATTAAATTTTGGAATGAAAATCAATTAACGTCGGTGGAGGTTGTCCATCAATCGGCTACATGGTTGGTGGAATGGCAGTGTGCAGCGAAGGGGAGAAGAACTCCTAAAATTCCTCATGGCGAGCGATGAGCCATGTTGTGCAATGCTTGGCACAATACACCAACAGGAAAATGGAAGATCAATTTCGATGCCACATTCTTTCGAGATTCTAAGTAGGCCGGTATTGGAATGGCTCTACATAATGAACACGGTGAATTAGTAGCTGCGCGTACTATAGAGAGATGGAAAATATATTTTCTTGATTAATTGTAAATGAGATGTACATGAGTTATTTATACAAAGACATAACATTCTAACCTAACCCTAATGGGCTTTATAAGGGAGCCCATAGGAAACTAAGGTGGTCCTATATAATGAATGTAGATAAAGACATATTTACAATATAGGTCCAATACGCACCCTCAAGATGGAGCACCACAGGTGAGTCCAATCTTGGACATAAGTAGTTGTAGGCGAATGCTAGAGAGCGGTTTTGTGAGAGCATCCGCGAGCTGATCGGCCGAGGAGACATGAGACACACGGAGTTGCTTTGATTTGATAAGATCACGGACGAAGTGGAAATCAATATCAATGTGCTTCATTCTCGAGTGAAAGACAAGATTGGAACATAGATAGGTGGTACCAATGTTGTCGCAGTAGAGAGCAGGGGTAGGCGAGGTGGGGAGTAAAGTTCCTTAAAAAGGGACTTCAACCATTGAACCTCAGATGCAGCAGCGGCAATAGCATGATATTCGGCTTCGGTAGAGGAGCGAGCAACTAATTTCTGTTTCTTGGAGGACCAAGATATTGGATTAGTGCCCAAGAAGACAATGTAGGCACTTGTGGAGGTACGGTCGTCGGTGTCGCCAGCCCAGTCGGCATCGGTGAAGCAGTGAAGTGAGGAGGAGGGATTTGATGTTAGGGTGATTCCAACATCCCTCGTACCATTTAAATATCTCAGTAGTTGCTTGGCAGCACCCCAACGAGTGGTGGTAGGTGCATGCATGAATTGAGATAACTTATGCACAGTAAAAACGATATTTGGTCTGGTAAGTTGCAGGTATTGCAAGGAGCCAAGAACTTGTCGGTATTGGGTGGCATCCGCGGGTGGTGACCCATCTGAGATAGTTAGGCGAGCAGAGGTTGGAAGTGGTGTGCGAACTGGTTTTGAGGCAACCATGTTATATCGGGCGAGTAG
This sequence comes from Galeopsis tetrahit, assembly GCA_963675135.1. NCBI lineage: Eukaryota > Viridiplantae > Streptophyta > Magnoliopsida > Lamiales > Lamiaceae > Galeopsis > Galeopsis tetrahit. The sequence goes on along the minus strand of OY776129.1, from coordinate 41,548,301 downwards.
ATTAGTGATGTATTTGCGTTGGGAGAGAAAGCATGCGTTTTTGGAGCGAAGAACTTCAACTCCCAAGAAATATGATAGGGGACCAAGATCCTTTACCGAGAATTTGGAACTGAGGTCGGCAATAACACGGGCGAGCATGGGCGAGCTGTTACCCGTAAGGATTAGATCGTCAACATAGACGAGAAAGTAGGCGACCACACCAGACTTGTTGTAAACGAACAGGGATTCATCAGAGTGAGTGGGTTTAAACTCAATTTCCTCAAGGAAAGTGCGAAGAGCATAGTACCATGTGCGAGGAGCCTGCTTTAAGCCATAAATGGATTTATGAAGTTTGCAAACATAAGAGATAAAAGTCTTATCTTCAAAACCCGGGGGTTGGCCATGTAGACGGTGTCTGAAAGAGTGCCATGGAGGAAGGCATTGTTGATATCGAACTGGTGGAGGGGCCACTGTTGTGTGACAACAATGCTGAGGACTGCTCGCACAGTGGCCGGTTTGACGACCGGGTTGAAGGTTTCAGTAAAGTCAACACCTTGGCGTTGGTGAAAACCTTTGGCGACCAAGCGAGCTTTGTATTTGTCTAGGGAGCCATCTGGTCTTCGCTTGATGCGAAACACCCACTTGGAGCCAACAATATTTTAGGAGGTTGTAGGGGGAACCAAGTCCCATGTTCCATTACTGAGTAGGGCATCAAACTCAGTAGACATAGCTGCTTGTCAATGTTTATCTTTCAGAGCTTGGGAACACATCTCAGTTCAATGTTAGAAGATAATGTTGATGTGAGACCATACCTGGGATTTGGCTTGAACACTTGGTTTTGAGAGCGAGTGATCATGCGAGGTGCAGGAGGTCGCAGGGGAGCATTAAGCGACATAGAGGCGTTGGAGGTGGGAATGGTCGGCATTGAAGTGGTCGTGGGTGTGCTCGCCGGAGGTAGAAGTGGTTGGGCGATTATAGGGTGATCGGTAGGTAGTGTGGTGGTCGGCATCGGGTCAGGGGCGAGAAGGGGAGGAGTGATTTGTGGAGTGTGGTCGAGAGGAGTAGGAAAGGTAAAGATAGGCGAGGAGCTTTATTAGAAGGGAGAGGACAGATGGTTGCAAGGTCAGATGATGTATTGGTAGGGGGTGAGGTGGAGGAAAAGGAAAAGGTATGCTCGACAAAGTGAACATGTCGGGAAGTGTAAATGCGATGAGTGGAGGGGTCAAGGCAGAGATATGCGCTTTGAGTGATAGAGTACCCAATGAACACACATGGGGTAGAGCGAGGATCAAGCTTGTGGGTGGTGTAGGGGCGAAGCCAGGGGTAGCAAAGACACGGAGTTTGGATAGGTTGGGCGGGCGAGCAAAGAGAAGTTGGTAGGAGGATGACATTTTGAGATTAACCTTGGGAAGTCGGTTGATGATGTAGGCAGCCGAGCAGACAACATATGACCAGTATGTAAGAGGCATGGGAGCATGTTGGAGAAGAGCTAGAGTCGTGTCGACCACATGGCGATGGCGACGTTCGGACATACCATTATGTTTCGGGGTGTGGGGCGGAGTGGTGAGGTGAGAGATGCCATGGGTTTGGAGAAAGGAGCGAAGAGCAATGAATTCTCCACTATTGTTAGAGTAAAGTGTTTTGATCGTGTTTTGGTGGTAAATTTTCAACAAGGTTTTTGAACGTGGTGAAAGTGGGTAGAACATCAGATTTTCTTTTTAGGGGGTAGACCCATATATATTTGCTAAAATGGTCGACAAATATGACATAGTATTTGAAATTTTCAGTAGATAAGACTGGAGACGACCATACATCCGAGAATATGACATCAAGAGGTTTAGTTGAAATAATACTAGAATCATAAAAGGGGAGTTTGTGACTTTTGATACAAGAACAAGAGTTACAATTGAAATGTTTGGAAGGTGCAATAGATAAGTTAAACTTGGATAAAGTGTGGGAGAGAATTTTTGATGAGTCGAGGCGAGCATGCTAGGTGGTAGCGGTGAGGTTTTGAGCGATGAGAGCTTTTGGGGAGTGTTTGGTTATCTGTGCCGGCCATACGTACAGATTATTGATACGACTCTCGACGAGGAGAATGCTCCTCGAGTGACCATCCCACACCTGAAAAGAAGATTGACCAAAAACTATGTCAACATTGTTGTCACGACAAAGGCTAGAAACAGATAATAGGTTTTTCGAAATGAGTGGAACAACTAGAACGTTTGAAAAACAAAGATAGTCGAGTTTATCAAAGTCCATGGAGCCAGTGTGTGAGATATGTAAACCTTTACCATCACCAATTTCAACATTGTCAGACCCATCGAAGGACGAGTGGATAGAGAGAGATTTGAGAGATCATTAGTGATGTGATGAGAGGCACCAGAGTCAAGAATCCAGTGCTCGGCAGGATGGGACGAGGAGGTTGAGTGCGCCGAGTAAGCTGGGCGAGCATCCGGCCTGGAACCGGCGAGATTGTGGTGGGGCAAGGCTGCCCTGTGAAGGTGGTCGATGTTGTCCCATAGGCGGAGTAGAGTGCATGGGTGCCAAGGGAATTTCTGGGCAAATGCGAGCAGTATGACCTGGTGCCCGGCAGTATTGGCAGGTGCCAAGATACGGTCTCTGTGCGGACTGGTGAGGACGAGCATCAGAGTATCTAGGCCTCGAATCAGGTCGCGAGGAGCGATATTGGGTCTTACCAGCGGTCAAGGCGGACGCAGGTGGTAATACCGAGGATGGCTGTAAGGCCATTTGAGCCTCGGCGCTCAGGAGCTTATCGCACAACTCGGCAAAGGATATGGGGTGCTCGCGAGCTTGGATGGCGTTGGCTATGTCACGATAAGAGTCGTCAAGACTGGTTAGAACTTTGAGAGTGACATCTTCGGGGTCAGAGGAGACACTGAGCAGGGAAAGCTCGTCGACGACAGAGCGAACATCCATGAGAAAGTCTGATATCGAGCGAGGGCCTTTGGAGAGACCAAGGAGCTTGGTTTTTAGGGCGAGGATGCGCCCCTTGGAGGGTTTCCCATACATTCTTTCAAGCATCGACCAGGCCTCACATGAGGTTTTTGTCGATGTTATGAAAGGAATGAGTGAGGGAGACATGGAGCCTACAATGGCCGAAAAAATTAAGTGGTCCTGACGCACCCAAATGGAGTGTTCAGGATTCGGTATAGGAGTGGTGGTGCCGTCAGTGGCTGGAAGTGTTGACGGGGGGCAGGGGTGTGAGCCCGAAACATATCCAAAAAGGTCATGACCAGTGAGAAGGAGTCTTAGCTGGAATGACCAAACTCCATAGTTGGTGGAGGTGAGTTTCAGAGGTGTTTGGGCAAGACCTTTGAAGGTGATGAGAGAGGTGTTGGGAGATGCAGAGGTGGTCATGGTGACAGATGAAGCAGCGGAGATAGGAAGGGCAGCAGAGCTGGGCGTCTGAGACGGAGGCGGCGGCTGGGGTTTTGGTAGCGGCAACTCTTCAATAAGGGAGGCGGCTAGGGTTTGGTGGATCAGGCGTGAGACAATGGACTCGATGATACCATATAGAGAGATGGAAAATATATTTTCTTGATTAATTGTAAATGAGATGTACATGAGTTATTTATACAAAGACATAATATGCTAACCTAACCCTGATGGGCTTTATAAGGGAGCCTATAGGAAACTAAGGTGAGCCTATATAATGAATGTAGATAAAGACATATTTACAATATAGGTCCAATACGTACTATGGTGGAAGCAGGTTGTAATTGGGTGAGGTATGGATTTTTTGGAGGCCCTATCATGATTGCAGGAACGGGAGATGGATGATGTTGTGGCGGAGGCTATTCACATGCCTGAAAACGGGTGCTTACCAAATTTGTTGTCGTATCAGTATTTAGTTGGGGGGTTGTGCAATCAGGGGATGTATGATGAGGCTAAGAAGTATGTTAAAGTAATGATGGCTAACGAGTTTCATCCACATTTTTCGGTTGTTCATATGCTAGTTAAAGGGTTTAGTAGAATTGGTGAAGTTGAAGATGCTTGTGAAGTGGTGAATGAGCTGTTGAGGCATGGGAATTGTTTACATTCTGACACTTGGGCTGAAATTTTACCTAGAATATGTGAGGCAGACGACATGGGAGATGCTCTTAAAGAGGTTATGAAGGTGGAAATAAAGCCAGAGAGTCGATTAGTGGACGTTGGTGGTGGATTGGAAGAATACTTGAGTAAGAAGATGAAAGGTAGATCGAGGGCAAGATGAGTATTCATTTAAAGTTGTTGTTTTGACTGAATTTCGTTTGGGCGTGGCTATTCACACTTGATTTTTACTCAATACACCCATATGTGTAACATTTTTTGATATAATGTGCAACCACATACCAACTATAAAGTGGGTGTATTGAGCAAAAGACAGCGTGTTATATTGTTGAAAGCCGAAAGAGGGGTCAGGATACTATTGGACTTCCTTCGTTGTCCTGGTTGAGGTTAAATCGGTTTGAAGCTGGAAATGGGTACTGGTGAAGATATAGCGGGAGAGAGCAGCAAAAACTCAAGTAAGCCAAAAGAATGCAATTTCTTCCTTCAGTAGTTGTTTTTAGTGCTTATTTATATTGTTTCTCCCTCTTATTATAGAGTGACATTCTTGTTAAGGAAAACAAGCTGAGTTGTCGTCATTGAAACACATTGGTTTTTTCATTAATTACTCAAGAATTACTAACTTCACTTTGGTTGAATTAATGTTTGATCTAATATTTGGATTGTTTAATTTTTTATTTTCAGTGATCAAGGGCTCAACAATTCTTACAGGCCAGAAATGAGCACGAACCAGTTGCAGCTGGGTTGCCCCCTCTCATGAATTAAGGTCTCGTTTGGTTTGATAGACATGATAGATATATCAAGATATGATTTATTGGAATTGCACCGTTCACAATTTGAACATTTTAATTAATTTGTTTGTTTGGATTGATGTATTGAATTTTTATATTATATAGGATAATTCATACATAACACTGGATAATATTGAATTTTTGTGTCAAATGTCTAAAATCACTTTATAATTATTACTCCCTCTATCTAGTAAAATTTTGCTCACTTCTTTTTATATATGTTTTTTTTTAAAATTATATTTTAATCATAAAAAATATATGTGGCAAAAATAGGTATGAACAAAATTTTAGAGGACGGGGGGATTATTTTTTATTCACTCATGTATTTCTATGAAATATTTTTTGCCCTTGCTGTGAGACTGTGATGCCCTTGTTCAAGAAACTTATCCTTCCATGCTACCTTCAGGTGAGATTGCGATCGAAATTTTGACCTCATTGCCAATCATGAAGATTTTCGATACAGCTTGAAGGCCTTGTTGACGAATTCGAATGAAACAATCCACACGCAACCAAGCTTGCCCAAGTTGAATGTAAATCCTCATCTTTTCGAATATATTCTCATTTTCTTTGCATCGTAAAAAAAATTGAACTCTGCAATAACTATCCTTGTAATTGATGCTTACAATACCCCCAATTTCATGACCCCTAATTCATTTAGCCTGAATTTTTCAAGAGTGTTTACAGTATCTTTGTGTCCCCTAATTCCTTTCACCTGTGGATATCTTTGTGTGTATGCTGAAATAAATCAGTGAGACTCCATGTTTAAGGATATGTTTGACTAACGTTGAGAGTGTTTACAATATCTCTATGTGTATGCTCTCTCTATAATTTCTTTTACCTATGAGTATCTTTTTATGTATGCCGAAACAAATCAATGTTTAACTAACTTTTAAGAATATAATTTTCAATGTATATTGAATGACCTTACTATATGATAAATATGAAAGATAATATATTCTCCATACAAGAAAAGTTGTTGTAATGATCCGTATTATGATTTTGGTGGGAGAAGTTAGAGCAAGATCATAGAGAAAGGAGTTGATATCCAAAACACCAACTATAGAAATTAGAACGCCGGGTGGGGTGTTGGTTTATTCTCTCCTTTTGATTGCCCAACAGATAACAAACTTTATCACTAAACATTACAACTAAATACAAATCTTCAAGAACCAAGAGTTACCTATAGAAAATCCAAACTTTGTAACAAGTGCTAATACTAAGAATATGACAATCACAAAAATAGTAACTAGTAGTAATACCAAGAACACGGTTATAGAATAATACTCCTAACTTCTAATATATAAATTATCACGTTTAAAAATTATAGTATTTAATTTTATAAATTATTTTTCTCAAAATTATTATATTCATTTCATCCCGCCACAAGCTTCCCACCTATCTATTTGTTATGTCCCGTCATAAGCTTCACATTTTTTTAAATAACAAAATTCAATCACTCTCTACCTTTTTTCTTTACTCCCTCACTCTAGATTTTCTTCTTTCTACCATCTCTACCTCAGATACACATTACACATTTATACTATATTCTTTAATTAACATGTAAAATGTAAAGAGAAAGCTTACGATGTAATGAAAGTAGTATATGATACTCATACAATTTTAGTATAAAATATGGTTTCACAAAAGTTTGTTAGTAATAAAACAACCACCACAAATAGTCTGTGTTGGGCTATGTTTTAAAAAGTGTGTTAGTATAGACTGGGTCATACCACCAATCAACAGGTTAGCAAGGTTAAGGCTATGTTTTAGTTGCATGATTATATATTTTTTGTTTAATTTACTCATAGGACATTCAATTATAATGAATAGAGAAAATATAGATTGTCAATATTATATATATATATATATATATATATATATATATTATAATTATGATGTCATACCGACTCAATCCTTTTAATAATGGTAAAATTCGATCGGATTCAATTAGATAAAAAAATTACTAAATTTATTTAGGTCAATGGCTGCTTCTAGTTTGTAAAGCATAGTCGTGGGGCCATTTTAAGCTCATATATACCAATTACCAAATGAGGAAATGTTGCAAATAAGAAACTCTTCAATGTATGTTTTTACATGTGAACTCTATACTTGAGGAAATATTAAGTTTTTTAATCTTAATTGTAGACTTTGTTGTCTATATATGTTTTGACATCATTAAAAAGGAAAAGGTTAATAGAATTTGATGATGAGGTAAATTAAAAGATTATATAAGACTTTAAACGCCTCAATCTTTGATCTTTTTAAGTGGGCTGTGTAGTTGCTAAGAAGACATGAAGATGATGGAGTTTGAAGATGGTGAAGACAATATTGAAGTTCAGAAGGCTTTGCAAGCTAGCTGTTATGTGGTGAACGGAAGAATGAAGAGACAACAACTAGAAGAGTGATATATAATTAAAAAATCTAGAGTTGCAAAGTACGAGAAACAACAAGAGCAAGACATGCACCCATCAAAACATCTAGTATGGCGACTTAGCCACTAAGGCTAGGCTATGTTTATCGGTAGTTGGACACCCAGTTCATCAAAACAGGACCAAAATATATATATATATATATATATATATTTTTTTTTTTTTGATGACCATAGTTGTGGTACAACTGATAACAACCAAATCATGGATGAGGTATTTTTTTATCCCAAAAAATCTAAGTATGTCACGTGTCCAGTTTTTACTCGTCGATTATATTTTATTTAGATAATTTTTTATTTTCACTTATCTACTTAAAAAAAATATATACCAAAATTCATAAAATTAAATTCTCTATAAATAGAGATCAATCTTGATATGTTTTGGATCACAATATTCATACACTCCCTTTTCTCTTCTCCTAATTTGTTTCTCTCCTAAATTGTGTTAATTATTTTTTTCTCTTCTAACATGTAATTTACAACTTTTGCTTTGTTGTAATTAGACATTTATTTGTAGTCCAGTTTATTTATTTTCAGTTGTATTTCAATTTTTGTAATTTTAATTTTATTATTGAATGTTGTAATTTTGTTTAAGTGTATGATAATTTTTTATTTATAGTTATGATTTTTTTAATATTAAATAACTGTATATATTTTTTAAATATTGTGAAAATATTATAAAAAATTAATAATAGATATAATTATTATATTATAAAAGAAATAATTTATTAAATGTTGGTTGTGGTTGCGGTGGTTATGGATAAAGTGTGAAAAAATATGAGTTTGGATTGTGGTGTAAAATGTGTAGGTGAAAGAGTGAATAATGATTTTATTTTTTTTATGATCCGATCATAGTCGAACATGGATAAACATGGTCTAAAGAACCGGTCAGGCAGCGAGTAACGAGAAAGACGACCCCATTTACTGAATTGAATCATATTTCATATAAAATTTTAAGTTAATAAAAATGATTCTAGTATCTCAATTTAATTAAGTCAATTGAAATGAATGAATGCATCTTGTTGGAGCTTTTATAAGAAAATCATACAACTCATTCTAACCTTCACTAGAAGTGTTTGAAATTGTTCATTAGGTGTTGATAATTTATACTTGATGCAACTTGAAATGGCCCTTCAAAGATAAAAAATTCCTCACAAATAACAAAAGTGATATTTGAGTACAATTGATTGCACTATACAATTGAAATTGGACTTCAATGAATTAAGTTAAATGTTGTATTAATAATTAAATTAAGAAAATTACATTAAAATTTAAGTGTAACTATACACTCAATTATACAGAAGAATTTATTGAATAACAATTTGATATGGAATTACGCGTCTATTCCAATCCAATCCAAATTTATGAGTGTGAGGTGGCCACCGTACACAGCTATTAGCGCCGGCTAAACGCTGCATCGCATATGCGTACAGCTAAACCACGAAATGGTCTCCCTCTAACAACACAACGACTTTTAATTATTAACTATTTTTTCAATTTCAATTATTATATCCTAAACTAGATCCAAAACCATGACTTGGGAAATTACTAAAATAAGGATCCGACAACTTTTTCATGAAACTTGGCTTACAAAAAGTAAAACACTCTTCAATTAAATTTCATTGAAACAATTTTTTTGATTAATATTGTGAAAACCGATTTTATTATGCACAAATTTTATAAGGGGATCGGAGTTACTCTTAAGTGTAATTTTGAAACAATATTTACAGAGACATACGTGTACTCAATTGCATGATGCAATTGAACTATAATTTTAATATGTTTTAATGTGAGTGGTAAAAAATTCAACTAGTCTATTGAGAGTTTATTCAAATCACTTAAAAAATGTAATTGTATGATATACACTCAATCACGTACAAAAATTTGTCATATTTGCCTTCTAGTGCCAAAAAAAAAAAAAAAAAAACCCTACTTACTTTTAATTACAATTGGTTTGCACACTACGAACCGTAAATGCAACATACAAACTTAAAATGCACACTACGAACCAGAAATACACATCATTTTGCAAGTAATAATAATACAAAAAATATTTGTATCTAATAATACTATGTCACACCATTTTACACCTAAGAGTAATAAAACTCGTTTTATAACCTACAAAGTATATCTTACAGTAATACAACTACAGTAATATCTTTTAATGAAATAATTAATATTTATTAAACTAATTTCTTTTAACTAATACCATTAAAAAAAAAATTGCTAAAAAAAAATACTCCGTATATGTTAATTGCTTCTCTTTTGTTGCTTAGCACGTATTATTGTCATTCATATTGTAGGAGTATATTTTTTTTGGCAAAACTATCAATAATTGTATTTGATGTAAACCTCGTCACGTTCAATGTTTGTTATACAAATGGCCCAATTCCCAAACAATTATATTAATTTTGACATTTACGTACACTCAAATTTGGACTTTGTGCACATTCAAACATTTTTATATACAATAAAACGAATAAGATTTAAGAATGCACTAAAGTAATTAAAAGAGGTCGGATTTTTACTGAAAAAAAGAAGAAAAATATTGCCCTTATTTGGAAGAGTACATACACCTCATATATTTCTCCATTCATGGTAGTACACACATGATGAATTAATTTCATGAGGCAAAAACTATATTCGAACCTCCTCCAAAAAAGAAAAAAGAGAGAGACATAATTAAATATCCACAATTTATAAGAAAAAAATGCCCCCCAAAAATAAAAAATTAGGGGAAAAAAATATGAAAAAAATATTTATGGTGTATGAAAATTGTGATTAATTAGTCCTCTGAAATACTCTCAAGAAATGGCTTCCACACTCCCACATTGCTCTTGCTCCTTTGCCGTCTCTTCGACGACGACGACGACTTTTTCTCCGGCAACTTCTCGGCGGTAATCTCCGGCGACTTTTTCTTTAAGGAGCTCAACTTCTTGAGAATTTTATTATTTTTGTCGGCCGGTAAAGAGGAAGCGGGTATCAAGAAATAAATGGAGCCCCGTTTGAGCTCCGAATCGGGCGAGAGGATCAGGATCCGACGGGTCATTCCTTGTGAGCTCGGCGTCGTAAGAACGTGATTCGGGTTGTTCTTCATGACCTCACCGGCCGTGACCCGACCCGTTAACTCGTCTACACACCCGTTTATGTGTACAATTCGGATCAAGTCAAGTGCCCCACATGGAAGAACACAAGCCAAACAACACCTTAAGCTGTTGCCCATTTTTTTTTTCTTGAATTTAAACTCTCTAAAATTTAATTAATGTGTTGTAAGAAGAGTTTTCTTTGTGATTGTGGAAATAGGCCTTATATAGGAGAGGATTTAGTAAATTAGTTATTTACAAATTATTTAGTGTGTGAAATGTCGAAAATGCCCTTGGGATTTTTTATTACCTTAGCATGTTTTCAGTTGTTTGTCGTCTTCGATCATGCTGCATGCTTTAAGTCAGTTTTACTTGTTGAACTAAAATATCACTAAGTAAAAAAGGTTACGTGAATGTCAATCAATTTATGTACCAGTACAACAATATTAGTTACGTACCACGTAATGATTTTGACTACACTATTGCTTGTAAATATAAAACATGGCGGCCATGTGACAATTTTACTTAATTAGAACTGAAGTTTGGCAACTAAATACTCCTATACAATTAATTAGTAGTATACTGTATTATTTTAGTAGACAAAAACTTAGATATAATATTTAGCAAAAATTAAAAAAATGACAGAAAAACTGGAGGGTTGAAAGCGGATGAATAAATTAGTCAAACAAAAGCTGTGCAAGGTAACACAGACCCGAATGAAAATTAATTTTTATGTTTGTCTTGCACGAAAAAATTCAATTGATTCAATTTTCATTCAAATTTGACCTATAATTTTTTCAATGCCTTTTTTAAATAAAAGAATATTACATGTGCAATACTGCTCATAAGTTCTCCAATTAATATATGCACACCCGGCCAGATCAAATTAATAGCGTGGGTTCCTATTTAAAAAAAGAAAAAAAAAGTATTTTGCAATCTAATTTTTTAAGAAACACAGTTCTTAACTTTTTCAATTTATTTGGCGAATTAATGAAGTTAGGTATGGTACATTCCCCTTCGCCTCACTAAAAACTATCCAACTTTTTTTTTTTAATTTGTTCGTCTCAATGTAAATTACTCGTTTTTTATTTTATTTTATCAAACTACTCTCTCTTACATTTCATTATATTATTCTTTCTTTCAATTACATCACCTATAATACATCTATTTATTCTACTATGCAATTAATATTATAAATAGTTATATGATAGTATTATTTTACCACATATCTAAATAAATAATTAAAAATTAATACTCCATCATTTAATAAAATAATTTATAGTATCATAGAAATATACACAAAATGTAAACCAAATTAATTTATAGTGAAATTTGGTTTACATCTAGATTTGTGTTAACTATTCTAATTATAATAGAGTTCCAAGCAATATTTTCCAATCATCATCAATCATAATGCATCACTGTCTTAATTGATAATAAGTGTATGCATGCTTCCGTATTCAACTTTACTAATATACATAATACATAGCTATATACATTATTAATGATATGTATTTATAAAACGAAAAAGTACTCCATGCATGAAAATAGTAGTAGAAAATCGAGAAGCATATATATAATACATTATTTGTTTTCCTTTCTCCAAATTCCATAACCTAAAAGTTGATTGGATATTTGTTTGTTAATTTCCATTATCTTAAAGATTAAAATATAATTGATCATACTTTAATTAAAATAATTGCCATAACTTTAGTTGATGGTCCATGATTGGGTTGCTTAGAAATTAAAATCCCATATTATTTAATCTGCATACTTCCAAGCCTCCAGCTGTATTTGATCGAAGAAAACCTATTTTCTAATAAGGCTCTGTTCCTCCCCTCTAGAGAGTTTATTTTAGTCCTTTTACACGATATATTAATATAATGAAAATATATTTTAAACAACCTTATAATTAATAGATAAATTCTTATATTCTTTAATCCATTAATCCTTGCATATGATGCAAAAACATCATGCTATTGTATCGAATTTGCACCCACCCCCCTAAAAAGGTGCAATTTGCAAATTTTTTAATCTAATATTTGTCACAATTCGTAAATAAGGAAATGAATTTTGCAAATTTGGTGCACGAATCCAGTTAAATGATTAGCATGATCATTTTATTAAACATTAGATGTTTCAATTAAACTTTATTGTGTAATGCGATTTAGATTGACAATGTGCACATGTTTTAGATTGAATTCTCTATTATGATTTATGCATTTGAATTGCTATTAATTGTTACTTAACTAGTTTAAATTATTAAATATCCTTAAGTTTGTGTGAGATAAAAATGTGAATTACATATATTTGATTTACGAATTTTTTAAATGTATATATTTTACATGTGTTATATATAATAAAATATAAATAAATGTATATATTCTAGTCGAATTGCACTCTATCTTTTTTTATATATCTATATTGTATCGCTCTACGTATGTTTAGATCTTTATATATTTTATTTGTTAATTAATTAAAAAAGAGTTGGAGATAAGCGGGTTCGAATCGCTGACATTAATTCCACAAGCTAAGCTCCTCCCTCTTATCCCTTTGATCGGGTTGTTAGTCTCGTTCCTCTCCTGGTAGGTGAATCACCGCAAGTGAAACGATCTCAAGAGAGAGAGAGAGAGAGAGTATTCCATTAATATACATAGGTAGTATATAAATTAATATACCAATGTAGTTGTTTAAATAATGGGGGGTGTTATAACTTATAATAGGGTGATGTCCAACTAAAGTGTAGAATTGTTGGAGTAATTGTTAATAAAGTATGGCTACATTCATCCTTCCCTTCTCCCAAAAATAAAATAAAAAATAAAATAGCTTTTTTTGTTTGGCATCGCGAATCGTGGGTTTCCTACAGAATCTTCCAGTTTGTACTGTCTCTCTCTGACTCTATGAGTTTATATGTATATTCATAGATCTATTACATAATCTATCACTTCGAGGAAAACTATATTTGAAACTAGTTAATTTAGTATCACCATATTATTTAACCTCTTTTTTTGTGCCTAAAAAATGCATATAAGAATTTCAAATTGGATTCGATCATTAGATTATACTCCATCACAGTAGGTATTTTGTGAATCTACCGTTTTTTTAAATTATAAAGAATATATATATACACTTCATGTCTCGTAAAATAGTCATTTAAAAAATTACGCAAAGTAAATCATTATTTTTACCTATAAAGTTTTTAATATATCCTAATTTATTAAATGCAAAAAAACTTACAGCAAAATAAATAAGGGTGTTAAATATGGTATTTTAAACAATTTACACACTTTTAATCAGAATATTTTTGTGGAATGAAAAAAGTGTCACTTTTAAGAAAAAGTATGTAAGTAGCTTTTTAAAACAAACAATATTCTCTCTATTCCATTTTATCGGTCACTTTTGAAACTAGAAAAAGTTTTAAAATATTTGTCACCTTTAATTTTACAAGAAATATTAGTGACGTTTTTTCAACTTTGTCCTCTTATTTTTTTCTGATATCCAAATTATATGAAGTTGACGAAACTTACGAGTCAATGTGATGCACGATTCAGATTAAATGAAATTATGGAAATTTGGTCATGAGTATCACAAGTGGAGAGATCTAATACACTCCTAAGAAGCAACATGACAACACACTTTGGCTACTCAACATTCGTGTAAGGAGGCCATGATCTAACACTTTGTAGTTCCTTGTACTTTTAATTCTAGTACCAAATTGAAAAAAAATGACTCTAATTAAGAAGATTAGCGAGTAATTAATTATTTTGTGAGTGCAAATACCCCTCTCAGTCCCTCCCACATGCCTTGTTTTTTTTTTTTTATCAAACTTGTTATTGATGATCTTCGCGCGTAATTGATTGTTCCACACACAAAACTACGTGTTAAAACAATTAAATAATTTTATGTATTTGTATATATATATAACTTCGTCATCAAAATATGTGTGTCGTGAAAGTGTGGCCGGATCGACGATATACGACCATCTTATAACGTATAAATTATCACAAACTTAATAAAGTAGCTTCATTTAATTAAATCTTACTTTAACTGATCTTTTAATTTGTCATGCATTTTAATTTTTTATTATTGAATTGAATACATTATTATTTTTCTGACAAAATTTTATGTGAATTATGATATTTCATATGATAAAAAAGTATTTGTTCGTATAAAAACATGAATTAATGAAAAAGTATGTAATCATCATTAATTATGATGAAGCTTCCTTGCGCTTGGCTTTCGACCAACCAAAATTAAACACCGTCAATAATATTAATCTTAAACTAGTTTTTATCAAAAGTAGCTTTTGTACGTATTACATGAAACCATATGATTCAAGAAGGGGTTTAATTGCACGAGGTGAGATTCTTGGTGCATGTAACTTAAATGCACACAACCAAATACATGCATTTACTTAAGTAGCATGCTAGCTAACTTTGTCTTCAATCCCTATTAATCATTACATAATATTATATATTTATTTAAATTTCTTTCTTTACTCCACCCCTATCATTATTCATTTATTCTTGTACGTACTTCTTCACATACATTAATTGTGATTGGATTAACTTATCTAATTATATCCATATAATAATACTGTATATGAAAAGTTGCAATTATTTAATAGCATCTAGCTGTGCTGTACTTTTCGTTTTTAGTATATTTTTCAACAATATTAATGATCCATGAGAGAACTAATTATTTATGATGTAGTAAATATTAATGCACAAAGTGATTAATCAGATCAGTTAGACAATTGAACTTAATCATATATATGTTAGGTGATTGCATAGATGAGTTGAGATCGGATGAGAAAGTTCAAATTTAGTGAATCGGAGTTGATCAGATTCAAATGATTTAGTCTCAAACGACTTAGGCTCAGTGGAATTGATATATATGACTTAGGATAAGTTGGGTTTTGTCAACTAAGTTCGTCAGCTCATGAGATTTTCTCTATTGATGTTTAGGGGAGCAAGAATAACAGATTTTACATAATATATTTTTATTAGCAACAATTTTTTTGCAATTTCCTTGGCGGAATCCAGTCTTAACTATATCACAAGTGTGGATAAATAATCTAAGAGATCTTAGACATTTTGAGAGAACAACATATATATCAGATATTGTGGGGATTGTATTTTGTATTGATCTAGTTCGATATTTAGTAAAAAAATGTTTAGATTCTTTGTGGATGTAGATTTTACACCAAACCATGTAAAATTTTTGTGTTCATATTTTTGCTTTTAGGATTTAAAGTTTTCTACAAATAAATTTTGAGTTCACAAATGAATTTGTTCTTATTTGTGAATTTACGTTGAATCCCAACAATTTTACAAGGAATATATTCAACAAGTTCTTCATAATTAATTTCTATGCAATGTCTAGATCCACGTACATATATGCCAAATAAGCTGATAGACAACGGTTTTTAATCGCTGTAAATTGGAATCATCAACCGCTGTGGTAACAAATGCTATAAAAAGGGGGTGCTGATAGACAGCGTTTATTAAACACTGTTGTATCTATATACAACAGCGTTTAATAACCGTTGTTATTCCCTAAAAATCGTTGTTGTATGTACTCAATTCTAACCCCTTACAATATCTATGACAGCTGTTTTATTAGTTGCGACAGTGGTATTAACCGCTGTTTTTTGGATTTACTACAGTGGTATTAACCGCTGTTGTTTGGATTTACTACAGTGGTTTTTAACCGCTGTTATTACTTCAAAACCGATGTATTAATATTTATGACAGCAATTTTATTAGCTACGACAGCAGTTATTAACCGCTGTTGTAAATATACAATATTTAAAAAAAAATCCTGAATTTTTAAATCGCTAAATTAAAAAAATAAAATACAAATTAAAAAAAAATCAGTAATTTATTAATTGTAAATGACATTAAAAGTCTCTATATCATCAACCAATCACCATAATTAATGTTCAATGCACGACACATCCATGTGTATATAAATTCAACTAAATTGTATAATACATAAATTAATTAACAATAATATCAAACATACATAGATCCAAAAGTTTGTTGTGTGTACATTGAGTTTTATACTTGTCTTGCTTTTCTTTCTATAGCAATCTCTCCCATCACATATGCTTTTCTTTCCTGTTCATCACAAAGAATATAGTGGATTAACACAAGTCCAATAATTACTAGAAGTTCAAAAGATAGAACATCAGGAACAATACTAGAACAATATATTCATCAATACTATAACACCAGGAACAAAATAGCCGACCGCCAAATAATGTAAGTATAAGACAAGCAAAAAACCATTTCCCATTAAAGAATAATATGACATCATTCTAGAAGGTTGTTAACTAGTTATAGACATGGATGAAAATATTCGTAAATATCCCCGATATATCCTCGATATATCTATTTTTCGGGGTCACCGATATCGATATTTGGAAGAATCGATATTTCCACAATATTTGTAAAAAATTAAAAATATTGATAAATATCGGTAGACAATAACAATATCGAGCCTAATATTGGTAAAATATCAAGAAAATATCGGAAAATATCGAGAAAATGTCGATAAATTTTGAAAAATATTTATAAATGTCATACGAAATAACATTGTATATTATATTTTATATAAATTTATCACTAATATAAAATGTATTCAAATTATTTTGTTGATTTTATGTAGTAAAGGCTTGTTATTAAATTTTTACAATTTTTAAAATTTACCGATATCGATATTCGATATTTCCATAAATTTAAGGTCTCGATATTTCCACCGATACCGATATTTTCATCCTTGGTTACAGATCATAAGAGATAAAAGCTACAGAGAAAATATCTAGCTGAGATGGCAATTCAAATAGAACATGAAAGATAAAAAGGAAAAGTCCTAGGTTTTGCAACATGAGAAGGCAGAAAAACGAATATCTTTTTTGGTATTCTCTAGCTCATTCAGCTATCAGAAACAATAAAATTTACTCACTCTTACCTTTATTATCCTCTTTTAGTGAAAGTAAAGAAAATGGTCCAAGTAAACCAGACATTATTCCCAATGTTATTTCAAATATAGACCTTTTAAAAGACTACATCAGAGATGTTAGCAGTTCACAAGCTATATGCTATAACTTTATGCATAGGAAGGCAGAGTGCTAGAGTGTTAGTAAGTCAGAAACAGAGTAATGAACATATTTGTTCCACTAAACAGGGAGGAAGTAATAAACAGGGAGAAAATGACCTTAAATGCGTCTTTTGCAAGGCAAGTGACAAAACAGTCCAGCACATGTTATTTGAATGCTCATTCGTACATCAGCTGTGGATGCGTTTCTTCGACTAGATGGGAATAAGCACGTATTTTCGACAAATCCCTCATCAAATTTGCTACAATTCAGCAGGATATTTAGAAGAAAAAAAGGGAGAGTACTAGCCGTGAGTATATGGGAATGCATAGTCTGGTTAGTCTGGAAAACCAGAAATAAATTCATCTTTGAGAAAGAGGAGGTCAAAGTGGGGCAGCTTTTTGAAGAACTAAGATCACGTTTGTGGAGCTGGGGTGCAGAAAAGGAATTTCTAAAACCAGGTACTTATGCGTCTCTATCCACCCTAGAGAGATGTTGGCAATATAGAGTTGATTGATTGCAATTGGCTTTTGTATTTGAGGCATAAACAAGGACTAAAAGTTTGTAATCTGTAAGGTGAGTATTCCTTATACCCCAATTTTTTATTCAATGAGAAACTATTTACCTATCAAAAAAATAAATATATAGAGTTGTTGAACTTACAATTTCTCTATTAGAAGAACCATATTTGCTCAGCATCTGCTCAAATAAGACCATTCAAAGATCAGAAGAAGAAAACACACACAAAAATCCTAGCTCCAGCAATCAATCAGCAGTGAAAACTCAAACATCATTCACTTATCTTTAGAGAAAAATCATTAATATCTAATAATAACTTCGCTTCAAAATAGTGAGTTAAAGCCTTGGCAAGAATTTGCTGGTACAACTCTGAGAGAAAACACATCAACCATAAATAAAACATAATTTAACAGGAATCAAAAAACAATTTGAACAACTTACCAATAGGCAGAGAGGAAAATTGTACGACTTGCTGGAGCGACGTTTCTTGTATGCTTAGTGAAATCTCATTTTTTTTCATATGAACAAAAGAAGCACTAGTTATATAGACCCTTGTCTGTTCACTGGCAATTGATCAGGAAAAACTTAAAAAAAAATTATTGTAGCCATACTCTGGGCAAATTTCAATAAGAGTAGTTCCAGCAAATGCATTTTAACTATATTAGCAATTTAAACACCTAATTATTAGAAGAAGGGGAAGGAGTTTCAGGTCTTGTAGCCATAAATAAGAAAAGGGGAATAACTTTGGTGATACATAGGATAAGGATTTTCTTCTCTAAAACCATAATAGCATAACTCTAATTATGCACAACTTATCCCTCACGAATCTAGATCTGCAAAATTGAAAAATTCACACACTCACAAATACCACAACTTATGAATTTGTAAGAACTTACATTATATTTTATCCTTTCCATGATTCCATCACATCTGCTATAGTGAAGAACATCTTACTGATGACCAGATCTTAAACTATCCATTAATATCACAAAATTCAATATGCTTATTAACTAAAACAATACAAGCACGGTAAATTCGTTTGAATTCAAAATTATGTGACCATACAACATTGACTAGCAGAATCCTAGACGGTGTAGTAGAATAATCTCAGTACCAATCACTGTTGGTCAAAATCAATATGAAGCGTGTGAAAGAGTATTCTAGTATTATATAGGCGAATCTTAAATTTTCTAAAGTTCAAGGAAACTAAGGTCTACCCTTCATTCTCTAATCCTTATAATAATGATAATATTTTCAATTATTTCTATTTTGTATTGAATATTTTCAAGGTACGGGTATTATATGATATATCATAAATTAGAAAGCAAATTTGAGAATTAAAGTTTTATGCCAGAAATCCAAATATTATAACCAGGTATTAGGAGTGTTTCAGTTGATATAGCAGCTATAGCTTTTTTTATTATGCAGAGACAATCAAATAATTAATGAAATCCCGTCCGTATGTTCAAGTAAGCCATAAAATCAAATGGAAGGTAGGTCATGACAGGTTGCAATGCCCAAACGATCAACATCTACATTTCAACAACACATTAACATTATCACATTTGAAAATTACTCATGATCTGATTAACTATGGATGAGCTGAATTAAAAAGTCGGCAATCATGCACAAACATTCAGAGTGCACGTTCTATATCAAAATATGGTGTAATTTACCGTTAAATACACTTAAAACCAGGAGTATAGTTGATGTTATTAGCATAACATAATCGAAAACAATTTTTTTTTTCAATATAGCACCTATGTGTCAATCCTGGACAAAAATATCCAGAAATTTCTCCAATATATTCTCGATATATCCATTTTTTGCGGTCACCGATATCGATATTGGGAAGAAACGATATTCCCACGATATTTGTAAAAAAAATCGATATACAATAACAATATGGAGACTAATATCAGTAAAATATTGAAAGAATATCGAAAAATATTCGAAAAAATTGAGAAAAAATGTCGATAAATTTAAAAAAATCATATGAAATAACGTTGTATGCTATATTTTATATAAATTTATCATAGATGTAAATGTATTTAAATTTTTTTGTTGAATTTATGTATTAAAAGTTAGTTATTAAATTCACCGATATCAATATTGAGAAGAAACAATATTTCCACGATATTTGTAAAAAAATCGAAAATATCGATAAAAATTGATATACAATAACAATATGGAGACTAATATCGGTAAAATATCGAAAGAATATCGAAAAATATCAGAAAAAAATTGAGAAAAAATGTTGATAAATTTCAAAAAATATCATATGAAATAACATTGTATGCTATATTTTATATAAATTTATCATAGATGTAAATGTATTTAAATTATTTTGTTGAATTTATGTATTAAAAGTTAGTTATTAAATTCACCGATATCAATATTGGGAAGAAACGATATTTCCACGATATTTGTAAAAAAATAAAAAAAATCGATATACAATAACAATATGGAGACTAATATCGGTAAAATATCGAAAGAATATCGAAAAATATCATATGAAATAACATTGTATGCTATATTTTATATAAATTTATCATATATGTAAATGTATTTAATTTAAATTGTTTTGTTGAATTTATGTATTAAAAGTTATTAAATTTCTAATTTTTTTAAAATTTACCGATATCGATATATCCATCGATATTTCCACAATTTTAAGGTGTCGATATTTTCACCTATACCGATATTTTTGATCTTGGTGTCAACCAAATACAAAAAATAAATGAGGAGATACATACTCCAATTAGCTATTTCAAATATGGTGTCAGCCACCAACAGTTTGTAAACAAAGGTGTTAAGCCTACACGAAGATAGTGTAAAAAATTGGCTTCAGAAAAATAAAATAGAGCACAATCATGTCGCTCGAGACTCTGTAAACGAAGATAAGATGAAATTATTTAAGCATGTTTCCATGTACATAGCAACTGATATTGTTTCATCAATCAGAAATTCATAACATACCCAATATACTAGATTACTGAGTATCATTCCTGATGCAAAGATAAATAATAAGCATAAACTGGAAAAAGGAAGGAAAAATTCCCCTAATTTACCTCAAATAGTAGGGAAACTTATCGAATGCAACATTGCTATCCTTTCCATTACATTACAAAGGTGACTCAACATCGCCTGCTCCATTGCATGTACTGTAACGCTGGTGGTGGCGCCACCTGTCCAATTGGGGACAACTTGCGATCCCGACGCAAGGCCCAACCCTACTATCCCCACGCCCAACGCCGAAATTAACATGTATTTCGATTCCATTTCTTCTCAACTCTTAAATATATATCCACTTGTAAAAGAGGTAAAACTAGACCACGTAATAAATTAACACCAATTTCTCTGAGGCTATTATAGATTGAAAGGAAAATTAAATATAATCCGATTCTGTAAACGAAATGTGCGGTGCTAAAATTCTCTCACAGAATGAAGGGCTGGGGCGGTTGTGAATTCTCGCACACAATAAAGAGGAGGGGCGGTTGTGAATTCTCGTACACAATAAAGAGGAGGGGCGGTTGTGAATTAGATCGAGTACGCTTTTATTAATATATTAGAAAAAACTTAAAATATTATAAAAATCCACCAAATCCTAAAATATATATAAATAAATAAAAACTAATTAAAATATTAAAAAAACCATCTAAATTAAAAAAATTAATTTAAAAATCAATAAATAATTTAATAAACTAACTCATTTTTTTTTTTGAACGCATAATCTAACTCAACTAAAACTTATAAAATAATTAAAATAAAAATCAATTAAACCTAAATAAAATCTTTAAAATATCGAATAATCTATTTTGAATGTTTATATGATTTTTTTAATATATTTATTTTTGAAAAATTAGTTGATTTATATAATATTTTTCAGATTTAATTAATTTTTTCAGATTTTTTCTATTTTGCTTAATTTAATTATTTTTTAAGATTAATTTGATTATATCGGAGCCAATAAGAGTATATATCTATTACAGCGCTGAACTAAAACATATGACAGCAGTTAGAAATATCCGCTGTCTATCAGCGCACAAGTTGAACATATGACAGTGGTTAAGTCTATAATAGCGGTTTGTGAAGTTTTAACAGCGGTTCTGAAAACAACCGCTGATATTCGACAGCTGTAAAAGGCTGATTTTGGCATAATGATAAGTACAATAATATCTTGTTTGACGAAAAAAAATTACTTCCTACCTCTCACAATAACTTTCACATATTTCTTTTACACTACAAAAAAAAAATGTGAAATACGGACGGAATGAAATCTGTCGGAATTACCGACGCAAATTTTCGTCTCTAACCACAAAATTAAAAAAAAAATTAAAAAATTGTAATTACAGACGGAAATTTCCGTTGCTAATCACAAAATTAAAAATTTATGCAAAAATTAAATTATTAATTAAAGAAGAAAATTTGTTAGCTAGAAAATTATAATTGATTAAAATAGAAAATTTGTTGATTAAATTAGAAACATGTCGATTAAATTAAAAAAATATTAATTAAGTTAGTTAGGAAATTATTGATTAAATTAGAAAATTTTATATTAAATTAGAAAATTATTGATTAAATTAGAAAATTTTATACTCCCTCCATCCCGGGGTATAAGTCTTCCCTTTCTTTTGGGTGTTTTGATTAAGGAATATGATAAAATAATAGATATAGTACCAGGGATGTGATGGTGAGTGAGAATTATGTCTTTCTTTATTTGGACATAATTTTTTTAGTTTTTATATCCATTTAGTTTATATGATAATTAAATTTTTGTTGTGTGAATTAAAAATAAAAGAATTATTAATAAACAAACTAATTAAAAATAAAACTACATTTACAATTTATAAATTAAAAAAATTACAATAATTATAAGACACAAATTTAGTGATTAATATAAGTGAAATAATGTTTAATCAAAACAAAAAAATATATACATATGAATTTTAGAATTTTAATTAAAACAAAAAAAATTACATTTACAATTTATAAATTAAAAAGTTAATTTTAAATCACAAATTTAGTGATTAATATAAGTGAAAGAATGTCAATTATTAAATGATTTTTTTAATTTTTAAATAAAAATATGACGCATGCATACATTAAATTACTAATATATTATTCATATACTATTTGAAAATAAGATTCCCACAAATACAATAGTTATAAGTCACAAATTTAGTCATTAATATAAGTAAAAGAATGTTCAATTATTAAATGAATTTATTTAAAAAAAAAAAGAGTAAAACATGTATAAATGATATGAACTTTTTAGAATTTTAATCAAAACACAAAAAATAAATAAATTAGATTTACTATATATAAATTTAAAAAATTAAATTTACAATAGTTATATATCACAAATTTAGTTATATTAATATAGAAAGAAATTAATTTTGTGAATTAAAAAAAAGGGTCGAAAATGAGTACATATACAATTAATATTACAATTATAAACGAAAAATAAACTTGTCCGAGTGATAGGCGTTCCTCACTAGGCACCCATACACCCGGGTTCGAGTCTAATGAAGGGCTGAATATACAGCCAATTATGCGCGGGCCCTCTCGGGCTGGGAGCGAGCATTGCCTATTCCGGGCTGGGCCAGCCCGTGGGCTTGGGCCTGCGTTCAATTTTTTTTTTGAATTTAATTTACCGACGGAATAATTAAAAAATGAAAAAAAAATCCGTCGGTAATTAAAAAAATAATAATAATAAATCCATCGGTATTACCGACGGAATGAAAAATTCCGTCAGTAAAAATTACCGACGAGGTTACCACCGGCCGAATTTTTCCGTCGGTATTTACGTCGAAAAATATTGTTTTCGATCGAATTCCCGTCTCTATTTTCGTTGGTAAAACGCCTCTTTTTTGTAGTGTTAGACACATCCTATAATAACCTTTATACCCTTAAAATGAAAAATATTTTATAAATTCAACCCCCACAATATTTCAAAATTTACACAAAATATCATTATTTTTTGACCTATACGTACACACAAGTTATTAGGAAATTAATATACAAATTCCTCACCTCTTTACAAGTTCGAAGTTTTAGATGAGACAAAATTCTTTCATGGTATCAGAGCCTCAAGGCTCTCGTCCACACGTCGTTCGATTCCTACTGAAAGCAACTTCACCTATTTAAATTGTTCACTCGATGAGTCTTCTCTTTAAAAAGTAGATGTGATAATCCGGCCCACGAGTGAGACGAAGTATTAGGAAATTAGTATACAAGAATTGATTATACACCTCTCTACAAGTTCGAACTTTTAGATGAGACATAATTTTTTCACAAGTAAACTAATTCTTTAATTTATACATTAAGGTGGTGTTTGGTTTGAGATTGTGGTGGATTTGATTGAAATTGAGATTGAAAAAATATGGATTGGAGTAATCCATGAATAGTAATTATGCGTAAGTTGTGTTTAATTAATAATTGAGAAGTATGAGTTAGATGTAACTTTATATCACATTAAGAGTGATGTTATAATATTTTATTATTGTCAATAGTGAAATAATGATTGAAAGACAATGAATGATATATTATTTTATTATTGTTAATTTGTGAGATAATGATTGAAATTAATATTTTATTTATATTGTAAATATATTTATTTAATATTTAATATATTTATATATATTTATATTAATTTGTTATTACTTGTATTTAATGTACTAATTATTATTTATCTAATTAATATTAATATTAAATATATTTACGCGCATAAATATCATATATACATATTATAATATTAATTTTATACTCCTTCCGTCCCACAAAGATAGCTACATTTGACTTTACACACAAATTAAGAAAAATTAATAAATGTAGTCAAATTTAACTAATATGTCTATTTTACCCTTGATGGAGTATTACATAAATTTGGTGTAAATTCCAAAGCAATTGAGTCTTAAGAGTAATTATGAGGTGAGTTTAATTAAGGGTAAAATTGTCAATAAAACATTTAATGCTTAAGTAAAAGAGGAAATGTAACTATAATTTGGGACATCCAAAAAAGGAAAACGTAGCTATCTTTGTGGGACGGAGGGAGTAATTTTTATACATGATTTTGTAAAAATAAGAGTGAGAATAAGTAGGTAGAAAAATAATACAAATGAGTATGAGAAAGAAAAGTAAAAGAGAGAATGATTGATTGAAAAGGAAAATTGTGATTTGATTGTATAAAAATGGGTGTATAGGTGTATTATGTGGATTGATTGATATTTGGATTAATATGGATTGAGATTGGACCAATCCAAATCAGAATTGATCAATCCCAAAAGAAACACTGTCTAAGGTTTATAAAATTACCAATCAAATCTTTACTCATTATTAGATTTCTAAATAGATATGTGTCTATCTACATATGAAATTCACTCAGGGACGGAAGGAGTATTACCACGTATAAAGTTGTACCTCAATTTTGTTGTACTTTTTTGACACAGAGTTTAAGATAAAAAAAATGTAATGATTAGAGTGTTGGGGGACAATTTTGTAAACTTTTTTATATATATATAAAGTAAATAAAGTTGTTGGATCTAGTGTATGACGGACCTAAAAAATAACGACATGAAAGGTATATATGTCTATATTGTAAGGGTGAGAATTGTGATGATTGTTTCCATTTAAAAGTATACAAACTTTCGAGGAACAAATTAAAAAGGAAAGTATGAAAACTTTTGAAGTACGAGAGGAGTAATTTGTTAGAATTAATTATTTCAAAACATATTTAATTAAAAAAATACTTCGTCCTCCTTTAAACTTTACGTTTGGAAATGACACATGTTTAAAATAATATAATATTTTATGTAAAATTGTGGGTGAAAAGTGCAAGAAAAGTTTAAAATAGAGAGAAAAAGTGTAAAAAAAAAAAAAAAAAGTAGAAAGAGAAATGAAAAATGTGTGACAATTGATGTAATTTTATGTAAAAAGTAATGATATTTGCTAATAAATGTGAGGTAACAACTTCTTACTATAAAAAAATTAAAATTTTAAAGGAGATACTCAAAATACTCCCTCCGCCCGTTTATAAGTTTCTCATTTTGTCATTTTTGTCTATCCGTCTATAAGTTTTCCCTATTTTTTTAGCAAATACGAGTATATTTTAATTATTTTTTTATTTTTCTAATTCACTTTATATTTACTTTTTTTCTCTATCTATCTTTCTCTTTCTTTCAATCACTAGTACTATATGTAGAGCTGTCAAAACGGGCTAACGGGGCGGGCCGGTCCACAACCCACTTCAACCCGTCATTTTACGGGTTTTGGCGGGCCGGTTCACGGCGGGTACGGGTTGAAAATGCTCAACCCAACCCAACCCACGGCGGGTTGCGGGCTAGCCCACAGGCTTTTTCTTTATATATTATTTTTTTACTTTTTCACATTTATTTAAAAAAATAATTGTGCAAATAATTTGGAATAATCTTTGATTAAACTCACACAGTTGACGTCAATAATTTTAATCTCTTATTATCAGAAAGTAGACCTCAAATATATATTATTTTGTTTAATTAACAAATTAATCGAACTAAAATTTAAACCTTCAAATTGTTTAAATCCTTATTGCCAAAAGAGTGGAATCAATATATAATATTCAATGAAAGATTAATTAACAAATCAACTTTACTATCAGTAGCAAATATCAATTTACGAATACACGTCTCTCCACACTCTCTTTGAATCTACTAATGATAATTATGCTCTTATAAAGAAAATTTTAAAAAAGAGATTTAAATCTACATTAATTATTATATCTCTCCCGAAGTCATGTAAATACATGGATGACAATGGTGTATTCTTATTCTCAAATCTCAATTTTGTTTAATAGTATAATATTTTTGTGATTTTGAATCTTGATTTAAAGTTGAATTGAATTCGTAAATTTTTAGTTATCACATTTTTAATTACAATTCAATTTAAAAAATTAAAAAAATAGTTTTTTAAAAGCCCGCGGTCCAACCCGCCCCGTCCGCGGTCTAACCTGCCAAAACCCACGACCCATACGGTCTGGTCCATACGGGCCCGCTTTTTAAACGGACCTAAATTACTCAACCCAATCCACATTTTTTATACGCGGGGGCGGACCGACCCAACGGGCCTAGCCCATTTTGACAGCTCTAACTATGTGTAATACTTAATGACTTTTCTTAATTTATGTGTTAAAAAAAACGAGAAACTTATAAACAAATGGAATAAGTATAAAATTTAAAAAGAAAGAAAGAGAAGATATATATATATATATATATATATATGTACACAAATTGCACCACAAGAAAGGATGACCAAGAGGTCGATCATGTAAATGTGTGCGATCAAATTAAGGAAATACCTACCCCGGCCAGTACATGTCCTTCTTTGTACGAGAGGTATCCAAATCCAGCTTGCAATCTTATTGCTATGAACGTGGGATGTTCCAGATTTAAGATGTTGGAGTTTGCTGCATTTGTCAGTTGAGTTCAGTTGTGTAGGATTTATTATTGGAATCTTTAATAAGACTTGGTCAAATGTGTACCCTATGCACTCCTCCGTACATCAATTCATCCTTTTAATGCCTAAATCTCCTCAACAAACTTGGTCAACTTCTTGAAAGCAATGCAACTACCTCAGCTCATCATGTAGTACTTTTTTTGACAGCAAATAGTCATCATGTACTTAACTCCGTACACACAAATAACATTTACTCTCATATATTTTCATTTTTGTTTCATTATTTTTAGTTTCCCGAGGCGTATTGGGGACCACTTGAAATGAAGTATAAGTATTTTGTATTCCTCACCCATATTTTTCCCTTACCAGAGACATATAGATTAAGTCCCTTCGGGGACATCCGATAAAATTGGAACGATACAGAGAGACATATAGATTAAAAAAAATGAGCTTAGGTATTTGAAAGATTTCCGTCTCATTTAAAATTTTGAATTTATAGAGAGGTTGTGAATTTGTATATTAATTCCTAATATTCCCCCTCACTCGTGAGCCGAATTATCACCTCTGACAATTTAAATGAGTAAAGTTGCTTTCAGTAAGAATCGAACCCAGGACGTGTGGACATGTGCCTTTTGGCTTTAATACCATGAAAGAATTTTGTTTCATCTAAAAGTTTGAACTTGTAGAGAGGTTGAGAATTAAGAGTTTATTAACAATAAGAGCTAAAATTCATACCTCTACTACAATTAAAACCAAAAATTTCTAGTAAAACAATTAAAGTCAAATTCATACTTAAGATACCTAATATGCCCTTAATAATTGATTTAAAACCATAAATACATATTAATATTTTTAAAATCCCTCATAAATTGCGGAACTACTAAATCAAGCATAATTTCCAAATTCTGAAGATGTTGTATTCCGAATTAAATGCGATTCCCCCAATCTTCCCTTCCCCAATCTTCCCATTTCCATCAATATTCACGATCTGAAATAGGCATTGCATTTCCAAAAAAAAAAAAAATCGATCAAATTGATTCTATCAATCTATTTATCTTTCGAATCAGCATCGTTTTCAACGAATTTCCGGTGTGATTCTTCATCCAAACCACACATGCAATTTACCAACTGACCGATTTATTCACTAAACAATGGATTACGCTTTGATTCTCAAAATTGATTTCGATGGCCAAAGTAAAATGATGCGAGTCGGTCAAGGTTCATCATTCAAGGATATTATTGCAGAAATTACTACAACTTGGTCCAATCTATCTACAGGTAGCACAAAGAACTGTTGTTTTGGGTCTGATTCAGATTTATTGGGCTTGATTGAATTCTGCAAATTTTCATCAGAGAAGCTAGTAAACATTTCTATAGTTCTGCCTCATTTTCATCAAGCTGACAATCATGATAATAGTAGTTTGTTAAGTGTGCAAGTTAGTTCTAGCTTGGATAATATTAATGTTGAATCTCCTTCTTTAGTGAACAATTCCAAATCTTCTACTAATAGACAGATTGTGGTTAATAATTCTCAAGAATTTGTCTCTACCGAATTTGTGGGATGTGGTAGTATACCCCATTTTGATATCTGCCCAATTGAGAAAATGAAGTCATACTTGTCTGATCATTGAAGTGAAATAATGGAAGTCGGTGTGAGGTTCGCTGGCGGTGCTCCTGAGTTTAGGATTGAGCTTATAAAGTATTCAATTAAACTGAATTTTAAGTATACGTTCAAGAAAAATTGCCCAAAATATGTTTATACAGTCTGTAGCCAGAAGAATGTTGTCAATTGTGGTTGGTTCATTAAAGCTAATTAGCAGACTTCTATGAATTCTGATTTTATAGTATCTAAAGCGAACTTAGTACACACGTGCGTAGGAAACCTCTTTAAGGAAGATAAAAAGAGGCTTGGAACTAGGATTATAAAAGAGCTTGTGCTGCCGAGTGTTAAGGCTGATCCTAAAATATCTGGATCCACTATAATTAAGAATATTAAGAAAGATTATGGCCTAGATCTGCCTTATTATAAAGCATGGCGAGGTGTAGAAGCAGCTAGGGATGATATATTTGGAAGCTATGATCAATCCTATGACCAACTACGTTGGTACGGTGAAGCAGTAAAACGTACAAATCCTGGTAGCATCGTTGATTTAGAGGTAAACAGGGACACTCACCATTTTGAAAGGTTTTTTTTTATCTCATTCTACGCTTGCAAGGAGGGATTCAAACATTGTCGGCCTATGTTGTTTATCGATGGAACCTTTATAAAGGGGAGGTCCAAAGGTGTTTTACTTGCAGCAACCGCGAAGGATGGAAATAATGATATGATTTCATATATGTAAACTTAATATATTCATATTTAACTATATATTGTTTAGGATGTTTAATGTTTATGTTATCATTAGCATTTTGACAATATATGGAAGAGGCCCGTGTGAGAAGAAATTTGCCCAACACTAAGAAATCAAGATTGGGATATGAATCAAAAGCCCAATTAAGGGTACAATAAACAAAAGAAATATGCTGAATTTTTGTGGGCTGAATTTTTGTGGGCTTTGGTTTTTGGGAAGAGAGAAACTGAGCTTATGAATTGAAATGGGCCAAGACTAATTTTTTTGGGAGAATATACACAGGGGCAGCGCCGTTTTGAATAGAAGATACCTGTGAGCCGTGGGAAGAAAGCAGCTGGAGACAGAGGTCAGCCGTGAGCAATGAGTTTGATTTTATCCGGTGATTCTTTTAATTAAGTTCAGTAGATAGATTGTTATTCTAGCCCGAGGATGTGAACTTGTAGGTCCCTAGTTGAGTTGATAAGATTGAGTAAGCTAGTAAAAGTCTAGAGGGGGGTGAATAGACTTTTAAAAATTTTTCAAACTATCAAAGTATACAATGCGGAATATCAGATTTAACAATGATCCCTTAAGATTTATACTCAACTAATATCGAAATATGAACTTCTGTATGAACACTGATCTTGTCTATTCTATATGCATATTAATCAATTAAACAAGTAATCAATCAAACAACAAATAAAATAGTAAAGTATATCAACACGAGATTTATAGTGGTTCGACAACTTGTCTACATCCACTCTCACAACTCCAGTTGCGGAATTTATTAACTCTTCTCTTCGAGTAGTGTGTTCTTGTGGCTTTAAGTCCCAAGAAATAAGACTTCGATCTTTTCGATTATATCTCCAGATATATCTTCGATCTAATAACTAGTTATTTTACAAGTAACTAGCAACGTGAACAAACAACAAACAGTAAAGAAAAATTTCTCTAATTCAGTAGTAGCCTTCTTGAATATCTCAGCACTTGTCTTGTCTTGCAGCAGTCTTCTTCCAGTAGTAGACTTCTTCATGTAGAACTAATCTAGTCCTATCAATCTAATCCTAACAAGACTATTACATTACTTTAAGCTTTATAAATTCAGCTTAGTCATCTTAAAACTATACATCAATATAAACATAAACTATAAGCTTCTATACAATGATTATAAGTTTATCATAAAAACCTATATAAAACTTCTTTCTCACGGTTCTTATAAAAGGTACTTGTCTTTTCTTTCTTTCATATGTACTTTTGTAATTATGTACTCTACTGATCTTGTTCATAAGACGACTTCCATAACTAGATCAGTCAACACTTAGAAATATATTCAAGTCTACTTTTGGCTTATCAAAACTTACTTCTTTCACCAATTAGGACTTGTATCAGGATTCATATCCCAACAGAACTCTTGATGGATTTATGTCTTTTTAATTAAGTGATTAATGGTTTATTTCAATTCATATTTCGATTTCGTTGTTATTTGATTTTATGCGAAGCATGTTTTGATTAATAGATTTATTAGGACTGGCCATCCAAATTTATTTGTTACAAATTCTAGTTAATTCACGATGTATAATCCGTAATTGTTATATTATTGTGGATATCGTAGCAACTAAGGCAGAACACCTTAGGGGATAATAACGTCTAGGTTGCATGAAATGAGCGTCTCGTATTCATGGTCTAGTTTAATCTATTGTTTTAGGTCTTGAATGTGTTTCTCGAGTTGAACCTTAAATACATGTTTTGAGGTTATTCGTAGGAATAGATTAATTGGAGGTCGTACTTTCTAATTAATTAAACATAAGAAACAATTCGAACTAATTTGGTCGTACCACTGGTTTAGGGATAAGATTCGAGATTAGATTGAGATTACCGGGTTCACTAATTAAATTGGTAAAATTAATTAAGGGGAAGCAATCCGAGGGCTAGATCGTTCTTAATATTTGATTTCTATTTATTTCTATTGCTTTTATTTTTCATGCTTTTTAGTAGAATTAGAAACCACCAACCAAACTCCCCCCATTTTTATTGCTTTCGTACACAAATTTATTCAATTGAGTTTCACCATTCCCTGTGGGATCGGCCCTTACTTACTCTACTACATAGTGGGTATTTAATTAAGGTATTTATTTTTGGGTGTCGGCGACAGCACACCAGGGCCTTAGCCTGTGACTTGAATTAAAGTGTCTCCTATGCAGGAGCTCCGTATCTGGTGATCTATTCTGAAGAATATCTCAGCTTAACTTAGAGATAAATGAGGTGTTCGCCAATCGGATAGAACGAACCCTCATTCCTACTTCCCCCAAAGGGGCACAAATCCACCGCCAAGAAACCGGAAAAAGCCCCATTCTTGTGGTTCATATCCATCTTCCAAAGGAAGTTTCTCATAGCTGACTCCACCTGACAGAGCAAAGAATTGGGCCACTTGTAAACCATCATCGAATGCACAACAGAGGGTAGAGTTGTCAAAATGGGTTGAGCCCGTTGGGCTAGCCTGCCCCGTCATAAAAAAAACACGGGTTGGGCTCAGCTTTTCTTAGTCCGTTAGGAGGCGGGCCTACAGAGACCGCCACGTTTGGGTAGCGGCTTGGGGGTGGGCCAGCCCGCTAACCCGCCTTTTAAAAAAAAAGTAGTAATATTATTATAATTAGTTTAATACTCCCTCCGTCTCATACTTGAAGACCCAAACCAATTGGGCACGGGTTTTAATGAATGAATTGTTTATTAGTATTGTGTAAGAAAAAGTGGGGGTAGTAAAGACTTTTCAACTTTATAAATAGTAATAAAATTACTTTTTAGTGTAATAAAGTAGTGGCATTTGTTGTAATATTGTGATGTTTTAAGGAGATTGTTTAAAAGTGTTTTTGCTATTTTAGGTAAGTGTCTTCAATTATGGGACATCCAAAATGGTAAAATGTGTATTCAAGTATGGGACTGAGGGAGTATTATAGAAAAATAACAAAAGTTTGTCACGTCTTTGAGACTTATTCAACAAATTAAAATCCAGTCGTTGCATGCAATTAACAACCAAAATTTTGAAGTAAAGAAACAGTCAAGCACAAGAAGTCTTTATCTCGCATTATAAATTCGCGCTGTTTGTTTTAGTTCCAACGTCAAACGTTAACCTTCTAATTATAATTTCATTGCTTAAATTTTAGATTATGATAATAGATTTAACAATGAGCGTGCAGTAAGAGATAAATATTAAGAGAATTTAAATTTTGAAAATGAAGATGATGAATTTAATAAATAATTTTTTTTTAAAAAAACTTGGATTGGCCCGCCGAAACCCGCGACCCGCCCCTTTGTGGGTTGGGTTGATGTTTTGGCAGCCCGCCTAACAAATGGGCCGCCCCGACCTCTTCAATTGGCGGGTTTTTGCGATTTTGGCCCACTCCGCCGACCCATTTTGACAGCTCTAGCAGAGGCTGTAATGACTGAGTTAATCAGGCCCAGCAAGGGATAGCGAACTACCTTTCCATCTGCTAAACTTTTCTATAACAGCATCCGCCACCGGCTGAAAATGCACCTTCCTGGGACTTCCACGGAAGATCAGAACCCCGAAATAAGTGAAGGGGAGTGATGCCAGTAATCTTGAATGTCCGACGATGCAGACTCTGAGGGACATCTCTCCCAAAGAACACCCTGGACTTCGGGGGACTATAGATCTACCTTGATAAACTCCCACAAACTTACAAGATGGAGTGTAGATTCCTGATGTTAGCCTCTGTGGCCCGCAAGAATATTATGATGTCGTCCGCGTAGAAGAGGTAGCGGGGGACATTACAAATGGGTTGAAGTCTACCTCTATCTATTTCTCAGTCAATCCATCTTTCAAGGGCGTCCTCCGCAATACAGAACAACAAAGGTGATAAAGGAGCACCCTGACGGACTCCCCTAGTACAAGAGAAGTAACCCTTCGGCTTCCCATTAATGAGAACCGAGATCCTAACAAAGTACATAACTCCTCAAACCATAGAAACAAGGGTTGCACTGAATCCCATCCTAGCCAAAACCGCCTCCAAAAACTGTCAAGAGATCGTGTCGAAAACCTTAATCATGTCCACCTTCAGTGCCATATACCCACGAGTCCTTGAGTAGTCCAGGATATTAATGGCATCTGAGGCTATTGCAATGCATGTGTGGGATTCACTTACGTGGAACAAACCCAAACTGATATGTAGAAAGACAATCGCTGATAAACGTACCAAGTCTTGAATAAAATCCCAGTCATGAATTTAAATATGAAGTTACCCATCACAATCATTCTGAACTCCTCTACCCTGCTAACGCCCTCTATCTTAGGAATCAAGGCCATAAAGAAAAAGTTCAGCCCAGGTGGCAGAAAACTAACAATGAAATAGTGAATGACAGCAGCGATCACACCATGTTACACAATGTCCCAACAATTTCGAAAGAAGGCACCCCCAAAACCATCCAGCCCCAGAGCGCTCGAAGCATCCATTCCAAAGACTGCACGATGAATCTCACAATGTCCATAAAACTATTCAGAATGAAGGTATCAAAAGGAACTGACTGCTCCTCTGCGAATAACTGAGAGTAGTAGCCTACCACGTGTGCACTAATGGTGTCCAAGTCCGTGGTGAGTGCCCCATTAACCACCAGCGACGCAAGACTACCCTTTGAGATCCTAATACGTTAGGAGATATGGAAGAAGCAAGTGTTCCTATTCTCATCAATCAATCACTACAATCGGTTCCTCTATATGTAGAATTCATGTCTGGGAGAGAGCAACCTGTTTTGATCAACTTGAGCCTGAATCTCCTCCGCAAAGTTAGCTCAATACGATGTTGAATATCCGCAAGGTGGCGAGTGGCCGTCTCTATCTGAGTGAACACATTCCTGAAGACCGTTATGTTCCAAATATGTAGAGCAAACTTGAGCCTCTTCAACTTCCACATAATTCGAACCATGGGATTTTGGTGTACTAATGGCTGAGCCCAAGAAATTTCCACAACAACTCTAAAAGAATCATGCTGATACCACATAATAAGAAACTTACACGGACGTCTGACCTGAACCCAATCTGAACCCACATACTAAAAGAAGCAACGG
The DNA here is from genome assembly GCA_963675135.1 of Galeopsis tetrahit. NCBI lineage: Eukaryota > Viridiplantae > Streptophyta > Magnoliopsida > Lamiales > Lamiaceae > Galeopsis > Galeopsis tetrahit. The sequence goes on along the minus strand of OY776129.1, from coordinate 41,513,490 downwards.
GTGATAATTTGACATGAGTCGTGGGAGAGCCATAACTTCCACACCAGCCCAAAGATCCAAAAACCCCTGATTGGCTAAAACTCTATCCAAACGAGTAGTTGTGTAGCCCCGAGGCCACGCCGATTAACCCATGTAAACTGATCCCCAGTTGTATCCAAATCCACTAACTCAGACTCGTCCAAGAACTCCCTGAAGTCTAGAGAAGCTCTAGGAGTGGCCCCTGAACCCCTACTCCACTCATGTGTTCCTGTCATAACATTAAAGTCACCCAAGACACATAGACAAGTAGCAGTAGATGTTGAAACATCAGCCCATAGAAAATGACGATCAATATAAGAGTTATTAGTATGCGTAAACCCAAAAGACCAAACTCGTGTGGAGTTCCTAGTCTCTATCAAAATGACCAGCTCCGATGCATGACAAACTCTAGAGGTAGAGACATGAACGGACTTACAGAGGACCCAAATATTAGGGAATTGAGGGATCTCTAGAGTTAATAGCAAAAGCAATTAAATTCAAAGAACGTAAGTAACAAGATGGAAGGCTAGAGAGCATAACCTTCGACTCGTAAATGGCAACCCAGTCGGGGTCATGAGTGCGGCAGAGCTCATACAGAGCAGTCCTCTTCTGCTCCTTCCCTACCCCGCAAATGTTCCAGGATAAAACAATCATTGATCCCCCTATGGCGAGTCGTGCATCGGCGGCTGATCCATATCCTTATCGGGCGAGAAGTCAGTTTGTCGGACTGCAGAGGAGATCTTTGATGGGCCATGAGCCTCATTCTCAACCACAAAGTGCTCCCTAGCCATGGTCCTGGGGTCCTCTGGAATAGGTGTCCCCCCGATGGGGTTGTACTAGGCTATTGCGCGGGCAAAATGGCCAGGAGTCTAGTAGTCTAAATTTGTGTCCTCACCTTAAGCATCACCCTCTGGCTGAGGGACCGCATCCATTCGATCCTAGGTCCGGAGTCTATCCTTACCTTACTATTGTCCCTGCGGGCTGAAACCATCCTCTCTCTGCGTCTGGCCGTCTTCCGACAGAGGGCCAAGGAATGTCCTACAATTTTGCAAGAAGTGCGGAACTCAGTGAGGGACTCGTAATGGACTGACGCATGAGCACTGTGACCAGCCCTCAGATAATGTATGCGATCAAGGGTGGGGGTGCGGGTGTCCACCTCCATGAGCAGTCTAGCATAATGTCCCAGTGTGTCTTTCAGGGTATCTTCGTCAATCTTCACCTATGTTCCAACCGCTGATGCTAAGGCCTTAAATATCAGAGGGTCTCAGTAAACCATAGGTAACAATATATAATAAGAATTTATAATAATATTCAAACAATAAATAGTAAATTAGAAAATATTTTTATATATGAAAGAATAATATTGAAAATCATACTAATAAATTAAATGTGCATTTTACGAGATACAAATACTTGATACATTTTGTGAAAGTACATCTCATAAGTACAATACAAATAGTCAATATAATTTATGCATAAGTCATTTTGAGAAAAAAAAATTGAAATTCTAAATTGCTTGTATTAGGCTCTCTATCCTTTAATATCCTGATATTCTGGCCCCTCTTCTACAAAAACACACAACATTTTTCCGTAAGTTTAAGATTTTGTAGAAACATGATTTGAGGACATAAGATTGTACCGAACATGTTATGTAAAACACACACATATATATATCATCTTCTTCAACACCTTAGAGTTAATTTTAAATAGCTCTTCAATTCAAAATTAAACAATGTAGGCAATAGATTATTTAATCATCATAGACCTCAAGAAAAAATTATGACAATAACAATTAAGATTTGTAATGATAATAAATTTTCATCTGGACTACTATCAGAAGACTGGAGCTACAAATTTCAACGATGACGATATCATTTGTAATTTGCCTATGACATTAAGAGAGTGAATCCACATAGATATAATTATTTTATATGTTGTTGTTACGATACTATTATATATATATATATATATGTGTGTGTACATTTTAGCATGCGTATGTGTGTATATATTTCTACATATAGTCTCACAACAGCAACAAACAACAATTAATAAAAGAACAACAAGCCACGAAAAGGGGTGCCTCGAGAAGGTGTGGAACAACATAACACCATTAAAAATGGCAGCGACGACATGGAGGTTACTGTGGAATAGGCTACCAACGAGGGACAATCTGAAAAGAAGAAGAATCATCATTTCGGACGACGACGCAAAGTGTCAAACACGCAGGGAGATTACGGAGACGGTAGACCACCCATTCATCAATTGCAAGGAAACTCCAATAATTATGGACTGAAGTGCTAAAGTGGGGGAATATTTCAATGACACTACAAGCAAGTGTCACTGAACATTTTCAACAGTTCTCGACTATGATCACCTCAAAAAAATATGTGAGAAAGTTGCAATAGAAATGTGAATATGTGTAGTATGGGTGTTGTGGAAGTGTAGAAATAAGATGTTTTTTTACAACGAAGTTTGGGACAAGGACAAGGTGGTGGACGAAATAAAAGGCCGCTTCTGGAGCTGATGCTCAACAGAAAACTTAATTCAAGTTAACAACTCTTTTTCAGAATGGATGTAGAACCCACTTCTCATCATCGAGTGGGAGGGGCAGGGGGAGGGGAGAATAGGGTCGAACATGTTGAGATCAAGTGCCTGGAAATGTTTATGTAATTTATTTTTCTTTCCTCCTGAAACTTACACTTTGTAGGCTTTTTAGTATCTGTTATACCTAGTCAAAGAAGTCAATCTTTGACAAGTCAATCCTAGTCATCAGCTTACGTGGCGAGGACCAGTCAACAAAGTCTTGCGACGACTAGTCAACAAGACCAAGAAAATGTAATAGAATAGATGTATTTAATATATTTAAGTGTTCGCTCAAAGATGTGGGCGAGCACATGTTTTAGTTAGCTGCTCGCCCAAATGTGTGGCGAGCACGTATCTATCTTAGCTAGAATAGTCTAAGTACTGAAGCCTTGGGAGACAGCATGGAGCGTGGCGACCACACTCCTCGAAATGGTCCTCCGGCGACCACCGTAGCTCAGCTCCTCGGCATCTCGGCGAGGACGAGCACCAAAGGCGGTTTAGCATTAAATGCGCCATCAAATCACCTTTTCGGGCAGAAGACAGGTCCAATGAGGGCGTGCCACGTGTAAAGGGCGGACAGCCCCTAGAAACCACTATATAATGCCTAAAAGAGGCTCATTTGTACACAAGTTAGACATTCCACCAAATCACCCAACCCAAAGCTATAAACTCTCCCAAAGCTCTCAAGCTTTTAGCTTCTCAAAGAAGCTACTTCTTGTGTTCTTGCTTGTTCTTCATTAGATCATCAAGATCATCACATAAATACTCCCTAAACACGTAATAAACCCCCGATCATTATACATGTTTGTCTCGTGCTAACAAATAGTCCACATACGAATCAACCATCAAAAGCACGTACAACAGTATCTCTTGTACCACTTTATCATTTTAATAAAAAAAATCCTTTGATCGATCAGAAAAATATATATCTACATATATTATTTAAATAAGTGTAAAAAAAAAAAGAATTAAAAGTGCATTTCGTGTGGTTCATTTTTTTTCACCAAAAAAGAGATCCAAAGTAATTAATCTTAATCTTTAGGAGCAATATCTACTCCACTTGAATTGTTTTGAATTAATTAAAGATAACTATTTAATTAAACCCCAATTTAGTCAAAAATGTGATGTCAAATAATTTAAGGTAGTCCTTGAAATCAGTATCAAGTGCAAACAAAAGCATGAAATATACTTACTTGATGGAAAATGTAATTGGTATTCAAGCAGCAATCAAACTGGGTCAATCTCAAACCAAACACCACCTTACACTACTACAGAATTGGACTTGGAGAGCTTTGAAAAAGGGTCTTGGAGAGCTTTTAAAACAGCTCTCCAAGCTAAGAGAGCTATTAAAAATCGCTCTCTAAGTAAAAGGACTTGGAGAGCGGTTCAAAACCGCTCTGCAAGTGTAGACCAAAAAAGATCTTGGAGAGCGGTTCAAAACCGCTCTCTCTATGTTAATTTTGTTTTTTTATTAATTTCACTTGGAGAGCGGTTCAAAACCGCTCTCTAAGTAATATTTTGTTTTTCGTAATTTTTTTTTTATAATTATTTTTTTTAATAATTATTTTATATTTTAAAAATCGTATTTATATTATTTTTTTAATAATTTTTTTATATTTTAAAAATCCTATTTATATAAAATCAAAACTTAATTATACCACTACAATATATATATACGTCAAATACGAAAAAAATCAAATAAATAAACGTACACAAACATATCATCACAAATATACAAGTTAATACATTACATTCTACCAAAAGTTATACTAATTTAATTATACGTTTACAAAAATTGATTGTAAAGGTACCCTATCCAATCTTTTTTCCATTTGTCCATTCTTTTGTTGTTGTAAGTCTTGAGCGGACGGTTATAGATAAACTGCAAACAACGATCAATCACTAAGTACCTGTCAGCTCTATCAAAATTTTAAAAGGTTAAATGAGAGCTAGCCAAACGGGGAGCTCGTAAGCACCTGTCAGCTCTATCAAATCCAAAGCGAGCACCAAAGTAGAAGGAAACGGAAAGCCACCAAGCATCACTGTGGACGGCAACTAGAGACAACCAGTCTTTTTCTTGCATCCCATCCCGAGCAAAGTTGATTCCCAAAGCAGGCTCAGGGTTCTTCAGCAGGCAAATTGACCTCTCATTGCTCACTAGGAAACCCGTACAAGCACAAGTTCTTCTTCTATGAAGAATAAGCAAAGCACGACATAATAATATTAACAATTTATCTCTACCATATGAATCTTTGACCAAAGTTGACAAAAGATGCCAGACATACAATACTCTTCAGTGGTACACAAACTAAGAGTCAACCAATTACCCACATAGTATCACATCCATCATGCAAATTATAACAAAATCTGTATATCTCAAATTGAAATTTCAGGATTAAACATATTACTAAAAATCACAAAAACAATGTAGAAGAAAACACACTGCTTTTAATTTCATGATCAAATGTTTCATTGTATAGACAGAATTTATAGCTCTATAAGAATATAAGTCTGATATGCTCCATTTGCAGTAAAAGAAAATAATTGGGACTCCATGAGTGCTGGTCCCCCAGTTAGCACTAATATACTCTCATATTCAATGCACATCATAGTCAACAAGCTCAAAACCACATTTGCAGAAACCATACATATAACATATCAATCCCTTAAAACGGAAAATTGATGTAAAAAACTCAGGAAATCATACGGCTGGAGCAATTATTAGACCAAAATATATTTAATTAAACATAAATTTAAACTTCAGATATCAAAATCAAATGCAGAGTTAAGAACACTAAGTTTATTTTCACAAGACATTCTTTCCGCGCGCGCAAAATTCAAGAAATTAAATCAAATCAGTTTGGAGAAATGACCGACAAGCAAACACGTAACCAGCAATTAAAAAATAAAAATTCGTACTAGGATCACACTGCTGGTAAAATTCTTCAACATCTGCAACAAAAAACCAACGTAAGAAAAGAAGAAGCAACAAAAACCTAAAGCGAACGAGAAAATGCGTCAATGAAGCAAAATAATTTCAAAAATATAAAAACAGAAGCAAAGGAAGTTCAAAAAAGAAACACAAACAAACCAGTAGTGAGGGCTTTGATTAGTCCAGCTCTTCTACCCTTAAAATCCCTAAAAACTTCTTCAACCGTTCGCGGATTGTACCCTCCCTCCCTCCCTCCCTCGCGGTTATATATATATATATATATATATATATATATATATACGTACCTACAACAGGGGAGTGGGAGCTACGGAGCTGGGCGAGGGCAACGGCGAAGGCGACGACGGCAACGGAGGCGATGCGACGTACGGCACGCAGGAGAGAAACTCGACGTACGGCACGAAGGAGAGAAACTCGACGTACGACACGTAGGAGAGAAATTCGGAGGCGATGCGACGTACGGCAACGGAGGCGAAGCGACGGCGACGGCTGGAAAGAAATTCGACGGCGACGGATAGAGAGGAAGCTCGACGGCGACGAGGAGTACGTGAGAGGCCGGGAGTGAGGCAAAGGCGCGAGAAGGGAGAGGGAGGGAGGGAGGCGACGACTGTTGGTTGATTTGGGGGAGAAGGAATTGAAACTTGAAAACGCGTTGACTTAGGGGGATTTAGGGTTTTTTACCAAGAATTGAACTTGGAGAACGGTTATGAACCGCTTTCCAAGTGTATACTTGGAGAGCGGTTCTAAACCGCTCTGTATCCAACCTTGCAAAGCGGTTCTCAACCGCTCTCCAAGAGTTTCACTTGGAGAGCGGTTTTGAACCGCTCTCTTAGCTAATTTTTTTATTTTTTTTATAAAACCGCTCTCCAAGTGCTATCTTGGAGAGCTTTTCAAAAAAAGAGCTCTTCAAGTGAAGCTCTCCAAGTGAAAATGTGTAGTAGTGTTAGTATATTAGGGATGTAAATTGTCAAAAGTCTGTTATGGTGGGGAATCAACTGGATGCCTCATACGCCCATCTTTCATGCGACATTCAAAATGTCATCCTATATGGAAAGTTGTCTTGGTAGACATAAAAAAATCCTTGCAATATTAATTTGAGCGGAAAATATCATAATACCTTTCATGCTATCTTTTTTACCTCACTCGTAGGATCCTTAGCAGATATTTTTCACTTAAGTTCCTTGCATGTCTCACAAGAAATTCTTCTCTCGTTCAACTTCCAATATAAAGTGAAATCATTTGGAGACTCTCTCCGTCCATGAAAAGTATGTTCACTTGCCTTATTTGTTGGTCCACAAAAAATATGCTCATTCCATTTTTAGCGACATTTCTATTACACCATCCTTATTTTTTAACCTTTTTTTCATCACATATTTACTTAAAATGCCACTCATGGGCCCACTCATTTCTTACAACTAAAAACAATTAACCCCAATTAATTAACAACTTAATCCACTAACATATAACCACTAATTTTAAAACACATCACCTAATTTATCACCCACTATTTCTATCCACGATTAAACAATATTTCTCTCTCTCTCTTTGTTGATTCATCTCCTAAAATCAACAGTCATCTCTTTGTATCTCAAATGAACTCTCTATCTCGATTCATATAGTAATTAAAATTGAAACACTCATTCTTCAACCTACCAAAACCTTAACCCATCTCTCGATGATTATGATCTATCTCGCTCGATTTTCCAACCCACCCGAACCCTAGCCCCTTTATTTGGTGTAGAATCACAGTCCACGGACGTTGTCTCCAATATCAATATCTTAGTACGAATCTCTCATATATAAGGGGTTTTGAGGGTCTGAATGGACTTATATTGATACGGTGGTATCTGAATCGCTGGGATTTGAAGAGGTGGTTGATGACTCAAATGAGATTGATATGGTGGCGCTTGAATCGTTGGGGTTTGAGAATGTGGTTAATGACTCGCTTGGATGCATGTTTAAAACGATGGTTCCAGAATCTATTCTTCATGTAAATCTGAAATATGATTATGCTCAATTATTTGAGGATTTTTTAAAGTGTGTGTGCGTGCGAAATCAGAGATGTTGTCTGTCGTGTTGGCATTGTCCAGACAACACTATGCAGCGGAAATTAAAATGCACGTAGTGAAAATGGAAGTATTCAAAATTTACGTAGATTATAAAATAATCTACGCTGTTCACTATATAAAAATATGTGAAACTAAATACAACCTCTTAGAGGTATACAAAAACACTTCGATGAGTGTATATAATTTACTAGATCCTATGAAACTATCTCCCTAATAGATCTATGCATATAACCTAGTAAATAAGACCATGATCAAATTATTCGGGTTTACAATAGTATGTAGATCTACAAGAAGAAACAATAATTTTCCTAACTAGAAGCGTATAAAGCGTTCAATGGTGTAGTTATCTAATTTAGCTTTTCTTCTTGTGTATCTTATGTTGAGGCAGCTGCGGTATTTATAGGTTTCATGGACGAACTGCCTTCAACTCCTATGATCATCACAGCCGTGAGATCAAGCTGTTAAGAAACTTCCCATCACATCTCCTTGAATGTAGGAACTTGTTATATTATGCTTAGTAACTTCTCACTCCCATATAATTGCATGACCTGGTGTTGCCCACGTCTTCTAACTGCATTAGGGACATTACTAAACAACAAGTGTAAGATCGGAGTTAGTGAAAGAAGGAAGGGCAAATTCTGATGTTGTCATAAATGTTGGGAACATTAGTTACGACCCTCGGCTATAAGTGTTGGATCATTATACAAAACACTTATTTCAACATCAACAATTTTATTTGTCCGATTTGCCCTGAGCTCCGTCGATATATTGTGGCATGTTATTTACTATGGTCTCCTACTGCCAAATACCTTCTATAGAGCTAATCTTTGATACTCTTAATCATTTTAGTTGAAACTATTGTTGAAGTGTAATGAGTTTTGTGGTGCTGAATTGATGATTGCATGGTGGATTACTGATTATTATTGTTATCTTGAAATATGAGACTCATTGATGATAATTAACCAAAAAAAACATTCATTATCCAATTCTAAAAGTCGATTGACTCCTACATTTTTACAAAAGGATTGAAATGATGATTGCATGTTAAATTATTGTTGCTATCTTCAAAATATGAGACTCAACGATGATAATTAACCAAAAAAAAAAAAAAACACTCATTAGCTAATAAAAATGGTTGACTCCATCATGCTTGAAAAATGATTGACTCATATATGTTTACAGTTTAAGCATTAGCATTTGTTTTTCCCATGTTTATGTTGTAAACATACAATAAAGTTTACAAAATGATGCATGTTTACAAATGATTGATCATGCATGCCTATGCTACCCACATCAAATCTGACACTAAAGTTTCCACATCATATGAACTTACACTTTCATTCTCTGGTTGTCTTAAGTAGTTTATGCATTCTTTCACTCGTGGGTGAAAGTCATTGTTGTTGATGTGTGCATTGGCATTGTCCTGTTGAATGAATATATCATTTGTTGCATTTGCAGGCCATTTATCCTTCATGACTAGTATAATATGTAAAAAAGTAATGTAAGCAATAACTGTAATTGTTGTTTTGGATCCTTGATTTGTTTCAAACAATAAATGATGATAAATATAGAGAGAAGGGAGAGATTCTCTCTCTAGAGAGTTGCTCCTCCCTTTCTCCACCAGCCTCCGCTGCAAATCCACCGTTCATGTTGTCGTCATCGTTTTGTCTCCTTTGCTGCTTTGTCTTCGTTGTCCTTTCACCTTCGATCTGTTGCCTTTATTCCGGAACGACGCCGCTAAACTTCTCTTCGATCTCTTCTATTTTTTTGGTTTTCGCAATATCTAAGTAGCAGCTCCGCAGATCTACGTTGTTTTAGACCGTCGCTGTCACCTCCGCTATCAATTTTTCTAGTCTTTGCCTTCTGTTATGTAGTTTCTCTTCGGTTCTTGTTGGGGATCAACGTAGAATTTATCCGTAATGGAGCCACGGTGACCGTTCGAGTATTTTTTCGTTGATCATGTTTACTGTTTTCATAGGTAGTTTTTGGTGCTTGCATAGTTTTATGTTTTAGTTACTGTTGGTTGTTTCTGTTGCGCCTTGTGCGTGTCTTGTTCTCGTTATGGGACTTTGTGTTGTGGTTGTGAGACTCTTTTTTTGGTAGTTGGGCTCCTTGAGATGACTCGAGAGCCCAGGTGCTCTGGTACTTTTGGATCGGGTACTCGGTGGAACTTTGTCTGTTTATTTTGTTTCTTATTCTTGATATGAGAACACCTTAGTGTGGGGTTGTCTCATTTAAAGATTGGAGACCAGGACACCTGTTAAGGTAAAGGGAAACTCGTCTTTTCTCTTCACACGATTGGAGTGGACGGCGATACTTTGGTGATATGTTTGGTTTGAAGATCAAGATCTTAGGCTCGTGATTTGTAACTTTATTTTATGATCTTGTAAACCCTCCATAAAAAAAAATGATGATATATATCTAATAGTGTATAGAAATATGTATCTGATTGATTGTGCAATCCTTTATCACTTCCTTGGTAATTGCTTCGATTGACTTTGTCTTCAATGTGCCCTTAATTCTATTTTTGTTGTTTCTCTTTGCTGGTTCCTTCTTGAGAGGGGGAACAACCCTATTTTCCCATCAAATATGAGATCATCATTGTTTGCATATTGTAGTCTAGTTACAACACACATAAACATAAATTTGGGGATGAATCTCTTACTCTTACATGACCTATAGGGCTCTTGTTCACCTGGAACTGGGTAGTACCTCTCATACTGTTTTGTGATGTGGAACCATTTTTCATCAATATGAATTGTGTTATGCATGGGTTTGACCTATAGGGCTCTTGTTCACCTGGAACTGGGTAGTACCTCTCATACTGTTTTGTGATGTGGAACCATTTTTCATCAATATGAATTGTGTTATGCATGGGTTTGAACTCAGAGACGGGCGCAGCAAGGGCCCAGCGGGGGCAATGGGCCCCCCACCAATTTTATTTTTTTATATATATATATTTTTTATTTCCTAATTATTTATATGTTTTTTTTATGTTCTAATATTACTTGTACACTTCTAATATAAAAATAATTCAAAAAATAGATACTCACTTCATCAATTCATTTTATTTTCAATATTCTCACTTATTTTAGACCCACATTTTCCCTTACACCTTACTAAATTCTTTTTTACACCTCACACAATCTCTTTTATACTTCAATAAATCATTCAAAATAATTCTCATTTATTTGATCTTGCACTCCACTAAATTCACATTAAAAAAAAATGAGTCGATCAAGATATAAAAGTTATTACGGGACAGGTGGAGTATATTTTAATTTCTACATTTGACTAATAGTGGCTAATATCTCAGCGGAGTTGCATCTTAAATTTTAACATTGTTTCACCTATTACAATTCAGAGCAATCAAAATTATTTTCTTTCAAAACATTACAAAAGTCATTAAATTTAAATTAATGAAATGAGATGTATTGAAAATTTTATAATGATTTTTTTGATATAATATTATTTTGTCTTTATACTAATGTAAATCAGGCCCCCAAATTTAGAATTTTTGGGTCCATCACTGTTTGAACTTGACTATATTACTCATTATATCGCATTGTGATGAACTTAAATAAAATTTCAACCTTTGAATCTTGTTTTGTGTTGTTAAATCAGGCTTGATAGCATTCGTATGTGTTCTAATCACCTAAAACCCCATTTTAAATAAAATTTGTATTTCATGATTTTTAGCACTTAAAATATTTGTTTAAGTATTAAATGAAAAATTAATTGATATCTTAAAAGATATGTGATTTATATATTTTCAAGATAGCTTATTGAGTAGATCAAACACGATTGTAACTCACTTGACATGATTTAATAAGATGAGAAGGAGATAAGTTAAAAATGAAATAAATTTTAATAGAATTAAATAATAAATAATAAGATGCATATTATATAAGTGAATTAGGAATATGAGAAATAACAAGTGATTTACTAATAAAGGATTTTTAAAAATTAAATAAAAATAATTATGTTATATTAAATTTTGAATTCTGATATTCTTCTTAATTAATTTGAAACATAAAAATGTCATATACCTTGTAGTTGAAATTTTGTTGGGTTTCCTTGATAATCTTGTGGGATTGCATAGTAGGGCACACATTGTTGCTTATTATTGGATTGCATATGGTATTGGTCATTGCATGTGTTTTTGGGTCCATTTTTTCTACATATCTCTTTTTATGTTACTGGAGACTTTGTGGGTCATGGATGCTTAAAATGGGGTTGGATGGTCTTTTGATGCTAACATATAACATATGTGTATTGTGGTTGATGAAAATATTTTTCTAGTCATTGCATGTTGTTTTCGAAAATGGTTTAGGTCTTTTCCAATTTATTTTAGCTCAAGCCTTTTCAGTGGTGAAAACGCCATGTTTTTTGGTTGAGATTGTAAAATTTTTCCCACACAACTCATTTTGTGTTTTTGGAGTGATTTTAGACCATGTCTATTAGATTAGATGTGTCTTAGATTTCATGAGAATTTTACCTAAATATGTTTAGATTTATATTCTATTTTTTTTTCTAACAAACAATATTTTTGTTAATAAAAGTGGACTATTTTGATGCTCAAAAGAAATGCATGCTTAAATAGAAATGTATAAGATTAAAATATGATATTTTTATGAAATTTACTACTAGTCTTTATAGTTTTTTAGAATTTTTTTCTTGAAATTTTATAAGCAACAAAAAAGTTTTATTAAATTTAAGAAAATTACTTGACACGGTCCTGATTTTCAACGATCTTACAAAATTCATAGTAATATTCTAAAAGTTATTTTTAAATGGAAAATTTATAAGTTGCACCATTGTGTGTTAGGAAACATTTCTATGATTTATGATAAATAATTTACTACAGACTATCATTTTAGATAGTTTGACGTATGAGATGTTTAATGAATTGTTTTGTGAATTAATTGTTGATTAAACATTCAATAATTTTTTAGAATAAATAATTTGGACTTATAAGTGTGTTGTAATATTTTTATTATCTATTTTAAAAGTACATAGAAATTAATTGTAGGTCCCTAGTTGAGTTAGATAATATTGAGTAAGCTAGGAAAACGTCTAGAGGGGGGTGAATGGACTTTTCAAAATCTTTCAATATATTAGAATACACTATGAGGAATAATCAAATTAACAATGAGCCCAATCAAATTTATACTCAACTAATTCGCGAACTTCTGTATGAACACTCTACTTGTCTTGTTCTTATATGCAATTCAATCAATTAAGCAGTTAATCAATTAAACACAAGTAAAACAGTAAAGTAAATCAACACAAGATTTATAGTGGTTCGACAACTTGTCTACATCCACTCTCACAACACCAGTCGTGAAATTCTTATTACTCTTCCAATCGAGTTGTGTGTTCTTGTGGCTTAGAGTCCCAAAAAATAAGACTTTGATCTTCTCGAAAACACTACCAAGTGCCTCTTCGATCTAATTAGCTATTTTACAACTAACTAGCAACTTGAACAATTAAAAGAAAAACTTCTCTAGCTCAGTAGTAGCCTTCTTCAATTCTTCACTTGTCTTCTGGCTTGACTTTCTGAACTTTCAACTCTGTGAGTTTCTTCTCTTTGAATACTTCGTAAATCGCTTTGATAGTGTGTAGAATATCAGTGTATCAGTAGTAACGATTAACCATAACCGTCGAATACCTTGGGGTATTTATAAGCTTCCAATATCAAGAACATTATGTTATGTAACCACCTTTTCTTGATAAATGATTTCTAACAACTTCTTCTTATCCATCCACGCGTTTCTTCAGTTAATTAGTTATTCCATAATTAACTCTTCAAACCTTATCTTCACACGCGTTTATGACTTAACATTTCCTTCTACTTGTCGCGCACCTGTCTTGTCTCCATACTTAGACAAAATCTCAATCTTCTTCTTTACTTGACTCATCTTGCGCATCCAATCTTCAATAGTAGATTTTAATATAGAACTAAACTAATCCTATCATCTAATCTTAATAAGACTATTACATTACATTACATTAAGCTTTATAAATCAACTTAGTCAACTTAAGACATATACAATGAATATGCGAATACATACATGAAATAATGAGCTTCTATACATCATTTAATAGCTCAGTATAAATCCTACTTCCTCCGTCCCAGAGGAATTTGCACCCTTGGGACAGCACACATATTAAGAAATGTGTAAGAAAAAGTGTAATGAGTGATGTTTTGAGGGGTAATTTTGTAAACTTTTATGAATAATGTAAAGTAAAAAGTAGATTGAGTGTGGAAAAGTAATGGCATATGGGTAAATATGAGTATATTTTAAGGGTGAGGGTTATGAAGATATTTCCTTTTATGGAGTGTGCAAATTGGTATGGGACATCCATATATGGAAAGTGTGCAAATTCCTGTGGGACAGAGGGAGTAACATTTATACACAGTACTTATAAAATGTACTTGTCTTTCGATTATACTTAAACTTTTCTTTTGTACTCTTCTTATCTTTTTGTACTCTACTGATCTGTTCAAGATGACTTCATAACTAGACTAGATCAGTCAACACTTAGAAATTATTCAAGTCTTCTTTTGGCTTATCAAAACTCAACTCATCATCAATTAGGACTTGTATCAGGATTCATATCCCAACATTAACTTAATTTTTTTTTCTCCAATGTGCATCTTCATGTGATTTCGACTAGTTAATAACTAGAATTGTCATTTTCATATGGACGAAGATGAAGATGAAGATGAATATGAATATTCTAAGATTATTTCTATTTGAAATTTCCACGTATAAATATATAGGTAAAGTCTAGTATGCACTCGAGTGCATGTTATGCACCCTAGTCCAGTTTTACTGACTTACACTTTTTGGTAAATGGTGTTGCACTTTTCAATTATTACTAAAAATATTATTATACAGTTTAATAATTGAAAAGTGCAACACCATTTACCAAAAAGTGTAAGTCAGTAAAACTGAAAAGTGTAACATGGACTAGGGTGCATAACATGCACTCGGGTGCATACTAGACCAACCCAAATATATATAATAAGTAACACGTATACATATATATATATATACATAGTAAATCTAAAAGTTAGTTAAATATATGTGTTGAGTGAAGTGTGAATCAGTCGAATTCTCAGGAGGCTAACCCGCTACCACCAAGGACAAAAGTGGGTAACATTTATGTACATTTGTATTAGTTAGATTAATTTATGTGTTGATACGAGCAGTCAAATCTTCAAATTATGCTCTATGTGAATTATAGCAAGTTGACAAACTATGCTCTGTGTGAAATAGGCAAGTCTACGGATTATGTTCTGTGTGAAATAGACAAGTCTTCGGACCATGTTCTATGTGAAATGAACCAGGTCTACGGGCCTTGGCGTGTACTCGATTGGCGTATCGATTAGTCTTTTTAATGTATTTTCATATTAAATGTTATCCCACTGAGATTCCCCTCCGGGAGAACACTCATGATGCTACTTTAATCATTTCAGGTTCTGTTAACGATGAGGAGGACGTGTGACTGACTGGAAAAACTTTGTTAAACGTATCTACTAAGTTTTAAGCTTTACGTAAGAAACATATTAAGTATCATTACGACTTAGGTTATCTTTCAAGTTTTAATTTCGTAATTAGGTATGAACTACTGGATCAATTGATCGAACCTCTTTCCAACTACTATGATGATGTATCTACTTCTTTAATGTTAATTTGCATGTGTGGCAACTTTATTTTCAACTGTCATATCTTCTTATGTTAAAGTGTTTAAGACATTACATCACATACATAATAACTTACTTTTGTAATGTTTTAGTCAATTACATGTTCGGCTTAGAAATGTGGGCGACACACAAGTTAGGCATAAGCATGGTTAGTCTTTTAAAAAAAAAAAACTCGTGTTTCTTTTATCGTATAGTCTTCCGCTTGAATTTATTTATATTTTAAAAAAAAATTCAAAACCACAAATGCTTCTTCAATAAGAGTGGTGCCCTCCGGATTTTGGGGACTCTACAAATCAGCTCATCTTTAACCCATGAACCCACTAAACTCTTGTTCACATACATTTCCCTAGCTATTCTCATATATGTAGATCTTTTTCTAAAAGATAGACTCATTAACTCTTCAGTATCTAACTATATCATGATGCATTGACCATTTTGTTGGATTAAAGATAATAACATCACCTTTATTGAGTTTTTGTTTTGTTCCAACCCAAATGGAGGTGACAGATCTTCTTCTGGAAATGTGTAACCGCTCTGCAACTTCCTTTATTTTGCCTTTTGGTGGTTTCCCATCTTTCAAGTTTTTAAGCAAAATATGTGATGATCTAGTCTCCACTTCTATAGACAAGTTTTGTGTCTTAGTTCTAATTTATGATTGATTTTTTTTAAGTCTCAGGTATCGTATCCGGTCCAAGGACCGACTAATCCCGAGAGACCAATCCCACAATCCATTTGTGAGGGTCCCGTTTAAAGCCAGTGTTTTGCGCTTTGTATGGACTGACCCCATAGAAATTGTTTCCACCTTATGACTGGTTGGTTTTGCTTGTAATGGAATAGGTTAAGGTAGATTTGAGTATTTAATGTAGGGTGAAAATTGGTGGGAAACTTAAATGTTTGATTTAGGGGGATTTTTTTTTTTTTTGTCATGTCAAACTGTATTTAGTGTATGACTGGCTTACTGCAAACATTTAATGCAGTCATCTACTTTAACAAAAATCTATCCCTCTAATTTAATTTATTTTATCTTTTTTTAATGCAAAATTTAATTTGTTTATGTATTGCAGTCATTTTTTTAGTGTACTGTTTTTCCCTTCAGTTTTGTTGGCAGATTTTATTTGGAGATATTAGTTATTTTTTGCTAATACTTCCTATTTTATCAACTAGTTAATGAACTACCCATAATACTCTTTATTTTATATCTCACATATCTATTTTATACATTAAAATATATATTTTTATTAAAATATGTGTCCAATCAAAGAGGCATAATTTTCGTGAACGGGGGAGTAACTTTTTTCATAACAAGCTTTAAATTCTTCATCAACTTATCAACTTCACGATAAGATTTATGTAAGTCCATCATGACTTCTCAGAATACTTCTGTTAATAACTTTAAAATCATATCAAAAACTTTATTAGTCAACGCTCCAAGACATTTTAGGTGCAACAAACGAAATGTGATGAAAGTTTTGAAGAATTTTCACATCCTTCATATAAGTTATGCTTAGATGCATCAATCAACTCAAGAAATTTTTCAGCCTCCCCACGAACAATTTATTATGCATCCCCTAGAAAATTATTTGTGTCTTGCACATCAACATGTTTTTTGTGGTTCCCCAAAAGTATCATTAAGTAAACTTTCGATGTCATCATCATGTCTTAAAATCCCTGAAAAATCAAGTTGAGGTTCAAACGAATATGAAGAATTCCTAGAAAGCTCTCCATGAGCTATCCATTCAGTGCATCTAGAAATAAATTTTTTCTGCTTGCAAACACACTAATCAAGCAATGCTTGCATGAACACAACATCATTCCACCTAGGATGGGATCTCCTGTTACACAACGGTATTACATTTTCGGTTACATTGTTTAGATGAATGACACATGTCTTAATTACTAATTTAGCTAATAACTAATTTAGGTTAAATAGGATCAAAATAAAATCCTTTATTCACTTTCCAAATCTAACTAAATCTCAGCAGCATTTTTTTTTAAAATTAAGGGCATGATTGGTATGATGGAATGAATTTAAGGCTGAATAGAATGAACTGAAGAATGGAATGAAGGTTTGAATGGGATGAGGTCTGAATGAGCATTCCCATGATTGGTATCGATTAAGAATGGAAAAGCAATTCATTGATTGATTCCATTCTCCTGATTGGTATACTAAAATGAAATGCAAAATAATATATATGTTTTATCTTAAATGACTAAAATACCATCAACGTATGAAATAATCGCACTCATCTCTACTAATAATATAAATTAATAAATATAAAAATAACTAAAATATAGGGATAATATCATTTTTATCACTCATGTATATCCTTTTCTGATTTGAATTATTTATTCAATTAACTAAAAATAAAAATAATTAAAAATTAAGTAAATTAAATAAAAAAAAACACGGTTCTTCTTCTCTTTCAACTGAACTGCCGTCGTCTCCCACCTTTCTGTCGTCGACCTTCATACTGTCCCCCACTCCCATACTTAATTCAAATTTGAGGATTTTTTTTAATGAAAATCAGTTTATGTTTATAGAGGACATTGATTGTTCATGAACGAGAGTGACAACGTCTTCTCTTTAGCACATATATAGAGAGAAAAAACAATACAAATTTTATTTTCTCAGCGTCTTCTCTCTTGAATTAGGGTGGAAGAATGTTGAATAATAAATCGTCGTATTTAATTGTGAATTAGGGTTGGAGAAGTGAGTTAATTGTTGAAAAGGATAATTATGTAAAAAACAAATTTGAGTGATTATTTTAAAAAATAAAATAAAATATAATTCGATTCCACACATAATGGAATGGGGAAAGACAGGGGGATGGAGAGGAATCCGAATTCTTTATTTTTGGGAATCACCATTCCTTAAGGAATTGGGATTCCACGTAAAAAAATATACCAATCGTGAGATTAGGAATGAGCCCATGAATGCTCATTCCATTCCAAGCCTATTACTGCATACCAATCATGCCCTAAGTGAATAGAAAAAATGAAAGTTAATTGAATTTAATTTTATGAAGCTAAAATGAAAAAAAAAATCGATCAACACTCTGTCTAAATATAAAATTTGAAAAACATTTTAAAAATATGATTTTTAAAAAAAATTGAGATAGTACGAAATAATAAATTTGAAAATTATTGTTATAAAATTATGAATACAAAATATGAAACAACAAAATTAAATACAAAACTGAATATAAAATCGATATAAATCTCTTAAATAATTTTGCGTGTAATATAAAACTGAAGAATACAATTAAATATAAAACTGAAAAATATTTTAAAAAAAAAAACTAGAATAAAAGTTCTACAATCAAATTTTTTACATTTAAGATAAATTGATTAAAATCTTTAAATAAGTCTATTTTTTATTTAACTATATTTACTCAACACTTTTGTTTAATATAAGTATTAAACTGAATATAAAATATTTTAATGAAAAAATTCAGTTTTGTATTTTAATATTATTTTTCTTCCTGTTTATCATTTGTGTTTCAAATAATAATTTTTTTAACGTACTTTCTTTTTATGTCATAAATAATTATTCTAAAATTTTAAAGTCTAATAAGAAAAATTTAAAAATAATATTAATTGTTTTTTTTAAGTATTAAATATTATAATAATAATTTATTTTAAAAAATAAAACTCTCACCTCTCTTAGGCAAGTGTTCAATTTTATTGATACTATTTTACTTTAATTAATTGGTGTATAATTTTCACCTTATCCTTTTAAAATTTTACTTCATTCCTTACAAATTTCACTTCGTTTTACATTGTTTAATTATTTTTTTCATTTGAACTTTCATTTTTTAATCACTTTATTTTAATTTTTTATGAATATAATTTTTAGTTTATAAGTGTTATGATAACCGTTGATAAGTATTATGATATATTATTAGTTAATATGCAGTACTGTACATATTAGTTCATATACAGTATAATATTAGTTTATATTGGTACATGTTTTAATTTTTTCGAGTTTCGAGTTCACATACTTTATGGTAATAGTTCAAATATAGTATAGTATTAGTTCAGATATTGTACAGTATTAGTTCACATACTCTATGGTACTAGTTCAAATATAGTATAGTATAAATTCAAATATTGTATAGTATTAGTTCATATATTAAATACTCTGTAATATTTTTATACCCACATTAATCTCTAGTACTATACAATATATTAACTAGTACTATACCATAGGCGTACTAATACTATATCGTATTTAAACTAATATTTATATTTAACAAAAAATACATAACTTAACACATTTATAATTCCAGGCATACCATGCAAATTAATACATCAATATTAAAAAAATGATATTAACTAACTAGTACGAATAACAAAACTGAGAATGAATCACACTGAACACACAATTCAATTAATAGATACGATCACACTCAATAAACATATGAATGCATCAACATGACGATGATCCCAAAGAAAATAATAAAGCTGATGCAATATTATGCTGGTTTCTTCCCCAATTCTCAACTCATTTAAGTTTCTAAATATAAATTTTATTTTTCAATTAGATTATATTATTAATTAGTTTTAAAAAATAATCTACAACCTTAAAAAACTTGTAACAAACCAGATATCATTTTAGAAATAATGAAGACATAACAAAATAATCTTAGTTATTATAAATCAGATTAAAGCTAGAAAGTGAGCATGTCATATTCATACATTTATACCCAAATTAGAAAACAATTGAATTTTTTTAGTTTAGTTTTTTTTTTCAATTATTTCTGTATTTTTATCCTAAATTTTGGTCATTTTTTGAAAAAAAAAACTGAAAATTTTATTTCATAATTTTATTTTTGAGTTTCATATTTTTTTAATATTCGTTATGTTTTTATATTTATTTTTTAAAAGTTAAAAAAATAGAATAATATTTGACTTCGTGGTGATTCATTGGTGAATCGATAGTCGGTGTATAATTATAATTTTAATGGGTTGTATTTTAATTTAATTGATAAAATGGTAATATAGTATTTTACATGTATTTTTCTTTTAAAAAATTTGGGGGTGAAATTAATAAAAAAGAAGGTAAATAACTAATAACCCATGTAAAAAATTGAATTTAGTTACATGTATGTAACTTGTACACATAAGTGTCTAAAAGAAGGGAGTGCCTAAAAAAAAAGGGAGTGTGGATTTATTAAAAAATGAGTTACATACATGTAACTGGTACACATAAACAATTGCCAAAAAAAATTACACGTAAGTTTTTTTTTTTTTAATTTAAATGTTTAGAGATTTAGTTAAATTTGGAGAGAGATTAAATAGAGTTTATTTTTACTATAATTAACCTAAATTAGTTATTAATTAAATATGTAATTAATACATATGGCATTCATCTAAACTATGTAATAGAGGTAGAACACCATAATGTAACAGGAGATCCCGTCCCATTCCATCTATGCATTTGAAAAAGAAAAGTTTAGGAAATATTTAAGCCCATTTTAATATTCATTTCTCACTCTTCACTTTATCATCCAACTTCTATCTATATTGTTATAAGAATGTGTTCTGAAGAAAAAAAAAAATGCACATGCAACTTTAGTATTTCAATACATTAATATTTAGTTTCGTATTATATACATTGTCACCTCATTCTATTATAACAATTTTTATTTTTAACTTTAACCTAAACACTAATTGATAGAGGCTTATATAATAATAACTGAACAACATATTCCCATACTAAACACAACCAACATAACACAATATCAATATTTTTTCATTCCAATTCCAATTCCAATTCCCCTACATTTTAAGTTGATCCATTCACGTCTTCATGTTAATATGTGCAATTATTTTCTAAATATTTCTTCACCCATCTCGGGCCCCATTTACGAGCATCTTAAACTAAGTTATTCATTTTCATTTCTTTCATCACGTCACTATTTTTCTACTTTTTTTACTTCATAAGTATTTATTAAGATATTAATATAAATGAATTAATTCTCCACCTCTCTACAAGTTCAGACTTTCTATCGTCAAGAAGGCTTCGTCTTTCCTGAGTACAAGAAACACATTAAATGTCATTGGATCATTGATCCAACATATACAATTATTTGTATATGAATGCACTTCGCAATTGTACATTTGTTCTATGCAGTGTACAATTGCACAATTTCGTCCTATTAATAAATTAAATTAAATTAAAAAATATAAAATAACAACAATATCCTTTTAAATTAAAATAATTTAAAATATTTAATAATAAAATAACATATACAGTTATGGTTAGCAAATATGTCGGGCTGGGCCGGGGTTGACCCGTCATGTCACTTTTTTTGGGCTGGGCTGGGCCACTTTTCAGTCCGGGCCGGCACAACACTGGCACATCGGGCTTTGGATGGGTTGTCGGGCCATCGAACCAAAATGACCCGATTTTTATAATTAAAAAATAAAATAAATATTACTAATATTTATAATTAAAAAAGACGTAAAATGAAAAAATAAATATTTAAAGGACTTAAACTGAATTAGGTCTAAATTACTTGACGTAAATGAAATTATCTGTTTATAAATTTTGAGATTTTTAAAAGAATTATTATAAGGATATTTTTGTAATTTTATATATTTATTTAAAAAATTAATTAATTTATCACATGACAAATCTAGATCGCATTGTGACGAAGGTGGACGACGTGTCACATTTTAATTGGTTTCCTATCGTCAGGAAGGGACCATAGAAAATTCCAACTAAGTTATTCATTTTTCATTTTTATCAACACGTAATTATCTTTCTACCTTTTTTATTACTGCATATCTATTAAGAAATTAATATAAATGAACTAATTATTCACCTTTTAACAAGTTCAAATTATTAGTTGATGTAAAATTATTTTATGGTATCAGAGTTTTAAAACTCACACGTTCTGAATTCAATGTAAACAATAAATGAGACGGTCAAAGTATTTAAAACTAAAATTTTTCCCTTTTTTTTTTTTGCTACGTGCTGTTTGAAACCACGCAGACGTATAATTTCAATATATTTCATTTAAAGTGTACCATGACCCAATTGGATGGTTATATATCAATTTCAACCCAAATTAGAAACTGATTAAGTCCATTCCATTATATATGTTTTAAACTCACTCCAAATGAAGAATAGAAAGTCTTAAATGCACACGTGTAGTGTTAAAATATGTAGTAATTATTATTGAAAGATGGTCACATATTTATTTAGTTACAAATTTTAGTTATTAAAAAAATTAATTACAAATTTTAGTGTTAAAATATAATTATTAAAAAAATTAATTAGAAGAAATTTAAAGAAAGATGGTCAATGACAGATTGACAGGATTCAAACTTGTGATCTTATAGATAGTTTAGGATGTTGTAACCACTTGGACAATAGTTACTTTAATTGTATTTTTCGATTTAAACAACATGTGCATTAGTGTGCACGCCCAGGAGACCAACTCAATGAAAGAAACATATATGTCCCGATAAAAAGCCACATACAGTCTCAATTCTCAATTTAAAAACCATTCAATTATAGGCCTAAAAAATTGTGATAATAATCAATTTAATCAATTGAGTTGATTAAGATCATGAAATATAAGGTAAATACAAGATAGGATAACTTTCAAATTGTCAAATTACCATTTTAAGTTATTGGAAGATGTTTTCAAAATTATAATCCAGAAAAAAAATTAAATTCACGCTCATGCAAAATTCACTAGGTTTGTAATTTTTACGTTTATATTTATATATTTTTATTTTATTTGTTAATTTATTATTTTAATTATTCTTTAAATATTTAATTCATAATTAACGTTTAATTTAAAATTAATTATCCAATTACTAATTGATGTATATTATTTTTAGAATTTATTTGGTAGATAGTTCAACATAGATTCGTTTATTAATGATTTTCATGACCTGAAAGAATTAAATACATTATATATTCTAACTGATTTTAAGTTTAATTATATTTTGAAAAAATTATAATAATTAATAATATATTATATATAAGCTTGTAAATGTATAATTTAAATTTGAACATTTTATAATTTTACTGTTGGCCCCTTCAACTACTCAGGGTCCGTTCCTACATATAAATCGATGAAATTATCGTCGTTAATTAGTTTAGTAATTGATTGAAAGTCCTGAACTTAGGCCAACTGGCTCCCTAAAGATAATCTTTTGTGTATATTGCATTTATAATTATTTATGCTTTCATACATTGCGGTTCGAATAATCAAAACGTGAAGGATTTTACCGTGTTTAATTAAGTGTGAAATAGTTTTACCATGCATCAGTTTTACAACTAATACATTATAGTAAAACAATTAATATCACGTAATAAAACAACTAATACAATAAAATTAATATTTTTTTAATAAAATAAGGAACACTATTGAAAATACATGAAAAACTATACCTTAAAATTTATATGCAGCATTGCGCACAATATATTTTAACGGTAGAAAACTGAAAATTGTGTGTCAAAATCGGATCAAGTGATAAAGATAGTATTATTTGTTTACTTGTTTTATAATATTATTAAAGTAACAAGCAACACTGATTTTATGACCTGATTTCACCTGTAAATTTGTTTCTATATTTTAAAATATTAGTAAAACAATATTGCCTCTTAAATAGTACTCCCTCCATCCATGAAAAGTAGGGACATGGGGATGGAGCACAAGTTTTAAGAAAATAGTAGATAAAGTAGATAAAGTAAGGGTATTATAGGGTATTGTGGGGTCCATTGTGAATAAAGTGATTGTTTAGGAATAAAGTTGATGGCAAATTGAGTAATTAAGTGATAGTTGAAGGGTGATAGTTTCCATAAAGTGTATGTGACTACATTTGGTGGACAAAGAATATGTGTCAAATGAGACTACTTTTCGTGGACGGAGGGAGTATAATAAATAGTCATGAAGCACTCATCATAGTTGTTGCCTGAGGCTGAGAGGAGTAATTAAGTTGTTTTATAATTGGGCCAGCCTAGCCCATTGTTATTGTTGAAGACATAAATGTTTAAGGCTACGGTTATTTGCACCACCATCAATTTTAGATACACCACATTATTTTTTAGTAGATACACATTCAATACCAAAAAACTATATTATTCTTAATTAACATTTAAGTACATATATCACCTCCTTCCAACAGATTGCAGTCGTCGCCAAATTAGTGTTGAAATCTCAGATTTTTTTTTTAAGAATCTTTAAAAAAATCTAAGCAGCAAGACATTTAGAAATCGCAGAAAGAAAAAATAAAATTGGCATATTTCGATATGTTAATGTCAAAATCTACACTCTTTTTCGATAAATTAGTGTCAAAGTTTATACTGATTGATCGAGAAAAACAATTCAAAAAAGTTGACAGATTTCGACAAAAAGTAATAAAACATGAGCAACACTTGTGTGAAATATTTCACACATAAAATATGTCTAATTAAGATATTTTTTAAAAATTCACAGATCAAAAGTCTGGATCCGGGACGCCTAAAAACTCGTGGATAACAAACAGGTGGTTTACTACATGATCAATAAATTAATAAAATTATTACTACAAGGTCAAAGTTTTATCACTACAAGACCAAAAATGTATTATTACATGTCAAAAAATATTCTGGAAAATTCGTCCAAAAAATTAAGTGTTCAGAATATTTTTGAACTTGTAGTGTTACACTTTTTTTACAGTGACAATATATCGGTCATGTAGTAAAACAGTACTTAAAAGCGAAAAAATATATATTATGGAGTAATTAAGTTTGATCCGTGTTGACCCAAGTTTGACCCACACATTTTTGCCCCAAATTTACCTTAATTATATATATATTTCATGTGGAAAATATTTCGTATAAATTTTTGTGATAAAAAATTCCCGAGATTTTTCGACAAAAAATGATTGAAATGTTCCATAATTTGGACTAGAGATTAATCATGAAATGAATTGATTCTGCTCCTCCGACTTTTAGATGATGGGGAAAAATGAATAGATTAGAGATTAATAATAAATGAATTAATTTTAATTACATAAAGTTCAAACTTTTATATATGAGATGAAAAAATTAATTGATTTTACACCTCTAACTTTTAGATGATATGAAAAAATCACATTTAAATACAATTGATTCTACACCTTTTTAAAAATTCAAATTTTTAAATGAAATAAAAAAAAAATGTGATTTCACACCTCTAATTTTTAAAATGAATTGATTCAACTTTTTTTTTAAAAGTTCGGACTATTAATGAATTAATTCCACAATTTTGAGATGAAATCGTAATGTCGTGAATGTTAAACAAATGTGGGTAGATTACTGTTCTATCATATTTAGCCATATATCCTATAAATATATATGATAATCCTTATGAATTAATGTAAGTATTTAATATAATGTGATCGAAATTGTATGTGGGTTTAATTTGTTTTTCTTTCTCTTATATATTCCGATGAATTTTTAATTTTAATATTTAGATATCCTATAAATTATTATGTTCTTATTATATGAATTAATTCATCAAAGATTCTTAATTTTAATAAATATATCAATGGCTTCTTACAACTCAGTCTCATTTTTATTATCTTGTCCTTTGACCTTTTTGCCTTTTCATCATTTTTATTATCTTGTTCTTTGACCATTTTGCATTTTTTTATCACATGAATATCATGTGCATCTCTTTTTTTCCCTCTCTAGATTTTTTTAAAAAGAAAACCATGGATCATAGTGAACTTAATTATTTAAACTTCGAATATATATTCAGTAGATCTTTAGTGTGTGCATAAAAAATGTTTAAAATAACAAAGGATGGCTGTCAGATACTAAATCTTTTTCCAAAAACAATAAAATCGTACAAATTTATGTTAGTTTAATACATTAAAGCATGTACACCCTCCGCCTCATTATTAATGGAACATTTGCCAAAAATTCTTATTCCATTATTATTGGAACATTTGCCATCTATTTCAATCTTCTTTAAAAATCTCCCTTAACATCTACTTATTTACACTCCATGCCATTATTTTTTACACACAAACAAAAGATTCTCTCTTTAATAAAGTTGAAATACCCATAATATCCCTCCTAAAAATCAACTTTATCACCTTTAATACTAATAAACAATTCTACATTAAAACTCATGCAAATGCAAACAGTAAATGTTCCATTAATAATGGGACGGAGAGAGTATATAGTAATATCATAGAATTATTTATATTTGTGTGAATTAGTAATTAATTAAGCACACTAAGAATTCACAATTTTTCTTGATGTATCATTGTGGAAATCGGGGGATAGAGTGTTTTTATGTTCCATAACATTTCAATTTTTTTTAAAACATTCTAAAAAATTTAGATTTTCAGTTAATACGTCCCAAATTTAGATAATTATTCAATTTACGTCCCAAATTAAATTATCGAAAACATCAAAACAACATCGTAATTTGTCAGGTGCGTTGCACGTGCCCAGCTAATTTGATGTTTCTAGCAATTTTAGGATATAAATTGTACAGTTAACTAAAATTTGAGACGTAATTGATCGAAAATCTCAATTTTTTGGGACATTTTTAAAAAAATAAAAAAAGTTACGAATGTAAAATATAAATCTCTATTGTATGAACTTTTCTAAATTGATGTTTCTGGTAATTTTGGGTCGTCGTAAATTGTGCCATTATATTTTTAGTGTTACCTAAATCATTTCTAATTATTTTGGATTTTGCTTATTTTTTCTAAATTTTGAATCTTAATTGAGTTTTTGATTTGTAGTGATGTTAATAATGTTTTTTGTCTTCCTCTGAAAAATTGTAGCATTTGTTTTTCTGATTCCTAGACCTGTTTGTCCGTTGGAGCTAAAAAATGCAACTTTTCTTTCCTTTTTTTTTTTCGCATTGAATCATAATTAGGTTTATTGAATATGCAGAAATTGAAAAACGTAAATTTTATTGGATCTTTTGTGGTTCTAACACAAATATCCAGTTTCAGCCGTTGAGTTTTTTAACATTGGAATTTTCAAGACCTCCACAGACCACAGTTGATCGTCAATTTTTTTCTTTATTTGATTCATTCGAGATTTACATCTGACATGTGCATTGCACGGGGTAAAAATTTAGTTTAAACAAATGAGGAATGAGTAATCTCGAGTATCAAAACTATCAAAAAAAAAAAAAATACACAAGTAATTGTTTACACAATTCTTTCAAGAAAATTTACCAACAGGACCGAACGTTCTATATTCTAGGTTTTAAAGACCGTATTCTCAAAACGGTCTCTAAACGAGCGGTCAAACTAAAAATTTGGAAATTGAAATTATAGATACCAATTAAAGATCGTCAATGCGGTCTCTAAACAAAATTCAAAACAGAAAATTAATTTTGGGTTAGAGGCCGCCAATCCGTTCTCTAAATGGTCTGAATCTATAAAATTAAAGACCGGATTAAAAACGGTCTCAAAATTAGTAATTTTTTCAAATCAGTCTCAAATAAGTCTTTATTTGAGACTGTTTTATGGCGGTCTCTCAAAACACCGGTCTCTAAACCAACCAAGTTATAACCCTGATGAGAATCGCGCTTTTAATGAATTGTCACGAATATAAGACATAAAGTTCTCCCTTTATTCAATGTAGTCAGGGACGGACCTACGGGTATGTTAGGGGTGGCCATGGCCCCCCTCAAAATTTTTATTTTTTTTACTATTATATTTATAATAATTTATTAATATATATATAATAAATTATATTTATTGTTTGGGTTCCTAATTAATTGTATATGATATATTGTTGATTGGGCCATTGAAAATTAAGTCCAAAGATAAAGTCATGCATAGATAAATTAAATAGACACTAAAATTGGGAAATTAGAGATCATTATGGATAACAAATTATTTGATTTATTATTTTATTTTTTATTAATTGTTATACATTAATTCTTCTATTTTTAATTTTAGGGGATAGAGTTTGAGTAATTTTAAGCATAATTATATAAATTTTCGTAACTACATCCAATTTCTTTTTTCATTTTTACGTGCACACATATGCAAGTGAGAGGTTTTGAGTTTTAATATATTATATCATATTAATGTATTTTAAAATATTTACAAGTGATGTAAATATAAAAAAAATGTATATATATTTTCATATAGAAAATATGTTAGTGTAAAATTGTATTTTTTGGCCCCCCTCACCCCCGAATCCTGGTTCCGTCCCTGAATGTAGTTGATGCCAAAATGACAAAAGACAGACACCAAAAGAATTCTCAAGTTTAGGTACCAAAATCATCAAAAAAACAAATACCACAAGTAATTTCAGGTGGTGGCGCCGT
This sequence comes from Galeopsis tetrahit, assembly GCA_963675135.1. Lineage (NCBI taxonomy): Eukaryota > Viridiplantae > Streptophyta > Magnoliopsida > Lamiales > Lamiaceae > Galeopsis > Galeopsis tetrahit. The sequence goes on along the minus strand of OY776129.1, from coordinate 41,484,858 downwards.
GGGCGTGAGAGAGGGCGGCGTGATTTTTTTTTAGAATGGAAAAAAATTGATTGTTTTCGAGAATGAGTCGTGAGCAGAGGGTGGTGTCGTTACCGTCAACACACTACAAAAAACGCGCGCTTTTGGGACGGACACATGCTGACGGATTTTAGTCCGTCAGCATTTCCGACGGATATGCTGACGGATTGAAAAGTCAACATCAATGCTGACGGATTTCCGTTCCGTCAGCATTTACCAAGGGAAAATGCTGACGGATGTTTTGAAATTTGTATCCTGACGGAAATGCTGACGGATTATCCGTCAGCAAATGGCATGTTGATTTCGCACCGCCTCGTTTTCCAATAAGGTAACCGTTGGCTTTAAAGTCGGCGGTTACCGAGGGAAATACCGACGAAATATCCGTCGGTATTTTTTTTTTTTTTTTTTAATATATAAGGGCCTCAAACCTCAAATCAATCAGATTCTCGTTTTAGAGAAAAAAAAAAGGGGCGTGCGTGAGGATTCGTTGGGGAAGACGAAGACGAGGACTTGGCCATTGAAGCAAATTTCTTCGATTACATTGATACGGTACGTTTTCTTAATTAGTTCTATTACTTAGTTTTAATACTTATATATGTTTATGCATGGATATATGTAAATATGAATAATTTAATGTTGATTTGCATGTTATATTGATTTAGTTAGTTGTTAAAATATTATGATCATGTTAGTACGTACGTTAGTTAATTTAATTTGTTGATTAAGAATAATTTTGATAGATCGAGTAGTTTTTTAAGGTTAATTAATTAATTAATTGTTATATGTATACATTAATTAATTGTTATATAGTTAATTACTAGTTTAATTTAATTGTGTAATTTTGATATAGAATATTTTTAATGTAGGTAGTGCATGTTTGAATCAATTGTTTAAATTAGTTTAGATATAGTGGTTCGACCGTTGGATCACGTTGTAATTAGGAATATGTTGATTAAATTAGGAATACGCTATATTAGTACAAATTTTAAATTAGGAATATGTTCATTAAATTGATAATTATTGACCCAATTAGAAAATTATTATTTTAATTAGTTTTAGGTTTGTTAATTTAGGAATATATATGATCAATTTTTTATTATTGATTAAGTTAGGTAGAAAAATAATAATTAAATTAGGTTATTGTTGATTAAATTAGGAATATGTTGATTAATTAAATTAGGAATATGCTATATTAGTAAAAAAATTAAATTAGGAATATGTTCATTAAATTGATAATTAGAAAACTCCAATTAGAAAAGTATTATTTTAATTATGTTTAGATTTGTTAATTTAGGAATATGTTAATTTAGAAATATTTTTAATGTAGGTGATGCATGTTTCAATCAATTGTTTAAATTATTAGTTAATTAGATGGTTCGACGGTGGTATCACGTTGTAATTAGGTTATATATATATTGTTTTGATTTAAATTAGGAATATGTTGATTAAATTAGGAATATGTTATATTAGTAAAATTTTTAAATTAACAATATGTTCATTGAATTGATAATTAGTAAAATTATGTATTTTTTATTGATTGAAACAGATGAGTGAACAAGTACCGAATCAGGGTTCGGGTTCACGTCGTAGGTCGTCATTTTGGTCACGTTCAAGGAGGTCTCGGAATGAAGAAGTTCCTGTGACGGCTCCTCCTCCTCCTCCTGTGGCAGTGTCGCCGCCGCCGACGACTACGATGTCGGTTGGTTCGTCATCCTCTTCTCGTCAGCATCCTGTTCGAGACAAAAGGAAAGAGATTGACATCGTTTTAGGAGCGTAAGTCAATAATTCTAATGTTTGATGAGATTCAATAACGATTAACTTTATTTATTTATTTATAATGTGTTAGTTTATAAATTTGTTAATAATTTTACAGGTTGGTGCCCGGTAATGAGGTGTCCAGGATGTGCACAAAATCCTTTAAGGATTGCAAGATTTCTAAGGGTGCTATCACTTGGTCGAAGGTGCCACAATCTAAAAAGGATGAATATTTCGACGAGTTCCAGGTATATAATTACAATATTTAAAGTTTATTAAATAACTAATTATTCATATTATTTGATAAATATGTTGAATATTTATTTGTATAGAAAAAGGCCCATTGGGATACGGCGATCTAATCGGACGCCGCTATTTACGAGAAGTGGTACAATCTTTGTTCTACTCGGTACACGAACATGATGTACGACTGGAGAACGGCCTGGCGTGATCGTGACGTGAATCGTGTTCTGGGGCAAGACGAGGACGGTGTTGACCTGTGGGAGTCGTTGGTTGAGAAGTGGATGGACCAGGCTTACCAAGAGAAGTGTGACAAAGCTCGGGCCAACCGCAGAACCGACGTTGGAGGCGGGATGGCAGTGCATCGGGGGGGAGCTCGGTCCGTCCTCGAGCAATCACTTGCTATCGTAAGTTTTCATTAATTTTTAAAAATTAAATAATTATAGTTAATTATTTTATATTAGTTATCTAAATTAATTTGCATATGTTTATTTGATACGTAATAGGAGCGGGAGACTGGACGTCCACACACCCACTTGGATCGGCTGAGTCTTCTTCATCCGTTTAATACCGATACACAGACGTCCACCTACGGGCGCACTACTGACCTCCACGTAAGTTTAATTAAATTTATGTATTAATTACATTATATATATATATAGATAATTAAATTAATTTTAATTTTTTAATTATGTAGTTGAGCGTCCGACAGAGGATTGAAGAGGCCGAGACGCAAGCCACCGCCACGACTACTGCTGAATCCGGAAGCAGCGGTACCCCTCCGGCTGTTGACGTGGACCAGTGTTACCTTGACGTTGCCCCGACCAGGAAGGGAAGGGTCCTTGGCCTTGGTGGGATGAGCAGCGCCGTGAGGACACCAAGTGGTCGGTCGGCCCGGAGTGCATCGCAGCCGTCCGTATCCTCCACTCCCGTCCCGGATCCGAACTTCATGGCAACGTTCGAGAACTACTTCCGCACATGGAGTACCAATGCGGGTCGGACGTTGGGGATGTCTGCTGAGCAGATCGAGGCCATCTATCAACAGACGATGGGGCAACCACCGCCAGCTCCAGCTCCAGCTCCAGATCAAGCTGCAGGTCAAGATGCAGGTCAGGCCGACGGTGGCAACGTCAACTTGAATGAGGATGTGGAACAATATTTTAACTTTCCGGGCACTGGCAACTATCCTGGCAACTATCCTGGCAACTATAATGGTTGAACAATTTGAACAATTTAATTTTGTGTTGAACTAATTTATTTTTCTGTTGAACTTATTTAATTTTCTGTTGAACTTATTTAATTTTCTGTTGAACTTATTTATCTTTATGTATATATTTATGTTTATGTTGAAAAATATGTTGAACTATATATTGCAGTTTATTTGTGTAGTTTATTGGTGTATAGATGAAAATAGGGTGCATTCATTTGTTTCATTGAGTACAAAATAATCTCATTTAGAGTGCATTCTAGATATAGATTTAAACCACTTGAAGAGTGCATTTTAGTACAAATTAAAATAGCCTCATATAGAGTGCATTATACATATATTTAACCAAACCACTTGAAGGTGGTAGATGCAACCATGAGAACTAGCACAATCAAAATGATTTTGTTCACTTTGATTAAATCCTTGATTTCTTCAGCCAAATTCTTGATTTCTGTAACCAATTTCTTCATCTCTTGAGTCATTTTCTTCATGTCTTCAGTTTCTTGGTCACTTTGATTAGATCCTTGATTCTTGTCAACACCACAGTTTTCTAGAGTATCAGCCCATACAAAGAAACCACATCCACCACCACAACCATCACTTAGGGAGTCAGGACAATTATGAAATATCCTCCCTTTACTTCTAGGTTGTTTAGAAGCATATGTACGACATGCCTTTCCACAATAACAAACAAGGCCTTGCTGAAATCGAATAGAAGATGAAGAAGACATGATATTTCTTTGCAAAATAGAAAAAATCGAATATGGTGTGTGTGAGTTTTGTGTTGTTGCTATATATACAAAAAATTGAATTAATTAATAAAAAAAATAATAATAACACGCCAAATGCCGACGGAATTAAGATTCCGTCGGAATTCACCATTTGATAAATGCCGACGGATAATCCGTCGGCATTTATCTAAACTGACGGAATTTTTGGGCGGTGAAATGCCGACGGAATTAAGTTTCCGTCGGAATTCACCATTTGATAAATGCCGACGGAATATCCGTCGGCATTTATCTTGACCGACGGAAATTTGGGCGGGTGAAATGCCGACGGAAAGTTAAGTCCGTCGGCATTTCCGTCGGGAAATGTTTCCCTAAAACTTTCTTTTTTTCCACTTCACTTTCGTATTGCAAATTTACACTCAAACTTTCTACTGCCTAATTTTTTTATGCTCATGCTCGGGTATTCAGAAACATCAAATTACGGTACATTTTCTACCATTATTAATTTACTCTATATATAAAATTCAATATAATGTAATTACATGTGTTATATATATAATAAGTTTTGTTTGAATTTATTATAAGTTTAGTTTAGTAATGTGTTGCTCCACTTAAATGTTTAGCAGATGGATTTGCCTGACCGTCGTTGGATGTATTGTACTCCTAGAATGATTAGAGGAAATGTGAATGTGGAATTTTATAATGAACTCGTGTTATTTGTTGAATTTGCAAAAAGCCAGCCACATTACATGAGTGGAAATTGCATTAGGTGTCCGTGTAATGCTAAGAAATGTTAGAATAAGCAATATAAAGAGATTGATGAGGTCCTAGTGCATATTGTGAAGAATGGTTTCGTTGATAATTATTATAATTGGACTAGTCATGGCGAAACACGTTGGCCTTATAGATTTGATGAAGTGTTTTACTATTACACTACTGGAATCTATCAACTTGAAGCAAATTTCGATCATGTTGGCACTAGTAACGAGGTAGAACAACGGTTTGGGGACGAAGAACAACAGTTTGGGGACGAAGAACAACATTTTGGGGACGAAGAACAACAGTTTGGGGACGAAGAACAACAGTTTGGGGACGAAGAACAACAGTTTGGGGACGAAGAACCGAATATGTATCAAACAATGATCAGGGAAGCTGGTTTTTCAAACATGGAAGAGGAGCCGACGAATGAGGCATTTCGGTTTTATGAGATGCTCAAATTAGTCGAAGAAGATTTATATCCGGGTTGTGAATCTCACTCACAGTTGTCATTTAATGCACGACTCATGAACATTAAGACCGAGAACAAGCTTTCTAATAGGGCATATGAGCAAGTGACACAGTTATGCAGTGAAATTTGTCCTCAAAATAATAAGGTGCCTACGACGTTTCATCAAAGCAAACAAATGTTGAAGAATGTTGGTTTGCCGGTTGAGAAGATTGATTGTTGTGTGAAGGGTTGCATGTTATATTGGGGTGACGAAGATAGCAGTCTGAACATGTGTAGATTGTGTGGCCATCCCCGGTACAAAGAGGCACGTCGAAAGGGACCTGGTGGTCAATCGAAGAAGACAAAGAAGAAAGTGCCATATAAGAAGATGTACTACCTTCCTATCATTCCTCGTTTGATGAGATTATATCAATCAAGTGCCACTGCACAACACATGACGTGGCATGCTACAGATTCCTCTTCGGCTGAGTCGAGGGAGATGCGACATCCGGCAGACTCAGAGGCCTGGAAACATCTTGACAACGTGTTTCCAGATTTTGCTTGTGAACCGAGGAATGTGAGATTAGGTTTGTGTACTGATGGTTTTGCACCGTTTGGGATGCATGGGAAGCAGTATTCTTTGTGGCCGGTGATATTGACTCCGTATAATCTTCCTCCGTGGATGTGCATGAAACCTCAAACAATGTTCCTGACTGTATTGGTGCCTGGACCAACGAATCCAAAGGACAAACTGGATGTTTATCTCCAACCTCTTATAAAAGACTTGATCTTCTTATGGGAGAATGGAGTCCAAACGTACGATGTTTTTAGAAAGCAGAACTTCACGATGCGTGCTGCTCTTTTATGGACCATTAGCGACTTTCCTGCATATGGTATGTTGTCCGGGTGGAGTACGGCCGGAAAGAAAGCATGTCCGTATTGTATGGAGAATTTTGAAGCTTTCAGTCTCCCGGTGAGTAGAAAAGTTTCATGGTTCGATAATCACCGTAGGTTCTTACCTCAAGGTCACCCGTTTCGAAGAAATAAGAAGAACTTCGTAAAGAACAGAGCAGTCACAAACAATCGACCTCCACTTCGAGATGGTATTTTATACATTTATTTAATGAGTATTTAACGTATATTTATCTATTGCTTTCAGTGTCACTTATAATTTACTCTCCGTACAGGACGTAGGTTGTTATATGAGATTCAGTGGACGGGGTTGAAAAAAAGTACTGAGGAAAATGCAGCGGAACACAACAGAGGAATTGAGGGTGGTTGGAACAAAAGGAGTATTTTTTGGGACTTACCATACTGGAGTTCACTATTGATACGACACAATTTGGATGTGATGCACATTGAAAAGAATGTGTTTGACAATGTGTTCCACACAATCATGAACACCGAAGGCAAGACGAAAGACACTCCAAAGTCTCGGGAGGATTTGGACACTCTTTGTCGCCGTCCAGAGTTGAAAAAGGATGAGCGTACAGGTAAATTTCCAAAGGCTAGCTACACACTGGATAAGCCACAAAAACAAAGATTGTGTAGGTGGATAAAGGAGTTGAACTTTCCGGACGGCTACGTGTCGAACTTGAGTCGATGCATAGACACAACAACGGGTAAGGTTGCAAGGATGAAGAGTCATGATTGTCATGTATTTATGCAACACTTGATACCGATTGCGTTCAAGGAACTTCTTCCTAACAATGTGTGGAGGGCTATCACTGAATTAAGTCTATTTTTTAGAGATTTAACGGCTACAACGATCACGATCGATGATATGATTCGTTTAGATGAAGACATTCCAGTGATTTTGTGTAAGTTGGAACAAATTTTTCCACCTAGCTTCTTTAACTCGATGGAACACTTACCCGTTCACTTAGCGTATGAAGCGAGAATTTGTGGTCCGGTGCAATACAGGTGGATGTACCCATTTGAAAGGTAAAATCTTACTTTTTTTTTATTTCATTACAATTACACATGCATTCTTATAAGTTTTATATATATATATATGTGTGTGTGTATATCAGGTATCTCCACAACTTGAAACGTAATGCTAAACAAAAGGCAAACGTTGAAGCATCGATTGTGAATGCTTATTTGTATGAAGAGGTTGGCATGTTTTGTTCTTATTACTTTGAAGACCACGTCAACACAAAGTTAAGAAGTGCTCCACGTAACTTCGGTGGTACATCCGCTGACGATATCAGTGAAGAGGTCGATGGAATGCTCTCCATATTCAAGTCTAAGGGACGGCCAATAGGAAAACCCACTGAACGATATTGGGAGACAAACTCGGAGGCGGAAATAGCACAAACGTATGTGTTATTGAATTGTGATGAAGTTCAGCCATACATTGAGTAAGTATTTCATATATAAATCGTCTATTTAAATACCACTTCATTTATGTCATTTAATATTAACCAAGTTTTTGAATGTTGTGAATTAGGATGTACACTCAAGAACTACGACGAGCAGAACCAAACATCTCAGATGCATATATAGATGCTCGTATTCAACGTGAATTTTCCCGATGGTTCGAACGTTATGTGAGTACCATTTAATTAATTATGTTTTACGTAAATAAATTAATATTTATTTTAATTAATTTTAAATTGAGCCGTATAGGGACGGGATAACGCTCTAGACAGTCCATTCTTACGAGATCTCAGCAAGGGACCACTACGTCGTGTAAAGACTTACAACGGTTATATTGTGAAGGGCTACAGATTTCATACGTCTGGGTATGCATCGACAAAGGGGACTACCAACAGTGGCGTCTGCGTTAGCAGTGCGAATTACAATGCAGATGCAAGTGATTACTTTGGGGTGTTACGGGAAGTCGTCGAAGTAGAATATCCAGGATATCCAGCAAAGACTGTAGTGTTGTTCAAGTGTCATTGGTTTGATTCAGGCCATCTAGGAACAAGAATTCACCCGGAGTACAAGCTCGTTGATGTTAGTTCGAAAAGGACGTATGTTGCGGATGATCCATTTGTATTTGCCCATCAAGTATCTCAAGTATACTACTGCACATATCCGGGAGCTCCACGTGGTTATGAATGGCACGCTGTTTGCAAAGTAAAGGCAAGGTCAATGGTAGAAGTCCCTAAAAAGGACAGAAATACTGAAGATGAATCTCCATTTCAAACAGAACAAATAGAGACTCCAACTGAAGTCTTTACGGGAAATTTCAATCTTTTTGTACCCTTGACGGCTGCAAATCCCCAATTAATCGAAATTGAAGGTGAAGAGAAGGGGGATGAAGAAGAGGATGAAGAGGAGAATGAAGATGAGGATGAAGAGGAGAATGAAGAAGATGAGGATGAGGAGGAGGATGAGGATGAGGAAGATGATGATGAGGAGGAGGAGGATAAGGACGAAGAGGAGGATGAAGACGATGAAGATGAAAATTAATTCAATTAATGTAATGTATTTATTTCTTATTTTATAAAAGTTAATTAATTATTTATCATTTAGGTACAAATTATAAAAATTAAATTTACTATAAATATAAGCCACAACCAATATATTTATTAATATATGTGGAAGAAATGAATTTCGTGATTTTTTAAAAAAATATTTTGGTAATTTAGTAAGTATATATAGAAAAAATTGAATTATTAAAAAAAAAAAAATCGCCAAAATGCTGACGGAATTCACCTTCCGTCGGTATTTACTTTTTGAAAAATACCGACGGATAATCCGTCGGTATTTACCCTTATATAAAACCTCAACCTAGGGTTTTATTTCCGAAATTTTACTCTCTCCCGAACTCGCCTCTCTCCCACCTCGCCTCCCTCCACAACTGGCCTTCTGCTCCTCCCTCGCCTTCGCCGCCGTCCGCATCTTCAAACTCGTGGAGCCCGCCGCCCTAACCCGCCGCCCTGACCTATCCTCCGTCGTCCCAATCGGCGCCCTCTACTCCCTCTCCCTCTCCGTCTCCTTCATCCAAATGCTCAAAGCCCTAATGCCCGTCGCCGTTTACTCAATCGGAATTCTGCTAAAAAAGGACGGTTACAAAACCTCCACCATGTCCAATATGCTCGCGATTTCCGTGGGAGTCGCGATTGCCGCGTACGGCGAGGCGGAATACGATTCGTGGTGGTGCTTCTTCCGCCAAATTGGAGTTTGTTTTCCAAGTGAATGTCATCCATCTAATTCGATGTTTCCATGGTGAAGGTCGTTTCATTCTTAGTTTGGTTATTTTTATTTTTCCACAGCTCCCATAATATCTTATTTTAATGATATCTATTCATATTAGATTAACACAGTTTTCAATTTCAAGTTACATTGATTAATTCTTGCTACTTATTGGGAATTAGGGAGAAGATATTGTTGGACTGATATTGGTGTTTTATGTATTCATCATTGTGAGAAATATTTGTTATAGTTGTGTTAATGATATATTTCAGTATAGGTTTAGTTTTTGGTGGTCTTGATTCTGATTAGTGAATGATGATTATGTCCAAGTAGATTTTTCTTTCAAAATAATGTATACTTTTGTTGTAGTTTTAATTCGGAAGTAGTTGTACATGTAATTTTAAAAAGTATTTCGACAAACCAATGCCAATTAATTGTGGTCGGAAAATGAAATTCTGGTCGGGGCCTCCCCGGCCACCCATATTTTTTTTATAAATATTTTGTTTTACTGACGGATATTCCGTCGGTAAAATGCCAACGGATATTCCGTCGGTCAAATGCCGACGGATATTCCGTCGATATGTGAATTTCGAAATCATATTTTTTTTATTCATTTTTTTGTTTTACTGACGGATATGCCCTCGGTAAATTGCCGACGGATATTCCGTCGGTCAAATGCCGACGGAAAATCCGTCGGCATGTGAATTTCGATATCAATATTTTTTCAAAAATTAATTTCTTTTATAATTATTTTAATTCAGTCTAATTTATTTTATAATTATTTTAATCCATTCTTTCCGACGGATTTACCGACGGAATGTTGACCCGGTTTGTTAAACGGATTGTCCGAAATACCGACGGAATATCCCTCGGTAATTCCGTCGGCAATTCCGACGGAGTATCCGTCAGCAAATCCGTCAGAAATGCCGACGGAATTCAAAAATCCGTCGGTAAAAAATACTGACGACGAAAAAGCGGACGACCGACTTTCCGTCGGCAAATCCGTCAGTAACATCGGCGGCCGACGGAAAATCCGTCGGTAAATCCGTCTCTAAAACGCCCTTTTTTTGTAGTGACATTAGGTAGGTGAGGTGGTGTCGACGTTAGATAGGGGATCGAAGTAACGACTTCAAACAAAGTGCCGGCTAATAGGGAAGAGAGAGTGGGCCGAGAGAGAAGGCGTGTGTGAAATAGTGAAATGAAATACAAAGAGGCCTGAACACGTTCTATATTCTAGGGTTTAGAGACAGTATTCTCAAAACGGTCTATAAACAAGCGATCAAACTAAAAATTTGGGAATTATAATTTTTTTATACCAATTAAAGACCGCCAATGCGGTCTCTAAATAAAATTCAAAATCAGAAATTTAATTTCATTTTAGAGACCGCAAGTTCCGTCACAAAACGGTCTGAAAACATAAGAATTAAAGATCATAGTGAAATCCGTCTCAAAATCTGTAATTTTTTTAAAACAATCTCAAATTAGTCTTTATTTGAGATCGTTTTATAGCCGTCTCAAATTTTCGGTCTCTAATCGAGACTTTTTTTGTAGTGTTAGCTATAGTTTGAGATATTATTGTAAAACTTAACATTTTGAAGACGTTTTCAAAAAAAGTGAAAAACTTGGTCGTCTCTCTCCGAAATTTACATAAAATTGACGTTGTTATGTGATTAGGCTACGGAGATTGGAGCAGCAACAAGGCAACAGGTATTAGGGCAAATATATTTAAATACTTGCAAGCATACCAAGGGAGGGTAAACAGTGTACAGGTTTGTCCACAGAACTCTACAAAAATGTTATGCAAATGAAGCATCATGTCTAGATGCTGGTTGTCCATGATCTGGTTGTACTTCTCTTATAATTAATTAAGTCTATGACTTAATTTCTTATATATGTAATCCTAATTAATTTAAGTAAATTAATGTTTATGTTGTGGGTGCGCTCGTTATTGAATAGAAATTATTATTCTGTTAAAAAAAATTTGTGATGTTGTTGTATGTTAGTTTACTATCAAGTTGACACACTTTTTTTAAAAATTTAATAATGAGTAGAATTTTAATGGGGTAATTTTATAAATTTTTATATATAAAATAAATAATAGAGTTGACTTGTGTGTACGTGTGGATTCAAAAGTAATGACATTTTTTGTAAAATTGTGGATATTAAGAGTAAAGTTTATAAAAATAAATTATTTTAAGGGTGTGAAAGGTATTGTAAAACGGGAGAGAATAAGTTAGAGAGTTTCACCCACTATGCAATATTCAATAATAATTAAAAAAAATGGCTTACTGATCATGGTATAAGAGAATCAAATTTTCTTAGGTGACAAGTTGAGTGAATACCAAAATGTCCTTTTGGGGAAAATTATTGAAGTAGAACTGTAGAATGCTTTCGATTAATATCAGGAATTAATATATAATATAAAAAAAAATTAATTCAACACTTTTTAAGTTTGAACTTTTTTCATGTTTTAAAGAATTTGGATCGTGCCCGCGTCATCACATTGGACCAAAATCTCACTTTAATATTTGAATCATATTTTTTTTAATTAAACATAATTAAGTTGGAGCTTCATGGATTTTCTAATTTTTGTATATGTTTAAGTATTGGGATGGTCTCTTGTTAGATCATTTCACTTTAGACATTACTCAATGAATAAAATTGTCCAAGTGCAACTTTTTTAAAATAGAAAGAGTTAACTTTCATTATTACACAAACAAGGAAGAGCGGACAGCCCAACCACAAAGGACGGTGATTCTACCCAACAAAAAAAATTAACGAGACTCTTTAGCAAGTGTATGCACTACTATATTAGCACATCTCTTGACAAAGGCGTAACATTCCAGAATTGAGTCAATAATGCCCTACCACTACAAGCAATTATGTAATCTCAATAAACTGATTCAAACAACCCGGTGAACATAATAATTGAGTTTAAAACTTTGTCATATGTAAAAGAGCTTAATTCCGTTTTAAGTATAAACATCGGATCAAATGATCAATTCACATTTCACACAACACAATTAACACAAATGAAACAAGCCATGGTTCGTAGTATTGGATAATATTAAAAGAAAAATATAGAATTGTGATAGTATTAATTTTCTATGAATTCGAATAATCTCTCGCTTAGTAGGAGGATTGTGGAATTAATTAAAAATATCCTTTCATTTAAACTATCAACCAAGGGAAAAAAAAAAAAAAAGAATTATATTGTAGAGAATAATGGCAAGTTGAGTTTGCCGTAAATCAATGTCATACCGCCTAATTAACTATTTTTCGAAAATGGTGACGAAATATACAACTGGAAATTGGAGTAGAATATGATTGCTTGTATTTTTAAGTTCATTTTTTAAAATATATTATAATAAAGAAAATTAAAGTTTACTTAATCGTATCAAAAATAAAATAATAATGAAAAGGGTAGAGGGTGTGCTTGGTTTGGATTGATGTTGGTTTTAAGATAAGTAATGTTAGGAATGTATTATTCTCTTAAAAAGCTTACGTAGCCAGTCCCCTGTTTTATCAAAACCTTAACGTGCTGCCAACAACGACATATATTCTACTAGCTTTGCAATTACGTCATGTTATTTCGTCACAAATGGGCATGAGATCATTTGTGTCAGTTTTATTGTTCCACTTTATATTTCATAGTCTGATTTATTAACATGTAGCATGTTAATTAGTGTTTCATAACAATGAAAATAACGCGTGTTAAAGATTCAATTAGGTGGAACACCAAATTATACAAAGAAAGTGGGAAAAAGATTGATGTTCCACAAACCCCTTCACTTCCATTCTTCAATCAAACTAGTTTTGAATAAGTGCCACCTTCTAAGTTCTATCTATACATATTCACAAAAAATGGTTGGAAGAATGGAATGAATATTAATTACTTGTTTAATAATAGATAGATGACATAAATCTCTAATCATCATGGGAGGGTCAATTATATGAATCCGGACCACATAAGTTTTATAATTCGAGGACTAATCCCAACGTTGACTTGCGGGGTCCCGTTTAAAAGTTAAAGCAAAGTTTTGTATGGACGGTTGTTTATATATACCAGCTTTAGAAGTTTTGAATTTAAGACCAGTATGTCACAAATCTATACAACTAGGTCAATCCCTTTCCGGTATTAATGTGAGTTCCGGTATTAATGTGAGTGATGTTATTAATTAGCTAATCTCCAGTGAGAATAATCTGACGAAATACTTTTAAAAAATCCAGTCTCCATAATTGCATTCTCACAGAAATGCTTTTATACGAATTTGTCCTGTGTCTATTTCAATTGCCTCAATTAAGTTGATTAGTTCAAACTTGGAACTCATCTATTTTGTTTTAAGTTATTGTACCAGTCGGTAACTTTCCTTCTCTCTATACAGTCCAGTAACACAAAACTTATATTAGACGGATTACAATGCTTACAGAATTGTATGATCTTAACGAGCTCCAACTCAATCATGTTTTAAGAAAAAAATATAATTTAAATACTATAGTGTGGAACAATGCGTACAGAATTGTATGATCTTAACGAGCTCCAACTCAATCATGTTTTAAGAAAAAAATATAATTTAAATACTATAGTGTGGACATTCATTTTATGTATATGACTGTCTCACACAATTACTTCTCTATTATATCTAGAGTTCTTCTATATGCTACTATCTCTTTCAACCTTTTTTATTTTCTATCTTTCTCTAGCTAACTTTTCTCTTTTCTACCTCTCTTAACTTGAGATGAAGTGAGTATTTGTGAAGGGTATGAGATAGTTTTAGTGTTCTATTTTGTGTTTCACTGGCTGTTTTATTAACATGTGTCACAGTCACGTCAAAAAAATTATCAACGCTTCATAATAATGGGATTGACACGTGTTAAGAATCCAACAGAGTGGAACAAATGAATTGATCTATTTGTGAAGACCCAATAAATAAGTAGTTGAAATTATGTGCACCTTGTACGTCGTATACTACCAATACCACAAGAAATTAACTGTTTTTTGCAGATAAAAAAAAATTGTATACGTTGCAACTTGCAAACTGATAAAAAAGAGTGATACTTGGGTGCAATTGGTTGCTCCAATATCTTAACTTCCCCATGACTTTGATAAGGGCTCTACGCTTCCAAAAACTACTTATGCACTCCTCTTTTGTTATAGTGACCCTAGGCCACAAACCTTCTTCTCTGAATCCGCAGATGTTTTCGTCGGACTTTCAGACTTGGCCTCCTTTCTTCTTCATCATCTGAGCGATAGGAAAATTTTAATAAATTGAGTCAAATGTTGGATCAAAGATTAAATTTTATAAATTTAACATTAAAATTCAAATGTATCTATACAGTCTAGCGTATAAGAGAATTTGCCTATAAAAAAAAAAAAAAAAAAAAAACTTGAAAAATAGTAGAATCCCCCAACTAAGTATAAATTATACCAACAACATATTTTCATAGCACAAAATGGTTGTGCTAACAATGTCTTCCCTCCTCATGCTTTTTCTACTCATCACTACACAAATATGCATACAATCCAACGCCACTAATACATCTACATACAAACCAAAAAAATTCCCAGCCATTCTCGTATTCGGCGACTCCACCGTCGACAGCGGCAACAACAACCACATCCAAACAATCTTCATCGGCAACCACCCCCCTTACGGCCGCGCCTTTCCCGGCGCTCTCCCCACCGGCCGCTTCTCCGACGGCAAACTCGTCCCGGACCTTCTAGCATCCAATATAGGCCTCAAGGAAACTGTCCCTCCCTTCCTGGATCCTACGCTCTCCGATCAGGACATAGTGACAGGTGTCAGCTTCGCATCGGCTGGATCAGGATACGACGAATTAACCTCCGCGGTCTCTCGCGTTATCCCCGTATCCAAACAGGTCGAATACTTCAGGGAGTACATTGAAAGACTAAACGGCGTCGTCGGGGAAAAAGAGGCTCGAACTATTTTGGGGGGTGCTTTGGTAATTGTTAGCGCCGGAACGAATGACTTGTTGTTCAATTTTTATGATATTCCGTCACTAAGGAAATTGCAGTTCACCGTGGATCAGTATCAATTGTGGCTGCTCAACAGACTCAAAGACTTCGTTAAGGTTATCATTACACTTTTTTATTAAACTAGATAATAAAATCATTTTTTTCTTTTTTGAACGTTATATTTTTAAAATATATTATTTTATCATATTTCTTAATTAAGGATTGACATTTTATTACGGTGAAATTAATTTTAGTGCAGGACCTTTATGAGTTGGGGTGCCGTAGAATATTGATAACGGGGCTTCCTCCAATAGGTTGTTTGCCAATTCAAATGACGCTAAGATCTTTGCCGATGCCTCTCATCAGAAGGTGTAGTGAGATTGAGAACGAAGAATCTCGAACTTATAACGACAGGCTTCAAAAGTTGTTGCCACTTATAAAGACGGACCTCCCCCAAATCAAAATCCTATATGTCGACATATACAATCCTCTTCTCACCCTTATTAAAAATCCACACAAATATGGTTAGTTTAATTACACACATATTTAATTGCATGAGCACTTTTCAGATATTACATCAATTGTGTCAGTTTTAGTGATTCATTTTATATTTCACTATCTAATTCATTAACATGTACCATGTTAAAATCGATCAACGTTTCATAATAATGGGATGATGTGTGTTAAAAAAAACATCTAACAAGTGGAACACATGTGAATTGATTTGCACTAACGTTTATTTTGTCTTGACAAAAAGACTTTATTTACACCATAACGTAGAGTGATTTTGGATTAATTTTAAAGACAATAATTATACAAACATGTGAATATTATGTTTTAAAATATTAATTAATTCTGAAATGTCACATGAGTTGCATGATTTTTTTGTAGCTATAGATTTTTAAAACATATAGTGTCATATATTCACAGAATTGTAAATGTTAGATAATTCTGCAATTCTTGCGCGATTTGAGCTTAATAGTCCTATATTTACAAATTTTAAAAGTATAGTGTCATACATTCACAAACAAGTAAATAAATGTAAATTTGTAAATGTAAGACAATTTTAATAGTACCCTTACCCAATCATGTTTTAAACTAAAATATACTTCATGGGTTAGGGGGTTTAGTGATAGATTTGATATGTAAACTCATCTTCTCTCATGTTTGGTTTCTCATAATTTTAAACACTTTGACATGGGTTTATATATAATTTGATCCGATTTTTATAAACTAAATTTCATGAATTTAGATAACTTAGCCTCCCCTTGAATTTATGAAGTCAGAGTTTACATATCTCACCACATCTAAATCCATTTTATC
The DNA here is from genome assembly GCA_963675135.1 of Galeopsis tetrahit. Taxonomy (NCBI): domain Eukaryota; kingdom Viridiplantae; phylum Streptophyta; class Magnoliopsida; order Lamiales; family Lamiaceae; genus Galeopsis; species Galeopsis tetrahit. The sequence continues at coordinate 41,468,257 of OY776129.1, read as the reverse complement.
TCAACCCATAAAGCAAACACGCTCCTGAAGTACTAAAGTGGAGATTCGTCTTATATATGTGATTGTCTCACACAAGACTTCTTTTTATATAAAAGCACACAAAATTGTAATTAGTTGCACGGTGATGCCTTATTATATACTTCTATATATCTTTACCCTAAACATGTGCATATTCAGCGTAGGTTATGTGTCAATTGTTATTTACACGTGTGTATAATGATATGAAACTCGATGATTTTGCAGGGTTTGTAGAAACGGAAAGAGGTTGCTGTGGGAGTGGACTAATGGAACTTGGACCTCTTTGCAATAAATTCAGTTCAATATGTGAAAATGCGTCAGAATACATATTCTATGATTGCATTCATCCCACAGAATCCACCTACAGGATTTTTTCAAAGGGAATTGTTGAGTTACTACTCCCAAACTTGTGAATCTCTTGTGCATAATTTAAGGAGGCCCCATTCGCGCTCCACAACAAATTTGTCACCACTTATATGTGCTAATTAATTTAATTATTTACTAGTATATATAGTGCCTCTTTGTATATGTGTATTACAATGTGCAAATATGATTGATTGATTATTAATAATGCATAATAATGAAAATATGTTTGCGTTATTTTCCAATTAAATCAAAACGAATGATACTATAAAAAATATATTTCAAATCTCTATTACATGTATAACTGATTTAATTCTAAAAATACATTATAACATGAATTATTTAAAATACATGTTGAGGTACCTCATCATCTCCTGTGAATAACTCCGGCGAATATTCCAATAGAAACGGGCTTAGGTCACCTGAGTATCGGATCTATATGAATAGTAGAGAGAATAATCAAAAGACTAAGACGGGGTGCCACAACATCCAGTCATCCACACAAGTCTCATACACTCTTCTCACAATCGATTAAAGAGAGGCTTATAGTGTATTTATATAGTTGTTAACAGTCAGGGCAAACAAATAGGGTGAGCCTAAATGTTTACCCCTTTAGCCAAAACAATAATTGGGCCCAAGCTCAACAATACACATTCTTATGAAAATAAATTAGTACAAGAAATATATAAGAAAATTGATTGATAGTCATTTTTTCCTTTTCAAAAATTGCATTCAAAGTATAACTATTGTATTAATGTCTCAGTATAAAATCATCATTAAATTCAATATTTAGTTTCTTATAATCACACACAAGCATAATTATTAGTGTGCATGGTTCAGTGTTTAGAAGAGTAAAGTATATGCATTCTCACTTAAGTCGAAGAATTAAAAATGGCGGTTTTCTCTCTCCTAGTTGAGAGCTTTGATTTCGTCTGATCCTGTGGATCACGGGTAATCTACGATTTGATCTTGATATTCATGTTCTTGATTCGGTTTATTCTTAATCCAAGCGATCTGGTAGATTCTCCACGGCGAGAGTACAACTATATAGTCCTCTGTTCTAACTAGAGTGTATATTCATCTAATTGTATCATGGAAAATCTCAACATTTCTGAGGAAGATGAAATTTTTGAGGTTGATGAGAATCGGAGAGGCAACACAGATGAGAGAGTGGGATTAAGCCTGATTGGGAGATTCTTAACTGATCCCAATTTGACTTTTAATCTCACTAAAAACAGGTTGGCTACTCTCTGGAGACCGGCACGAGGTGTGAGTATCAGAGACATTGGAGAAGGAAGGTTCATGGCTCAATTCAACCATTTGATGGATCTCGAAAGAATTGTAAATGGTGGCCCTTGGATGGTAGGAACCAATATGGTACTATTACACCAACTCTCAGTGGGGGAGAATCCGAACCAGGTGCCGTTATCAAAGGTTCCTTTCTGGATTCAAATTTATGATATCCCGGTGGGCTTATTTGATGAAACGATGGGACAATCTTTGGGAAACTTCATTGGTCAATTCCTGGAGTATGATGCCTCAAACAAAGGAGCTATTTGGAAGCCATACATGCGTATAAGAGTGGAGATAGATGCATCCCGCCCCCTTCGCCGCTACAGAATCCTTCGCCTTGGAAATGGAGCGGTAGCGACAGTCAACTTCAAGTATGAGAGGTTAACTAATTTTGTTTCTTCTATGGTCGACTAGATCAAACGATCAGTTTATGTGTTCAGGCCTTTGAGTCCAAAGCAAGTAATGCACCGAATGGGTGGGGGCCCCAGCTAGTTGCTCCAGACCGCCGGAGAAAAATGGCTACGTCGAGAACAGGGCGAAGACGTTACTAGAAATGATGGCACTAATGAGGGAGTTAATGCAGGGGAGGAAGAGTTTGAATCTCAGGCAACTAATACGGGTAATGGAGTGAATCAAGGAGAGGAGTTGAATATCCCCCAACAGTTACAAACTTTCAATGCTGCCGCCAATCAAGGGATTGGTATAACAGAGAGGAGACCAATCACACCCATGCGGTCAAACCCAATCTTTGACACGTATGATAATTACACTGACGACGTGGAGGAGGAAGATGCCACAGTGGAACTCAAAAAAAGAAAAAGAATTGCCATACTATAGGGCAAGACACACATAACTGCACAATTTGAAGATTTGTCTTTTTTATCGGCTGGTCCCGGCTCGAAAACCAGCCGGGACTTATAAGGATACTAAGTTGGAACTGTAGAGGTTTGGGCCAACCGACTACAGTTCCCGCTTTATGCGAGCTTGTCCGGGCTCATAGGCCAGATGTTGTCTTTCTTTCTGAAACTATGTCTTTTGGCGTTAGATTAGAAGTTGTGCGTGTTAAACTTAATTTTGATTCCTGCTTTACTGTAGATTGTGTGGGCCATAGTAGTGGGTTGGCCTTTTTCAGGAATAATAATACGCAGTGCTCGATTTTGAACTACTCTTCGAATCATATTAATATTTATGTCCATGATAATGAAGGGGATTGGCGTCTTACAGGCTTTTATGGGTTTCCAGAGAGGAGTCGTCGACACCTCTCATGGAATCTGTTAAGAACACTCTCGGCCCAGAATAATCTCCCATGGGTGTGCATTGGTGACTTTAATGATCTGTTATCATCCGCGGAAAAACGGGGGAGGGTGCCACACCCTCAATGGTTGTTCAGAGGATTCAGGGAAGCTGTAACTGATTGCAATCTATCGGATATAGCTCTGTTAGGTTATGCCTTTACTTGGTCCAGGGGTAGCGGTTGAAGAAAAGTTGGATAGGGCAATGGGAAATCCAGCATGGCACACCCGTTTCCCGAATGCTGAGCTTCATAATCTTGTGGCTCCAGTCTCGGACCACAATCCTATTCTTTTGAATACGATGCCTGAGATAACAAGAAACCGTAGATGTATCTTCAAATTTGAAAATAGGTGGTTATCGGAACCAGACCTCGCCACAGTGACTCGCAAATGCTTGCAGGGTTTTCGGGATTTATCAGTCACCAATCGGCTAGCAGCAACCAGCGTAACTCTTGCTGTTTGGGGAAATAAGGCAGATGCTAAGTTTAAATTGGCAAAGAAAAAGCTGGAGAATAGTATTGCAAGGCTCCAGGGTAATATGAGTATACAAGGGCGCTATGAGTATCGTATGGCTAGAAGTGAGTTGGGCAAGCTCCTGCAACAAGAAGAAATATATTGGCGTCAAAGAGCGAAACTATTCTGGTTGAAAGATGGAGACTTGAACACAAAATTCTTCCATCAGTCAGCCTCAATGCGTCGTAGGAGAGGTAAATTTACTAAATTGATGGATGATAATGGGGAGTGGATCACCAACCATGAGGGTATTTGCGGCTTGATAGGCGATTATTTCACTTCGTTATATTCTGAGAGTCGTGCGCGTGACGACGATATTGATTTCTTAGACCCTGTTGGTTTGATGGTGTCAGAAAATCAGAATGCCAAACTGTTGAAAGAATTCTCGAAACAGGAATTCGACGAGGCAATCAGACAAATGCACAAGGACAAATCTCCGGGGCCTGACGGATTTAACCCCGGATTTTTTCAATTTAATTGGGAGACCCTTGGGTCAGATATTTATGCGGAAGAAGTGCAGTGGCTGGACAGGGAAGAGTTTCCGTTGGGACTCAATAACACTAATGTTGTTCTAATACCAAAAGTGAATTCTCCCCATACAGTTAGAGATTTTCGCCCTATTTCTTTATGCAATGTGCTTTATAAAATTGTGTTGAAAGTTCTTTACAACAGATTGAAAGAGGTGCTCCCAGGGCTAATAAATAAAACACAGTCTGCTTTCGTATCGGGTAGACTCATTCAAGACAATATTCTTATTGCCTTCGAGACACTACATGCTATGAAAAATAAGAGGAGTGGAAGGCATGGGGACGTTGCTCTTAAAATTGATATTAGTAAAGCGTATGATAGGGTAGATTGGACGTATCTGGAATCAATTCTCCAAAAATTGGGCTTTGCTGATAAATGGATCCTGTGGATGATGATGTGTGTTACTTCTGTACGCTACTCTATTCGTGTGAATGTGAATGATGACATGGTTGGGCCAATAGTTCCAAGATGAGGCCTAAGGCAAGGTGATCCTTTATCACCATATCTTTTTATCCTCTGCTCCGAGGGCCTCTCAGCTGCTATTAGTAGAGCTTGTGATTCGGGAACCTTGCATGGGAGTCGTGTTTGTCGTAGAGCTCCGGAGGTGTCTCACCTTCTGTTTGCCGATGATAGCCTACTCTTTTGCAGGGCTAACAGAGATGAGTGTCGAAGACTGAAAGCCATTTTGAGTGAATATGAAAGAGTTTCTGGTCAGGCTATCAATTATGGTAAATCTGGTGTTTTCTTCAGTAAAAATGTTGGAGAAGAGAACCGTAATTTTATTAAGCAGGCTTTGGGCGTCACTAATTCCATAAATACTGGGAAGTACTTAGGCCTTCCATCTCTTATTGGAAGAAACAAGAAGGATATTTTTAAGTACGTGAGAGACAGACTTTGGGAAAAATTACAAGCTTGGAGGACAAAAAAATTATCGAAAGCAGGCAAGGAAGTTCTGATTAAGGCAGCGGCTCAAGCGATCCCGACCTTCTGTATGTCAACCTTTCTCTTACCAAAAACATTATTGGATGAACTGCACGTAATGATTAATAAGTTTTGGTGGGGGAACTCAACGGATGCTTCAAAGGGTATCAATTGGCTGAAATGGGAGAAGCTTTGTATAAGGAAGGATGCCGGCGGTCGTGGGTTTAGAAACTTTCATATGTTTAATCTTGCGCTATTGGGAAAGATGGGATGGAGACTTGTAACCGACCCGGAAGCGCTAATTAGCCGTATCCTACGAGCTCGTTATTATCCACACGGTGATTTTCTTACTGCTGAAAAAGGATGGTGTCCAAGTTACACTTGGTCTAGTGTCTTGGCCAGCCAAGAGCTTGTTAGAGCAGGGGTGAGGTGGAAAATAGGCACCGGGACGTCTGTTCAAATCTGGAGTAGCCCATGGATTAAAGATGATGCTAATTTTGGAGTTATTTCAGAGAGTGTTGATGGATTGGAAGATTTGAAGGTGGCTGCATTATTTGACCCAGACTTGAGAGTTTGGGATGTGCCTCTTATCGAAGAGTTACTCCCTCTTGATGTGAATCGTATTGTCGGCATGGCCCTTCCACCGGAAGGGGCCTCAGATAGAATCATGTGGCATTATACGAGAAACGGGAAATATTCGGTTAAGTCGGCGTACGCATTGGCGACTTCTCAACCAAGTGATACAAACTATGAAGTGGATGGACAGTGGAGAACAATTTGGAATACTAGGGTACCGCCAAAAGTGAAGGATTTTATGTGGAGAGTGGCAAGGAATTGTATCCCTACTAAAGTCAATCTTGGTAGTAGAAGGATTGATGTTGATAATTCATGTGTGTAATGTGGCACGGAGGGTGAGGATAGCTGGCACTTGTTTGTTTCTTGTTCATTTGCTAGAAACTGTTGGAATGCAGCAGGTCTCCTATCCAAAATTGAGGCAACATTGCACTATGTTGATGGTATTGCGAGCCTTATGTTTACCATGCTAAGCAGTCCAAGCCATACTATTGCTTCGAGTTTCGGCATGATTTTATGGCAAATATGGAAAGAGAGGAATTCAAAGGTTTGGAGTGGTGAGTCTCATTTACCATCTCAGGCGGTTCACAACTCAGCAACTTACTGGTTGGAGTGGATTAATGTGAACGAAGGAAAGAGAGATAAAGGAATGCATAGGGGCTGCAAGAATTCAGGATGTGCAGCGTGGCACAACCCACCTATGGGAATGCAGAAGTTAAATGTAGATGCCAACTTCTATAATAATACACATCAGATGGGCATAGGAATGGTCTTGAGAAGTGATACAGGTGCTTTTGTAGCTGGGAAGACAATGTTAAAAATGGGGTGCTTTGAGGTTGATGTGGGAGAAGCAATGGGTTTCTTTGAAGCACTATCATGGATAAAAGAAGAAGGCATGGATAATGTTATAGTGGAGGGAGACGCGAAGATAGTGGTGGATGCAATTAATTCATCCTAAAATTTCAATTCGACATTTGGTGATTTTATTTTAGCTTGTAGAGTTTTAAAATCCAGTTTCAATTTTGTTTGTCAAAAGAAGCGCAAATTATATGGCGCATGTGTTTGCTAGGGCTTCTCGTGATCTTGAGAACTCGAGCTTTATGGTAGATCCTCCGAACTTTGTGGCTGGACTAACCAATCATATTTGTTCTTGCAATAATAGAAGCTAAACCTCTCTTGCTTCGAAAAAAAAAAAATCACACACAAGTAAATTTACATATAAAAATATTAGGTTGTGTGCTAAGCAAATTAATAATCTCTCCGTCAAATTTAATCAATTCATTATTTTTACTCTTTATTTTATCTTCGTACACAAAAATTCGACTATTTTTAGAACCCCGGCGTAATTGGTGCAATGTACGTGCTATTAAATTAAAATTAAGCAATTCGGGTGCGACACCGTCATGCTCGTCCGACATGCTTGTTTGTTGACCACAAACTCACATCAAAAGTATTTTTGTCTTATCATCGTATATTAACGTGTGAAACATATATAGGATGACAATTATTTTAATTTCAAATAATTGAGATAAGGCTTCGTTCAAGTCTTATCAAGCTCATTGTGACTCAAAAGGATTAGTCAAAGACAAATAATATTGTACATATCTCTCAAGATTTTTTTTTTTTTGAGAGGCAACATATCTTGTTCTAGTACTCTATATATGAAATCTAATGAGTAGAATAAACCCTCAATTAAGGTAAATTAAACTAAATATGTTTACATGGTATTAGACTATCCTTAGTAACCCTTTATTTTTCTACCCTCAATTAAGGTAAATTAAACTAATTGTTGCTGGCGTTTCTTCCCCCAATCCTGCTACATGCACTTAGATACCAAATTGTTTGAGTTTTCTTGACCTACACTCTCACAGAGGATATTATAGCGGTTACAGTGGGTTGCACCTCCTCGACCGCGATCTAGGCAAATCTTGTGGCCGCCTTCAATTAGTCGTTCACATTGTGTGAATTGCATCTTAAGAATGAATTGCAACTCATCAAGAAAGGTTCTCATTTTGTTCCTAAATATGGTTCCACTTTCAAAATTTTGTGCAATCAACTCTGTCTCTATGGGTTTCAAAATCAACGAAACAGACAAATCCCATTAATTCCTTTGTGGTCTGGGGTCCGATTTCCATAGGTTTACGCGTTTGCAAAGTTTATCATTATAATATCAATTTCTATTTTGCAAAAAGTTGATGAGCATATTACTACAACATAGTACACCCATTAAAGAGTATATTACAATCTGCTACATACATTTACACTCAAAACAACCTCTACAATTTAAGTTATGATTTGTCTTTTTTATCCTTATAACTTTGTACTTTCAAACTAACGTTGCGTTTTAGTCATCTTTTCTCTCCATCAATCCCAAATTCTCTGATTGAGCTATTGAGAAATGTTCCATTGCGCGCGCAACTGGATTTTGTACAGGGTTTTTCAAATTAGATCAGTGATGGAGTGGAGCCAGAAATTTTATGATGGGGGCCCAATTAACATTAGTACATTACTATAAAAATATAGACAAAAGTTTCAGGTTCATAAAAATGTTACTCAATGTTACAATATTATATTTATCAAATAATCGTATTCTATTAATTAAAAAAATGACTTTCATTTGATTTCAGAGGCACATTTGATTGTTTCGATTCAAAAGAGACGAACAGTGTCAAAATTGCTAAAATATTACTATCATAAAAAAATATAAAATTAATAATCATTTTTCCTTTCCAAGAATAACATTGAAGTTTTGATTAAAAAATGTATTTTCAATCATCACTAATCATGTAGTAATATATATCTATGAAATACCGGACAGTTTTATGTGGAGAGTGGGAGACACGCGCCTGAGGGAGGCGATTTTGTAAGTATGTAGGTGCGATTTACGTTTTGTAGGTGCGATCCCCAAAATCGCATAGAACACTCCATACCTAGGGCTTATCTGCATCTATGGATTTTCAATCATTGCATTAAATCCATATCCTCTTCCCAAATATTTGTGGCGTAAAGGCATTAAATTTGTCTGAACCAATGGAAGCGTGGTTTTTTCTCTCCCGAGAAGATTTCTGGTTTGCTTCTCTCACGATTTTGGTGCTTTTGTATCTCCCGATGCGGCGGTTTACGTCCCCGGGGAATGTTCGACTGAAAATTATGATTACTGCTTGCCGTGATTATCTAGATGTTCTGGGATTGGGTAGGAGGGCGGCCGGAGTCACTATAAATAGAGCTGTTGTGAGGGCTCGATTTCCAGTCATCTGCATCTTTTCTCTTCTCTTGTTTCTCTCTTTTACTCTGATGGCGGAAAATTTGAACGAGCAAATTCGTAAGGTCAGTCTCACTGAGGTCGAAGAGACCCCTCTCCAAGTCTCAGATGAGGAACTGATCTTCCCCCGAAATGCTCTCCTTGGGCGTTTCACTATCAGGAATCCTACAAGTATGAAGGGGATTTTGGCTACTCTCAAGAAAATCTGGAAAGTTGAAGGGATGGTGAGGATCTCCCCTATGGGAGAGGGATACTTTATGTTTGAGTTCGAGAAGGAGGCTGACTGTGGCAAAGTCTTCTACAGACAACCTTGGTTCATGAGCGGGCCGATGCTGGTGCTGTCAAAACTAAGGGGAGACGAACAACCAAGAGACTTGATTATCGACTCTATCCCTCTTTGGATTCAGGTCCATGGCTTGCCTATTTATGCTATGACTAAACAAATTGCTTTCCGTCTGGGAGTTAAATTTGGTGATGTGATTGACTTGGATTGTCCGGATGGGGCTATTGCGTGGGGTCGCTGCCTGCGTGTTAGGGTGCTTCTTGACCTCCAAAAGCCGCTGCACAGAAACACTCACATTGTAATCAGAGGTGAGCTCATCACACTCCCCTTAAGGTACGAAAAACTTGGAGACTTTTGCTATCATTGTGGGGTAGTTACGCATGTGGAAAAAGATTGTCCGGAGAGGTATAATGAATTTGGTTTTGAGTTTAATGCTAAGAAGAACTATCCTCTTTGGCTTCGGGCTGAGGGCCAAAAGGGCTTGGACCCTGAACTGTATGAGTTTTTTAGGGCAAATCCTCTAAGCCCGCCACAACCGCAGGACTTGAATCAGGAAGGTACTATGGGAGCTTCTTTTTCTGCTCTCGCCATTGTTCCAAACCCGGCTGCTGGTGGTTTGGCTTTTACTGAAAAATAGGGGCTTCCTGTTCGTAATAGGCAAGAGGAGGAAGAGGACTATCTGGTGGACTCTGTGCTGGTAAGCGAGGTTCAACGTAGAAGGGAGCAAGCTGGGGAAAGATGGGCTGCAATGGAGACCAAGGAAAAGGAGTACTTCTACTCCGGTGAAAAAAGTGGGACAAAACAGAGGCATGGTAGAGAAGGAATAGGTGCTGGTAAGGGACCAATGGTTGAACTAAAGTTGAAAGGAAAGATGGGGGCATACTTGGAAGATGATCGTCCAGCGGAGTTTCAGATGAAGTCCTCCGTGAAGGGGCAGAGGAAACGAGGTAGAATGTGTTCGAATGCTGGAAGACTTGAAGAAAATAAGGATGAGGAGTTTTTTGACATGGATTCTGGATCGAGTGCTGGGAAGAAGAAGTCCAGGACGGACGAGGATGTGGAGAGTTCAACTAATGAGGAGTCGGGTGATCCCCACCTCCGCGACGCTGTATGAAGATTCTGTCCTGGAACGCACGAGGCTTAAGGGGGCCAAATGCGTTCCAAAAAATTAGGCGAGTGGTCGCCATAAATAAACCCTCTTTGTTTTTTGTGTTAGAATCGAAATCTCATGTTAGTATGGTTCAATCTTGGAGAGCTTTACTTGGCTTTCAATCCTGTTTTGTAGTTGATGCAATTGGTTTGAAAGGAGGAATGATTCTGTTTGCTAATAGTGATGTTGATGTTTGTGTTAATTCTTTTTCTGTTGGACATATTGATGCTCTAGTAAATTGGAATGGCTCTAGTTGGTATTTCACGGGATTTCAAGGAAGTCCATATAACTCTCATCGGACCTTTTCTTTTGAGCTTCTCAAGAGAGTGAGAAGTACTCATGATCTTAGTAAATCTTGGTTGGTAGGTGGTGATTTTAATCAATTCTTATCTTATAATGAGAAGAAAGGTGGGGTGATAAACAATAGTATTAGACAAAATATGGAATTTCTTCGTTCTATTCTTTATGAATTGGGACTTCAAGACTTGGGTTTTAAGGGGCCTATTTTTACATGGACAAACAAAAGAAAACCCCCGTATAATATTAGAGAAAGATTGGACCGATTTGTTGCAACAAGTGATTGGATGAAGAACTTTGATGGGATAAAGGTTGAGCATTTACAATTTTATGGATCTGACCACAGGGTCATCTCTCTTATTATTAAGGCAAAAAGCTTAAGGTGGGAAAGATGTACGAAGAGAATTTTTAGATTTGAAAATGTTTGGCTGCAAGAATCTTCTTTCAAACAAGTTTTTTTGCAGTTATGGAATAAAGATTCTCTTAATCAAAGTTTGCCTTGCAAATTGAGAATGGTGGGGGACGGGCTGCATATTTGGGCCTCGGAGACGATCGGAAATGTGGACGCCCGTATTCGAGCCCTTCTACACAAGATTAACAACCTTGATGCACAACGAAGGGAAGATGAGGAAATGTATGAGGAGGCAATGCTTGAAAAATTGTTTGCAAAACAGGAGGAAATCTGGCATCAGCGGTCGAGGGTAAATTGGATGCAATGTGGGGATAGAAACACATCTTACTTTCACAAACGAGCTACGGAACGCAGGGGTAAAAATGCGATGATGAGCTTAAACGATGAAAATGGGGTGGAAATCTCGACCAAGGAAGAAATCACAGCTTTACTCTCGAGGACTTTTGGTAGTTTGTTCACATCATCGAACCCGTCGATGGAACAAATTGAGAGAGTTACAAAATTCACTACCCCTGTGGTGACGCAGGAGATGAACCATGTTTTGACTGGGGTCTTTACTGAGCTAGAAGTCAAACAAGCTATGTTTGATATGAATCCGAACAAAGCTCCGGGTCCGGATGGTTTTAATGCAAAATTCTTTCAAGAAATGTGGGAAACGGTTGGTAATGAGGTTACGAAGGGGGTGCTTGGTATTCTTAATGATGGACACGAGTTGGAAGAATGGAACAGGACACTTATCACTCTCATTCCTAAAGTAAAGTCACCAATGCAGGTTGGGGACTATAGACCTATCAGTCTCTGCAATGTGATTTATAGGCTTGTGGCGAAGGTCATAGCCAGTCGTCTGAAAATCTTTTTTCCCCACATTATTGATGATAACCAGAGTGCTTTTATACAAGGCCGGTTAATTTTTGATAATATTCTGCTTAGCTATGAATGCATGCATTGGCTACGAAACAACAAAAGCCAGGGGGGCTACGCGGTGGCGAAACTGGACATGAGTAAGGCCTACGACAGGGTGGAGTGGGCCTTCCTTAGAATCCAGATGGAAAAAATGGGTCTCCATATCAGGATTGTTGACCTGATTATGAGATGCGTTACGTCAGTAAGATATGCTTTTTATGTCAATAATACGGTGGTAGGGGACATTGTTCCCTCGAGGGGTCTTAGGTAGGGAGATCCTCTATCGCCGTTTCTTTTTGTTATTTGTGCTCAAGCTCTATCCTCGTGTTTTCATGAGAAAGTGGCTCGGGGTGAGTTAGCATGTATTAAGATAGCTAGAGAGGCTCCGATGATCTCTCACTTGTTCTTTGCAGACGACAGTGTGCTTTTTTTCAAAGCAAAGAAGCAGTATGGGCAGACCATTATGGAGACCCTTCGGGATTACGAAGCTGCTTCGGGTCAACAGGTAAATCTTAACAAATCTTCTATTCTCTTCAGTCCTTGTACTCAGATTGACAACCAGCAAGAGATTATGAATACTCTTAATATTCGAGTCTCGCAAGAACATAAGATGTATCTTGGTTTGCCAACTTTCTCCCTTAGAGGGAAGAGAATGCAATTTGCATACTTGGTGGATAGGATTCGGAAAAGAATTGATGATTGGAAAAACAGAGAGTTCTCTGAAGGGGGACGGGAAACTTTAATCAAATCAGTATTACAAGCTATTCCTACGTATGCAATGTCATGCTTCAAGCTGCCAATTCAGGTTTGCAAAGAGATGGATTCTCTTATGGCCAACTTTTGGTGGGGCCAGGTGAATGGACATAATCGCATGCACTGGACAAAGTGGGATAATTTGTGTCAGTCAAAAGATCATGGAGGTCTGGGTTTTCGGAAAATGGCGCATTTTAACAAGGCTCTTCTAGCAAAGCAAGTGTGGAGGCTTATTGATAATCCTCAATCTCTGGTGCCTAGGGTTCTTAAGGCTCGATATTTTAAGCACCAAGATGTGATGAGTGCGGAGATTGGCTCGAACCCATCATTTATGTGGAGATCTCTGTGTTCGAGTAGGGATTTACTCGATAAAGGAATTCGTTGGATGGTAGGAAAAGGGGACAAGATATCGATATATAAACATGCTTGGGTTCTAGGTCTTCATGATGGATTCATACGCTCTAACATCGTGGCGGGTTATGGGGTATGCGATTTTCTTGATGAGAATAGAGAATGGAAAGAAGACCTGGTTCGACAAGCTTTCCTTCCTTTTGAGGCCGAAGGTGTACTTCGTACGGCCGTGGGTAGCGTGGAAGATGATGATAAGTGCTTCTGGACCTACGATAAAAAAGGTGTCTTCACGGTAAAGTCAGGCTATTGGCTCTATCGGAATCTTGAAGAGGGGAAAAAAGGGGGCGAATCTTGCTCTGATTTTGATCTAAGAAGCCGATGGTGGAAAGCTTTATGGAAGATGCAATTACGTCCTAAGATCCGAATCTTTGGTTGGAAAATGTTTTGGGATCTTATCGCCACGGAAGGCAATCTGGCAAAAAGGGGATTAGAGAGTAACAGCAGTTGCGGTTTCTGTGGATCTTTTAGGCCTACAACGATTCATGCTATTTTCATCTGCAAGGGAGTTCGTGAGATTTGGAAGGATTTGGGATATTGGGATATCATCAAACAAGGGCAACATTTACAAACAGCGCCTTTTCTGGAGCTAATATGGAAGAAGAAGGCCCTTGATCAAGTGGAGGATTTTATTATGGTGGCATGGGGAGTATGGCGAGACAGGTGTAAGGCGATGCATGAACAAAACAAGGACAGACTTAAATGCCATGTTTCAACAGGTGATACAGTTCTAGCTTATCTGGATGCTTTCCGACAGGTTCATCGTCAGGAAAAGACTAGAAGAAGTAATGAGTGGCCGGATATTGGTGAAGGAAGTCAAGAGAACGTGAATATCTGTGGTTTCTTTGAAGTTGACTGAGCTTTCAATGCAGAAAAGAGAAGATACGGAATTGGAGGAGTGGGATACAACGAGAATGGAGACATTGTTCATTCCTTTTCCAAAAAATTGGCACCTCAACGTAATGTCCTTAGTATTGAACTACAAGCAATTGAGGAGGCACTTAAAGAGGCTAAGACGCTAAACTGGACCCGTCTGATTATAAAATCAGATTCTCAACAAGCCTTGAGTATGTGCCATTCTCTACCTCGGGATAAGGGACCTGAAGCGGTTTTTGCAGCTAGGATTCAACAAAGGGCAAGAGAATTTGTAGTGTGCAAATTCGACTATATACCTAGAAGCAGAAATCAAAAGGCGCATCGGCTGGTGCAGGACTATATTTGCTTATAATATTTAACACTAAAAAAAATTAAAATGAAAAAAACATCAATATTTAACACTAAAAACAAATTTAAAATGAAAAAAAAAAAAACAAAAACTATTGTTTGCTTATAATATTTAACACTAAATAAAAAATTAAATGAAAGAAAAGAAAACAACAATATTTAACACTAAAAACAAATTTAAAATGAAAAAGAAAACAAAAAAGATCCTTGCATCGAACCTGAGTTTGTGGAAGGTACAAAAATTTATGAAACTCTACCAACCACTTGGCCAACATTGCATAATACACTATATCATGAAGTATATAGTAGATAATTAATATATTTTGTGGGGGGCCCAGTGGCCCAACTGACCTCATTGTCCCTTCGTCCCTGAATTAGATGTATAGTTTCAAACTCTAACTTCAACTTTAAACAAAAATAATGTTTCATCGTTGCAGCTTCAAACAAATTTTTGGGTGAAAATTTCAAAATCCGCGCAACTTCACCTAAAATTTGTTACAATCTTTTTCGTCCAACCCAGCCACTCTCATTTGGTCCAAGCTTCATAATCAAGTTTTTCGTATTTTTTTTCCAAATTTTCCGTAGAGACATTTCGTTACACCCACCCAACTTGAAAATATCCCAATCATACCCCAAATTTGCATATTTGGATGTCCAGAAAAATTGCTGAGAAGAATGACTTTTGAATTTTGATTAATTTTGATCACAAAATTTTTAGTGTCAAGTGTAAGGAGGAGTGCGAATTGATCTCACATGATGGAATTCTATGTGGCCTGAAAGTTTTAGTCAGAGTTGTTTGGATTTGAAAAACTTGATTTTTCTTTGCAATCATGCATCATCATGTTTTGACTCCATACTCATTACTCCAACTCTTCCAAACAACCCCATAAACTTTAGTTATCCACATTATGTTCTTAAAGTTATAGGATCAAGAGGCCTATTTTATTTATGGATTGAATCGAGTAAAGCCAATTTTGCTTATCCACAGTTTATGTTAGTATTTAATTGGGTACTAGTAGTATATAATCAATTCCTGTGATGCCAAACGAAGACAATTACTGTATACAAATAATATACTGTACATTCAGATCACATCAATGACCAAACCAAAACACACACGAACAAAACTTACATCAATTACACCCAACCAACACAAGAGAGACATTGTTTTCATCTCGCTCACCTTCTTCCACTACCAGTCCCTTGAAACAACCCGCTGATCCGACCCTCGATATCCTCCACGTTATATCTCATATACTTCCCAATATCTGCAACGCCCTCCACTCGTCCCACGAAGTTGCGATAAGCTGGGCACAACGTCCCCGATACTGAAATCTTCAGCTCCTCTTTCAACTGATCGTCGAACACCACCCACGACGATTGAGTCTTGCATATCTCATCAAAGTATGCATTGAATAATTTCACCTTTTCCCTCAAATTCTTGGATGCACCTACACTTGAATTATGATCAATCTTCAGAACCTCCAAAATCTTACTCCAACAACTCCTCTGATACTTCACATGATATTGCCTCACTTTAGACATGTGTTTCCTAATCCAATCGTCGCCTAAGAGCGTTCCCAGCTCGTTATCCTTCACCTTCTGCACGATGTACCTCCCGTTGTTCATCATGAACACAGAGCTCAATGCAGCATCCCTGTAAACCTTCGATTTAGCCTCTAGATTACTCTCTAAAACCTCCATAGTCCATGATAATTGAGCTGATAGCGAGGACGATGACGAGTAAGACAAAGCCCCATCCTCTCCTTTTATGTGATCATTTGGAATAGCATCAGTTTCGTCGAAAACTTGATCTAGTGTCTGTTTTGATCGGCAAACTGCTCGGAGGTAATTCATCACGTAACGAGTGATAGGATGTAATCCGCCGCCAGGAACAGCGGATTTGGCCGGATCACGGCGGATTAAATTTTCTAACTCCATGAATATCCCCCTAATTACATCTCCTAATCTCTTCCAAACAGTTATGGACTCATTCCTCAAAGATAAACAGTACTCATCGGAAAATATCAACTCAAATTCAGGCATCAAATCCCTTACCGTTTCGTAAACATCGAGCACTTTGAACAACCGATCCGGCGCGCGGCTACTGATTGCCACCGCATCGGCGAAATTCAGGAGCTGAATCGTGGGGCCCTTGCATACCTCCATGAAAGAAATGTCCGTAGCCGATGAGAGACCGGAGAAGACGCGATCGCAGAGACGGCGCTCGCTCGGGAGAAGAACACGGAGTGTGACATTCATTGCTTTGATCCATTTCTCGATCTCGTCTTCCAATTGAGCCCACTGCATTTTCTGGACCTCATCGATGCTGAATTTCTGTAATCCCAATCTGGAGAAACTCTGCTCCAGAAATTCTCTCCGGCAGCTGCTGTAGACGTGTACGCACTCCTTCGTATACCCCGCCGCCACCATCCGCCGCGCGATCTCGTGCAAATCGCCGATCGTCCCCGCGGGAAGAGCGTCGATCAGAAAATCGAAATCCGTCACCGGCTGCGCGACAGGGATTACATCCTCCTCATCCTCCACGGAAACGTCGTCGTCTTCATCATCGGAGTAATCGGTGAGACGAGTTGACTCAGCGCCAGACTCGGCGCCGCTTTCGATTAGGGTTCTGAACTCATCTTCCAAACGAAACATACACTGCTGGAGCAAATCCTCGGCGCGATCGAGGCAGGAGGAGAAGCTCCGGTCGTCGGATAGAGGAGACCAATCGGCAATAGCGGCGAGTAATTGGTCAATCAAATCGAGAAAGGAGGAAGGGTTGCCGGAGTTTGACCAGATGGAGACGTCGGCGGAGATGTAACGGGAGAGGCGGCGGTGGAGAGACTTGAGCGTCTGTTCAGCGCCGTCGTCGGAGAGCTTCTCGCGTAGTCTGCCATCGAAATTGGAAAAAATCTTGAGAATATCATCGGTCATGGAATCTGTGTGGCCGAGGGTTTTGGCTATGTGGCGAGCAACGGCTATGAGCTTCTCCTCGCCATTTTCCGCCATTGAAGAGATGGGTTGTTCGAGATTAGGGTTTAGGAGTGAAAATAAATTGAGAATTGAAGGGAGGGGTGGGCATAGAAATGTGATAGGGTGGAGGAAGGTGAGGAGGAAGGAACAGGGTCCACCAAAAAGTCATCGGAAAAACGCGGTTTCTGTGATTATGAGAGATGACTGGTAAAAGGGTAGAGAAAAGTAAATGTTGAATTGAAAAGTAAAACAGGGGGAGAAAAGGACTGGTATCAAAATCTTGGTGGTTCGGTTTCAAGATTAAGTGGGCCCTAATTTTTACCTTTCGAAATTAATTGGATTGATACTAACCTAATTGGTCCGGAATTCCGGATCGACGGAGCTCGGGTCTAAGAAGTGTCAATGGAGTGGGAATAACTGTTTTGGGACTCACAACTCCAGAATTAAAACGTAACGACTTTAGTAGCTCCACCTGAGAATTATATACATTCGTTCCGAAAGTGTTTGCGTGAACACACTTATGAGAAAATTGCGTTTTTTGTCCCATTAACTATGGGCACGTTGGACTTTGACCACTGACTTTTGGACTTGATCCCACTTGATGTAATTTTATGCAGTTTTGATCCTATACAAAATTTTATTGCAAATTTGATCCCAACTTCTGTTAAAAAGTTAACAGAGTAATTAAATTATGAATAATATTTAAAATACTAATTTCTTTAAATCATAAAAATTATAATTAAAAAAATAATAATTAAATAAATTCATTCATAATTAGAAAAATCAATTAACTTACTTACTTAATTATTAGAAAAATCGGTAACTTACCTAATTAAGATTTCACCCTTTTTTTTTTGTAATATATGTACATTATATCAATTAAAGACTTATTTATATTTATTAATTCAAGAAAATTATAAATATTAGTTAAAATACTAAATAATATTTTAAAATTTAAGAAAATAAATTATGAATAATATTTAAAATACTACGGAGTAGTAATTTTTTTAAATCTGAAAAATAATAATATAAAAAAATAAACTAAACAAATTCATTCATAATTAAAAAAATCAATTAACTTACCTAATTAATTATTAGAAAGGTCTTAATTATTAGAAAGGTCTGTAACTTACGTAATTAGGATTTTACTTTTTTTTTTTTTTTTTTTTGTAATATATTACATTATATCAATTAAAGAATTTTTTTATATTTGTTAATTCTGAAAATTATAAATATTGGAGTAGTTAAAATACTAAATAATATTTTAAAATTTCTGAAAATAAATTATGAATAATATTTAACATACCAATTTTTTTTTAATCTGAAAAATTATAAAATAATAATAATTTAAATAAATTCATTCATAATTAGAAAAATCAATTTACTTACCTATGTAATTACTACTCCCTCCGTCTCAAGATTATTTGGAAAGTGAATTTGGTGAGGTGTGATGTGGACAAAATGTGTCGTCCTATGAGAAAATGACATGTGACGTCCGGATGAATTATATCCGACGAGGTTTGGATATAATTACGTAATTATTCATTTACTTATATCGATTATTATAATGACAATTGTTGATGATGGACATTTGAGATATTGGATTAGGCCCAATTTAGAACCAAATCCATAGAAATTGAGACAAGTGGGTCAGATGAAGATGAGAATCGGCCCAGAGATGAACAAGTCATAAGCTTTCCACCTTTTAATATTAATATTTATAATTTTCCGAATTAATAAATATAAATAAATCCTTAATTGATATATATATATATATATATATATATACACTAATGCAATATATTAAAAAAAAAGTAAAAAAATTCTTGTGGGATCAAGTGTGCACGCGTTAAACCCTCTGTTAACTTTTGACGGAAGCTGGGATCAGGTTTGCAATAAAATTTCGTATAGGACCAAAACTGCGTAAAAATACATCGAGTGGGATCAAGTTCAAAAACTAGTGGTCAAAGCCTAACGTGTCCAAGGTTAATGAGACCAAAAATGCAATTTTAAGAAAAATGTGTAATGAGTGGAGTGTTGATGGGTAATTTTGTAAACTCATATGAATAAAGTAAAAAAGAGTGGTTGAAATAAGTGTAAAAGTAATAACATTTTGTGTAAATATGTGAATTTTGTGAGGGTGAGGTTTATGGAGAAGTTTCCACTTTAAGATGTGCAAATAATTATGAGACGGACAAATAAGGCAAGTGTGCATTTAAATTGTAGGACGGAGGAAGTATGTATTATGCTATTTACTATTTTTGGACAACCTATCTAAATATTTTCAACTATACTCTTTAATTAAAGAGTTATCTTTAAAATACTAAAAAAAAATGTATTTGCTTTGCACGGGTATAACGGTAGTAGTCTTAAAAGCATGTTTATGAATTTATTTTCACATTATAAAAATGTTGATATTGATATAAAAATTTCCGTAAAAAAAAAATATTGATATAAAATTTTAGTTGAAATATCATATTGTATTTTATATTATGTTTTATATCAATTTATATTGATCTAAAACACATAGTATATGAAGTTAAATTGTTGATATATACTTTATATGTTATATATTTTAATAAACATGCAAAAATAAAAATATATAGTGTATTACATTTAAATGTGTAATGCGGAGTATATAATATTAAACACTGGGCACTGGTTTGAGGCACGGTCGCACGGGGTAAGAGTGATACCCAAATTCGGTCCATTTTATTACGGGTCACGGGGCGGGGTGACCCAAATAGAACGGGTCAGGGCAGGTAGAGTTCAAATTGTCATTCCTAGATCCGTGAAAGAATTGTAGTTGAAGCCGATGAAGTATTTGTTTATGAGGGAAGATTGTATGTGCCGGAGGATGAAGATTTGAGAAAGAAGATATTAGATGAAGCTCATTGTACCCCATACACAATTTACCTTGAAGGAACAAAGATGTATCGAGATCTTAAGACAATATTTTGATGGAGAAATATGAAGGGTAACATTGATATCTTTATGGAAAGATGTTTGATGTGCTAACAGGTGAAAGTTCAGCATCAATGATAGTTAGGACTACTAAAGCCACTTGAGATCCCATAGTGGAAGTGAGAGCACATCATTATGGATTTCATAGTAGGTTTACTGCAATTAGCAAAAAATAAACCATGTAATATAGGTAATTGTCGATAGATTGATGACATCTGCACACTTTCTAGCCGTCAAGATAACTATGAAGCAGTATGCAAAGTTGTTTGTTCCAAAAATTGTGAGGCTTCATGCAGTATCAGTGCCAATTATTTTTGACAAAGAGTTCACTTCATACCCAAGCATGGTGATGCTGCATGTGATCTATCATTGTCTATATCTCACCAAGAAATCAATTTTGAGATGAATATTTAGACTGATGGGACTCCTTCGATTAGGGTGAGTCATGCTCTTCTCTAACACAAGTGAGATTTGAGGATTAGCAAGAAGACAAATGTTAATTCGCCATATATTTACTTGCTCAAGTAGTCGACCATGTGAAATAAGGTCATAGACGTGTATCGTGTTCCAGGACCATTAATTGTTCTTGCTCTTGACAGACTAGCAAATTGGGTGACCAAGTAGTCCAGAGCGAGCTATTTAACTCTTGAACCCGATCTCTGTCGCATAGACATTTGGCTTAATCATTGACAACCACCCTTTAATTTTTTTTTTCTTAACTTTTTAAAAAGTAAATAAATTTAATCATGTTGCAATGTGTTTAAATTTTTTGTAAAAACAAATGAATTTTGAGTCACTTGGAATAATGGGAATGGAACAATAAAAAAAAAATTCTTAAGAGCAAATATTGCTACCCATATCAACTTTGATTTTTGAAAGGTAACATTGTAAACTGAAATTGTTATTATAATTTTAAAATCGTCGTTATAGAATCAGTTCACAGGTCACTCATACACTTATAAAAAAAAGAAGTCAAAATCAATTTGAATTTAATCGAGTTGGGATTGAGCTCGAATTATTAGAGTCATTCTCAAACTTGAGCTCAATAAAATCAGGTTCATCAAGCTCTCGCAAGTTAATCGTTCTCAAATTTAAAAGAATTGAGCCTAATTAAGTGAGTGAAATTTCCATCTTTCAAATTTTCAAATTTACACCCTTATATTCTACCATTATTCACTTTTGGCCACTATCTTCTTTTTAATCTGTGTTCATTCAATTGTAAATACAAATTTATTTTTAATTAATTGTAATTTTTTTAATATTTCATGTCTGGATTTGTAGTGTTGTACCCTCTGCCTTAGCTCTTGTACACCTAAATTCTAAACCACCATTTCTGGAGAAACCCTGAAGTCTGAACAAAGCCTCCATCACTCTCCTCCTCCCTCACAATGCGAGCTCTTCTTCGCACATTGACGCAGCTCTCCATCAACGCTAACCCTAAGATCCTACAGGTTCACAACCTACGCCCTTTTCAGAGACCCTTTTCTACTCAAAACGATGGCGGCGACAAAGATTGGACAACCCATTTCGGCGGAACTGGCTCTTCCGCCAACGACTCATTGGGCTGGGATACCGGCCATTCTTCTTGGTCCACTGGTCTAACGAAGGAGCACTTCGCCGGTGAAGCAGTTGGGAAGAAGGTGGGACCGGGTACGGGCCAAACCCAGCCGCCCACGGGTCAAATCCAATCGCAGGGCGGTTCGGGCGGGCCTCGAAGGGGCCGGTCTTCGGACGTCCAGTGGACGGACCAGGAGCTGGATTTGATAAAGAAATTGGAAGCTGAGAACCGTCAAGCTAAGCGGTTTGTTGATGGTTGGGACGATCGAATGCATGACACGGCCTTGTTGATGAAACAAGTAAATTTTTGTACTATTTTGATCATTTCTGTTATCCGTGATTCAGTTTGCGATTGCGTATTTGGTAGTTTCTGAAGTAAATTTTGAATAAGATGAATAATATCTTAAGGCTCTGTAGTGATTTTGATCTCAGTTTGTGTCGTTTATGTAGAAAAACTGGGGGAAATAGTGTGATTGTTAACATGGAAGCACCTTAGACATATCCCAATTTATATTAGATCCATCTTGTTGGTAAAGTATATTTGGAAAGAGAGATTCAGGTTCTGTAAATGTAATTTGGGGGTGTAGTTAACCTTGAATTTTTTTGGATGAAGGTGAGGGAGCCTGGTGCCAGGGGTTCTTACTTAAAGGATTCAGAGAAAAATGAGATGTACAAGAAACACAAGGAGAATCCAGAGGTGTATACTGTTGAAAGGTTAGCAAAGGAATACAGGATCATGAGGCAGCGGGTGCATGCAATTCTGTGGCTGAAGGAGGATGAAGAGAAGGAGTTGAAGAAACGTGGGGAACTGGATGATTCTGTCGAGCTGTTACTTGATACTTGTCCTGAGTAAGCAGATTTTTGTATTCATTACGAAGAGTCAATGCATTTGTTTCTTAAGTTGATGCTTTACTTGCCAGTATGGTGTGCTTTTTTGCAGCATCTATTTTTATTTTTTAATATTCGTCTTCTATAACATCATCAAATGTAGGAATAGTTTTATGAATTGGTTTATAGTATCTTGGCTGTTTTTACACAATATGCAAGAGGAAGGTATTTTAATAATGCTCTATCAAGCACAAAGTGTCATGTATTTCTGCTTTTGTTTGTATTAGATACTGTTATAAGCTTAAGCATAGAAATTATATATTAATAAGCCAGTGTAATTTGTGTGTGATAGATTGGATTTTCTTGTTGCACACATGGAGTGGATTCAGAACTGTTCCTGAAATGGTGATAAGTTTTTAATGTTGATTTTCTTAAGAATTCAAGGTTTTACTGAATTGAAGAGTGTACTGTTTGCCAACATTTCTCATGGTTAATTGGTTACAAAGTGGTATTATGTGCATTGTATAGGTTGTTAAAAGGATGAGTGTGTGGTTTGATGCCTTAAAAGCCAAAACTGGGCATGATTAAGATATGCACTCCTTAGTGTTCCTCCCGCCAACTTTTTGCCTTTCCCATTTTAATTTATTAAATCTAAGAGGCTTTGGGCTGTATGGGTTCACAGCAAGACACAAATATAGAAGTAAGATCGAACCATAGAAAACAATGTTAAAAGTAAAATCAGGGCTCAGAACTCAGAAGAGAGAAAAGCTAACCAGTGCCACGAGTTATAAATGTCGCATAGACAAACCTATATTCTGGCAAGTTAAAATTTTTAAACAATTGATTGATACTCATGATATATATATGTATGTATGTATGTAGATTTCTTCTTCCTTTACATGCTCTGCACTGAAGTTTGCTTGAAGTCATGCCAAAATAGCCTGCGCCCTGAAAACTGACCATTTGTTCCATACTAAATTTTGAGTATCCAAAGTGTGAAATAGTATACCTTAGAAAAAAAAAAGTTTATCTCAGATTAAAATAGCGTGAGTTCAAGATTTTGGGACTTGGAATTCATTTGCTCTTGAAATCAACACAGGTGCTGTGCTCTTTGCTTTATTTAATAACCTATAAAAAAAGAGTTAGCTAGTAAGAATGACTTACATATGTGTTGTGTGTCTAGCTTTGATTTGTTATGTTTTTTTGTCCGGATACGAGGTTGAATAAGAACTAAAGGTTAGGAGAATGATAGTTACAAATCTTGCCTCATATGGAGCTCGAAAACCTGCAGATTGTGTTTTTTTATTTATCATCTTTTTTTGGTCAGATTGCTGATGGATGCTATTATGCAGGTTTTTCAACTCCCATTGCAGGGAATTCCATGTTGCATCTCTGCCATATAAGCCAGATTTCAAGGTGATGCCCGAGGGTTGGGATGGCACCACTCGAGACCCTGATGAGGTCCACTATGAGATTTCAATGAAAGAGGATGAAATGTTATACAAAGATTTTGTCCAGAGGTTGAACTTCAACAAGTTGAAGGTAGTATTTTTAATTTCATATTCATGATTTAATTTGTCATTCACGCCCCTCTGTAACGTCATCATTCTGTTTTTAGTTTGAGAATAAGGTGAAAGTCCATAAGTACAGCAGGAGACGTCCACCTAAAGGCTGGAATTTCACGGTGGAGAAGCTAGGTCGTCGAGGCAAGCGTGGTAATGGAGGCGGGTGGAAGTTTATTAGCGAGGCTGATGGCTCGACGAGACCTCTAAATGACCTTGAGAAGATGTTTGTGAAACGAGAGACTCCCCAGAGACGTAAGAGGATTCTCCCATGATTTCAATCGATAACTTGTCTTGTAGTTCTTAATATGTTCATCCTTTGATTACCGAAAGGCTATACTCCAGTTACAATTTTAGGTCCTTTGTACCTGCTTTGAGTGCAAAATCAGACAAATGCTTTGAGATATTTGTTCTGATACGCACTTGTAAACTCGTACTATTAGCTGTGCAGCCCATCCTTAGTTTATATGTTAATTCTGTGCTGCTTTTTTCTATGACACGCCCTGGTTTCCCTTATGGGTGTCTGAAAATTTTGAAGTTTTTTGGGAGGTTAATAAAACCTTGTTGACATTATGACAGTAGATAGCATGTCTTTTTTTTTAATAGCCAATGCTTTAACTGACATTAATTTGTTGGAGATTACTATGGGGATGCATTTTTATACTTTATCATATGATGTTGTTACCTCTCTGAGATAGATATTCTGGATATTTTTCCGCTAGGTTAGAGATAACAGTCGCAGAGTTGTCTCACTGTATGTAATTTTTGAAACTGTCTCATGAGAGAGGACTTGTGTGAGACCGTCTCACTGTGAGACAAAACATAATTTGAACATGACATTTTAACACATTAAAAGGGATAAGTGTTAATTTGTGAAAAATTACACCGTTTCACGCAAGTCTTTGTCCCGTCTCATTTATGTTTCTGTGTGCCATCAAAATTCTATTCTTATTGACATGCTTAATTTTTGGGTTAAAAGAACTGTATAAAATCTTTGATTGTATTGCTATATATACTCCCTAGGCTGTACTCACTCATTCTGTATTATACATGTAAAGATGGATGAATATATACATCATCTATGAAGAAAAGGAACAACATCTTAACAAAGTATGTGAATTCTTTTCTTGGCCTCTTAAAATTTGTTGTTGCACTGCTAAAACAGAAGCAGCACTATCAAAATCTAGAGAGGCTACGTACTCTCCTATCACTCCAAGCTCATTGTTCTGCTCAGAACTCCAATTTGATAATCCTTTCAGTAGCACTGGATTTATCCCATTCTTTCTTCCCACAATCCAAAGGTCATAGATGCCTTTCTTCATACCCTGAATTGCAGCAAGGGTTTCCTCTCCATTCTTCACCACAACCTCTCGATAAACAACCCGTTCGTTCCCTTCTCTCTTCACCCAGAACTGAGTCACCAGCCCGTCATCAAGCTTCTTTTCCATCTCGTCGTCTCCCTCATTATCATGAGCAAGGAATCTCACAACGGTGAGTGAGATTGTACTACTCTCCACCATTCGATCTGCGTACGTTAGAGCCTCTCGTGCATCTGCACCACCCAGGAAAAGTACAACCATGCTATGCATGGAGGTTTTGAGAATCCCGTTAACGATATTCTGATGCGGGCTTCTATCATCAAGAATGGCGACGGAACATGGAGCATGTAGCAAGACGTTGGAGTTGACAGTAATAGTTCTTTTGTTGTTGCGGTTAGTCTTGTGATAAGGAAGGATGATGAGACAAGCTTTGTTAGAAAGTGCAAGGCCACAAATGTCTTGATACATGCTCTTTCTGGAAGTGATAGTTGTGTAAGAGAATATCTTGATGCTCTGGTCTGATCTGGCCTCTTGGAATTTTTTCAAAGCATTATGCATTGAACTGAAGGTGCATTGATTAGGGAGCATTTGATCGGTTTGGTGATCGATGAGGACTGGATTGGAACGACCAACGAGCTCCACAAGACGCAGAGCATAGACGGATAAAGGGGTGTTGACATTTGGATTGGAGATGTCAAGCAATTTCATCAAACCAGAGAGATTTTCATCACCATGCATACAAGCTACGATGTGGAGCTCAGTGTTTGGAGGTGTGTGCTGAATGTTTCGTCTCTTGTTCACCAAATACGGCCTCGTCGGATCGTAGAGTATGCTGATCAAAGGTGTGACTATAGCAGTCGTAGCTGTTGCGGATAACACCATCAAGGTGAAATGTGGCTTCCCGATTACCTGAACATCTAACGAATGCGTATGAATCAGAACAAGTTAGAAGAAAAGAATAGAAACTTAGAAGGCCGGGTACCTTCAATTCTACCAAGTGAATAAAGAGGAGAATCTCCACTTCACCCTTCAAGCTGATTAGAAGGCTAAGTGTGAGACTATCCCTAATCGACATGTTAAAGTAACGTGAAGCGACAAGAGTCGAGACCATTTTGACAACATACGAAGATACGATCATGAACACAAGTGGCTGCACATGAGACCAATGGCTAACCATTGAAGAAAAGTCGATGATCAAGCCCACATACATAAACGAAATTGGCATGAGAAGGTTCTTCACAAAGGTCTCAGTCTTCTCCACCAAAACCGCCCCCAACGGAGGCCCATCAGGCACGGCTAAACCTAGCCACAACGGGCCATTGGCAACAGTAAGACCAAAAACACTTGATATAAGGCCACAAACCAGAACACCAACCAATATTCCCACCACATATACCTGATCTACCGTGTTCTCTTCTGGTGTGTTTCTGATGATCCACATCATCCCTCGTCGGGCCCCAAAAATCAGAGTCGCCCCAATTATGAAAAAGGAAAGTAAGTACCACAACGCGGTTAGAGGCCTTTCACTACTCCCTTGTATCCACATCTCGAATAATAGTATAATGTTCATCCCTATAACATCACAAAGGACAGCTGTTGTTAAAGCCATCCTTCCTATTCCAGAGCTAAGTAGATTGAGCTCTTTGACAATGGGATAAATAACAGGAAATGCAGCAGTTGTGAAAGACAAACTAATCCCCCAAATAGAAGCTATACTTGCCATCCTTTTGTCCATACTTTTCCTATGTACTAATCCCATACAGAAACTACAACATAAAGGTACAATCACACATAGCACAGCAATGCACCAATGCTTTTTCCTTGCTCTTCTTATTACCATAATATCTGTCTTCACTCCGGACAAGAAGAGAAAATACATGAACCCCATTAATCCAAAGTTCTTAATCAACATATCCCCTTTTAAAGGAAACATATAAGCTTGAAACTTCTCATTACGGCTCAACACCGATGGCCCCAGTATAATGCCACCCTATAATTCCATCATCATTTTAATTAATTTGCAAATTTATTCAAAAACACATGAGAAGAAAATCGAATAATACTTACAAGGATCTCAGAGACAACCTTAGGTTGTCGAAGGGGCTTGAGGATGAGGCGGACAAGTTGAGTGACGATGATGAGAGACGAAAGCTGCATGCAGAAAAGGGGGAAGGAGAAGTCTAAAGGATTAAGGCCATAGAAAATACCAACGGAATGATCATTGCGTTTCTCGCGACATACAACGAGACCTTTGTTGAGGAGCTCGGGGGGTTCGATGAGGCCAATGAGCGACATAGATCGAATTACACAACCAACAAAACCTAAATCATGTTATAAAAGATCGATGAATTTTGCATTAATGGAAAAGAAAAGCTTGCTTGTGTGCATGCATGTTCATCAACATGTCAAGGCTTGCTTGGTTGGTTGGATACCCGGAACTCTAGCTTCTTTACATTCTAGAGTACGTGGGTAATTTCATACTACTAATTTTATTTTATTTTTGTTAACAAAGTTACATATAATTGCATTGACCTTAATATTTTTTTATATATAATATCTTTCATTATATCTATTTCACACTCTTACCATTTCATTTTCTTATTTTTCCGTAGTACATTTTTTAATTCATTTCTTCGGTTATTGTAACTGCTTGCCGTTTCTCTCATTTCTCTTTCCCATCAATTTTTTATATAAAAAAAAATGTGAATCAAATAACGTTTTTCATATTTGTCAAAGAATTCATATTTAAAATACTATTTTTGTTCTCAGACTTACAATTCCAATTTAAATATAACTATGCACAATTAAAAAAAACATTTGTATATTGAAATGGGTTGGTCTACTATGGACTCGAGTGCATGTTGTGCACCCAAGTCCATGTTGCACTTTTCAGTTTTACTGACTTACACTTTTTGGTAAATGGTGTTGCACTTTTCAATTATTAAACTGTATAATAATATTTTTAGTCATAGTGACTTACACTTTTTAGTAATATTGTGTTGTACTTTTCAGTTTAATAACATATACTTTTCTTTAGACTAGACATGCACTCGAGTGCATACTAGACTTTACCTATTGAAATTGTAAAATATTCGAACATTAAAACCATGATCACAATGTAATTAAATTATACAATACTCCTATATATTTGAATATTAAAACCATGATAAAAAATATAATTTAAATTATATACTGTAATAGGAGTATATTTTTTCTTGTGCATAACTAAGTGCCTTAGTTATTGGGTATTAGCCCAAGTCCAACTCTACTACTCCAGTGAATCAATACGGGTTTGACTATTTACACCTCCATTTCGGATGCACACGCCCGATTGATGCACCCACCAAAATTTAACTAGAATAGGTGCACCCTTTCCTTAATTGTCATAAATACCATTTTCTTCTTTTTCTCTATAAAATAAACATTTACTAACCACACTTTTTCCAAACCCTAATTTATAATCTTCATCTCTCTTCCATTTCCCACCCTCCATCTGCCGCCGCAGCTGCCACCTTACTCTCCCTCTCTTCACCGGTGCGGCCCCTCCCTCGGCCGTCGCTCCCTATCCCCTCTCCCTCTCTATATAAAAAAAATAGAACCTCCCCCCGCCTCCGCTTTCGTGGTTGATTCATGTATTATCTAACACTAAAATACACAATCGCAAGTGTACGACGTATATTGTAGCGTGATAAGTACAATGTCGATCCCACAGGGAGGTGTAGTGTAAAAGCGTATTTTGTCGATTGAATTCTAAATAGACGTGATCGATAAGTTTGAAGGTTGTAATTACCACTAATTATCTACCAATTTGTCACAAGTAAACAATTAAAAGAGTAACAAGAGAATCGATCAAATGTGCTCATGCAAATCACAAAAACGAAGAAAATACGAGTGAAGTTCAAATAAGAGAAAATAAATTCCAAGGCACATGCAATACTAGTGAATCCATCTATGATTAACAATCTACTCAACTGGTGTTGTGCTTTTTCTATAAGATTGATCACAAAATAATGAGTTAAATTCAATCCAATTAACCCAAGAGAAATATAACACAACCTAGTATCTCTACCTAAATTGCATCATAAAACCCAATTAAACACCTAAGATCATCACACATCCTCATAATCATTGATCATCTCTCGACCTCTCAATAAAAATAGGTCGAATACTTGCAATAATTTAATCAAAAGAGATTTCTCAATCCAATTTCAATTAACTAAGATCAACACATCACTATTGTACACCAATGACATGTTTTGAAATGAAAATCAAGCATTCAAATAGAATTAAGCCACACAAACACCAATTAAGCAAAGTATTAATTCATAAACTTCATCAAAAGTATTTACAAGGTCCTAGAACCAAAAGTGTTCTAGCCAACAATCAACATAATCCAATTAACACAAATTAATGAAATAAACAAATAAAAAGAAAGAGAAAGCTTAGTTTAATGGATGATGGGTGATGAAATTCCAAAGCTATTGATGTCTTCCTTACTTGATTTGGTGGAGAATTGAAGAAATGGATGATGATTACCTCCAAGTGTGTGTTTGTATGTGTAAGAATTCTTGTGGAAGGGGGTAAGTGTGTTTGAATTCAAGAATGGGGGTATTTATAGTGTTGGGGTAAGGCTTGGGGTTGAGAATTGCAATTGGGTCCTTGAAAATAGGAGGAAATACACAAAAAACGCCGAAACAGGGGCAGCTCGGCTGTGCACGGAGCTTGGTCGTGCTCGGCAAATTGTGG
The DNA here is from genome assembly GCA_963675135.1 of Galeopsis tetrahit. Lineage (NCBI taxonomy): Eukaryota > Viridiplantae > Streptophyta > Magnoliopsida > Lamiales > Lamiaceae > Galeopsis > Galeopsis tetrahit. Next base: position 41,438,112 of record OY776129.1, on the reverse strand, counting down.
TATGGGGGGGAGCTCGGCCGTGCTCGGCAAATTGTGGTATGTGGGGGAGCTCGGTCGTGCCCTTGCTTGATCTTCCAACTTCTGTCTCGAGCACGTCCAACTCGAGCTAAGGGCTCGACCGTCCCTCTCCTCCACCCTCTCTTGTTTTGTGCATATCTTTTGCTTCGAATGTCCGATCGACTCGATTCTTTTTGCTATTCCACTCCATTTTTCGATACGAACCCAATGGTGTGCTTCTCTCTTTGATCCAGTAAAACGTGGTAGGTGTTTTGCTCCAAAAATCCTTCGTTTTTCCTACAAAATCGACAAAACGCCACATTTCTCTTATTTTGACCAAAACCATCATATTCAACCCATAAATCAATGAAATCACAATCAAAATGAGCTTCACATGTGAATCTAAATTGTGTAAATTCTACCTGAATCAGTGGTACCAGCTACTGCCCCCGTCGTCGCGTCCCACACTCCCTCCCCTGTGTTTTTTGTTCCCCTCGCCCCCGTCTCCGTTCGACACCCCCCCCCCCTCCCCATCCACCGCCATCGCCTCCCACCCACTTACCTACTCGTCGTCGCAGGCCGGCCCACCCCGATCCAGATCCAAGACGGCGGCCCCAGGTTTACTTTTTTTTTTCCTTCTATTCTTCATTTTCTAGTTCTTTTTCTTTCTTTTTTTAAATTTTCGACCATTTTAGGTCGACCAAATATACCCTCATCGACAAATTGTTGTCGACGAGGGTATATTTGGTCGATCTAAAATGGGTGAATTTTTCTTCTATTCTTCATTTTCCAGTTCTTTTTCTTTCTTTTTTTAAATTTTCGACCATTTTAGGTCGACCAAATATACCCTCATCGACAAATTGTTGTCGACGAGGGTATATTTGGTCGATCTAAAATGGGTGAATTTTTTTTCCACCAACTAGTGTCGACCATTTACACTTTCGTCAAAAAATCGTTGTCGACGTGGGTGTATATGGTCGACACTGGTTGGTCGATTTTTTTTAAAAAAAATTGTGATTTTTTAAAATATTTTTTGTAATTTCTGAATTTTTTTGGTTTGGTGATCATCGGAACTGGTGACGGTGGCGATCGAAAGTGGTGATTTAGGGGAAAGGTGAAAGGAATAACAAACGGGGGTGCGTTCAGTAGGAGAGGGGTGCATTTAGTATGTTACATTTTATTGAAGAGTATTTTTAATTTTTTACATAATTATTATATTACTCCTAATAAATTCTTTCCATCTAAAATGGAGTTGTAAATAGTCAAACCCAATCACTACTGAAAGTCTGAGCCCACTTTGAAATTTCAGAAAATAAATTTATGGTTTTTTCTTTACAACAAATTTTATGGTTTCATATAGATAATATTTAGTTTGTATATTTAAAGTGACTTTCTATGGTAAGACATGTTTCGTCCTATCTTACAATAAACAATGTTTCAAATAGTATTAAATCGCTGATTTAACGTATAAATTTTATTCTATATGGTTGCACTTCGCATTAGTACGTTTGTTCTATACAAAATGCAATCGCACTGCATTGCCTTATTAATATATTAAATTAATAAGTAAACAATTACGAATATATCCTTTTAATTTAAAATAAATAAAACTATTTAATTATAAATTGACATATATATCCAGAATTGTCAAATACGTCAGATCGGGTTGTGTTGAGCCCGCTGGCCCAGCCCATACCCGTTGATGATGTATATTTCCTTCAAATTGGGTCAGGTCCGAACTGGGCCAGGTTGTGGTGAGTCGGTCTGTGGGCCCAAAATGGACCGATTCATGGCGAGTTGGGGCGGGCTTTCTCTTGGGCCTCGAGATCTACGGCCCAACCTAGCTTGAGAAAAAAACTCTAAGGATGTTTTTTTAATATTTTAAAAAAAAATAATATAAGGATATTTCAGTAATTTTATATTTTAAAAAAGATATATCTAATCACACATGACAAAGTCAAATGATGTGTCAACTTTTAATTGGACGCTTATTGTAAAACAAGGCGAACCCTCTGTCACACGGTAGAAATCCCTTCTTTAAACCGTTAAATAGTAAATAGGGATTGAATATTTATCTAAGTAGAGGCGTAGGGGACATGAGCAATATACTTTTCTGGGAATCGAGATAGGCAGGGGATATAATCCTTAAAATTAATTTCCCAATGATGTATCACCTTAGCCTTGATAAAGAAATACGATTCAGAGATAGGAAGAATGGCGAGAAGACCAATGGGTGTGGCGGTGGGATTAGAGAAGGGTACTTAGGGATAGAGAATATGTTATGCTTAACGATTTGCTCGATGTGATTAACAGGTATAAGCCGACACAAGACACGAATGACTATTGGACGTGGAGACTAGGATCAAATGAAAGATTAACCACCAAGCAAACCTACGAATGGCTAGCTTCAAGAGAGGATGGAGACCAATTAGATGAAGACAAGAAGAGAGCCTTCACATCGATATGGAACAAGATCACACCTTCAAAAAGTGTTCATCAATACTTGGAGAGTGATTTTGGGAAGACTACCAACCAAGACCGAGCTACATAAAAGAGCAGCAATGCCCCATAATGCCGACGCAAACTGCACCTTCTGCAGTGAAAAGTTAGAAACTGTACAACATCTTTTCTTCGAATGCCCCTTCTCTTATCAATTATGGATGGATATCACCAAATGGATGAGACTTCAATCTGCCCTCCCTGTCAATCCTTTGGATAACTTACTATATTTTAGTAGATTATCTAGTGAAAAATTGGAGAGCATGATCCTTACCAGTCTATGGGAATGCGTGGTATGGGCCTTATGGAAGTCTAGAAATGCAAAGATTTTTAGAGTGGAAGAGATAAAGAGAGATAAAATCGTGGAGGAAATCATCTCAAGATTATGGAGTTGGATTACTCCTACAGAAACTTGGAGTTCAAGACTTTGAGAACAACTACAAATCTGATTTTGAGTGTTTAATTCAAAATTATACCACCATCATTGTAAACGACTGAATAATGGCCTGAAGCTTTCATTTCTGAGAGTTGATGATACTGTTTCACTACCATCATTCTTCATGATACTGGTGAATAGAATAATACTTTTACCGACCAAAAAAAATCGTTAAACAATAAAAAAATTTGAATGAAACAATTCAAAACCAATGTTCATTTTTACATGATAAATTGACCAATTTTTTAAATTTAAAAGGTTTGTACCATTGCGCATAAGTGACGCGCCTAATCTTATTTGTCCCTAGAAAGCATGAGACACGTGGCTTGAATCTAAGTCGTCTCAAAACAACACACCCTATCAAAGTGTTGTTTTAGAGAAATTAGACTTGACAATGATACGTAGAAGCCGAAGCAACGTATCGAATAATGAATCAGCACCCCATCCTAGCACAGAAAAGCAAAGGTCATAAATTAAAAATCCCACATCAAACAGTTTGAACCATAACTTCAACGATGAAGTCCGACCTTGGGGGCAATTGTAGATGGTGGTTATAGTTGGCCGAGTCCAACCGACTTCCACAAGTTGAACTGTGCATCCTCATAAACCAATTCACCAAGATGAATTCCCCCGACAAAGATGCGAATTGAGACAAGTTCAAGGCCCAACCTCCGTTCAAAGCTTAACGCATCGAAGGCATAGCGACCTCGCAAGGTTGTGATTGAGAAAATTTATCCTTCAAGATAGGTTCCACACCCGAAAGTGTATGCATTTAATGCACTCGTACCATGCATTAATTGAATCTGTAGTACACCGAGCTCAGTGATTGGTTCGCAAACCTGCTATCACTGTGGCGTCCGAGGAATGCCCGCAACAAATGAGATTCCTCCATATATATCATTTTATCTTTGATACACATGTAAGACCAAGATCTCAACCCTAAAATGAAGGGTTGATATCGCTTCAGTTAGTCAAACATTGTATCTACTATAAATAGGATACTTAACCCTCTAAAATTAATGATCGGATAGTGAATGTGTAAATACACTCTTATCATCTATACAATCAAAACTCCAAACTGCATTCAAGAGGAAAGGTCACCAACTCCCTCAAGTCTTATTTTCCTTATATTACTAGTTATTTACTACTTGTTTAATTGTTGATTAGTTGAGAATAAAACTCCAATAACATCATTGACACTAAATTGTCCCAACAAACGATAATCAACAACTTGCACACTTCTAATATATATAAAAACAACCCATAAAATTAATACTCTCACAACATTATTTTATTTTTAAAATTCTCACTCATTTTGGGTCAATATTTTTCCCTACATCTCACTAAATTCCTTTTACATCTCACTAAATACCATCCACACAATAATTATATAATATAAAAACATATAAAATGAGAGATTTTTAACACATGGTTATATATTCATGATTGGACTACTCACATTTACTCTAGTATATATCTAGTCTTAATCGTAAGTACTTCACGACTAAGATTGTGTGGATGTTACCATTTTACTCGTACAAGCAATGGGGTTTCAACATTACTTGATTTAAGGGCTTGTTGTCTTTTTGAATTTTTCAAATCGTTCATATGTGTATTACATTTTTATTTCAACTTTAATTTAAACTATAGTGTTATTATAATATGAAGAATTGTCTCTTCCTTGAACATATTACCCCTTTCGTCCTAATAAAAGTTACTCATTTTTTTATTTTATTAGTAAACTACTTCCATTCATTATATTATTCTATCTCTCAATCACATCATCTCTAATACATCTACTTATTAATTATATTATATATTTCTGAAACCTTCGTGCTCAAATTAAACTTATGGATAACTTTCACTTGAACGGAAGAAATAAAATTTTCTATATATTCACCCTCACACCAAGTATTTCAATTTGAATCCACTTCTAAATATTCATTCTCACACCAAGTTTTTCAATTTGAATCCACTTCTAATTAAAGCATATTCATACTTAGTGATTGTATGATCAATAAGAAAATTTAGACTTGGTAATTGTATGATAAGTAATTATGCGTATATACTAGTATAAATTTTAATATAACACATGTCAATCATTCATATAGTAAAATAAGATGTGGAATATTAAAATTTAAACAAGTGATTTCATTCTTCCTTCATAGTACCAGTAGTTTAGACTTGTCAACGTCTTGAATTCAAATTTCGTTTAAAATGACTTTCATATTAAATTGTCCATTCGACAAGACGTTTATCCTCTTCTATAATATAAATATTTTGATTTAATGGCTTGTCCTCTCCAATTGTTTTCTCTCTCTACACGAATCAATTGTGAGTTTTCCTAAGAACTTTTGTTGAAAAAGTTTCTTCCATCCGTATCGAAGCTTCGGTTTCTGATTTTATCTTTTCTTTTGATTTCTCTTGGTTGGTTTTGATACAAAATATGGTAAATTTGGGTTTTGGTAGTTGAGAATTTGTAAAGTTATTTCAGAACAATTCATTGGAGTGTGTTCTTGAGGCAATCATTGCTTTTTTCTTGTTTCTTGGAGCGAGCCGTCTGGGTTTTTTGGGCGTGGATCATACGCAAGATCTCACTGGGGGTTGGGTTTCGAAAATTGAGTTGGATATCTAGTGTGTGGGATTGCCTAAATGGGGATTGGTGGATTTCAAAAGAAATATTTTCATTTCGAATTTGCTGCCAGCTTCACTCCATTTCACTCCCTCCGCACGCTGGTTTGGCAAACCAAGGCGTCTTCATTGGTGGTATTGGGTCTATTTAAGCCAACTGAGATCATCAGAAGGCTTCATAATTCTCATTTTCTCTCTAAACACCAAAACGTTTCATTTCCTCTAAAAATGGCGGAGCACATTTATGAAGCTTTTGAAAACTTTTCTTTGGCCGATCATGAAACCACCAACATCATCGTCCAACAAGATGAAATGGTTGTTCCAAAAAATGCTCTTGTCCTTAAGTTCATTGCTAGGAGAAAAATCACCTCTGCCGAACTTCGAAATCTGTTGCAGAGGGTATGGCAGATTAAAGCAAGCTTGAGGGTCTCTTTCATTGGTGTTGGCCTTTTTCTTCTTGACTTCTCTGATGAAGGGGAGATGATGAAGGCACTGTTTCGTCAACCTTGGAATCTGCGTGGTTCCTTGGTTGTCCTGAAGAAGCTGCATGTGCTGGATCGGCCTTCTAACATCAAGATCCAGTTTGTTCCTTTCTGGGTTCAAGTGCATGGCTTGATGTTGAGTGCTATGTCAAAACAAATTGGGGTTCGTGCTGGAGCGGTGATTGGCGAAGTCATTGAGGTGGGATCGGTGACGGCTGATGATATTAGGGGTGACTTTCTGCGAATCCGGGTGATTGTGGATGTGACAAAGCCACTTAGTCGGTGTTGCTTTATCACTATTAATGAGGAAAAGGTAGCCGCTATTTTTCGTTATGAACATCTTTCTGATTTTTGCTATCTTTGTGGACACCTAGATCATGTGGAGGAGGACTGTGGTCTGGCTTTAGGGAGAACGGTGGAGTGGCGTCAGAGTCATAGATTCTTTTCTGAGTGGCTAAGAGCAGATCATCCGAAAGGGCCCACTGAGGAGGACATGCAACGATTTCTTGGACCGGTTCCAAGAAGGGTTCAACAGATAGATCAGGTAGGTGAGGATCAAGCCTTGGAGGAGAGGAGGAAGGTTAAAGGGAAAGAGGCGATTATTGAAGATGATGTGGATTCCCTTCGGTTGGGGACTGGACCAAGGCCCAGGAATGAGGTTCATCGCTTTGCTGACCTCATGGCGAATGGTGGTATGCGTAAAGGTATGGATGAAGGGTCGAGTTCCTTAAAAAGGCATAGATGGGATCCCATAACAGGTATGTTCTTGGAAACATTGAATTTTATCGTTCCGGTTGACTATGAATACAGGCTCTTTAAAATACCGCTTTGGGGAGATGATAATGGAATGGACTATCGTGTAGTCCATCATGTGGGGAGAAGTTTCAGAAACTATGACTTTGATGAATATGTGGAAATTATTCGTCAAGGGGAGGCGCCATATGTTCCAGTTTTTTAGGGGCTACTGAAAAATGATGATGATATTCGGGGATGGATTGGAAAAACACATGCAAGGGAAGAGACTTCGGATGATGACTCTTTGTTTAGTTCTTCTGGGCCATGCAAGAAGAGGACGTTTCACACTCGGGAGGGAGGCTACGTGGAGAATGCGGTGTGGGAGGACTTTAATGTACTTCAAAATGCAGCGGAGGGGCTCAAAAAAGCAAGGAAGCTGGCTGAAGAGGTGGGGAAAGAGATCAAAATGAATGGTAAGGTGGAGACCGACGAGGCTCGGCTCCGCCAGCCGGAATGAGCATAGTATGCTGGAACGCACGGGGAATTAATAATTCTCGTGTGTTTGGGTCTATTAGTAGTATAGTTAGTAAATTTCATCCGTCTTTGTTGTTTGTTTGCGAAACTAAGTGCTTCAAGCATAGAGTGGAGTATTTTAGGAGTAAATTAGGTTTTCATCATGCCTTTAATGTGGACAGTAGGGGATGTTCCGGTGGTCTTTGCATGTTTTGGAATGAATGGAATGTGTCTATTTTATCTTACTCGTTGGGTCATATTGATTGCTCCATTATTGACACTGCTCATTGCTGGCGATTTACGGGTTTCTATGGTAATCCAAGTTCATCACAACGATATTTCTTGGGATTTACTAAAACGCCTTAATCATTATAATAACAGTTATCCCTCGGCTTGGCTTGTTGGAGGCGATTTCAATGAAACTCTTTATAAACATGAAAAGAAAGGAGGTGAATGCAATAGTTTGAGAAGGATCTGGCTTTTTCAGGATGCTTTAGACCATAATGGATTAAAAACTTTGAAGTCCTCGGGACCTAAATTTACGTGGTTTAATAAGCAAACTGGGCGATCATTAATCAAAGAAAGGTTGGATAGGTTTATTGCGAATGGAAATTGGCTTAAACTTTTTCCTAATTTTAATGCCAAAGCGCTGGATTTTCATGGATCAGATCACCGTCCTATTTTGTTAAATATCCTTCCAAATTCGAAGCGTGCATAAGGTCCTAAACAAAGGGGTTTCAAATTTTAGAATCATTGGCTACAAGAAAGGGATTTTAAAGGTGTCCTTGCTCAAATCTGGAGAAAAAAGGATACTCAAGGAAATGTTGTGGAAAAACTTAATGAGTGTCGTGTGGCATTGGGTGAATGGGCAAAATCAAAAGGGGGATCATTGGACTCAAGAATCAAACAAGCTAATGATGCCATTGAGACTGAATTGAAAGATGATGTTGTTGATCCTGATTTGGGTCGAATTCGAACTTTGGAAAAAGAAATCAACAAACTTCGATCTCAGCAGGAGATTTATTGGAAACAACGAGCACGGGTGGAATGGCTGCGGGAAGGGGACAGGAACACGAAGTTTTTTCATGCTAAGGCTTGTGCAAGACGAGCAAGAAATCGTATTGGGGCCATTCAAAATGTTGATGGTGTGGAAATTACAAATGCTAATGAAATACAAGCCTGGTTTGTGGACTATTTTCAAGATTTATTCACTTCTTCTCATCCTTCCAGATTAGATACTCAAAGGGCAACTGAGGCATTGTCAAAATCAATTAGAGCGGATGGGGCATTATTATTGGATGCACCATTTTCTAAAGCTGATATTGATAAAGCGGTTAATGATCTTAATCCGTGGAAAGCTCCGGGTCCTGATGGTTTCCCTGCTTCCTTTTATAAATCTAATTGGAATACTATTGGAAGTGATATCTCAAAATTAATGTTGGGTTTCTTGAATGGGGATAGATCTTTGGAAAGTTGGAATGACACTACTATTGCGCTCATTCCAAAGGTTAAGAATCCATCCTTGATTTCACATTTTAGACCAATAAGTCTATGCAATGTGAGTTACAGAATTGTAGCTCGTGCCATTACAAATAGATTGAAATGTTTCATGAATGATATCATTGACCCTTTTCAAAGTGCTTTTTTTCCGGGTCGGCTCATTACGGATAATGTTCTTGTTGCATATGAAGGCATGCATTGGATTAGATCTTCCAAGAGTCAAGAGGGCTATGCTGCTTTGAAGCTTGATATGAGTAAAGCATATGATCGGGTGGAATGGTCTTTTATTAGAGAATCAATGAGATGCATGGGTTTTTCACAAAGATGGGTTGAGCTTATTCATAGATGTGTCTCGACTGTTCACTACAGTGTATGTTTTAATGGTGACCTATCTCATTCATTCACCCCATCCAGAGGGCTTAGACAAGGTGACCCTTTATCTCCATACTTATTTGCAATATGTGCTCAAAGTTTGTCATCTTTGATCTCAAAAAATGTTGCTTTAGGAAAGATTTTGGGTGTAAAAGTTGCAAGATCGGCCCCGATCCTTTCACACCTTTTCTTTGCTGATGATAGTCTCATTTTCATCAAAGTTATTCCTAGGGTTAGTTTTTACTTGAAGCAGTGTTTATACATTTATTCCAAGGCATCGGGACAAGTTATTAATTTTGATAAATCAGCCATATCCTTTAGTCCCTTCACTACTCAGGAGAACCGAACAAGGGTTGCTTCCATTCTAGGAGTTAAAAAGACACAGGGCCATGAGATTTATCTTGGGTTGCCAACCTATTCACTCGAGGCTAAACGGTTGCAGTTTGGATATTTGCTTGATCGAGTTCGTAAAAAAATCAACTCATGGAATCATAGGTTTTTTTCGGAAGGTGGTAGAGAGGTCCTTATTAAAGCTGTTCTACAAGCGATCCCTTCTTATGCGATGACTTGTTTTCGCATACCTACATCAATCTGTGCGGAATTGGAAAGATTAATGGCAAAATTTTGGTGGGGCGGGCAAATTGAGGTTGGCAAAATGCATTGGACAAAATGGAATACTCTTTGTCGACCAAAGGAGGAGGGTGGTTTGGGGTTTCGAAGGATGGTCTTATTTAATAAGGCCATGCTCGCTAAACAAGCATGGAGAATTATTAGCCAGCCCGATTCTTTGGTTAGCAAAATTTTTAAAGCAAGATATTTTAGACATGAAGAATTGTTTGAAGCTGGTTTAGGTTCCAACCCATCCTTTGTATGGCGATCAATCTACTGGAGTCGGGATATTATTGAGCAAGGGCGTCGATGGAGAATTGGAAACGGGGAACGTGTTCGAATTTTAAAAGATCGATGGATTCTTAAATCGGATACTGGTCTTCCATCAACAAAGAAGGTAAGTTCTTCAACGGTTAATAGGTTTATTTCCAATGATTATACATGGAATATTGAACTTATTAATCAGGCTTTTCACCCATTTGAAGCAAGTGCCATTCTTGCAACTCCTCTGGTTGGTAAGTATAAAAGCGATTTGCTTTGGTGGCCCTTAACATCTTTTGGAAAATATACAGTAGCTTCTGGATACCACTTTGCTATATCCATGGACAGCAAGAAGCTCGCAAGGAGGGAAGATGGTCCTTCTAATTCCCAAAAAATAAGTGGAATATACAAGCTCATTTGGAAATTGAAGATTCCACCAAAAATTCGCATTTTTGGGTGGAAAATGTTGAAGGACATCGTGGCTACAGAAGGTAATTTAGCATTGCACCATATTCCCATTGATCCATCCTGCTGTGTTTGTGGTTTTGCTTCAGCTGATACGATGCATGCTTTATTTTGGTGCCCAAAAGTTAAGGAAATATGGAAAACACATGGTTTGTGGCATACTATTAAAAATTTTAAGAGGACATGTGTATCTGTTTTCTTCATAAAATTGTTTGAAGATATGAGCAAAGTAGAAGCTGCGTTGGTGTTTGTTATTGCTTGGGGCATATGGAAAACTAGATGCAAATGGAGTCATAATCTTGATGGATTGAGAAGAATTGGGAAATTTGCCAATAATGTCCAATGGGCAATTGATTACATAGAGGACTCAACAAATATGGTATTGGAAGGAAATGGTAAAGATGTAACAGGGGATCATCATGATCAAATGGCAAGTGTGGACTATACTCTGTTTTCTGATGCGACTTTTAATCCGGAAAAACAATTTTTTGCCATTGGTTTTGCTCTTCTTAAAATTTTAGATAAGAAGGAGAATATGCATGATATGCAAAGTCTTCCAAGCATTAAAACATGTCAATGTGAAACGCAACCAGATCGTGCACTAAAATCAAAATCACTGTGCTAACAGAATTTGGCCCTGGTATCTTATATACTATTGCTTTGTAATTTCTAAGTCATGTTGGCCTAGTGGCCTTTCTCAGCAAAGATCTCATTTTAAACTAGGGTTCAATTCCTTCCAATAGCATTAGTTCTTTATTAATATATTTTTTTGTCTTTATGTTAATTATATTTTAACAATTTTGACATATAATGATTATTAATTTATTTTTTGGGTTTTTATAGCAATAATTCTTTCGTTTTTCCTTGGAAGAATCGTGAGAAGTTTTTATATAATAATTATTAATTTATTTTTTGATTTTTATGATAATCATATTTTAACAATTTTGACCTGTTTTGTCTTTTTTTAAACTAAAACAATTAAATGTTTCCTCCAAATATAATGAAAGTTAATTTGTTCAATTTAAATTAATAGAATGAAATTATTGACAATGTTATAATGAAATTGTTTAATAAGTATAATATTATTATTTTGAGTAACACTTATGACATGTGTGAACTTGAAATTTTTATATATTACGTTAATCGGACCCCCCAACCCTAAATTCCTGGCTCCGTCACTACTTATATGTATACGTCGTCCCTGTATATAATTATTGTTTGTTAGAAGACATGATTATTGTGACATCTACAATGACTTAATTCTCTTGTAATTTAAATAACTCTGCAAATCTCATCAACGTAGGGAAGAAATTTCTGAGTGGCAAGAAAAGGATAGATTTGACCATACCACATGAGATAGTTTGTGGGTTTGAGTTTAATGGTGACTAGGTGAGTCATAGCATGTAGGGTAAGAGTCGAATAAAAAACGGAGGTGGAAGAAGAAGGTGTATCACCGGCCATGATGAAGAGAATTTCGGTAAAAAAAAAACTAGGGTTTCTCAGCCTTGTTAGGCTGATACCATGAAAGAATAAGATAAAATATATTTTACCTCAATTGAGGATTTTGATTTAGTCTATTCAATATATATAAAGATTACAAGGGTTTATAGATATGGAAAATATATACAATAAAATTAATGATATTTTCTGAATTTTTTAATGATATTATCTTAAAATTTTAAACTATAACAATAAAATTGTACTTTTAATGTTATTATCTGAATTTGTTTATTAATTTTGACACTGTAAATTTGCATTTTTAATGATATATATTATTTGAATTTATTTATTAAATCTGTTTTTCGGAGGATCACTATTAGGTCCCATGTGCACTGAACAATTGCAACCCACTCCCACCCAAAAAAGTTGCTGAAATGAGCTCCCGAATCAAGGTTGAATTGACCGTAATACCCCTAAACTTGAGAATAGATTATAAAATTTAAAAATCCCCTTTCTTGCCTTTTGCTTTTTGTTTTGATCTTCCCAATGCTACCCAACAATTTTTCCCAAATTAATTCCGGCATATGAACAATTTTGACCGACTGACTATTTTTCCCGGCGATAAAATCCTATGACTGGAGGAAGAAGGGAGATAGGTTTTCTCATTCTTTTTTGGGCCTGTATACTATTGGATAAGTCCAATAAGCAATAAATAACCCAAGTTTGTAATATATGGGCCCAACAATTAATTATCCAACAATTAACATAGATTATAGAAAAAAACCAACAACTTCTAGGCGCTGAAAACGAAATCGACTTATTTATTCTTCCATTTTATTCAACTTCTAGATTATGCAAACTTGTTTATTATTCTTCGCTGACAAGATTTTTGAGGAGATGAATGTGTATTAGTTACAGTATTCTTTGATGGGCACTCAATTCAACTTAGGCTCCATTTAGATGAAAAAAAATTTGATCTATAAATTTTTAATTCATAATCCAAATTCACTTCAGTTGGATTAAAAAGTAAATGAATGAATTTTAAATATTTAAATTTGTGTCCATCTTTTTTTAGTTAAAATGAAGAGAATTTATAATTCTCACTAAAACTATGTCATTTGAAAATTATGTATTTTTAAATCTTTTTATTTGAAATGTCTTCTTAAATTAAATTCATTAATTACAAAATATTTTAGTGTTCAACTTGCAACGCTTAGGGTGTGTTTTGAAACTCTACAAACTGCTTCCAGAATCACTTTTTTTTGAAAAGTTGTGAGAGACAACTTTGAAAATAAATGATTCTGGAAGCAGTTTGTAGAGTTTCAAAACACACCCTTAGTGTTCAACTTTACAACACTTAGTGTTCAACCTTGCAACACTTAGTGTTCAAATATTTTAGTTTTAGTAATTTATGTAATATTTAAACTCAATTTCAATTTAAGTTCTAGTAATATAGGATTTAGGGTTTATGGGTTTAGTACTTTAGAAAATGTAATATTCAACAATCTATTAATGACAAATATAAGGGTTTATATGGTTTAGTACTTTAGAAAATGTAATATTCAAACTCAATTCAATGTAGAGTTTACATAAATACTAAAATATAAATCTTAATTATATTGAACTTGAATATTAGAAAGGAATGGGTCAATCAATCGCGCGCGCATAATTAATTAGAAAAGAAACGCTCTCATCCGTCACAATAATTGTCTCAGTGTTCAATCCGAAAATTGAATTGAAATATTACATAAGTTACTAAACTTAAATTGAATATAAATTGAATTTGAATATTACATAAGTTACTAAACTTAAAATGGTATATAAGGTATCAAACATAAAACTTAAACCTAAATTGAGTTTGAATATTATATAAGTTACTAAATCCAAAATTGAGTTTGAATATTTCATAAGTTACTAAACTTAAATTGAAATTAAATTTGAATATTACATAAGTTACCTCCTTCGAACTATTCCGGCAATAAAGCTTTTTGAATAGTGGGAAACCCCATCTACCTCATCCGAGTTTGAATATTACATTTTCTAAAAAATGTGTAAGAAAAAATGTAATAAGGGGTATCATGTAAGGTACTCAGGAAACAAATTAAAAAAAGAACACCTTTTAATACCATATAAACCTTAAATCTAAATTGAGTTTTAATATTACATAAGTTACTAAAATTTAAATCTTAAATTAAATTTAAATAATACATACTAAACTAATTAAACATAAATTGAAATTGATTGATTCATTCATTAAATTTACATATATAAATTTAATTTAAAACATAAGGTGCTAAACTTAAACGAAAAATTGAAATTGAATATTATATAAGTTACTAAAACTTAAATTGAATTTGAATAATACTAGTTTTTGCCCGTGCAATGCACAGGTCTAATTTTTGTCGTGAAAAAAAAAATATGAATGCTCTTTTATAAATAGAGTATTCAACTATTCATACAAAATTCAATAAATTTGAAGTAAAGTAAAAAAAATGTTTATATTGGCCTCCATATCCAAATCATCTTCATAAATGTAAAACAACAAAAAATCAACGAACTCAATTCGTTAACACCAGAAATTCGTGACAATTGCATTGTTTCTCTTACGATTCTTGAAGTGGATTTTGAGTGTAGTGACAACAAAGTTGACTGCAACATCGAGAAAAGCAGTGGCTCCGGTCAAAGCAAATAAAATTTCTTCTATCTCTTCTTCTTTTCAATCTTCTGACTACATATGAATTAAAATGAATCTCCATTCTCTAATACACATAAACTCCTAACAACAAATCTACAATATATATCAAATCAAATTAATTGAAATAAATATCTAATCTTAATTTAGAGAAACCCCTAATCATACCTAATCTACAACCGATTAAGAAAAAAAAAATCTAAATTACAGCCGCCTAATCTCCCACTTTCCTTGCAACAAAATTACCATCCACATACCCCATCTCTATCTACACATACATATAATTCACACACGGTGATGCATATCATCTCCATACTCCATCTTTTCTGAATTGCTTAAATTGCTTTAGAGTTGAGAAGAGCCACGGTAATTGGAAAATCAAGGAGACAAATGTGAGAGTGACGTTTTTCTAAGAAGATGAACACAATCATATTAGGAGAAATATCTATTTATAATGTGAACTAAAAGCTAAAGAAGGAAACTCATTTCCATGTCTACTTTCTCAAATCCACCACCATGATTCTGAGCATCAAGATATGCAGTTTTTATAGTCGACTTGTAACGCATTGTAACATCAATGAAGTTATGGAGAAGAATTGTAACGTTAATGAAATTATGAAGAAAAATTGTAACGCCTAGAAAATTAATCCCGCGCCATATCAACAAATGCCATCTGCCACATGGCAGGAGGAGAAGTGAGCTAAAACGACACGTGTCGAAAGCTGGAGAGACCTCGTCCTCCTTTTATTATATAAGATTAGAAGAAGGCAGGTCTTGTGTGAGAGACTATCTCTAGAAACGAAAGTATAATTTGGGTACGCATAACGTCTTTACATTTAAAATTATATTACGAAAGAATTTTATTTCATCAAAAAATTCAAATTAGAAATTAAACATAAGACGTTACATTTGCACGAGGCTCTGATATCAGTGGTATTGAATGTTAGTTTGAACTAATTTGTAACTCTATCTTACTGAGAAACCTTCCCTCACAAATATTTTATCATACTTTCTCTGTTCTATTATAAACTTTTCATTTTGGTATGTCCATATATAAATTTCTCATATCATTTTTAATAAAATCATATAAATGACAAGAAAATCTTGTGATTAATATATAAAAAAATGAAAATGATGAAGTAATAAAAATAGACATTAATGAAAAGTAAGAATGGAAAAAGGAGTCAACATTCAGAGAGGCCATTATTAAAAAGCCTGCACCAAATTTAAGTCCAAATTTTGCTCTTTTGTTTTTCTCTCTGTACTGTACTGTACAGTAGTACCAATAACAGAAAATTCTGACTGCATTTAACTCTCACTTTGCAACTTGCCCAAAATCCTCAACAAACATCTCAATTTATGAACATTAATTAATTAATTAATTGGTAGTATAATTTTGATTCATTTTAACTTAATTCAATGGGACAAGAATGAAAAATATTCTTCCATTTTAAATATTTGTTTATATATTAGTAATTTTCAGTATACTAATTATTTTAATGAAAACGCAAATAAAGAAAATAAAATTGGTTAAATATATTATACGGTTCAACTGATTACTCTTTGTAATTATTCTCATTTGAATAATTATTCTATTGATGCGCAGTGGCAATACTCGATACGTTAATAAGGTGTAAATATATACCGCGTCATATTAGTTTCTTAAATTAAGTTTTGTTAAGGGAAAATATCAATTTTGGTCACCCAGTTTTACCTCTTTTCATATTTGATCACCCACATTTACTCATTATCAAAATTTTCATATTTGATCACCCACATTTACTCATTATCAAAATTGGTCACCCAGTTATTATATTTTATCAAAATTGATTACTCTGTTAGTGAATCTGTCATTGACTAACGGAGAAAAAGTTTTGAGCCGTGAAATTTCTCAAAACCTGAGATTAATTTTTTTTTATGCATCTTCCAGAACTAATGAAACAAACACAGTGCAAAAATTACCAATATTTACATTATATTTATAATAGGTCAGAAATCTGATGCATCTTGTAGAACGTGGAGAAGGAATTCTGATGCATCTTGTATCTTGTAGAACGTGATTAGTTGGTTTACCTTTTATTTTAGAGATAATTAGGAAATGAAAAACTCATAAGAATGCCCAATTGTTTGACTAACATTTTAAGAAATATGCAATAATGAAAAATAAGTTTATGAAATTTTTGTTGAATGGATTTTAGAAAATTCTTTACGATTAATCTTCACCACAAATTATGCTCCAATAATTATAAATAGGGAAATGAATTGAAATATGTTTATATCTCCAATTATTATACAAATTCAATATGAAACAAAGAATTGGAAAACAGTACAATTGTTAAAAAAAAAAAATCAGGGTACAAAATTGCATTTTATCTCGAGTTTCTCATTTTTCTGTAAAATAAAAAGTAAACCAACAAAAATGAATTCATAATTGAGTTAAATAATTATTAAAAACTTACTAAAATTTTCTGACTACAAAGCTTGGTTGATTGAATCACGTTCTAGAAGATGCATCAGAACTCCTTCTTCTGACGTTTTAATCTTAGATTTTGAGAAATTTGACGGCTCAAAACTCTTTTCCCGTTAGTCAATGACAGATTGACTAACAGAGTGATCAATTTTGATAGAATATAATAATTGGGTGACCAATTTTGATAGTGACTAAATGTGGGTGACCAAATATGAAAAGAGGTAAAACTGGCTGACCAAAATTAATATTTCCCCTTTTGTTAAATTATACATTTAAGGGGTGTATTGGTTGGAGATTCTATAGGATTTTTTTTGGACTTTTAAAGTTTGGGGGTATTCAATTCGGATTTTAAAAAAAAATTCAAAATTTTGGGGTATTCAATTCGAATTTTAAAAAGTCTTTAAAAATCTTTATGTATTCAATAATTTATGGATTTTAATACTCTATGGATTTTGTTGGATTCCCCTCCAAAAATATAAATAAATTGCACTATCCAAAACCTCTTCTAAAAACAAGAGATTTCAACGGATTCTCTCAAAGAACTCTGAAAACTCAAGATCAGAAGGAGGAATGACAATATTGACCCCACCCGCGAGATTTGGATCAGGTCAGATTCGACCCGTATTGAGTATGAGTCGGGTTTGGGTCTTATGCCCGACCCGCGGGTATCCATCCCGCCCCTAATTAATATATAAACTTTATATATATATATATATATTTAATTGGTAAAATATATACTTTTTATATATATATTGTTGGAGTTTATGAAAATCTATGTAAATCAATAAAAAAATATATTTCACAATCCTATCAAGTCTATAAAAATCCATGTAAATCAATAAAAAAAAGTCAGTCAAACTCTGCATGACTCTATGAATTTTATAAATCTACGTACTTTTTAAAATCCAAAAAAATCCAATAGAATCTCAATTGAATACACCCTCTTGTTTATTTAGGAGCAGTTGGGTATACCATACCAATACTATATCGAAAAATTTTGTATTAAAAATTTGATACCGATATTAAATTGAAAATTTTAGTATATCTTAGTTTCAATATACCAAAATTTCGATATAAAACATTGCATACTAAATATTGTATTGAAAATTCGATATACTGTAACATATAAATTTTGGGTACATAACGATTCATACCGAAAAAATTTCTGACAACGGTTTCATACCAATAACAGTATACCGATTCATTTCAAAAATACTGAAACACTGTTTCATATCGTAATAGCAAAATTAATTATTTAAATTTTATTTTAATTTTAAGTTATTTTAATTTAAGAAATAATTTTAAATTATAATATAAAAATATTATTTTATTAAAGTTTCTATTATTTCTGGTAGGACCATTTTTTATACTGTCATTATAAAAAATTAATAATTTCAAATTTTTTTAATACGAAAAACTTTGTATACCAAAATGTCTGTATTTTTTTTCCACCCTAGATTTACTATGAAACTGCTCATTTTCGAGACAACTTTAGAAAGTTTCTTTTAAGCTTATGATTAAAATTTATTACGAAAATAACACCGAAAAATATAAAAAGACAATTTTCACCCAGAGCATTGATTCTACTGCGCTTGATTGTCCAAATCGAACTCTGACATTGAAAAATTCAAAATCAACACATGTTTTTCGAGCGCTCTCATTTCTCCACAAAATACAGTGCTACTTGTGCCACATCATTTATTTGATTAATTATGATATATAGATGATATTGCAAATCGATCGAAAATAATCATTAATTTTAGACATTAACAAAAAAAAAAAAAAAAAAGTCTAATTTGATTCTCTCTTACATATTTTACAGTCAGTGAAATACAAATATATGTAAAATAAAACGCCATATGAAATATACAAATTAAATAAAAACAGAAGAATTGCAACATATGTATGTATATTGTATACACACATACATATGTATCTACATGTATGTATGCAGAAAATAGAAATGGAGTGAGAGAGAAGGAGTGGGTGCCACAAACCCGGCCAGGTAGCTAATTAATCTAATAAACGCACATACTGTATATGATTAACAACATACTCTAGTATGAAACTATATATATGCATATATGCTGATTATTACAAAAGTGGAAACTTAAAACATATTTTTGAAGAAAAATAAAAGTGTTGTAGAGAAGGAGCTATGAAACTCAAGATGGATAGCGCCAATCATATCCGTTACGTTAAATAACGGTCATGGTGATGGTGCTATCCCTCCCGAGCTTTACAGATCCTTCCTATACTTAATGTGATTTTTCTTGTTCAAGAAGTGCAATGGTGCATGAGGAAGAAGAAGAAGGAAGAGAAAGTGGGGTATATATACATGAGGGGCATGACCAAGTATATGTAATAATACCCCCACATAGAGTGTGTATATTTTTTTTACACAAATTTTAAAGAATATTATCTATTTAATGGATTAATAAAATATATAAAGTAGAGAGAAGACAAAAGTATATAAGTGTGATCAGGTATATTTAAAAAAAAAAAAAAACATGCACTTTATGGACAATTCAAAAAGAAAAATAGACACACTTCGTATAAACGGAAGATATATAATTTATGAAATGGTAGTATACATGCACTATTTGATACAGTCTTGTTTGTCCATTCCTATGTGTGGGATGAATTTCAATTGAGAGGCATTCTCTCATCAAAATTCCCTTCAAGTAAAAAAATAAAAGGAGAGCCTATTAATAATAAACTAGTGCAAAACCACGTCTTGTAAAATAATACTCCGTACTAATTAATACTTCTTTCGTCCCAATGAAAGCTACCCAACTTTCCATTTTCGTCCATTCCAATGAAAGCTACCTATCTTTTTTTTTAGTAATTATTTTCTTTTACATTTCATTATATTTTTCTCTCTCTCAATCACATCACCTCTAATACATCTACTTATTATATTAATATTTCTTAACAACCTCCGTGCCTGTAGCTCATGGGGAGCTTTCCCGGGACCGAGGGAGTACTGTTTGTAAGCATATATAAGCTAGTTTTTCCCCTCCATCAAAAAAAAAAAAAACTAGTTTTGCCAGCAATGTTGCAGCCGCAGGCGACTACTTTTTTGGGGAGCACATGGAAATCAATTGAAATAAATAATGCTAATACTCCAAAAAAGTGTTAATACTATTTTTAGTATTTCCCTTAATATATATGTATAATTTTGAGCTCCCAAAAATTTACAATTTTTCCAACTTGAGTCAATCGACTCATTTTGAGCAGTAGTCAGAGCTGTCAAAATGGACTAAGCCCGTTGGATCGAATCTTCTCCGTCTATTAAAAATGTGGGTTGGATTGAATAATACAAGCACGTTTAAGATGCGGGTCCGTATAGACTAGGTCGTATGAATTGTGAATTTTGACGGGTTGGACCGCGGACGGGGCGGATTGGACCACGAGATTTTTATTTTTTATTTTTTTTATTTTTAAAGGTTAAATGAATCATTACTTATTAAGTTGAACAGTGAGTAAGATGTGATATTAGAAATTTATGGGTTCAATTCAACTTTAAATCAAGAATCAAAATTACAAAATATTATACTAAACAAAATTGAGATTTGAGAATGAGAATACTGTCAATTAATTAACCTCTCTGATTAGACGTCTCCAATCACAAGTGAATAATCAGACCACAAACACAATCCAACAAAGAAGGCAAATCACAAATATAAAGAACGAGAACAGAAAACAGAGCACGCAAAGATTTAAGTGGTTCGATCAACTTGATCTACATCCACTGGACAACCTGGATTGATAAAAGAATGTTTACAACACTCAACACTCAGAAATGAATTTCTCCTCACTTCACTCGTGAACTCTCAACTCAAGAACGAATGCTCGTAAGCATCAAACTTTTACAATTACAAGCGATGGGGTATTTATAGAAGTCAAGGATGATTGCAGCGTGCGTTGATTGCGTGATTATTGCCAGCGTGGATTCTGTTGAAACCTCCTAACAAACTCACACTTTCAGCGTGACCCAATCTAAATTGACCTCCTTGCCCTTCACTTGTTCTCGCAAACAGACGACACAATCAGAAGACCTCCCTCTTTTTTTTTTTTTTTTTTTTTTGAATTACATTAAATACCCATCCTTTTTCCCCTCCCCATGACTCGAACCCAGGATCTAAGGCCTAGGTAGTGGTGCTCTAACCACTTGAGCTATCCCACTTTGTCAAGACCTCCCTCTTCTGATTAATCTTCTGATATCCCAACACTTAGTCAAAAGACTCCCCTGTTACTAGACATCATCTCATCTGATGTGAACTATGCTGAACACCTCATCTGATCTGACTCTAAGCATCACCTTCTCATCTGATTGTATCCTCCACTCATCTGATCAGGCATAGGTCATCTTGCCTGACTCCACCAGCTGATACGTCCAACAACTGAGTCTGTGAGAAGACTTCTATCAGCTAAGTACACCATCTGATTCTCCCAACAGAAGAGTACTTCAACAGACTATAAACACTTCTGATTTTACCATCAGACGAGTAGAGCTCATCTGAATCTCCGAGATTATGAAATAAACCTCACAATTCTCCACCTTTAGCTCAAAATCTCCACCTTTAACTAAACAGCTCTAAACTATCCTTCTCAAAGGACAGACTCCACCACTGCTCTTCTGCCACAAGACCAGCAGCCTTCTCCTTAGAGGTCACTAATGCAAACCAACCAACCTAAGACACAAACCAAACTTCTCTTTTGGCAATGCCTTAGTGAATGCATCAACAAGGTTCTCCTCAGTAGCAATCTTTACCACCTGGACAGTACCCCTTCTCCACAATATCTCTCACAAAGTACAGTTTCACATCTATATGCTTGGTTCGTTCATGATACCCCTGATGCATTGCAAGATGAATTGCGCTTTGATTATCACAGAATACAGTCACACTGCTCTGAGATAAACCAAATTCCTTAAGAATCCCCTTCAACTAGATACTTTCCTTAACTGCTTCAGTCAAGGCCACGTACTCCGCTTCAGTAGTAGATAATGCAACTACAGATTGATGAATATACCCCCAAGACACAGCCGTACCAAATAGAGTGAACACATATCCTTTTAAGGACTTTCTAGTGTCAACATTGGCTGCATAATCTGCATCCACGTATCCTACAAGTGCATCCCCCTTACTTGGCATCTTCTGAAACTTCAGACCTTTGTCACCTGATCCCAGAACATATCTCATAACCCACTTAACAGTCTCACAATGACTTAAGCCTGGGTCACTCATATATTTCTTGATCACACTCATAACATGAGTCAAGTCTGGTCTACAGAACACCATAGCATACATTAAACTCCCTACATCACTAGCATAAGGTATTTTACTCATCTGAGCTCTCTCTTGGTTGTTCCTGGGACTCATTGGACAATCGATGATGTTGACCAATAGGAGTAGAGACAATGTTTGCATGATGCATTCTGAACCTCTCTAGCACCTTTTGAAGATAAGTTGGCTGACTCAGCTGAATTGCTCCCTCAACTCTACTGATCTTCATCCCAATAATCACTTTGGCTTCACCAAGACATTTCATCTCAATCTCCCGTTTGAGGATCTCCTTAACTTGATTAACACTGTTAATAGACTCTCTAGCTATTAACATGTCATCAACATACAACAGAAGATAGATAACAACAGACCCAACCCATCTGAAATAAACACAATTGTCATACAAGCTCCTTGTAAAACCAGCTGAGCAAATGTACTCATCAAATCTCAAGTACCATTGGCGAGGGCTTT
Organism: Galeopsis tetrahit; assembly: GCA_963675135.1. Taxonomy (NCBI): domain Eukaryota; kingdom Viridiplantae; phylum Streptophyta; class Magnoliopsida; order Lamiales; family Lamiaceae; genus Galeopsis; species Galeopsis tetrahit. The sequence continues at coordinate 41,415,248 of OY776129.1, read as the reverse complement.
GTTTCAGGCCATATAGGGACTTTTTCAGCAGACACACCTTGTCCTCCCCTTCTTCTATGTCCAACCCTTCTGGTAACTTCATGTAGATCCTCTCATCTAGAGATCCATGTAAGAAAGTTGTGGTCACATCCATCTGATGCAGCTCCAATTCATATTGAGAAATCATAGTTAAAAAGATTCTAATACTACAATGCTTCACAACAGGTGAGAAGATTTCATTGAAATCAATACCTTCCTTCTGTGTAAATCCCTTAGCTACAAGCTTCGCCTTGTATCTAAGCTTGCCACCCCTCTGAGCCTCCACCTTCTTTTTGTAGATCCCTTTACACCCAACCAACTTCTTGTTCTTGGGCCTCTCAACAATCTCCTAGGTCTGGCTCTTGTTGAGAGAAAACAGCTCCCCCCCCCATAGCAACTATCCACTTCTCCTTGTCGTGGCAGCTGATGGCTTCTGAATAAGATTTTGGCTCTAGAGACTCCGCCTCCAGAGTTGCACATAATGCAAATGAGACAATGTCAGCTTGTCCATACCTCTGAGGTGGGTGGACTTCTCTTCTAGTTCTGTCCCGTGTCAGCTGATAGTGTTGAAGATCATTCTCATTCAGAGGATCGCCCTCCTCATCTAGATTAATATCATCTCCAACAGGTCTTCTGGTGTCAACATGCTCCACCTCGACTTGTGTTTCGTCTGGTCGGTTATCAGCTGAATTAGTACTCGTACTAGCCTCTTCTTATAGAGGCATCCTGCTCTCATCAAAAGTAACATCTCTGCTGATAATACACTTCTGCATTCCAGCTTGAAGGCACCATAAACCTATATCCTTTCACTCCTGAAGGATACACAACAAACACGCATCGCAATGCTCGAGGCTCAAGTTTATCCTGTTTGACATGGGCATATGCTGCACATCTAAATACCCTTAAATATTTGTAATTAGCTGCATAGCCAAACCATAACTTCTCTGGGGTTTTATACTGCACAACTGAGGACGGACTTTTGTTTATTAAGTAGGTTGCTGTTGACACAGCTTCTCCCCAAAACGCCTTTGACAGGCCGGAGTTGTTCAACATGCACCTGACTCTCTCAAGTACGGTTTGATTCATCCTTTCAACAACTCCATTCTGCTGAGGTGTGCCTGGCACAGTTCTATGTCTTACTATCCTCTTCTCCTTACATAACTCATTGAACTTTGTTGAAATGAACTCCAGTCCATTATCAGTTCTCAAATGTTTGAGTTTCCTCCCAGAGACATTCTCCACCTCAGTGAGCCATTCCCTGAATTTTTCAAATGCTTCTGATTTGGACTTGAGAATAGTTATTCAAACCTTCCTTGAAAAGTCATCTATGATAGACAAGAAGTATCTACCACCAGACATCGTCTAATTCCTAGTTGGCACCCACAGATCTGAATGGACATAGTCCATGATCCCATTGGTAGAGTGAACACTCTTCCCAAATCTTAATCTCTTGGCTTTACCAAGAATGCAAGACTCACACAAATCTAGCTTTATGATCTTGTCCTTGCCAAGCAAACCTTGCTTAGACAACTCAATTAGGTCTTTCTCACCTACATGAGCTAGTCTTATGTGCCACAACATAGAGTTATTCTGCACCTCTGCTACATTTGATCTACCAGCTACTGTATTTCCCTTCAGAAAGTAGATATCATTTCTTCTCACACCTTTCAGGACTGTCAGCTCCCCTTTTGACACACTGAGCTCTCCATCAACAGACTAGAATGTATAATCCATAGAATCCAGCATCCCAAGAGATATCAAATTCCTCTTAAGTTCAGGCACATACCTGACATTTTTTAGCATTCTTACTACACCATCATACATCTTCAAGTGAACACTACCTTCTCCAACAACTTTTCAAGTGTGATCATTCCCAAGCAGAACAGAACCGCCCTTCTGATGCTTAAAGTCATGAAACCAATCTCTTTTTGAAGTCATATGAAAAGGACACCCTGAATCTAGGATCCATGCTTGCTGTTCTGAGAAGAATGATATGGTTAGCACTTGAGCAGACTCATAGCCTTCTTGTTCCATATCTTCTTTGAGTCTGATTAGCTTGATTCTTGTCAATAGAGGTTTTGGCACCAGATTTCCTCAAGAACTGCTCGTATTTATGACAAACATTCTTATAGTGCCAGGTTTGTTGCAGTGGTACATCACCCTGATTGGACCCAACTGATTTTCCCTTATTAGCTCATTTGGGTTGACTAGACCCCTTCTTGGCACCAGATCTCTTCTGGCTACCTTTGACTGCCAATCCTTCACCACTGCTGCTCTTATCTCCCTGAGATGTCTTGTTGTGCAACAGCTTGGACTTGACAGTCAACATCACATTCTCTAATGTGATATTTTCCTTCCTACCATACAAGATGGTGTCCTTTAAGATTTCAAAGGACTTAGGGAGAGCACTCAATAGAATCAGAGATTTATCCTCTTCCTCTAACTTGACATCTAAATTCTCTAGATTATCAAGAATTCAATTGAACTCATCAAGCTGATCCGGAATGGGTTTGTCATCCACCATTCTGAAGGCATACAACTTTTGTTTCGAATATAACTAAGGTTTTAACCATGTAGAGTTTACCCAGCTTGTCCCAGACCTCCTTCGCGGATTTCTCTTTAGCCACCTCTCTCAGAACCTTATCACCAAGGAGAGCAGAATAGTGCTTCAATCTTTCTGTAACATCTTGTTCCTTTCAACAGCAGCTGTTGCAGATTTACCAGTTGGGGTTGTAGATTCTTCGAGCACGTCGAACAAACCTTGTTGTTCTAGGAGAGTCTGCATCTTGACTCTCCACAGCCCAAAGTCACCGGTGCTTGATAACTTCTCAAAATTATACTTGGTCGAATTCTCCATCTCCGATCTGGCAATTGCTTTATGGTTCACTTTCGATTCCCACAGGCGGCGCCAATTGTCAATTAATTACCCCCTCTGATTAGACGTCTCCAATCATAAGTGAATAATCAGACCACAAACACAATCCAATAAAGAAGACAATTCACAAATATAAAGAACGAGAACAGAAAACATAGCACACAAAGATTTAAGTGGTTCAATCAACTTGATCTACATCCACTGGACACACGACTTCAATCTTGATTGATAAAAAAATGTTTACAACACTCAACACTCGGAAAGGGATTTCTCCTCACTTCACTCGTGAACTCTCAACTCAAGAACGAATGCTCGTAAGCGTCAAACTTTTACAATTACAAGCTATGGGGTATTTATAGAAGCCAAGGATGATTGCAGCGTGCGTTGATTGCGTGATCATTGCCAACGTGGATTCTGTTGAAACCTCCTAACAAACTTACACTTTCAGCGTGACCCAATCTGAATTGACCTCCTTGCCCTTCACTTGTTCTCGCAAACAGATGACACAATCAGAAGACCTATCAAAAGACCTCCCTCTTCTGATATCCCAACACTTAGCCAAAAGACTCCCCTGCTACTAGACATCTTCTCATCTGATGTGAACTCTTCTGAACACCTCATCTGATCTGACTCTAAGCATTACCTTCTCATCTGATTGTATCCACCACTCATCTGATCAGGCCTATGTCATCTTGCCTGACTCCACCAGCTGATACGCCCAACAACTGAGTCCACCAGAAGACTTCTATCAGCTAAGTACACCATTTGATTCTCCCAATAGTTGAGTACTTCAGCAGGCTAGAAACACTTCTGATTTTACCATCAGATGAGTATAACTTATTTGAATCTCTGAAATTATGAGATAAACCCCACAAATACACTATTGTCATCCATGTATTCATATTACTCCGAGAGAGATTTGATAATTAATAGATTTGAATATTTTTTTTAACTTTCTCTTTATAAATGCATAATTATCATGGGTAGATTGAAAAGTATGTGGTGATATGTGTATTCATAAATTGATACTTGTTATGATAGTTGGGTTGATTTATCAATTAAACTTTAGTTGAATATTATATATTTTTGTTATTGATAGTTGGGTTGATTGCCCATTAAACTTTCGTTGGATATTATATATCTATTCTGCCCTTTTGGGAATAAGGATTTAAACAATATTAACATTTAAATTTTAGTTCGATTGATTAGTCAATTAAACAAAAAAAATCTTATTTGAGGTTTACTTTTTTTTATTATAAGAGATTAAAATTATTCACATGGTGTATTTAATTAAAGATTATTCAAAATTATTCTTACTTTTTTTTTTTAATAATTATTTATGTATTGTTTAAAATTTATTATAATAATAAATGTGAAAAAATAAAAAAATAAAAGTATTATGAAAAAATCTGTGAACTAGCCCGCAACCCGTCATGGGTTAGGTTGAATTGAGTATTTTTCAACCCTTCTCCGCCGTGGATCGATCCGCCAAAACCCATAAAATAATGGATTGAGGTGGATTATGTACCGCATCTCCCCGTTAGCCCGTTTTAACAGCTTTATCCGCATCACCACCCTCACCCTGGTTGTATTTATTCATGAAAAATACATTGATATATTCGTGTGTACTAAACTTATTTAATATATATTCCATATATATTGATTTGTCTTCGACATTACTATTACTATTAATTTATTTACTAGTTAGTGTTTATTTAAATATTAATTTATAAAACGTTTGACACGACAAATAGTAAAAATTGAAAGTAGCCAAAAAATAGTCTTACGTGCCAAATTGTAAAAATAAATATGAGACACCCTTGTAAGATAATTTTACAAATATAATTTATTAACTAATAAAGAAATGGACAGGATTAATGAGTAAATTGGTAAATGATATTGATCGGGGATTCTATAGAATTTTTTTAGAATTTCAAAATTTAGGGTATTCAATTCGCATTTTTTATTTTTTTTAAAAATTCTGAAGTATTTAAAACAGATTTTAAAAAGTCTTAAAAAGTATTTATTTATTCAATATTTTATGGATTTTAATACTCTACTTCTAAAATCTAAACCTCTTATAAAAACTAGAGATTTCAGCTAGGGATGGCAATGGGCCGGGTACCTAGATACCCGAACCCGACCCGTTTCACTATGGGTCCGGGTCGGGCTGACCCGTTCGGGTCACATTGCGGGGCAAATCGGGGCGACCCATTATAAATTTTAAAAATATTTTTAAAAAACTAATAATTTTTTTTAATATTTAACATAAAATTTAGATTTGTATTGAAAAATAAATAAAATAGTTTTAGAAGCATGTTTATAAATTTATTTCACTGTTAATATTGATATAAATTATGTTACATGTAGAATATTGAAGATATATTATATTTATATGTATAAATTTATAATATATATAAAAAATAAATATTAAAACGGGTCACGAGTTCGGGTCACGGGTCGAGAGTGATATCTGACCCGCCCCATTTCAATACGAGTCCGGGGCGGGACGACCCAATTAGCACGGGTCGGGCGGGTTGAAATTGTCATCCCTAATTTCAGCGTATTCTCTCATAAAACTTTGAAAACAAAAGGTCAAAAGGAAAAAAACTTTTATTGTTCTTTGTTTTGGATTTTGAGTGTGGATTGGTTGAATTTGTTTGCTATTACTTTGTTATTTCGTTTCGGGTGATTTTGGGGTAGGGGTGTGTGGGTGGAGGGTTGCAGATGAAAAATGTTTGATGTGTTGAAATATTGCGAGGTTTGGTAGATTTTTTGTTTGTTACATACTGCATTTTTCGTCGTAATCAATTTTGATTTACTTTGCTTCTTGTACAAAGATTATTAGGAATATAATATTAACAAGATTTGTATATATATATTTTAATATTATGTTCATCCTTATCTTTTAAATATTTTGAAAATCAATAGAAAATGTGTATTTTACAATTCCGTCAAATTTATGAAAATTCATATAAATCAATAAAAAAAAATTAGTCAAACTCAAAACTAAAAAAAAAAAAGTACAATAAAATCTCAATTGAATAAACTCAATAAGTAATAATTGGTAAAGTCTAGTATGGACTCGAGTGCATGTTGTGCACCCTAGTCTAAAGAAAAGTGTATGTTATTAAACTGAAAAGTACAACACAATATTACTAAAAAGTGTAAGTCACTATGACTAAAAATATTATTATACAATTTAATAATTGAAAAGTGCAACACCATTACCAAAAAGTGTAAGTCAGTAAAACTGAAAAGTGCAACATAGACTAGGGTACACAACATGCACTCGAGTTCATAGCAGACCAACCCGTAATAATTATTTTAATAATCGGTTCATGGCTATCTTTTAGGCTTTGAGGCACCGACTATATAATAATATACCCTCTGGACTTGTTAAGTATACTCTTCATCCCATTTATTAATTTAATGCTCCTATTTATATAGACATACTCAATTTATCTTTTTAATAAAATATTCATTACATAGATACATGTCACACTCCAATTTTTATAAATGTAATTTTTACAAAAATGATCGGCTAAATTGAAGTAAAGGGTATGAGCTGAAATTTTAACTAAAAAAATGAATTTTTTGAACTTATTTACCAATAAAATTACTTGAATAACAGCAAAAGACTCGATAAATAAACAACATCTCTGTAGACAATGAAATTTTATTAAATTTTGAGCGTGTCTAATATTATGTAAATCCTAGTTTTGGAGATAAGAATATAAAATAATATCTCTAAAATTGAGGAATTATCTCTTTCCTTATCTCTTTCCTTATTTTTAGAATTTTCGAATATGTTTTTCTTGCTCTCTAAGTCGTTCGTCTCTTATAAATAGGATAGTGAAAAAAATAGAATTGCAGTAGTCAGATGGAATAAGTCAGTCACGATTCCATCAACTCCCTACCACTAAATTGTAGGTCAAATCGAGTCTGATGGAATAAGTCACACACGACTCCATCAACTCCCTACTATTAAAATGTAGGTCAAATCAAAATTCGGAACACGTCGCTGAGACACCGGTATCACATATGTTTAGAGAGAGGAATCAAGAGATCAACGAGAGTTGTAACCCACATTCTTAATAAAAACATGTTTCCCTTATTTTTATCACCTTCTTTTATACATATTGATGGTTACAAGTTAAATACCCATCCCTTTTTCCCCTCCCCATAACTCGAACCCAGGACCTAAGACCTAGGTAGTGGTGCTTTAAATTTATCGGTTAACAAATTTGGCACGCCCAGGGGGACAATTTTCGCTCTTCATCTCCACTCTCCAAGGATTCACGTATGGGCATGCTAAATCACCGTTGGGCTACATCAAGATTTCGAGACCAACTTGCATTCGAAATAGATCTCTACAACAGATCTCGAGGGGGTATTTGTAGACACTGGAATTTTATTAAATTTTGAATGTGTCTAATATTATGTAAATCCTAGTTTTGGAGATAAGAATATAAAATAATATCTCCAAAATTGAGAAATTATCTCTTTCCATATTTTTAGAATTTTCGAATATGTTTTTCTTGCTCTCTAAGTCATTCGTCGCTTATAAATAGGATATTGAAAAAAAAAATAGAATTGCAGTAGTCAGATGGAATAAGTCAATCACGACTCCATCAACTCTCTACCACTAAATTGTAGGTCAAATCGAGTCTGATGGAATAAGTCACACACGACTCCATCAACTCCCTACTATTAAATTGTAGGTCAAATCAAAATCTGGAACACGTCGCTGAGACCCCGACATCACATATGTTTAGAGAGAGGAATCAAGAGATCAACGAGAGTTGTAACCCACATTCTTAATAAAAACATGTTTCCCTTATTTTTATCACCTTCTTTTATACATATTGATGGTTACAAGTTAAATACCCATCCCTTTTTCCCCTCCCCATGACTCGAACCCAGGACCTAAGACCTAGGTAGTGGTGCTTTAAATTTATCGGTTAACAAATTTGGCACGCCCAGGGGGACAATTTTCGCTCTTCATCTCCACTCTCCAAGGATTCACGTATGGGCATGCTAAATCACCGTTGGGCTACATCAAGATTTCGAGACCAGTTTGCATTCGTAATAGATCTCTACAACAGATCTCGAGGGGGCATTTGTAGACACTGGAATTTTATTAAATTTTGAATGTGTCTAATATTATGTAAATCCTAGTTTTGGAGATAAGAATATAAAATAATATCTTCAAAATTGAGAAATTATCTCTTTCCATATTTTTAGAATTTTCGAATATGTTTTTCTTGCTCTCTAAGTCATTCGTCGCTTATAAATAGGATATTGAAAAAAAAATAGAATTGCAGTAGTCAGATGGAATAAGTCAATCACGACTCCATCAACTCTCTACCACTAAATTGTAGGTCAAATCGAGTCTGATGGAATAAGTCACACACGACTCCATCAACTCCCTACTATTAAATTGTAGGTCAAATCAAAATCTGGAACACGTCGTTGAGACCCCGACATCACATATGTTTAGAGAGAGGAATAAAGAGATCAACGAGAGTTGTAACCCACATTCTTAATAAAAATATGTTTACCTTATTTTTATCACCTTCTTTTATACATATTTGCAGGTGTTTAAATTTATTGGTTAACAAATTTAAATTTGTAAACACAAATTTCGTGAATTAACGCGAAAATGCGAAACAATGAATTTAATTTCGAATTAAATCGATAAATATTGTGGGTTACAATCTCTAATTTCTCCTCTGATTTTCTCTTCTTGACTTTACTTGAACTTTTGGGGTCGGATTCGCAGCGAAATCCTCTTCGATCTTGAATTTGAGACTTTATAACGTTAATCCAAGGGTTTGGCGCCGTATTTTTTTATTAAACATTGAATTTAGGGACTTTTGGGATGAACGTCGTTGAATATCATTCTTGAACTTGGGACTTTGTAACGTTAATCCAAGGGTTTGACGTCGTATTTTAGATCAAACGTCGATTTACGGGACTTATCGGGACTTTTTCAGGACTTATAGGGACTTTTCCGTTGAAGATCCACGAAGAACCTTGAAGAAACGCCGAATCGGAGGGGCTTGACACCTTGATCTCCACTCGAACACTAATTCTCGCCGCTTTGCACGAAGAACGCCTTTGAAACTTCTTTGACTGCTGAAGAACACTCTAAAATCTCTATAGAGAATTTTTTGAATGCTTCTGATTTCTTGATGGTGGGATGAATGGAATGAGGCCCCTATTTATAGGTGTAGAACCTAGGGCTTTTATGGGTCAAATTTGATGGGTTTGAGATATTTGTGCTAAGTAGTTAGAACTTAGTCAATCTTATCTACAACTTGGTGTTGGGCTGAATTGCTTGATGGGCTCAAAATACCCGATTTTGACCTGATTTGATTTATTGGACTTTAGAGGCTCGTCTTGACTTATTGGACTTTAGAGGCCCGATTTGAATTTATTGGACTTTAGAGTCCCGTCTTGATTTACTGGACTTCAGAGGCCCGACTAGATTTGTTGGGCTTTAGGGGTCCGACATGATTTGTTGGGCTTTAGAGGTCCATCTTGATTTGTTGGGCTTTGGAGGCCCAAATTAATCGAATTTTGTTTGTCTACAAATTGCCCCCTCGCATTTTGTTCACGAGAACGTTTGTCTTTGATGTGGACGAATTGTGAATTACTTTCAAATGATTTCCCACATGCGGGCCAGGAGTGACTATTCTTTAACTACTTTTGACAAAGTAGAGATTTAATTATTTAACCACTTAAAATGCCTTTAGTGGAGTATGTTAATAGTTTAACCACATGTATTTACCTTTGGTGGTTGTCGTATACAGTTTAGACTCATGCGGACCAGGAGTAATAAGCAGTTTAGACTCGTGCATTATGGAGCAACAAGCAGTTTAGGCTCATGCGTTCTTGGAGCAACAAACAGTTTGGAGCATACTTGTTTTCTTTACGCGTAGCAGCGTTTCAAAAACATTTCGTTCATGGGACAAATGTATACGCCGTCTTCAGAAATCAATTTGTAGGCGCCATTTGCATAAACTTCTTTAATTTGATTGTCTTCAATTGTGACGTGATTCGTCGTTGTTTCAGTTTCTTTTAGCAAGATCTTCCCTTTTTTGGCTAGCCGCATAATTTTATCTTTAAGCATAAAACAGTCTTGGGTTGGATGTCCTACCAATCGATGGTACTTTCAATATTTGGGGTCGTCCGTTCGCCCAGCCTCACCGAGTCATTTCATTTATGGTAGTTCAATGAGATCATTCTTGATCAAGTCATCGAAAATTTCGGGGATATCTGAGTCTAGAAATGGATATTGCTTTCGTTGCAACTCCTTCAAACTCGTTTTCCTTTGCCCCCACTCTTGAGATAGCGACACTTCAAATCCACTTGTAGACATGCTCAACTCCATGTCATGAGCCTTAGTAGCCAAATCCTCGAATGATCTTGGTCGAATTGCTTGAAGGATATATTGAAGACCCTATTGCTTTCCTTGGATGCACATCTCGATGGCTGAAGCTTCAGTCAATCTATCCTTGCAATTTAGACTTAGATTTCTCCATCGATTTATGTAATCGATCACCGACTTTTCCTTTGATTGATGAGTGTTCGTCAATTCAAGCATGCTAACCGTTCTACGAGTGTTGTAAAATCGATTGAGAAATTCTTGTTCCATTTGCTCCCAACTGTCTATCGAACTGGCCTCCAAATCGATGTACCAATCGAATGCACTGCCCTTTAAAGAGCGCACGAATTACTTCACCAAATGATCTCCATACGTGCCGACATTGTTGCAGGTCTCCACGAAGTGAGCAATATGTTGCTTTGGATTACCCTTGCCATCGAACTGCTGCAACTTTGGAGGTTGATAACCAGCTGGCATCTTCAAACTGTCAATCCTCTTCGTGTAAGGCTTGATGTAGGTGAATGAAGACTTAGGACTTTCCTCGAACTTATCTTTGATCGCCCCGAGTATGATTTCTTTTAGCCGGTCAACGGGCACCAAACCATCGGGAGAAACTTGTAACTCCTTAAGAGTTGGGTCAATTTCCATTTGTTGATGTTCACCAGACATCTCCACATCATGCCCCTCGACTCGCTTTTATTTTGCTCGACTTGACTCCCCTTTGTCTGCATTGCTCATCAGCTTAGCAATCTGAGCATCTTGTTTTTTGACATATTTCGTGAGTCCTTCTATAGCTCTAGTCAAGCTTGCCAATTGCTCCTCAACAGTCGTGGTATTTGTCACCATTGATGAAGCTGCACTTGAATCTAATGAGCTCGTCGTGGAATGAGTAGGGGAACATGCTGGGTTGTTCTCTTCATTCGCAGTGTTGGGTGGTGGACCCGCTGCAATAGCTTTCTCTCAAGAAGACGATGACTTCGAGCTTCTTGACATACTCCTCGTGACTACGTTCACATCTTCAAAGTGGACGTCAACTGATCCGGATGCAACGCCTCTCTTGATCTTAATCTTGATTGACGCCATCGCCGTGACTTGATTTGCTTGAAGAGTAGAGATGAGAGGTAGAGATTGTCCCACCGGGTGTGCCAAATTTGTAAACACGAATTTCGTAAATTAAATATTAAAATGCGAAAATGCGAAACAATGTATTTAATTTCAGATTAAACCGATAAATATTGTGGGTTACAAATCTCTAATTTGCTCCTCTGATTCTCTCTTCTTGAGCTTTTGGAGTTGGATCCACAGCCGAATCCTATCCGATCTTGAATTTGGGATTTTTGTAACGTTAATTCAAAGGTTTGACGCCATTTTGGATTATACGTTGAATTTAGGAACTTTTGAGACGAACGTCGTTGAAGATCGTTCTTGAACTTGAGACTTTGTAACGTTAATCCAAGGGTTTGACGCTGTATGTTGGATTAAACGTCGATTTTTGGGATTTTTCGGGACTTTTCCGGGACGAACGTCGTTGAAGATCCACGAAGCACCTCTTCCTTGAAGAAACGCCGAATTGATGGGCTTAGCACCTTAATCTCCACCCGAACGCTGCTTCTCGCCGCTTTTCACAAAGAACGTCTTTGAAGCTCCTCCAACTGCTGAAGAACACTCTAAAATCTCTGCAGAGAATTTTTAGAGTCTTGAATGCTTCTGACTTCTTGATGTGAAATGAATGGAATGAGACCCCTATTTATAGGTGTAGAACCTAGGGCTTTTATGGGCCAAATTTGATGGGCTGGAGATATTTGTGCTAAATAGTTAGGTGGACCTTCCCAAAGTTAAATTAATGATTAAGGTATCCCCACACGAAGTAAGCAAGACGGGATAATCCCCGAAGACCTGTCGGTCCCGAACCCCAATAGGGCCCTGGCTATTAGACTTTGTTGAACACGACGAGATACACCCGAAGACCCGTCGGGCCCAAATATTATTTGACTCCTGACTGTTAGAAACTTTGTCATTTGAATATTATGGAAACAACTCACATAGTAGACAACTCCATATTTATTTAAAGCATTTAATAAAGAATAAAAATGCATTAAATCACTACCAACCACCGTATGAATTAAAGCAATTAAACCCCACCTGAAATCAATGTCTTGGATGCAATGAAAATAACTTTAACAAATAATTTTGGATTGTAAACGAATCAAATATTTTTGTTTGATTTGATATTCATATTCGAATTTTAATATTTGTATTGACAATTTTATTATTCAAATTCGTATACAAACTTTTTTTTATTTGATTAGTAAATTAATATAAAATTCTAATATTCGATATTCATAAATCGTAAGTATTCAATTATATTTATAATATATATATATATATATATATTTTTTTTTTTTTTTAAATTACTACAACCTATATTCCGTTCCTCAATTAAGTCCATTTTTCTCCATAAAATTTTGAATTGAATAGTTTTAAATGGAATCGAATAGTATTGAATACGCATAAATGTCGAATTGAATACTCGAAAAATATTGTTTAGAATATATTTCAAAAAATTCGAATCGTATAGTATCGAATAATCATTCGAATCGAATAGGATCGAATAATCATTTGAATCGAAAATCGAATCGAATTTATTATTAAAAAAAATAAACGAATACAAATACTTTCACAAATCGAATACTGTATTATTCGATTCATTTACACCCTTATTTGCACATATTAAAAAAAAAAAAAAAAAAAAGCATATACCACGAATCAGGGAAATGAAAATAAATAAGCTTGGAATAAATAAAAGATAGGTGGTGGAAAATCGAAATGGAAACTCGGTGGCAAAACGTGTGGATGCCCTCATTTGAATATATAAACAGATTTCTTGCATTTTTTACAAGAAAATAAATTCCATACAATACAAGCGGCAGATATTTCCATATCACACGCGAATCAGCCCGCCGAGTGAATGGCTTCCGTCTCTCTCCGCTGTTCGTTGCCTCTGCAAACACTCAATTACCGTTTGCACCTACAGAAATCCGCACTCGCCGTATGTTGCTGTGCTTCTACAGCTTCGTCTCCACTGAGTCTCAGCGAAAGTAGTAGCAGCACTGTGGCTGCGCCGGCAAGTTTAAAGCCAATTGTTGTGAGCGGCGATCCGCCCACTTTTGTCTCCGCTCCTGGCCGCCGCATCGTCGCCGGTACTTGCGTTTTCCTGGTTTCGCTAGTTGCGGCATTTTTGCAATCAGTTGGCGTGCGTTTGTTTATTGTGTTGAGTTATTGCAGAACGTTCGTTGAGTTTATGATTTTCTGCCCTTTTTAGGTAATTTTGGGTGTTGTTTTATAAGTGATAATGTTTGTGTGATCATAGTCTACAGGGGTGAACTGTTTTGGTGGAGTATAGCTATGATTCATCTGCATAGTTGGTTCTCATTCTTCGTAAGTTAAGAGTAATAGGAGCATTTGTCGATAAAAGGATCACTAAAGGCGATCATCTCATTGCTATTGAGAATGAATATGTCGATGGTTCTATTTCACAATCTTCTAACTTGCTGCTGAGGAACCAAGGTTGATAAGATTGAAAAAACCGTTCACAACTCAAAAAGTTCAGATTAAAACATCTAGGTTCTCTGGACTATCATAGGGTGCTTAGACATCTTTGTCCATCATTGGCACATTATTTTTGTAGTCATACATAGATCATTTCTTGCGATTATCATTATTTAAATATTTTTCATTTTCCCAATTGATGTGCAATTGTGAAATAAATGTTACTACTCAATGAATGCTGAAGTGTTGCTCCGTGTATAGAATTTCATAATTGTCTTGTAATTAACAAAGTTTTCGTCATAGATGTTAGGTGTTTATTCTGTTACTGAATTCTACTGATTAACAGTTGGGGATTTGCATGGAGATCTTGATAAAGCTAGATATGCTCTTCAGATGGCTGATGTCTTGAGTTCTGATGGTCAAGACTTGTGGGTTGGTGGACAAACGGTATCCACTTCTTTTACTACTCTAAAAAGCTTATGCAACTATGTTTTTTTGAAGAAAATTATAATACCCTATTACAAACGGTATCTATGGCCAGGTATTAGTTCAGCTTGGAGATATACTCGATAGGGGTGAAGATGAAATTGCAATTTTGTCCTTGTTGAAGTCATTAGATATACAAGCAAAAGCCAATGGAGGTGCAGTTTTCCAGGTCTGTGTTATGGTACCTACCTTCATGCATATTATAATCTAAAATGTAATCTCCGGTTATTTTTAGAAAGATCAAAGTGCAACAATCAATCTTAAACTTAAATATCCTCCTGTGCGTGTTTAAGAGTTCACTGAGATTAGTAATATCAACTTTGTTGTTCTACCGTACTGACACTGTGTATAATAAAATTTCAGTTCCTTTCGATCATTCCAAATGCATCGACTAATAAACATGCCAGTGCTTCTCTTTACAAATATTAACAATAAAACTATGTCTCCTTTTCATATTTCTAGGTTAATGGAAATCATGAAACCATGAATGTGGAAGGAGATTTTAGATATGTTGATTCCGGCGGGTTCGATGAATGTGCTGATTTCCTTGAACATTTGGAAATCTGTGACCATAACTGGGAAGCAGCATTTGTTGGTTGGGCTGGTGTATCTAAAAGATGGAAAGAAGATTGTGATTCGACAAAAAAATCTTGGGGTCCCTGGAATTTGGTGAAGGTAATTTATGAATCTGGGCTGTTTCATTGAATACAAATTCTATAAATTTGGAAATGCCAAAATATCATAATTTATTTGATGGCCACAGAGTTAATGATCTCAGAGTCAATTTTTTGTAACATCTGGTTACTTCTAAGTAAGAGAAGATTCCATCCTAACCTAGTTTCACAAGTACTATGCTATAATAGTTGGTTCATTTGCACTTAAAGACCTGGCACTGAAGAATTGTTCTGCATTACTAATTGATTACGTTATATATCCAATTTATTAAGTTTTGATTATCTTCTTAACTACAAAAATTAAGCAGAAGATGAATTCTTCATATTCAAAATATACAAAACATTTTTGTCTGAGGTTCAACAAGATCATATCTTTCTAGTTGCATAACTGATCTTTTTTGCATGGTCCATTCTGACTTTTTTCCTAACACAATCCAATCTGCTTCGACTCCCAGTATCAAAATAATGTATCATTGTGACATTACTTGACTTCTAAATTGGTATATGTTTGATGCTTCTCTGATTTATTTACTTGGAATAAAGAGAACTTCATCGAGATTTTAGGTTACCACTTGCTAATATTCCTTCTAACTTACGAATCTGACTATTAGGACAGAGGCAGAAAGGAGTCATTGCTAGATCGTTTCTCCTAAGACCAGGGGGTCCATTGGCATCTGAATTGGCCCGACATGCTGTTGTTCTCCAAGTCAATGACTGGGTGTTTTGTCATGGTGGTCTTCTTCCGCATCATGGTAATTGTCGTACTCTTAATATCTGAGTAAATTGCAAAATTGGTCTCATATCTATTGGGTGTTGGAGATTTTAGTCTCTTAGGATTCATTTTTCTCAATTAACTGAATTAAACCCTATAACTTCTGCAATTTTAAACCTATATTGACAACTTTTTATTTTAGGATGATAATGAATTATTAGTAATTTTTTTATTGAAATTAATATATTTGGGTCTTATTATGCCACATCAGCGATGTTAGTTCGGTTGCTACATGGAATTCTGGCAGCTCCCGTGAGCGGAACATGCACAAATATTGCAACTTTATCAATATAGGACTAGAATTGCATCATTTTAAAAGTCATGGGACTTAATTGGGAAAATTGATTTGTATGGGACTAAAATCACCCACATCTAAAAGATACAGGACTAATTTTAAAATTTACTCCTTTATCTCTGCAACTTGTATTGTTGAAGTATTGACCTACTGGACCATGTTTTACTGTAGTTGAATATGGCATAGAGAGGATGAATAGAGAAGTATCGTACTGGATGAAAGGCCTTAGCATGGATGATGAGTATCCCCCCTTTATAGCCACCAGAGGCTATGACAGTGTAGTGTGGAGTCGTTTATACTCAAGAGACACATCTGATCTGGATGATTATCAGATCAATCAGGTTGTTTGTTAAGCAGTTTGTGCATTTGATACTCGGTTAAATACTTTCGTAGTTAATTATTCGAATCTATTTTTGACAGAATATGATTGATCATTTTATTTTTTCTGAAACATTTTAGCAGTCGAGATCTAATTTTTGCTTCTTATCAGATACAATACATTCTTCGTGAAACACTTCAAGCTGTAGGTGCCAAGGCAATGGTTGTAGGGCATACTCCGCAAACTGCAGGAGTAAATTGGTATAGATACTTTAATTTTTTTGAGCTCTTAATTCTTGCCAAGATTGAGTTAATTGTGTTATGTTCAGATCCGTGGTTTAAGTCACATCTTTAAAAGAAAATATCCATAGTCAAAGTTGACAGATTAAATAGATGAAAAAATGAAAGGAAAACTGAGATCTTATCTTATCTTAAACTTGAGAAAAAAAGTGAAGGGGCCAAGCAGTTAAATTCCAATAAAGTTTCTCACTATTTTAGTCTTCCATATACCTACATAATTAAGAAGGGGCAAATTCGTAACCTCGATTCGCCAAGGTTTCTGCTATTAGCTCATCAATCTTATCAGATCTTCGTTATGTCCTGTCCATAGTTGTGCCGATTCTACTAGACCATCACCTGGAATGGTCATATTAACAAAATTAAAATGTTTAAAAATAATCTAATATTTGTATATTATCTGTTTAGCTTCCTTATTTTCATAGCTCGTCTTACATGAATTCCTTACTGCTGCTAATTCACCCCAATAAAACGTTCAAATCCTTAGGTGCAATGTCAATTACTAACTGGCGTATATTTTTTGCTTCATATTCATAACTATAAAGTTCATAAATATAATGTCCCTAGATGACAATCATCAAGCGATTCTATCCTAGAGTATGAAGAAGCTGCCTGTAGCCATGATGATCTTGCCATTTCTGTATTTGAGCTCTATTGAATTAGAGCTCAAGTTTAATATTTTAAAATGTGAGGACCTGGTTCCAGAAAATCTATGAACATGACTAAAAAACAACGTGAAGTTGCAAGGATGATTATATAACTTGTAAATCATGAGTTTATAGAAGAATGAGAATCTGGACCATAAATAGCATGCATAGGAATGTAGATGGACATCCTTGTTCTATGTTTTTTTTTCTCTATCATATTTTGTGAATTATTTGACTTGTATCCAGATTGACGGATTTAGATTGATAATCTATCAATTTAATGGGTTTGATCTTCCTGCAGTGACTTCAACTGTAACATTTGGCGAATCGATGTGGGGATGTCTAGTGGTGTTCTTGATTCAAGGCCTGAGGTAAGCCAATCTCTCACTCAATTTCATAGCTCTTAAAATCATTGTCAGTTTAGAATAACATCTGATCACTTTCAGCATATTCGAAATTCAATATCATGTACCTAACATAGGCCTTAGACGTACTGTATATCTGAAAAGGGAAATTGTCAGATATAGATGAATATGAAGTGGTTTCTTTCACTTGAAGTTTTTCTCTCCTTGAGTGGAAGATTGTTGTTTATGTTATTGAGTTGGTAATTTATTGGGGAAGATTGTTTGGCTTTGCAACTTTGGTTCACCTTCATGTTTCATTTTATATTGGTTATTGTAATTATTTTGGAGGCACATCTCTTCAAGCTTCAGGATTGGATGATCTATTAGAAATAGCTGTGAATATTATATTTCTCATGATTTATTTATTTATTTGACTAGGTTTTAGAAATAAGAGAAGGTAAAGCAAGGCCAATCAGGAGCAGACGAGATATACATAGTGATCTCCAAGTTGTCGATTATACATAGAGCACAGGAAGTTTCTAGGTAAATTTCAATCCCTCTGTGGTGCTTATACGGTTATACCACATTTTCACTTAAATGCTTCTTTTCCATATTCATCCTTTCTCCTTTATGCATTCACAATATTTTCCAACTTGGGTGAATTTGAAATTCTTTCACTTCAAATGCTTGCTATTGAAGTCCTTCAATCCAAACTGCATAGATAATTATTACTAATATATACTGAAGAATAGGTTTAGATAGATAATTTAATCCAAAATAATTACACTTAAAGCTTTCATCCATAAGTTTTCAACAAATTATAGCTCACTAATATTCTACTTCAAGCTCCCACTCAATGAAAAAATGTGAACTACTTGCCAAAAATATCATAAGATACCTAAGCTCAATGCTAGCAAGGCGAACTACTCATTCTCAAACTGATATGTTTAATTTTATTACAAATCTTTCTACAGTGACTACCTTAACCAGTCTTTTTTTTCTTCTAGAAATTACGAAAAATGATAAGTGGACTTCATTTTTTTTTTTTTTATCTGAATTCAAGAACCTTCCACCATTTGGTCATTTTCCCTGGTTGTGTCTCTCTACCTTAGGTGTACCCCAGAAATTTCGGTGTTGGCTTGTTCCATTTTGTGGCACAACCGATCATCCGGTCAATCTTTCAATATTGGGTTTTCCTCTGGTTTTGTTTCAAAACATCCATCTTTAATTGAAACTTAGGGGACTGTAAACAGCAGGAAAGATAAATTGAAGAAGGAAAGAAAAGAGAAAATTTTATTTTTAGTCCTATAAGTTTGATTCATTCCAAAATAAATCTTTTAAGTTTCAACTTTACAAAATACGTCTTTTACCTTTCAATTTTTGTCATTTTTTACATCAATTTTTATCCTTTATGTTTTGTAGGAATTAAAATTGGTAAAGTTGGTGCCACATATATTTAAAAAAGCCACATCATCATGCCACATCACATTATATTAAAAAAATAGAGCTAATAACACCCCAAAATATTCTATACACACCCCATAATTTTAAATACAAAAATAAATGTATACTCCGTATAAAATGACTAAATAACCCTTATATAAATAAAGAGAAAAATAATTTTAAAAAATAACATGAAAAAAATGTAATTAAAATTTAAAAGTATTTAAAAAAAACTAACAAAATCTTTAAAAATAATTAATTTACATAAATTCATTAATTTTTTTGAAAAAAATCTTAAAAAATTAAATACAATCTGAAATTAAAAAATAAATCATCAAAAAAAAAATTAAATTAAAATTATTAAAAAATTCAATAAAACATTAAAAAAAAGTAAATTAAAAAAAATCAATAAAAAAGTAAGATTTTATTTTTTTTATTTAATTTTCTTAATATTTATTTTTGATTGAGTTGATTTTTATTTCATTTTTTATTTTATTTAGTTTTTTTAAAAATTGAATCATTAATTTGTATTTTTAATTTAATAATTTTATAAATTTTATTTGATTTATTTAATATTTTTAGATTTTATTTGGATTTAATTGATTTTTTCATTCAAATATTTTTTAATATGCTGTTGATTTTTTACTATATTTTAAAATTTTATTTATTTTCTCGTATTATTGAATATTTTGTTAATTAATTTTTAAAATTTATATTTTTAATCATTTAATTGAATTTTAAATCATATTTTTATTTTTTATTCAATTTGTATTTATTTTGAGGGATAAAGGGTAAATTGGAAATAATTAGGGTGTGTTTATTAATAAAAATTGATTTTTAAATTTTAGTGGGGTGTGTATAACATTTGAAGTTTGTATAACATTGTATTGGGTGTTAGTAGCGTCACCCAAAAAAATTATTTGCATCTAGTTATATGTTTCAATTAATAGAGTAAAATAAGATTCACATAATTAACATATGTAACACTTTGTGGTTTTGCTTCTGAAATTTATTTTGTTTCATATTTTTTCAAGTTATTTTTAAAAAATATTTTACTTTATTTATGTAAGAGTTACTTAGTTATTTTATATGGAGTATACATTTATTTTTGTATTTAAAATTATGGGGTGTGTATAGAATATTTTGGGGTGTTATTAGCTCTATTTTTTTAATATAATGTGATGTGGCATGATGATGTGGCTTTTTTAAATATATGTGGCACCAACTTTACCAATTTTAATTCCTACAAAACATAAAGGATAAAAATTGATGTAAAAAAGGACAAAAATTGAAAGGTAAATGACGTATTTTGTAAAGTAAACTTAAATGATTTATTTTGGAATGTATCAAATTTATAGGACTAAAAATAAAATTTTTCGAAAGAAAACAATGTAGATTAGACAAAAGTTTTGAGGATGATTGTTAAAGATGAAGCATTTTAAAGAATGTGTTCTTGATCTTGATATCTCCAGGGTCTGTTCGACGATTCAGATTCACGACTTTGGCAGAACTTCTTTTTCGTTGATATTACCAGTATACCCTCCTAACACAGGCATGCCGTTTGAAACTTTGAACCGTGCAAAAATGCCTTGGAGAAAGACGAGAAAGCTTCCATCGGCTGTAGACTGTATGTATGTAGTATAAAATTGTGTATCATGTTTCATAAACAATTGATATACATTGATTCTCTATCTGTATATATCAAGTTTATAAATTACAATACAGAAGGTCTTTTCATTTGTTGTTGGATGAGTTTGTCATTCAAAGGGAAATTCGAAGACTCTTCATTCCATTTTCACTCTTTATCTCAGAGTACAACTTTTTTTTTTTTTTTTTTTTGAGGATACAGAGCACGATGGACTACACACATAATATCAATGAAAAACCAAAGCTATCTCGATCCTCTCTGCATCAGAAAAACCTGCTCCGCGTTCAATCTTGAGAAACCGGAGAGATAACCGCCCCTCGAGCTAGCGTATGCGCTCGATGATTGAATATCCTAGGCGGATGCCTAATTTTGCACACCTCAAAAGCATTCATCATAACCCAAATTTTCTGAAGAATAAAGCCTTCTTGATTCAAGACATCTTTCCTTTTATCGATCCATTTGACCCCCACCAAGCAATCCGACAGAATTCTAATCTTGTCTTGGTTTCCTTCTTTAGCTCTGACCAATGACCATACCTTCGTGAATAGCCATTAGTTCGGCTCCCACCACGGAGCCCTGGTTCTTGATTTTTAAACTGAAGGAATCGATCATGTTGTTTTGTTCATTTGAGATGACACCTCCCACCCCATATGTCGATGTACGATCATTGAACGTCGCGTCCACACAAATCGTGTATCCCTGAAATTGCACCCTAGAAATGTCTGTAGCATTGTTGTGTAGGCTTCGCTTCCCCTGATCTCTGCACTGACCTCTTTGGAACTCTTCTAAATACCCCACCATCCATTCTAATTTCGAGAGCCGAAACCCCTTGGGTTGTTCGAAGTCTTCAGCATGCACAACTCTACAAATCTCATTCCAAATGCCCCAAGCAAGCATAACCACTTGTTCAAATTGAGTTTCATCAACACATGCCCGCAACCATCTCAAAAATTTCAAAGTATTTAAACTTCTACCACTTTTAATTTTATCCCAAAAACTCCAGTATTTCCAAACTTTTTTAACCATCTCACAATGAAAAAGAGCATGAGATGTGGAAGCATTCCAAAAACCACACAGAGAACATTTTGGAGATAGTGTAATGTGTTTTTTAAATAAGTTCGTACCAGTAGGAATGAAATCATTGCATACTTTCCACCAAAAAATTCGAACCTTTGGGGGTACCTTGAGATGCCAAGTATTTGCCCACCACTTCCTGATAAAGCCGTAATCAGAGCATTCTTCCCTCTGATTTTGTTCCTCTTGAATTTGAATCGCACACTGATATCCTGTCTTCACTTGGTAGTGGCCTTTGGGATCTAATTTCCAAAAAACACTAACCCTCATGCCCTTTTCACCCAACGGAATTTGTAAAATAGCCTCCTTCTCAAAAGGGAGAAAGGTTTGGTCATTCCACTCCCCATTCCACTCCCCCCTACGATTAATGTATCTTTTCACGTTGGACCCTGAAGCAATTCTAGAATGCACCTTTCCGGACTCCAATGTAGTAAGCCACGCATCTTTAAAGATATGAATCATTTCGCCATTGCCCACTCTCCATCGCATTCCACGCTCAATCACTTGTCTGCTCCAACAAAGGGATCTCCAAATAAAGGATTGATTGTACCCAATATCCGCCTCTAGAATCGAAGACCGATGGAAATATCTCCCTTTAAACACCCGAGCAACCAGCGAAACAGGATTAACAATCATGCGCCAAATTTGCTTTGCCAAAAGCGCTTTGTTGAACATGGTTAATCTTCTGAATCCCAACCCCCCTTCCTTCTTTGTTTTACACAGCGCCTCCCATTTCTTCCAATGTATTTTCTTATCAGTTTCTTTTGTGCCCCACCAAAATCTGACCATCAAGCGCTCCATTTCCGCACAAATTGTCGTCCGAATTCTGAAACAACTCATCGCGTACGTTGGAATTGCTTGAAGAACCAAATTGTCCTCCCAAAGAAAATTCCTTTGTTTTCCATCGCTCAATCCATTTGTTCATCCGGTCCAGAAGATAACCAAATTGAAATTTTTTTGCTCTAGTGGAAAATGTAGGTAGACCCAAGTAAATTTCATGTCCCTGATTCATTCAAACTTCCAACTTCTCCTTAATCCGGATTCTTCTTCCTTCATTTGTATTTGGGCTGAACGTAATGGTCGATTTTTGAAGATTAATCATCTGTCCCGAAACCCTTTCGTAGTCCTGCAACCCGTTTTTAATATTCTCCCCTGCCTGGATGTTTGCTTTAAAGAAGAAGAGGCTATCATCTACGAACAATAGATGTGAAATTTCTGGGGCTTCTTTTGCTATTTTAATACCTCGGACTTGTCCCTCCATCATGCGCCTAAAAACGGGGATAAGGGATCCCCATGCCTTAATCCTCTTTTAGGTCTCACTTTTCCTTTTATGCGCCCATTGATCTTAAATTCATAAGAGACTGTTGACACACAATCCATAAGAATTCTCACCCAATTTTCATTGAATCATTTTTTCTCCAAGACAGCTTTTAAGTAACCCCACTCAATGCGGTCGTAGACCTTGCTCATATCCAATTTTAATGCCGCATATTCCGAAACACTCTTGTTGTTACGCATCCAGTGCATACATTCATAACCAATGAGGACATTGTCTGTAATCAGTGTACCAGAAATGAATGCACTTTGGCTTTCATCAATAATGCCATTCATAACAAATTTCAGCCTATTGGCCACAGTCCTAGCCAGGATTCTATAATTAACGTTGCAAAGACTTATAGGCCTGAAATCTGAAATAATAGTAGGCTTTTGTTTCTTTTGAATAAGCGTGATTAAAGTATTATTCCAATCCCCTACAGTAGCATCCTGATTAAGGACTTCCAGAATACCCTGTGTCACTTCCTCTTTGACTATATCCCATCCATCTTGGAAGAAAGCAGCCGGAAGGCCATCCGGACCCGGTGCCTTACCAGGGTGCAGTTGCCCCATTGCCTCTTCCACTTCAATGGCCGTAAATGGATGATTGAGCATCACTTTCATCTCCTCAGTTAACCCCTCGCCAATGTGATCTGTGATGGACTTTATATCCTGTTCTTCCGGATGTGTGGACAGACTCATATTTTGGAAGTGTTCTTGGATAATCTCAGTAATCTCTTCTTCACCAGTACACCAAATATTGCTCTTGTTATGTAGCCCTTCAATATTATTAATCCTCCGTCTCTCCGATGCAAACCTATGAAAATATGTTGAGTACGTTACGATCCCTCTCCCTTATCCAATTAATCCTAGATCGCTGTAACCATTTGATTTCCATTTGGGCATTAAGATTTTCAAGTTCCTTTTCCAGGACTCTCACTTCGTCACTCAAATTTGATAAATCACTTTTTTCCAAAACTTGATCAATCTTTATCTCAGTCTCTTTAATCCGTGTGGGCAGCACTCCTACTTTTTTTCTCCGCTGTTGGTCCTGAAAGGAGTATATAACAAGTGTATGGGGGGGGGGGAATACACTTGTATGCAAATTCTTTTCTAACTTTATCAAACCAGAGCTCAACAAGGTTGTCTTGGACAACTCTGCTGAAGATGATTAACTCTTCTAAGATAATCAAACTACTAAATACTATTGAGTACTTAGTTGAATAACTATCTAGGGGAGTTATATGTGCGGAATAGTGGTTGGCCCTTTTAGTTTAGACTCCTTTAGTTTCTGAAATCACTTAGTCAAATAAATACAGTCCAGTTTTCAGGGAACTTGTCCAAATAGGTTTTGCACAATCTTTGAATGTTTATCCATTGAAAGATCAGTTTAGTGTGCAGTGTTGAATGTATGTAATTACTTTGAAAGCAAAACAACACAAGAGTTTATAGTGGTTCAGAGACTCAAGCTCCTACATCCACTTTCCCTGATTTAACAGGATAATTCCTTCACTCTTGGAATTAACTTGTTTTATAGTGCCAAGGTGCACTTGATCAATAACACCACTCCTTGGTGAATTGATCCCTAGGATGTCTAGAGTCCTAGTACCCTCTTCTCAACTCAGAACTGAACTGTTCTTCTCTCAACAGTCAGCTCCTACCACTTCTACTACTACAACCTTCTCACTTTCACTCTTGAAAGATATAAGGATTGAAGTAAAGTTCCAACTAATGAGATATCCTTTACAATGAGGATCAGTGTATAAGGATTAGGATATCTCTCTAAGCTTGTGTATGGATATACAATTGAGTTCAACTTAGATGAAGTGTTTGAAGACTAAGATAGTCTTTGAAAGCTTTGAAAGCACTCTAGCTTGTAAGAACTTGAGGTTAGTTGGATTGTGTTGAGGTTCTATCCAATGGTCTTCACACTTCTATATTTATAGACAATTGAAGGATTTGCCCGTTGGAGAGGCAGCCTCAAATGTCCATAAATGTCTTCTTTTAGTTCTTCAACTTTGAAGACAGAATCTTGATAGTGACATGTCCTCATTTGGGAAATAAACGGCTGTTTGAGCTTTGTCTTCATTCTGCAGCTCTCTTCCCAATGTCTGACTTTCAGATTCTCTTGTTAGGACATGGACATGGCTTCTGAAGGTTGTTCCAATGATAAGACAACATTCCTCATCAAATAGACAACTCTCCTTATCACTATCAGCAGTCTTGCCTATTAGCAAGGTTGGCTAGCTCTTCTTCAGATGACTTGGCTCTTACCCATGCTTCACTTCATAGTGATCTTAGCATGATTCATTAAGGGTCTTTAGGGTGTAGTTGTCTCTTCAGCATGGTTGACCTCAAGCTTTCAGTACACTTCTTCTGAATTGATTGTGCTGAGACAACTCCTCTGGACAACTCATCTGATCAGCATATTTGTCCTTCAGTGGACTTGCTCATGGTTCCAGAATTTGAGCCTTGAGGGGACTTGTTCTTGATAGACTTTTAAAGCATGTGTTCCCCCTCAAATTGTGCATCTAATCAACTAAGAGCTGCCTAACATATCAGCTTCTCATCTAGCCCTTATTCTATATGTTCTAACATTTCTAGAACATATTCAACTTGACTTAGACATGCCTAAGGGGGTTTTGGTATTGAATCAAAACATATCTCATTTTATTCCCAACATCCGCCCATATCTTGATATTTTCACAACAATGTTTTAATTTGTTTGGTAGATCCTCATTTGGATTCTGTCTCCACTGCCTTTTCAAACATTCACCATAACCATCTTCAATGAGCCACAATCTTTCAAAGTACATAGGTCGCCTTCCCTGTTGTTGAGCCCCCGATTTATTCAATCCATATTGGAGCAGAATTGCTCTGTGATCAGACCCAAAAAAACCCAAATTAGTTGTTTCAAACACCACATTTTGATTTCACCAACTTTGGTTTGCAAAGAACCGGTCAAGTTTTTCTTGAAGAAAGTGTATTCCCCTATTATTATTCCAGGTGCAGAAAGGACCATTGACCCTAATTTCCTTCAACTCCAGATCATTAATCACTTCTTTGAAATCACATATTTGTTTAAGGGGTCTACATTGATCCCGGACACCCCCTTAACTTCTCTTTGACCCAACACTTCATTGAAGTCCCCTCCTATAACCCAAGGTAAATTATGTTGTTCAAGATAAGATTGTTTGATAGATCTAAGCAATTGCCAAGATAGGTTTCTAAACTGGGTTCTAGGATGCCCGTAGAAACCCGTAAATCTCCACTTATTAAAACCATCAAATAATAAGCAATCAATATGAGCCAAAGAATAAGACGACAACGAAACGGAAATTTTATTAACTGTAAATAGTAACAGACCTCCACTTAACCAGATCCCAATTTGAGGTAGAAGAGGTGCCAGCTGTGACCTACTAACGGTTTGAAGGGCTTGAGTTCCACTCTGAACAGGCTGATTCATGGGTGCTTCTAACTGGGCCACTGGTGCCTCCGGAGCCTCGATTTGGGCCATTTGAATCCCTTCCAGTTGGAGCTGAACTGGAGCTTGTGCCGCTCTCCTTCGCAAGTGTCTTTCCATTTCCCTAACCTCACTTTGGGGCACCCCCTTTTGAGCATCCGCTCTCAGCCACATAGGGAACCTATCTTCCAAATTTTGCATGTTGGCTTCCGCCCCAAAAAAGATTGGGCAATCATTTTCAACATGGTCAAGTTTTCCACAAGTGTAGCAGAAATCTCCAAGTTTCTCATAACGAAACAGTATCAGAATAGTATTAGCATGCAAAGTAACTGTGGTACCTCTTTTAAGTGGTGCTGCTAGATCTAGAAGAACACGCACCCTAAGGCAGCTTCCGACCGCACATGCACCTCTTTGGATGTCCACCTCTTGCACTTCCCCAACCACAGCACCAACCAAACGACCGATCGCCTTAGTCATCATCTGCAGTTGCAGACCATGAAGTTGGATCCATACTGGAGCTTTTTCCACCTTCATATCTGCCGGGACTTCTTGTCCTGTGAGTTTCGCCAGTACAAACCATCCACCATTGATCGTCCATGGTTGCTTGTGAAACGCCTTATTTCTTTCTACCAGATCCCCAAACCGAAAGACAAATAGGTTGTCTCCCACCTGATTCGCTACAAGAGTGTTCTCCAACCTCCATATGCGTCGGACTGTGTTTGCCAAGTCCGTGGCATTGAATCGTCGGGGAATAGTGAAGCGACCCAACAGAAGGTGAGTAGGGGCTGCCAAAGCAGCGTTGTTGATTTCCAATCCCAGATTAACTTCATCGGAAAGAGAGAGTCGGCGGTACATATTGTTAAGTTGCTCAGCCATTGAAGAGAGAGAGAAGGGTTTGTGATACGAAAAAATCAACCACAGAAACAAAGACAGAAGGGATGAGTAGTGTGGAAAAACCCTTCCCGGAAGGGGGTTCAAATACACCCCCCGACCGCCCACACCGGCCAATCCTAGAGGAGAATACATCATCGTGAACCGAGACACTCAATTGCTGCTAGCAGCCTAGTGCCCAGGAGAGGTAACGTTGCGTAATTAGGTAAAGATACGACAGCAGCGTAATGATTAGAATTGATTTGATGTAAAAAACGGGGTTAATTACTGCTAATTAAAACCCGGTATTAATTAAAGATGGGCTCATGCGATTAAATGTCTAGAGATTGGAGGGAGCTTCTCTCTCTACATTTTTTAGGCATCTCAGAGTACAACCTAACTATTTTAAGTTACGAATTTTAAAATCCGGGTTTCAAATTTAATACTCAATTCACACCTAAAATTATCTATAAAACTATTATTCCCTTTGTCTTTTAATAATTTTCACTTTTCTTTTTAAATGTTTCACAATAACTTTTACATCCTTAACATGAAAAACTCTTTATATACTTTATTCTCACAATTTTAAATAAAAATGTCATTACTTTTGGGTCCACATATGCACATAAATCAACTTATTTTTTTTTACTTTATAAATAAATATTTACTAAATTATCCCTTAAAACTTTGTTCATTATTACACTTTTTTAATATGTATGTCCACGAATGTATAAAAGTATGGAACGAAGAGAGAATTACTTTTCTCTCAATACAATTTATTTTATACACTTTAAAATAATTCACCCGTCAATTGATTTGACATAACGTAAAATCATAACTTCTTCCGTACATCTAAATTCCTAAAGAAACATACCCTAGTAATTTGAGAAAATTGAAAATGAAAAGGTTTAAAATAATTAAATATGAAAATTGAGAATAGAAAAAAGATAAAAATGGGAGACAATTTCATTTTGGTGGAATTTTCATAAATAACCTAGTCAAATCATCATCAAATAACCTTAAAACAACCACCAAAACATTAAACATCCACATCAAACAATCGGTCTGTACCGTGGCAGGGTATAAAAAGAAATGCACCAGCCGGGAATCGAACCCGGGTCTGTACCGTGGCAGGGTATAAAAAGAAATGCACCAGCCGGGAATCGAACCCGGGTCTGTACCGTGGCAGGGTACTATTCTACCACTAGACCACTGGTGCCTTGTTGAGATTGGAAACAAAATGAATTGTATTAATAAGGTAGGTTTAATATGTGTTGTGACGTGGAGCAAGGAGATGCCTACGTCCCTCCCCTGCTTCATCTCGAAAATGGAAACAAACTGCTTCCAATTGTTTGTTTGTTAGGAGGTTTTAGAGAAATGGCAATTCCAGTATTGAGACCTTTCACCACAAATATAATACACTTGTATAATCCCATTTCCATTTCTAATAACAAACCCAAGCATTTGGTTTACTGTTCTTCTTCTAGTTCGGAAGCTGGAGTGTGCTTAACTGTTGGAACCCACCTTATTCCACATCCCCTAAAGGTACACTTTCCTCTTTCTCTCCTCCTATTTCTTCAAATTTCATTTTAAAATCCCTTTTAATGGACAGGTTGAGAAAGGTGGAGAAGATGCTTTTTTTGTTAGCAGCTACTCTGGTGGAGTTATTGCCGTAGCTGATGGTGTTTCTGGGTAACTTTCTTTAGTTCATCAAAGTTTTTAGCTTAACTTTTTTTTTTTCTTTTTTTAGAGAGAGGCTTTTAGGTGAACTTAGTAATACTGCTTAGAATACAAAGTAATACTCCTAAGCTTCTCGTTTGTTTTTTGCACATTGATTAAATAATAGAGTAGTATATTATTATATGTGGATTGTTGGGATAGAAATGTTGAGGTAAAAGCAATAAAAGAGATTAGCTTTGCTTGGGACACCCGTTTTGGCAAGCGTAGCAAGGGAGTACTTTTTAACAATCAAAGTAGGACGGTCTAGTGATTTTGAGAATTCTGCACTTCGTATGCTAACATGAGACCTACTCTTCTACTAATCTGATTACATTATATGCTGAAATGTAGAAAATTTCTGAGCAGCTTTATAACTCATGTTCATTGACAATGTGTTTAACTTGTTGCAGTTGGGCTGAACAAAATGTGGATCCTGCTCTATTCTCGCGCGAGCTGATGACTAATGCTTCTAGCTTAGTGGAGGATGCAGAGGTTTCATTTCTTATATTATATCTTATACTAATATATCATCATTTTGTTCTTACTAGTATGATGAACTAGTTAAGAGGAGCATCAATTGTGGTTCATGATACATCCTTAGTTTTTGTGTTGTTTCTCTAGTCTATTAGTAGTATAACTCGTGCATTAAGTAGTGAGAAATGCTTTATGTTTCCGATGTATAGGTTAATTTTGATCCCCGAAGTTTGATAAGGAAAGCACATGCTGCTACCACTTCCATCGGCTCAGCCACCGCGTAGGTTCTTTGACATGTTATTTGTAATCCTTGTCCATGTGCAGTATGAATCATGATCCTTAAATATTTATGTGTGGTTTTCAGAGTTGTCGCAATGCTGGAAACCAACGGGGTATTGAAGATTGCAAATGTAGGGGACTGTGGTGTGAGGGTTATACGCAAAGGTAAACTCATGGGAGCGTTTGGTTCAAAATTCAAATTCTTTAATGTGAATAGTAAATTACAATGAATATTATGGTTTGTTGTTAGTGTTCTGCTATAATCTTGGAATAATTAGGGTGGTTGTTTGTTAAAGAATATTGGAACGATTGAGGAAAAATGATTATAGGAGGAGAGGTAGTTGCTCAAAATGGAGATTGATTAATTTATTTTGAGTCTCATTGCTCCATACGAAGTATGATGAAGATGAAATTGATCATCTTTTGTGTGATTTACGCACTAATTATAGGTCAAGTAGTATATTCCACATCTCCACAAGAACATTATTTCGACTGCCCATACCAGTTGAGTTCAGAGGCTGTTGGTCAGACGTTCCTTGATGCTACGGTATCAACTTGAATTCACCATATTACTTTGGTTTACAAGCAAGAAAGAAAAAGAAAACAACCTTTTAGTTTGGATTATAATTCTTGAGGTCAATTGGAATAAACTAGGCAATGTTACTATGTTGAAATACAGGTTACGACAGTGGAGTTAATGGAAGAGGACACCATTGTAATGGGGTCGGACGGGCTTTTTGACAACATTTTCGACAGAGAAATGGTCTCACTTATCGGCTCATGTGATAATGTCTCTGATGCTGGTATGATGTGCCTAGTAAAAACTAATCAGTTGTTATTTGAAGCTACTAAGGTTGTTCTGTATTCTTACTGGTATGTTTCGGATGCTAGCAAAGGCATTAGCTAATCTGGCTCATGCCCATTCAAAGGATCTCAGCTTCGACTCCCCCTATTCACAAGAGGCTCGAGCTCAAGTGAGTTAATATATATACTCCAGTTATTACCATCTTGCTATGATTTAGTAAGAATATCCTGAATTCTGATGTTTTTTTATCAGGGTTTTGATGTTCCTTGGTGGAAGAAAGCCATGGGCATGAAGCTAACAGGCATGACGACGACCTTATTAACACTGTTCAAACGTCGTCTTAATTATTCTCTCCATCAAATAAAAAATCTATGAACCTAGTTCACAGAAGTTTTATGGTTTACTCGTATACTGTTTAGCATACAAAATATCACTGTTTCGTGATTTTGAAAGGAATAACACATAAATCAAACAGTTTTTAAATAGTGATACTTTGTATGCTAAAACGTGAGACTATATTACTTTGAAGAAAAGAGTTTACGTGAATTTGGTTCACATTATTGCATGAGATACCTTTGATGCTAACAATTGCTTCTGTTTGGATGATGATAGGTGGAAAGCTTGATGATATCACTGTAATTGTTGGCCAGGTAAAGAGCTCCTTGAGCTCATGAAAACTTATATACTGCAGGAATTCAGACATGCATTGTGCGCGCGCGAAATCCGCTGGATTGGAAGTTATGAGGAGTTTGAGAGTTGAACCATGATGGTTTTCATTCAACAGTTGTTCATATGAAAAGTAGAGACATTCTTTGGTAATTAATTTTGTTGTGTTTGCTATATATGTAACTCAAGTTACAGTAAAACCATACTTGTTACCCTCAGAAGGAAAAGAGCTGCAGAAGAATAGGTTGACCTTCTTTTAAAACATATCATGTATTCATGTATGCACCTGATGAGTTTGAACAGAAAATTAACCTTAGAGTGTCTACATTGGTGGAGGAGTTATAACTCCACTCTCTCCTCCACCTCACTGCTACATCATCATTCTTCCATTAATAACTCAATCCCACTAACTTCTATAACCATTCCAAAAGTTATAACTCACATTTGTGGGATCACTATTCAATCACATTTCTTTTTAATTCTTTATTTTACATTTAATGAATATATGTAAAATTCAATATGTGTAAAAAAAATTAATACGGAGTATATGAATATATTAAAATTATTTAGAGGGTATCAATTAATATATTTTACAAATTGAAATAAATATTTAATACTAACTCATTTGTTAACTAATAAAGATTATTATTATTTTGATGAAGTGAAAATAGAGTAACATATTCAACATTAAGAAAACAATTCAACTAAATTAATTTAAAACTAACTGTTTTGAAACGACAAATAAACGCATTATATCAATTATTGTCATATCGAGCCCAAATATGTTCCACTAAGTCGGCACGAAAAAGTAACCAACGATATAAATTTCGCTGTGCAAACCAATGAAAAAGGACGGTTCTATAACTCTGGGGAGGAGAGAGAGAGGTTTTTAAGTTATAACTTCTTTCCACATTGGTGGGTCAAAAGTTATAACTCTTGAATAACCCACCAATGTGGACACTCTTACACAGTTTTATACTCCGTATTAATTAGTTTTATCGTGCAACTAGTTTGCATTTTGTGTCTATTTCGGGACATTATAGTTGTTTCATTAAAATGTTGTCAGTGTGTTAGTATTAATTGTTTCCAAATTAGATTTATAATTTCTTGATTTGTTAATAAAACAACTTTTTCACTTTAAATTTCAATTACTACTACTATACTTTATTATTCAAAAAAAACCTTTGAGTATTTGTTTTACTAGTGATGTTTGCAAATCAATAACAAGGTAAAAACTGTTCATAAGACCAATTCTTGTCTTGAACCTTTCTGATAATTTGGGAATATCCAAAGCATCATTTTCTAAGGTGCAAATTCTTGTATGCAATTGTCCATATAAATTTTTGACCCACCACATTAGAACCAAATCGAACCTGTGATCATGGAATTGGGTGCACAACTCGACCCAAAACCCGCTATAACAAATCAGAAAAGAGATTTATTAAATGAAAAATACTACAGATGCTCGAAGTCCATGGGTTGGGGTAGGTTTACACACCTAACCTACCCTCTAAACCCACTAAGCAAACAGGGCCTAGCTGTTATACAAAATTGGTTATCGGAAACGTACAAAAAGAAACTAAGTCAACAAAATTATTGGACCGAATCACAACTTCTACACTACATATAAATTAAATGCTCTCGCCTCCTCACGTCTGTATAAGTTACCCAGCATAAGGTACTTACCATAGTAGCTCAGCCGTCGTCACTCATAGGGCTCACCCCATTATGGTGTTTCAGCAAATACAACAAAGTGTATCCTATCTGCTTTGTTTTTCATGTCACGTTTTCACTGCTGGGGCTATTATTGTTTAAGTTCTGAAAGAAGGATTTTCCAGCTTCATACGTAGACCAGCAAACTGCAGCAGCGGGAGCATGGAAGAGCATTCTGGGCACCCACCCTCTCGCAAGACCTCTATATCCGTTTTTCTTTACTATTGTTCGAAAAACATCCCGGATCGAACCACTAGCAAATCTATCACATCCACAGACACCCTGCAATAACTCAATTGATCAAGGAGGTGTTTGTAAACAAAAA
Organism: Galeopsis tetrahit; assembly: GCA_963675135.1. Taxonomy (NCBI): domain Eukaryota; kingdom Viridiplantae; phylum Streptophyta; class Magnoliopsida; order Lamiales; family Lamiaceae; genus Galeopsis; species Galeopsis tetrahit. The sequence continues at coordinate 41,381,787 of OY776129.1, read as the reverse complement.
GAAGTTGGTGAAAATCATTTTTTTTCAAAAGCTTCCTCTTCCAGTTTAGAACAAAAAAAAAAAGTGATTCTGGAAGCTGTTAGTTGTGTTTGAAACAACACCCTAAAAGGGCAATGTGAAGTTGTTCAAAGATGTAAACAGAGAAACCTTCATCAATAAGATTTAAAACGAAAACATACCCTCCACAATAATCAAAATTTTATTACAACTCTATCATCTTGAGGTTTTCTAGAAAGAACCTATAATGTTTATAGTTGTTTATAAGCTGATTTAGAAAGAAACTGCAGTACCAAGAAGTCTTTCAATTTTTCTTGCTTAGTTAGATTATGTTTAAATGTAGGAATGATGCTAAATCGAAAGAGGAAATAACTGGGGAGAGGGAAAATGTGGGTTTTGTAAAATGAACCAGAAAGAAACAGAGTGAAGAAAGATGAGGCCAATAAATGACTGAGGAGAAAAACAAATTAAAATCATAAAACTCGAACAGAAAATCTATGACTGTAATAGCATGACATAAGACTACCGTATCTATTTCATAGAGCTTTATTTATAAATGGTTTCCCATAAAACTGTAACTTGTCTAGCACCTCATGCTCAATCAAGTTGTTCCCCTTTGATACAACTCTTTCATCATTGGACCCCTCACACTAGTAGTTATGAAGGTTCTGTTGTTCTACTGATACATACCAAAGTAGATGAGTAAAATTTCCTTACAAATAAGCTTAGTTAATGCAGGGCACAGGCTCATGTACGGAAAACAAGTGCCTAGCAAGTTACACAGATATGAAATATGATTTTAAGAAGAAGCACATTTCTATCATCTAATAATTTGATGGTTCAGCTTCTTCTCCAATAATGTAGACGAAACAACGAAGAGGCCAGGAGGGTACATCATACATGAAATTAATCCAAATTCAGACATATATTTTAGGGGTTCTTGTGTTATACTGAGTTACAACTCTAGGAACATGTTTTGGAGGACCAGAGGCGTGCCTAAAGCTCGTCATGGCTATTATAGGGTTACTTGAGTTGGACCTCTCAAAGACAGCAAAACTTATTAAATGCCTTCTTTGCATGGACCTTTTGATAATTTTCTGTGAAGTAATACTTTTCTCACATATAGAAATCTTGTATATTATATTTTTCTCACATATAGAATACATTAGAAATGAGATATAGGGTGTAAAGTGTTCAATAATAATTTATATCCAGTGAAACTATATATGTTTGAATAATTTTTATTTTTACAAAGTAGCTGAGAGAGTAGGAACATGGGTGTTTTTGAGTTTTCTTCACGTCTTTTTCTTGTTTTTTCATGTATGTTGTAATGCTAGAATTGTTATGGGTTGGAGTACTCCTTGTACCCGACAAGTGCAATGAAATATTTTTGACTGACAAAAAAAATAAAAATGGAAAGCTACACAAATCATGAAAACCCTTTTAGCACTGCAACACTGCAGCTGCACGAATTCAAATTAGAAATTGTAAATTAACAGATGAGCCCTCTAAATACAGTGGTAACCATGGAGAACCCCTCCTCCCTTTTACCGCCATGTATGAGTGATACTCACTTAAACTGATGCTCAACTGAAAAAGTCATCCAATAGTAACACACCAGCCAGTTTGCTTAAATTCAAGAATACTCCTCAAACAGAAATCTAAAGGAGATGATTATAGGTTATATATGCATCTATAAACCCCCTACCAAACCCCACATTACTAAGCAAAGCTCAATAGAAGAAGCTCTGTTCTAACATTCACAAATATACACAAGAAAATCAAATTGAAATTCAATTACCTGGCACTGTAATTGAGTCTTGACCACATCAAGAGGAGTGGTCACAGCAGCAGCCAACGCACCGGCGGCCGCCCCAGCCGTAGCATGAATAGCCAAGCTCTCATCGGTAAAGCTGTCGGGAGAAAACTCCGTCATACCTCTTTTGGCAGCCTCATAGGTCGCAAAATGCACTGCTGTAAAAGGCGCATTCATCAGCACCGTAGTCCTATACGATGCGTAGAAACCCCGAACCCCCTCCTCCTTCAACACTCTCATAACGCAATCCAAAACCCCTTTGTACGGACTACTCCCCAATTGCAGCCTCTGCTTCACCATATCCATGGGCGTAAGCACCGCATCACTCGCAACCGTAGCGCAAATCCCAGAAGCTGCGTGTGCCGCGTGATTATCGGGATTACCACCGGAGAAAGTCTTCTTAAAAAACTCATAAGCGGAGAAATAAACGGCGTGTGCAGGCCCCGCGCCAAGCGCCATGGCGCCAATCCCACGGTAAAACCCTCGAGGGCCATCTGATTTCAGAATGGATTCGACTGATTGTCTAACGCTGGCATATTTAATTGGGCAAGATCCTAGGGCTTGCATTTGGGTTTTGAGGGTGTCGACGGGGAACATGGCCATGTGCTCCACCATACCAGCGGTGGAGCCGGCGACCATGAACTGCCAGAAGTGAAGTCCGTCGTGCTCAGCGGCAGCGATTTCTGGGTGGTATTCGGGCTGCTGTAGCACCGGAATCACCGGTTTCTGGAATTTTGGGGAGGCGTCGGTGGCCATGGGAGACTGAAATCCGGAGAGGATTCAAGAATTCTGGTATTGTAAAAAGGGTTATCGTCATGGTTTATATTCAGTTGATTCAATGAATAATACAGCATTTTCATTGATTCTAAGAATATCGGTGGATTCTTCCCAAGAATGATATTTTGAGATAAACACTATTCCTATTTTTATTTATTTTTTATTAATCAAATTCACTTGTAACAATCTTGAATCTATCTATTTATTACAATAAATTTATCGTGATTTTTTGATGCAATTGATTAAACGTATACCGTTGAAATTGATTTTCAATGAATTGAATTAAATATTGGATCAAGAATGATATACCATTGATTAAAGACATATGAGCATTTGTATATCTCTATCTATTTCAAAAAAGACGAGATTGAATTGTGTAAGAAACCGAGCTCGAGTTAAAGTTTAAAGACTCGTAAAATTTGAGATTGACAAAGGTCAATGTTTCATAATGCATGATGTCTAATTTGCTCTAAAGATCACTCAGGATCTCACCTCCTGACCTGTTGGTATAAACAATGTAGATTATGGTACTAAACATTTATATGGCTTTGGTTTGTATGAGAACAACAACTAGTTTTATGAAGCGAGTTCATAGTTACTAAAGGTTTGTTCATCTGGCAATGCTTGAGTTATTGATGAAATTCGGTATGCTAGATTAGGTCATGTTGTGCAAGATTAGGAGAACTGACTTGTGAAAGAAGGACTACGGTGTTCGTCTTTATAAGTTGAGTTTTTAACACGTTGATATTGTCTTGCTCATTAGTGACTGAAAAACCATTTGATTATTGTTAATTCTTCATTGCATATATTTCGTTATGATAAATGTGATTTTGTAAATGTCAAATAACATGGAGCTGGTTGTTTTCACTTCTTACGTCGATAATTTTTCACGTGTTGGACTTGTCCATACAATTTCTCAAAGTTTAGGCATTTTGATTACTTTAGACATTACCTAATAGAGATTGAGAATAAAAGGCACAATTTTAAAGGTTTTAAAAACCTATAGAGCATGAATGTTTATCCAACAGTTCAAGGAACTATGTAATGAAAACGACATAATCCGACAATTATCAAAACCTAATACTGTTACACAAGGATGTGACTGTAAGAAGGAGTACACGTTGTTGGATATGATGAGATCCATGATGGTAAAACTTTAACTATCATCTTTGTGAGATGAGTTGTTAATAATTACCGACGGTTTTTTTTTTTTTTTTTTTTTTGTGAATAAAGAAATTCATAGATATTTACTTCAACTCCATTAGAATTCTAAACGAGTGAAATACCTGTTCTTGAGTAATTTTTTGTATTTGAAAATCCGCAACTTATATACTTGATTCTACGAGTCAGTATGAAAAGTCGGGTCTGAGGGTTTAGAAACGTATCTTCATAAGGATATTGTGTTAAATCGAAACGATACATGTTGATCGAAGATCGAGGAGTTGGGAGTGTTACATGAGATAGAATCACATAATACCATTTTTCTGAGAATTTCCTAATATTGGAAGCATTTGGTATGCTAAACCATTTTTTGATTGAAAGATCCAAGTGGGAGTGATTTACTTAATGTGATATTTGATAGAAGTTTACCCATTAAAGATCAAATGGATCTTGATGAGAGTAATTATCTAGAGAAGATGTCACATAGTTTCAATCTGAAAATTTTAGGAAATGTATGTTTGAGAGACATCATGATATTAAAGGATATGCCTTCTATGTATCTTCAGAAAATGAGATAAATTTTTAGTGAATGAGTAAGAGCCTACAATGTTTTAGAGGTTCCAGCTCGTTCTACAAGAGACTGATGAAAGAAAGTAATGGAAGAAACGACAGAGTCGATAAGATCAAACCAAGTTTGAAAACTTGTCGATCTTTCATCGAGACACAAAGCAATTGAGAATAAATGGTTTCTCAATTAACTAAAAGATAGACTGATGGGTTTATAGTGAGGTAGAAAAGTACACTTGGTAGAAAATAATTATACTCAGATGTGGGTATATAAACTTTTTTCACCTGTTGTGAAATTTACCTTGATTCGTCTACTTCTGGCTAGATTTAGAATTACATTAGAATGGACGTTTAAACTATATTTTCTTAATGGAGAATTGGAAGGAGAAATCCACATGTTGAAAAATGTGGGATTCATAGGAGAAATCCACATGTTGAAACATGTGGGATTCATTCTTCAAAGAAGAGGATAATGTTTGTGAATTGATGAGATCGATTTACGAACTTAAACAATCCTCAAGATAGTGGTACTTGAGACTTCATTGAATGATTGTCTCATGTAACTTTATAATGATATACAAAGACCATTGTGCTTACGTTAAACGGTCCTAATCAGTTTTGTAATTCTATCATATGTATCTTGATAAGATGTTAGCTGGAAAACAATAATGAGTATATTTTGGTGAAAATATTCATAGAGAAAGTTCAGAGAAGTTACTTGGGTTGTCTCAGGAGATATACGTAAAGAGACTTCTAGAACAGATTCAGAATGGATGTGTGAAAGCCTATAGATACTCATGTTGTAAAAGACGAGTCATTGAACTATAATGAGTGTCCGAAGACTCAAAGATGGAATGTTAGTAGTATTATATGTGAATGTAATTGAAAGTCTGGTGTATGCTAAGATGAGTGCACATCCAGATGTATGATGAGTTGTTGGTTTGGTTAGCAGATATCAATTCAATTCATAATAGACACGGATGACAGTGTAAGGGATTGTAAGATATCAAAAATGTACTACAGATTAATTTGAACCTTAAGGGTATATAGACATGTATTATACATTATGCAAGCAAAGCTTGTGGTAAGTGTATCTGTAAGTACAAGAAATGGTTTGTGTAAGAATTTTATTGAAATTTTTGAAAAAGTAAGCAGTCCATTAGGAGATGTAACGATTTATCGTGGAATCAAATACTCCAGTAAGTGTTGTGGCGATTCATTATGGAATTAAATACTCCAGTGGGAGTTGTAGCGATTCATTGTTGAATTAAACTCTTCAGTGAGAGTTGTAGCAATTCATTGTGGAATCAAACACTCTAGTGAGAGTTGTAGCAATTCATTGTGGAATCAAACACTCTAGTGGGAGTTGTACCGATTCATTGTTGAATCAAACACTCTATTAGAAGCTGTAACGATTCACTGTGGAATCAAACACTCTAGTGGGGGAGTTGTAATGATTTACACTACCTTGGAAGTTGTAGCGATTCATTGTTGAATTAAACGCTCTAGTGGGAGTTGTAGCAATTCATTGTGGAATCAAACACACTAGTGGGAGTTATACCGATTCATTGTTGAATCAAACACTCTAGTGGAAGCTGTAACGATTCACTGTGGAATCAAACACTCTAGTGGGAGAGTTATAACGATTTACATTACCTTGGGAGTTGTATTCACACTCCCGTGGAAGTTGTGGTGATTTACTACAGAATCAAACACTTCAGTGGGAGTTGTAGTGATTCATTGTAGTAATCAAAGTAGTTAAAGCTTACACTCGAGATTTCGAGTTTCATGAAAAACCAAACAAATAAGATACAAAGTTTTAACTTTGTGGAAACTTTAAAAGAAGAAAATGTGATTCTTAAATGCATGACTACTCACTTGATGTTTGCAGATCCTCTTGTCAAACATATTCCTGAGAGATGTTTTGACATCTAAGGTTTTGGGTTTGTGTGGATTTAAACATAGTGCTTTGTACTCCCTCCATCCACCAAAAGTAGTCCCATGGTGGATGGGCACAAGTTTTAAGAAAAATGTAGATAAAGTAAGGGTATTATAGGGTATTGTGGGGTCTATTGTGAATAAAGTGATTGTTTGTAAATAAAGTTGATGACAAATTGAGTAATTAAATGATGTTTGAGGGGTGATGGTTTTCATAAAGTGTATGGGACTACATTTGGTGGACAAAGAAAATGAGGCAAATGGGACTACATTTCATGGACGGAGGGAGTAGTTGTTAATGTTGTTGAACATTTATGTATTGTGAATTATATGATATTTCATATAATAGTATGTCGACAAGTAAAGATTGGCTCTCTCATACGAGCAATCGCCTCTGACATCGAGGCATGTGCAGAGAGGAGATTATTTAGGAATAATCGTAATAGATCTTATCACAAATCTATTTAACTTGTTACGAAGCTAAATCAACAGATTTTTTGGACTATAGTGGGAGGAAATTCAAGTTAAGTGTCGAGAATACACTTGAACGGTGATTTACACGATGTCAAATAAAAGAATGACATACGCTTCCATCTTAAGAAGTTAAGATATCATGACATGTGTTTCATACCACATGTGCTAAGATGACCACAAGGAAATGAGAAAGATATCCCTATTTTCTCATTGTATGAGACCTTGAAGGGTTATGAAATTCTCTAATAAGTACCCTTACGACTTTTTACTGTATTCTTAAGTCTTCACTCTAGTGTTGCTACTTTAGCATGTTACCAATATCTATAAGTTATATGGTCATGCGGTGCATGTTTAGGAAAGCAGCTATAGTGGAAATCTAGAGATATTAATGTAAAAGGAAGGACGTCTTTATTAACATGTTCTATTGTGTTTCATTGATCGATCAATCGAGTTGGGAACTTGATTATGAATATATAGATTTGATAAAAGGTTGAATATGCTCTTATGTTCAAGAGATTGAAAGAGATATGTCAACTAATGTTAAATTGAAAGAGTTCTGGGGTATAACGAGTTTTGAAATCTTCATATAAAACTGGTTGAGTTGCTATATATCCTTAACAAGTGTATAGTGTGAAAACTCATATTCTCGAGGGTCACACGATTTATTTACCTGTATGAAAAAGGTGTTATGTGATGGTACAAGGTGTGAAGTAAATGAGCTTGAGGTTCAAACTTCATATGTCAGTGAGAGATGTAAATAAATGATGATTATTTATTTATTAATATATATTTATCCACCTACGAAGTGGATAAGATGGAGAGAAGTTAACAACTTCTTATATAAGGAAATCCAACGGGATTTTCAATAACAACTGATTAGAGATGAGAGATTATGTTCTCTTTCTAATCTCCCTAACGCTCCCAACGAACAAAAGACAGAATGTAGAAAACAGAGATTTCTGAGTATTCTGTACAATACGCTCACACACACTTATACATGGAAGGGCACTTAAATTGTGGATATGAGAAGCGGTTCATGAATCAATTCATGTGACCGTGTTCTGACTACGAGGATCACAATACGTACGTGTAATTCAACCGGGTTCGATATATTCCGCTGCATTGAGAATTACAGGTTGGTAATTCTAATTTCTCAATTAATTAATTCCAATAAAATTTTATAAATTGAACATTAAAATTCAACTATATCTATAGTTATATAAAAAAAAATCATATATGAAATATGTTTAATTAAAGTAATTTTAAAAAGTTTGCAAGTTTGCAGGTCATAAGTCTGGATTCGGATCGTTCAAAAAATTTGCAGTCACAAACATGTGATTTACTACATGGTTAATATATTGTTATTATAAGACCAAAAATGTATTACTGCATGTCAAAAAAATTCTAGAAAATTTGCGCAAAAAATGAAGTGTTCAGAATATTTTGAACTTGTAGTAGTACATTTTTGACTTTGTAGTGACAATAATTTAACCTGGTATTAACATGGTTTTTGGTCGTGTAGTAGCATAATACACTTTTGACTTTGTAGTAAAACAATAGTTGAAAGTAAAAAAACACTGTATATTTTAATTAAGTTTTGACATGCATTAACTCGCATTGACTCGGTTTGACCCATAAATTTTTACCTCAATGAGCTATATTTCATATTTAAAATATTTCTTATAAGTTTTTATCTTCTTTGCCGTAATGCAAAAATTGGGCTTAGCGGTTGTCGTCCGCCTCGATTTTTTTCAAATCGGCATATGTAGGCGTTATAGGTGTTAGGCGCCGCCTAGGAGGTGTTTTTTTATGATAGGCGGCCGATTACAACTAGACTTTTTTTTTTGGTCGCTAAACGAGTATCAATGCTGGACAAAGTCTAGAGGGAGGGTGAATAGACTTTGTATTTTAAAAACTTTTTTCCTGTTGATTAGATGAGTTATATACTCTTGTCCCTTGATGCAAATAAATATGATCTAATCTTAAGAGTGCGAATGTAGAACAACAAGGATAGATAACTAACCTACTGATTGTTTGTTAGCTGATCTGTTGGACAACTATCTACACAACTGTTACTGTTAGTAGGGGTGGGCACAAAACTGAGAAAACCGAACCGATAAATTTCGGTTTATTCGGTTTTCGATTCGGTTCAGTTCGAGTTTTTAAAAAAAGTTCGATTTTCGATTTCGGTTCGGTTTATATTTTTCGAAAACCGAATAAACCCAACCGATCGAACTATAAATATAAGTAAATAAAATTAATAAATATATATATATATATATATATATATATAAATACACTTAAAGAATAAGAAACCCTAGTGATGCGGACCAAAATATTCGCTCTCGAGACTTCATCTTCTTCAAGTATTCCGTTTCAAACTCGATCAGATGGACCTGCAAAATCCACACCGGAGAGGACCCCGGTGCGGGGACTCCGATGCTTAAGTCAGTTATCATATAATATCTCAAGAAGATAATGGATAAATTAATGTTAATATATATGAGAAAAACTGTAATTTACCTTAAGGGAGTTATGCATTTATAAATTTTCATACTTGGGATATTTTGGTAATTTTGGATGCTTAGGGCACCTTTGAGTTAATTGGGCCTTTTATGGTATTAAGTCCCCAATAATTTATTTGTTTGGGCCTATACGACTTATAATAATATATATTCGATTTGGGTTAATTGGGCCTTTTATGGTATTAAGTTCCCAATAATTTATTTGTTTGGGCCTATATGACTTATAATAATATATATATTCGATTTGGGCTCAGGACCAAATCTTAGAAGATGACGAATTATTATTCATCACCTAAATAAATAAAATTACTCTTCTCTTCTCTTCTCTTCTCTTCTCTTCTCTTCTCTTCCGACTTCCACCAGGCACCAGGTACTAAACTACTAATTAGCAGATTTGTTAATTAGTATATTATATGAATTTATTTAGCAGAATTTGTTACTGTAGATTATTGAATTTATTGTAAAGAGAATTTATTAATTTGTTAGCAGATTTCTAAGGCTGCTTTCGTAAAAATTAAAGAGGATTAATTAGTAGATTTGTTAATTTGTTAGCAGATTTTGTTAAAGAGGAAAAATTCGGTTTACACTGAACCTAGTCGAACCAATCGAATTGTATTTCGCTTCGGTTTTATAGAATTTCGGTTCAGTTGCGGTTCCTTTTTTAAAAACTTCGATTATTTCGATTCGGTTGAAAAAAGTTCAGAACCAAACCGACTGAATGCCCACCCCTAACTGTTAGTGCGAAATTGTGTAGGCCCTAACTATTTAAACTCGTGGGTTGAATGGAAACCTTTTAATAAAAAATGACTTTATGTAATCTGATGAGCAATCAGTAGACTTGATTTGATGTCTTCTGATTATGAAAATAACACTTAATGATTTTGACACTTTTAAAAACTTCTGTATGCAAAATATATGTAATATGAATAATGAATAAACAATAGAGAATGAAGCAATAAAAATGAACACAAATATTTATAGTGGTTCGAAACAACTTGTCCTACGTCTACTCTCACAGTTTCAATTGTGATATTAATTCCTTAAAAAGGATCTTTGCTACTTTATAGTACCAAGAGAAGACTTGTGATCTCGATACACTCAACCTAGAGTGCAATAAAATCTACTTGTTATCGGGAGAATAAGTACTCTTACAAATAATTTTGGTAACGAAAACAAACTTAACTATCTAGAAAGAAGGTAGAGTTTGTGTATGTGAGTCATCAACTGTGTGTTTAACAAAGAGGTTCAAATTAAACCACACTTTCTAAACTTAGGATGTGAATAAAATTCTGGCTTAGATGTAGGAAACTTAGAGCTATTAATACTTAGGATAAAATCTGGCTCTTAAGAACTCGAATGGATTCAGTAAGCTTGGATGTTCTTGAGGTCTACTGATCTGAGAGTTCTTGATTGTAAAGTTTCCATAAGTTATCACTTGAATAACACCTTGTATTTATAGAGGATGGATGCAAAACTAGTAGTTGGTTGAACTAGTCGTTGCATGCAAATCTTCTATGTATGGGTGAGATCTTCAAGGATTTGATGTTTCCTTTGATTCTGGTACGACATTTCCTAAAAAGGGAATGTGCATTAAATGCAGTTGTACGATTCTGAATGATTTATGAAACCCTAGTCCAAGTCAACTCAATAGTTGTGTTGACATCTTCTCATTGGTCAACATCAGTTGAGTTGGTTAGACTTGCAGTCTTGTCTTTAGTTGAGTCTTTCAGATGAGATCTGACATTCTCTTTGTCTTCTAATGATTGCTTGCCTTCTTTAATGCATTCTGTTATTTGATCAATCAGATGAACAATCTTTAAGTCTTTAAGGCTCGACAAGATTTGATCGAGTCCATATCAGCTGGCATCTTCTAGTCGGCTGATCTCATGTAACTAGTCAACTGATAAAGGTATACAAGAACCTTTCAGTCTGATTTCACTAATGGACTTGATGGTGTCTTCTACTTTTCAAGTCTTGAGCATACGCATGTTTAACCAGATGTGGTATCAGTTGATATACATACAATTGATTCGAGGAAATTTTATTTTTAGTCCCATAAGTTTGAAACATTTCAAAATAAATCCTTTAAGTTTCAACTTTAGAAAATACGTCATTTACCTTTCAATTTTAATCCCTTTTTACATCAATTTTAATCCTTTATGTTTTGAAGGAATTAGAATTTGCCACATATATTAAAAAATACCACATCATCATGCCACACCACTCTCTCCTTTATATATATTTTTGAAAAAAAATATATTCTATACACACCTCATAATTTTAAATACAAAAATAGATGTATATAAAATGACTAAGTAACTCTTATATAAATAAAGAGTAAAATAATTTTAAAAAATAACTTGAAAAATGTGAAATTAAAAATGTAATTAAAATTTAAAAGTATTTTAAAAAAATAACTAAATCTTAAGACTTGACTTCATTTCTTATTTCAGATTTTTACGATTTCATCATAAGATTAAAATAAAATCGTAAGATTACATTTTTTTAAAATCGTATGATTTTTACGATTTCAAATTAACTAAATTTAATCACTATATGCTAAAATGTCAAATAAATTTCGTAAGACTTGACTTCATCTCGATCATAATTAGAATCGTGAATTTATTTGAACTCAATCCAATTAATTTGTAATAAACCTAAAATTTCGAGGTGTAGGTTTGCCGCATTTTGTTGGTGGGTTATTTTGATTCACAAATTTCTATGTGATTTTAGGCTCTTCAGTTTAGGTTTATTACAAATTTATAAAATAAAATAAATTTATAAAAAGTTAAATAAATCAAATAAAATTTATAAAATAATTAAATGAAAAATACCAATTAATGGTTCAGTTTTCTAAAAAACTAAATAAAAAATAAAGAAAAATCAACTCAATCAATAATAAATATTAAAAAAATAAAAAATAAAATCGTACTTTTTAATTGATTTTTGAAATTTATTTTTTTACGTTTCTATTGAATTATTTCAATATTTTTAATTTTGTTTTAATGATTTATTTTTTAATTTCAGATTCTATTTAACTTTATAAAATTTAGTTAATTTTTTAAAATACTTTTAAATTTTAATTACATTTTTAATTTCAGATTTTTCAAGTTATTTTTTAAAATTATTTTACTTAGTCATTTTATATACATCTATTTTTATATATAAAATTATGAGGTGTGTATAGAATATACTTTTTTTTAAAAATATATATAAATGAGAGAGTGATGTGGCATGATGATGTGTTATTTTTTAATATATGTGACAAATTCTAATTCATTCAAAATATAAAGGATTAAAATTGATGTAAAAAAGGATTAAAATTGAAAGGTAAATGACGTATTTTGTAAAGTTGAAACTTAAAGAATTTATTTTGGAATGTCTCAAACTTATAAGACTAAAAATAAAATTTTCTCCAATTGATTCCAACATGCAAGTCCATTTAACTTAATATATATATATATATATATATTATATATGATAATTATTAAATAAATAAATAAAAGTAAAACAACAAAGTAATACCTCCTTTGTCCCGTAATAACTTTCATATGTAGGTGGACACGTAAATTTTTAAAAAGTGTAATAATGAGTGAAGTTTTGAGGGGTAATTTTGTAAAACTTTATGTACTCCAGTATATAGTAAATAAATGAGTTAACTTTTGTGTATGTGTGGAGAAAAAGTAATGGCATTTGTGTAAAATTGAGGATATTGTGAGAGTGTAGTTTATAAATGATTTTCTATTTTAAGGGTGTGAAAGTTATTGTGGAACGTCCCAAAAACAAAAATGTGAAAGTTATTGTGGAACGGAGGGAATAGCTAATTGGATATATTTTTGGACAATTTTGTATTAATTTTTTTTTTCTATTTTGGTTTGTAATCGATGAGAAGAACATTTTGAATATTGTTTTTTTTACCATTTGATATTTTTTTTTATTGCTTTTATGATTTGATGATGATATAAGTGTTTTAATTTTTTTATTTATACATTAAAAGAGACCTTTAAAAGACTTTCGGACCCGACCTTTTTAATAAATAGATCAGATCAAGCCTTTAAAAAAAAGTCTATGATAGGCCATGAGTCAAGTTTGAGCCCAAAAATTATACTATATTAGACTCATATTTTTTTTCTTCTAAAGTTTGGTATGGCCTGACCCATTCTCACTCGTAGGCTAGACTACTTGACAGGGGCCTACAACTTGGCATACTAAAGCTTGACCCGACTTGACTTGTTTAATAAATAAGTCGGGCTTAAGATTTTTTAGAAGTTCATTTACTTAAATAGACGAGACTTGAGTTTTTTGTAGGCCTTTAAAGCCAAATATGTTGACATATTTAATTTCATTTTTATAAAAAATACTCCCTTCGCCCACCAATTATATTTTCACTTGTCTTATTAGCCTGTCCACCAAAGCTATGGAAAATGTCACTTTATCTTCATCTTCCAACTATCACTTAATGTCATTACTCAAAATGTCATTAAACTTTACTTACAAATAATCACTTTATTCACAATGCACCTTACAATATCCTTATTTTATCTACTTTATCTATTACTTTCACACTTTCATTTTTGAAATTTTCCACAATAATTTTCACACTCTTAAAATGGAAAACTCTTTATAAACTCCACCCTCACAATATCACAATTTTACACAAATGTCATTACTTTTTCTTCACACATACACAAAAGTCAACCCTTAATGGAGGGAGTATATAAAAATACAATAAATATAATACTCCCTCCGTCCATGAAATGTAGTCTCATTGGAGTGGGACACATGTTTAAAAAAAAAATGTAGATAAAGTAAGAGTATTGTAGGGTATTGTGGGGTACATTGTTAATAAATTGATTGTTTGTAAATAAATTTGATGGCAATTTGAGTAATTAAGTGATGGTTGAAGGGTGATAGTTTCCATAAAGGGTATGAGACTATATTTTGTGGATAAAAAATATATGACAAATGAGACTACTTTTTATGAATGGATGGAGTACATGTGAGTATATAAAAATACAATAAATATAATACATGTAATACTACATAATAATTGTGTTATTCGAAAATTATTAAATAAAATAAAGGTAAGGTAAGGTAAGAAAACAAAATTTGAGTATGGTTTGTTGGACCATTTGATAAATCTATTACGGCATGATTGGTATGATGGAATGAAAATATGGCTGAATGGAATGAATTTATGAATGAAATGAAAGTGGGAAAGGACTAAAATAGGAATGACAATTGTTATGATTGGTATGAACAAGGAATGAAAAATTGGTGTTGTGTAAAATTACCTAAATTATTATTATTGTTAATTTTTGTTTTTGTGATGGTTTGTTATTATTACTATTTATTATTTAAAAATTATTATTATTATTAAATATTATAGTATTATATATAAAAATATATATTATTATTAATATATAAAAATATTATTATTGAGTGTTTAAATTACTATTATTAAATAATGAATATTTTTTAATTTAACGATATGTATTATTAATATTTTTATAACTATTACTATATATTAATGTATATTAGTATTATTTAATTTTTAAATTTATTATGAATAATAAATTATTATTTATTTAATATTTATAATATTAAATTTTAATTTTTTTAATTATTATTATTGAAAGTGAAAAATAATATATGAAAATGAAAATAAATAATAGGAGTAATATTTTATGTTGGGATATGAATCCTATAAACAATGTTCTAATTGATGATTATATGTTTTGATGGCCAAAAGCAACTTTAGAGTTAATGATATGTGTGATTATATGTTGTTCTATGTGAGATATATGGATTAAGTTTACTGATCTTATTGTGATATGAAGTTTAAGTTTACTGATCTTATATTTTATTAATCTGATATATGAACTGTTTAAGAACTAAGCTGATGAATGAATTGTATAGACAGCTTATAGTATAGGACTTAGGTATACTCATCTGTATATAGTTCAGTTGATGTATAGATAGGTTTTATATTTGTAAAGTTGTATTCTATTGTATTTCAGCATTGTAATAGTTAGAACAGTAGATTAGATTGAAATCAGAAGACTAAAGATGACTAAGAAGACTACTTCAGAATATGAAGAAATCAAGTGAAGCATTTTTTAAGGAAGCTGAACAGTTTTGAAGAACTATGCTGATTGACCAAGAGCAGTAAAACTAAGAAGAGTAGTTTACTGTGCTGAGTTGGTTGTTTGAAGAATAAGTTTGGATGACTTATTTAAGGCGTAACTGAAGATATTGTTGAAGATATGCTGACTTGGAAAGATAAGATAAGTTGGTTACAAACAGAAGGAAGTTACAACAAGAAACGGTTATGAGTTAGTTGAGAGTTAGTTCACAAACTGCTAACTGTCTTACTATTGCTTATAAATACCGTGTGATCTTCTACTTGAAAAGACTACTGACACTACTACTACTCAAAGTATTCAAGAGCAATCAAGAAGTATTCAAGTATTCAAGAACTCACAGAGTTGAAGATCAAGAACTGAAGAAAAGCCACAGATCTGATTTGAAGAAACAAAGGCTATCATCAAGAGAAGTTTTACTTTTCGTTTTAAGTTTGTATTGTGTAAACAAGTGTGCTAGTTACTTGTGAAATTACTAATAGATCGAAGATATACCTGGTGGTATAATCGACAAGATCAAAGTCTTAATCTTGGGACTCTAAACAACAAGTACTCAAGTGGAAAAGAGTAATAAAACATCGCAACTGGAGTTGTGAGAGTGGATGTAGACATTTGTCGAACCACTATAAAAATCTTGTGTTCTTTACTGTTTTGTTTTGATTAACTGTTGATATATTTGTTGAACAAGAACAGTAAGTTTTCTAAAGAAAAGATTTAAAGAAAAGTTGAGTATAAAAGCTAACTGTTAAAGTACTGAGCTGATTCTAAGAACAGTACTGTACAGAACGTATTTCCGCACTTAAACTCTGATATTTTGATAGAATTTGAAAAGTCTATTCACCCCTCCCCTCTAGACTTTTTCTTAGCTTACTCAATCTTAACTCAACTTTTGGGACCAACGAGTGGTATCAGAGCAGTAGTTCTTTGGACTGCTGTTTCTTGATAACCTTGTAGACTTTGGGGAAAGTCTAATTGTTTCTCATTACTGATATTTGTTTCTTGATCTTACTTGTCGTTCTTGACATATCTGTCATACTACTGATCTTAACTGTTTACTCTATCATGGAAGAAACTAACATCAATAAACTTCCAAAGTTCAAGGTTGCAGATTACGATTACTGGAAACTGAGGATGGAGGCCATCTTTAGTTCAACCCATGATCTAATGATGTCTGTGATCAAAGAAGGGCCTATTACTACCATGATACCCAATACTGCAACTCTGGAGCCTTCAAAAGCCATTGGTGTTCTCGTGCCAAAACCCAGGTTAGATTTAACTACTGAGGAAATGAGGCAGAACAATCTAGACAGCTTGGCAAAGAATTACATTTTGCACACCCTTCCCAACGAGTATCTTGGGAAAGTGGTTAAATGTAAATCAGCCAAAGAGATGTGGGACAAGTTAGCTATCATTTGTGAGGGAACTTCTCTTATAAAGGAAAGCAAACTATCCACTGCTGTCCAGAGGTTCGAATCATTTAAAATCAAGACTGGTGAAACAATAGACCAGCTCGATACTCGTTTTACAAAGATTATGAATGATCTGGATGTTTTAGGTAAGACTTATACCAATAGGGAGATCAATTTACGTATCCTTAAAGCCTTAGATGAAAGGTGGAAAATGGTCACACTGATCATTAAAAACACTATAGATAACTGGTCTGCTGAAACTACCTTCCAAACCCTTCAGGCACATGAGTTTGAATTGGATGAAGAAGATCCAATAGTTAGTGGTGATAGGGTTAAGGAAATCTCCAAGAGTATTGCACTTAAGGCGTCTACCTCTAAGAAGCCTAGATCATCTATGTCTAAGTCCACAAGCATAAAAGATGAACTAGAGAGTACTTATCTTGATCTTAAGGATCAGTTGAACTTAATGATTAAGAGGTTTGACAAACTTAACAAGAGATATGGTAGATACAAAAGATTATATAAGGACACTCAGGGCTCTAACAACAGGGACTCTTCTAGGACCAGAAGGGATCACAAATCTTCTGAAAGGAGAGATGAGATCTCTAATGAGAAAAGAAGAGATAGGAACTCTGCTGATAGGAAGGATAGAAACTCTGCTGATAGAAAGGACAGGAACCGATATCATTCTCCTTCTAAACGTACTACTAATGAACCTCTGTGTTATAACTGTGAAAAGCCAGGTCATTACATCCATGAATGTCCTAATCTGAGTGCTGAAGACAGAAGAGAAAGAAAAGCAAGGAGAGATCGCAAATATGCAAAGGGTAAGAGGGCAATGGTGGCTAACAATGAATCTGATACGGATTCAGATGAGTTGCCATCCTCCTCTTCTGATTACCCTTCCAGCAGTGAGAAAGAAGTCTTCATTGCAGATGATGGACTAGTCATGATGGCAAAAATAGATCAAGAGGTATCATCTGTCACATCTTTTCAATCTTGTGATGAATCAGATTCTGATTCTGATTTATGTGACACTGCTAATAGTAGTGTAGGGAGTAGTCTTCACCTTTCCAATGGAATGAATGAAGAAGGCCTCCTACCAGCTAACAAAGCATTCATGGAAATCAGTGATGAGAACATATCTTTAAGGCAAGAAATCATGAGTCTTAGAGAAGCTCAAATAAAAGTGGATCCTAATATAACTATTCTAAATGCACGACTATCAGAAGAGTTGTCACAACTCAAAGATAAGTATGCATCTATAGACAAGTTATATCAGGGTATGCTTCATACTCAAGCTAAAGAGACAAATGAGTTCAATGACTTAAAGATTAAATGTGAAAAACTTGAAGAGCGCAATGAAGTACTGAGCTTGGATCTGAAGCTATCTGATATGATTAACTCTTCTAAGATTAATCAAACATTATCAGACAGATACAGAGCTCCTTATGATAAAAGTGGAATAGGTACTGATCTGCCTAGTTCATCTACTTCAGGCATTAAGAACACTACTGGAGCTAGTTCAAGTTCTTTGCAATTAGATAAAGGAAAAGAACCTATGACTTATGATAATGATCCAAAACCTAAAGTACAGTCTAAATACATTCCTCCTACTACCAAGAATGGTAAACAGAAGAATGGACCTAGACCAGTACAGTCAAGACCATACCAGAAGAGTTCTACTCCTCTGACCAGAGCTGAAAAGTCCTGGAATCAGAAGAGGCAGACTCAGAACAGTAGGTCAAGACAAACTCAGGCAAGTTGGAAACAGCCTAGACCTCCTTTTATAAGGCAGTCTCAGCTGTACTCAACTAAACCTAGGAAATTTGTGCCTCATTATCATAACAAACTTGTTCTTTATCCTCCACCTTTATCTTATGATATCATTGGAGAGGAAAGACCAAAACGCATCTATAAGCCGTATGGTCCACAGGCTTTTAGGCCCTATGCAAACTATTACAGACATACTGATCTTCCTGAAAAAGGGATAGAACCAAGGAAAGGCTATCTCAGAAAAATAGATCCTAAGTCTGCTGATAATTTGGATAAGGTCAATAAAGTACTGTTCTGTGATAAGCATGGTAGAAAACTTAAGAGGTCTCAATTATTCAAATCTTCAATGTTTATTTGGATACCTCTTACTACTAACCCCCAAGGACCCCAATAAAGAAAGGGTACCTAAATTATTGAGATCACTACTTGCAGGGTCGACTGGATCTTTACAAGAAATGTGGTTCAGTTGGAGAAACTTGGTACATAGACAGTGGGTGTTCTCATCACATGACTGGTACCAAGACTCTCCTTTCTGACTATCATGAGAAGGAAGGACCAAAAGTGATCTTTGGAGATAGTTCCATGGCAATCACAAAAGGATTTGGATACATCAAGAATGGATATGTAGAGATTCAAGATGTCTCCTATGTTGAAGGTCTGAAATATAATTTGTTATCTGTCTCTCAATTTTGTGACAGGGGCTACAAAGTTTACTTCAAAAGCACCAAATGTGAAATCTGGGATAAAAGAACACATACAATTCTACTAGTTGGAGTTAGACAGGGCAGTGTCTACATTGTAAATTGGAATAGTTGTCCTAGGGATGCTTGCCTTCTTTCTAAAAGTCCTAAAGAAATCAGTTGGCTATGGCACAGACGCTTATGCCATCTGAACTTTAAGATCATTAACAAGATTGCAAGAAACTACCTTGTTGAAGGTATCCCTAATGAAATCTATTTCAAATCATAAGTGTGTGATGCTTGCCAAAAAGGTAAACAGGTAAAGGTTTCCTTTAAGTCAATTCCCACTCTTTCTACTTGTAGAGTCTTAGAACTCTTGCACATGGATCTACATGGTCCAATAAAACCCCCTACACTGAATGGTAGAAGGTACACTTTGGTTGTGGTAGATGATTATTCAAAGTTCACTTGGACAATCTTCTTACACAAAAAGAGTGATACACAAACCCAACTACCAGATCTGTTAAAGAGGTTGCAAGTAGAAAAAGGTCAGCCAATTGTCAAGATCAGGAGTGACAAGGGGACTGAATTTATAAACTGCTATATTAAAGAATTTTGTTCTAAGTCTGGAATTCAGCATTTGACAAGTGCAGCTAGGACACCCCAACAAAATGGTGTAGCTAAGAGAAGAAACAGAACACTAAAAGAAGCATGCAGAACAATGCTTGCAGAGTACAACACACCACAGAAGTTCTGGGCTGAGGCAATCAACACTGCCTGTCACACTCAGAACAGATGTGCATTCAACAAGGTACATGGTAAAACTCCTTATGAGGTATGGAAAGGTAGAAAACCAAGAATTTCATATTTTCATATCTTTGGATGTAAGTGCTTTATTCATAACAATGGAAAGAGCAAATTAAATGCTTTTGATGCCAAAGCTGATCAGGGAATATTCTTAGGATATTCTTCTACTAGCAAGGCATTTAGAGTATTTAATTACTCTACTCTATGTGTAGAAGAAACACCCCATGTTGTCTTTGATGAAGTTGTACAGGACTCTGCTGATCATCAGATCAGTAAGAAAATTGATGATCTGACCACTCAAACTGATAAAGACAGTGAAGAGACTGAACTCTATGAATCTGTACAAGCCTACAGTCCATTTCTGAATGTTCTAAACAAAGATGATGATGTAGAAAAGGTAAAAGACAATGGTAAGTCTTCTAGACCAATTGATTTGCCTGAATTGGTTGACTGTTCTCCTGTGAATAAACCTGCTGAAATTGATGATATTGATATTGATGATTCTGTTATACATGATGTGGATGATGAAAGTATTCCTGTTAAGACTAGAAAAACATGGAAATCTGCTCATTCTACTGATCTGATCATTGGTGAATCCAATAAAGGTGTTAAGACCAGAAGACAACTGTTTGATTCTAAGCCTGAACCCAGTAATTCTCTATTTTGTTGGTGTTGCTTCTTATCTTCTATTGAGCCTGCTAATGTGAAAGAAGCCTTATCTGACAGTAACTGGATTATGGCTATGCAAGAAGAATTAAATCAGTTTACTCGAAATGATGTATGGGAACTCGTAGAGAGACCTACTGATCACAATGTGGTAGGTACAAAGTGGATTTTCAAAAATAAGAAAGATGAGAATGATCTTGTTGTGAGAAACAAAGCCAGATTAGTGGCTCAGGGCTACTCTCAAGCTGAGGGTATTGATTATGATGAAACATTTGCTCCTGTAGCTATAAGATTGTTTCTTGCTTATGCTGCTTATATGAAATTCACTGTGTATCAAATGGATGTGAAAAGTGCATTTTTAAATGGTATACTTGTTGAAGAAGTTTATGTAGAACAACCTCCTGGATTTGAGGTAAATGGTAATCAAGTATACAGGTTGAAGAAAGCACTATATGGTCTGAAACAAGCTCCAAAAGCCTAGTATGACACTCTTTCACTATTCTTAGTTGAAAATGGATTTACTAAGGGCAAAGTGGATCGAACTTTGTTTAGAAGACAAGAAGGTACAGACATTTTATTAGTCCAAATTTATGTTGATGATATAATATTTGGATCTCCTAACAAAAGCATGAGTGAAAGCTTTTCAAAGCTCATGCAAAGCAAGTTTGAAATGTCAATGATGGGAGAAATGACTTATTTTCTTGGACTTCAAGTAAAACAATCATCTGATGGTATCTTTATCAATCAAGCAAAATACACAAGAAATTTGTTAGATAAATTTGGTATCAAGACCTGTAAAACAGTTGGTGTACCAATGCTGCCAACATACAAAATGGATCCTGATGATCAAGGTAAGTCTGCTGACCAATCCTATTACAGAGCTTTAATTGGTTCTCTACTCTATTTAACTGCTAGTAGGCCAGATATTGCATTTGCAGTAGGTGTATGTGCTAGATTTCAGGCCAACCCCAAAGAAAGTCATGTGGAGACTGCTAAAAGGATATTGAAATATCTAAAGGGTACCATTAATCGAGGTTTGTGGTATTCTGCAGATGATGATCTATCCCTAAGTGGTTATTCAGATTCTGACTTTGGTGGTTGCAGGATAGACAGAAAATCAACTTCTGGTTCATGCCAATTTTTAGGTTCTAAGCTCATATCATGGTTTTCAAAGAAACAAACAAGTGTGGCAACATCTACCACTGAAGCAGAATATATGGCTGCAGGAAGTTGTTGTAGTCAGCTTCTTTGGCTTATGCAACAACTCAGAGACTACAATATTGTGGAATCTAATGTACCTATATTCTGTGACAGCAATAGTGCAATTGCCATCACTCAAAATCCCGTTTTACATACTAGATGCAAGCATGCAGATGTTAGGCATCATTTTATTAGGGATCATGTTGAAAAGAAAAACATTAGGATGGAAAAGATCCATACTGATATTCAAAGAGCTGACATTTTCACAAAACCTTTGGCTGAAACTAGATTTGGGGAGCTATGCATAAGTTTAGGACTGATAGACATGGATCCTGCATGTATATAGACCTGTATTCTAACATTTCAGGTACTGAGCTGATATCAAGATCAGTTCACCAAGATGGGTAATTCTGAAGAACAGACCATGTCAAGTCCTCTACATTCATCACAATCAGGTAAAAAGGTTACTAAGGTGCCTAAATCCCGATGAGGAAGCTGGTAAAGCTGAGGGAACTGAGAATATGCATTTAAGGGGGAATCTATGATTTCTGAAAAAATCCTGTATGTTGACTCAGAGCACAAGTCACCTTAGAACAAACCTTACAAAAACCTATTTTAATTATTCTTTACTAATCTGTACTGAATTTCACCATCTATGCATGAACTAACACTTCTACCAAGGTGAAACAGGCACAGAAGAGGAGTTCTCCACTGAAGGGGGAACTGATCTGATTACAGATTTGATCTGTCTACAAATCTGATCTGATTACAGTACAAATCTGTCTACAGACATGTTCTGATTATTGAATTGATTTGTCTACAGACTGTTCTGATTACAAAATTAATTTGTCTACAGAACCACTCTGACTACAATATCATTCTCTCTACAGAACTGATCTGATTACTGATTACAACTGTCTACAAAGCTTATTTGATTACAAGAAAATTTGTCTACAGAATACTTACAGTACTGATCTGAGAAAGTACTGTGCTGGTATCAAAAAGGTGAAAATCAGAAGAGTTGGGGAACTGATCTGATGACTACTGAGCTGACCCAACTACTGAGCTGATCGTCAAAAGTGTACTCAGCTGATCACTGTACTCAGCTGAACCCAGATAAGTAAAATTCACGATATTGAAAGTAAGAAATTGAAGTATAGTGTGTATGGAAAACAACTGTACTGATACACATCAGAACAGTATTTTGCCTTAGAGTACTTCTAAGTCAAGATCTGTTCAAAGTTAGATTATTTATAGAGAAGATTAATACACTCCTCTATTTTTAACCTAATTTAAAAGGTATATTTATCAACACAAGTTGGCTCCAAATTGGAATTGAGCTGTTATGAATCTGGAACGTTTTTTTGTTTACACTTTTCTAATACTCAATCCAAACCACACAACGTGGAAATCAAAATCAATCCAAGCCCTAGATTTGCTTTGATTTTAGATTAACACGATCACATTAACTTCTTCTTCTTCTTTACTCAAAATCTTTCTGCAAAATTCTCTAAGCTCAAGCATTCTCGATTCTTCTTCCTCTTGCATCTACACTTCTCTATTTCTATTCTATGGCGATTATCGATATACTTAACGAAGAAAATGAAGTCGTAGGTACTTTTGATTGAACCAGATGGATGCGTGAGAAAGGAATCTTCGTTGAAAACTCCGTTTATTTCACCGGACGTCAAAAAGCAGAGAATCAGGCTATTCTCACCATGTGTGAAGAATGCGGGCTACGGAAGTATCTAGAATCATTTCCTATGAAGGTTTACGAACCTGAGGCGATGGAATTCTTTCTTCAGGTGCAGGGTGATTCGAACAGTATCAGTTCGATGGTTTCGGGTCATAGGGTGGTTATTTCCAGAGAAACCCTAAGAATCGCTTTCAATCTACCCGAAGGGCCGATAGACATTTTGAGTTATATGGCAGGGCAAGAAAAGGCTCGTGTGGGCAGATGGTTGAATGTTGACCCAGCCAACTCTCTCAAATTTGAAGAAGGATATTCTTCCAGAAGGACTGCAATTATTGATGGACATTGCCGGAAAATGCATGTTAGGGCAACATTTCAGTCAAGATGCTCTCACAAATCTCAAGATTCGTATTATGGCCGCAATCACTGATCGAGTTGATGGTGATTGGCAAGGATTTCTGTTGGGCAGATTGCTGGCTGAAAAGGAAAAAGTATTGTTTGATGAAGTCTCTAGGAAATTTTCCATAAAATCTATGATGGGTTTTGGAAGCAAATTGAGCATCTTGTTGCCTCAATTAGCTGAGAAGAAGATGGATTGGAGTCCTCCGAAAAGATTTCACCAGGGCAAGTTTCTGTTCAAGAAGGAGTCCGCTTTATTTGAACAAAGCCAGAGGAATCGTCCTCAACCTCAAGAATCTGGTGATTCTATGTTCCGTTCTGACAACGATGAGCCGGAGTTGAGAACTAAGGCTAGGCATGATCCTCAACGAGCTGGATTACGAAGAGGTAGATCAGCTAAGGTCATTTCTGAGAAGTCAGAAGAGTCTGTTGCTGCTGTGAAGGAGTCTTCTGTGAATCAAGAGGTAAGTTCTTCAAGCCTTATCCTTTCACACAAGAGAACTAAAGTTTCTGGTGTTCTTAGACCCAGAAGAGTCCTCAAGAACACTACCCCTTCTCCCTCAACCTCTCATTATATCCAAGCCCAACCCCTTGAAGCTGAGCCTTCCTAATCTGGGGAGTTAGTTCACTACTCTCCTATTCGACAGAACACTCCTCACTCAACCCCTCAGAACACTTCTTTTCATTCCACTCCCAAATCGAGCCCTCATCAAAATCCCACTCCTCATTTCTCTCCTGAACCTGAACCCGTTCATGATCACTCTACTGAACATGAACATATACCTTCCTCTGAACCAATTGAAATTACCTCTTCTCCTGAAACTGAAATCATACAGCCAGATTCAGTGTTCTTGATGGATTATCCTGTTTGTGATAAGGAAGAGAGGATTCGATTTAAGTTGAGAAATGTTCTTCTCAAAAGTTTTCATGGTTTAGATGACAACACTAGATCCTTTGAGCAACTTCTAAGGATAGGTACTTGGGTATATCTTAGAAGTATAGGTCTAGATCAGCTGATGGTTGTAGCTGAAGGTATGGGTGGTCTTTCTGTGTTTCATGACTGGGAACAAGAACAGAAAGAAGCTGCAGATGTTAATTCATACACTGAGTTATCAACTTTGGAATCTGTTATTCAGTTGATTGACAGAATAACATGTTGCAAATATTCCATGGTTAAGCCTACTGATGTAGATGTTGATACTGATGTCAACATGGATGCTGATGATGCTGAAGTTAGAAATTCTGATAATCATGCTGATTATGAAGCTGATATGGAAGCTGACTATGAAGCTGATACCAATGCAACTGAGATGTTTGAGAACACAGTTGTAGTTGAAGAAACTGAAGTTTTAGTGGAACAAGATTTGGGTGCTGATGAGTTGGAAAGCACACCAGTCATTGCTGCTGAACATACTGTGCTTGATGAGACAGTAAAAGATGTTCCTACTGAAACTGAGCAAAATAACTCTAGCTTTGAAATGTTGAAAAAGCATAATGAAGAGTTACAAAGCAAGCTGGAGGCTACTTTGAAACAATTTCAACAAGCCACTGAGAAATTGGAAAGTTTGACTGCTGCTAATTCTTATGACAAGATAATGGAATTCACAATGTCAAAAATCTATGATCTGCATAGATTACAAGAAAAGACACTTTCTACTGAGTTGCAAAAGAAAGTGGAGATACTTTTGACACCCTTGAAGGAATGGCAAGATGAAGCCAAAAAGGGGGAAGATAAAGTAATGAAAGTGATGGAGCAGACTCAAACTCAACAAGCTCAATTGGTTGTGAGTCAAGATGAGCTGAAGGCTAGCATTGATAATTTGAAAGAAGAAATCATTAGTTTGAAGTTGAGAATCAATCTCAGAAGACAACAACAAAATCCTGATTCTGAAACTCAAATTGCTACTCAGAAACACATTGCTGAATCTTCTTCTGGAAAAAGATAAAGAAAACTTGTTATAGATGATGAAGAAGAGGCTGAAGAGACTGGAAGGATTACCAGGTCTAAAAGCAAACTGAAACATATGGTTACTGATAGTAGACTAAGTGTTGTGCAGATGGCTGAAGCAATTGAGAAGCATAACCAGATGCTTGCTCAGAAGAAAATGGATTTAGCTGAGAAAAGAACAGATGAACAGATTAGAAAACAAAAGATGAAAGATGCAGAAGCAACAAGGAAAAAGTTTGATAATAAGGTTGCTGCATTGAAAAGAAAAATGAAGTCTAAATCTGTTGGAACTGTTCTGGATGAAGAATTCTTGGAATTTATTGTTGATCCAGAAGATATGGAATACTGGAATAATTTGAAAAAGAAATGGCAGATTGCTAATTTCATAGTGAAGAAATTTGGTGACCATTCGAGCAAGGAAGATATGTACTATGACTTTGATGAGTTCATGATGAACTTAGCAAGGAATTTTTGGGAACATATATTGTTATTGGCTGCTAGTGCAGGTATTCAGATATTATGTCCTGAAGAACCAGTTTGGGATCCTCCAAGACTAGAGAATGGAGAACCAGATTACTCAGAGATTGGAAACATTATTGTTGAGATCGTTAAGGATGAAGGAATCACTGATCCTAAGCACATGATGGATATCAAGAACAGAATGTATCTAGCATTCAGAATTCCTAATGAAGATTGAAGATGAAGGACTAAGCTCAGAAGATAACATTTCTAAACCTTATCTTTATTTCTTTATTTGATATTTCTGTGATTATGTGACTTAATTGTAATATGTGATATATCTGATCTTATTTTGAATATGAATCTGATTTTTGATTTGATGATTGAAATCGACTTCTCCAAAGACAACATTGATAAAATTCTTATTAAACGACAGGGTCACAGATCCTTTGCTTTCTTTAAATATGAACGCCCCCCAGCCTATTGTCGACACTGCTCAGTCGTTGGGCACTCTTGGGACAACTGCAACAAACGCCCAAGAGAAGATCAGCCGCAACAACCTTTGAGGGTAGACACAGCCACGGATGAACAGCCTTGGCGTACCCAAAAACGCACCAAACGCAACAACCCCTACTGGAAGAAGAAGCAAGTGAAAGTGGTGGATGATAATCGTTATGCCCCTCTGGACGAATATCCTGAAAATGATGAACCTCACATCGACCAAACATCCCCGGATAACGGGGACAGCATGAATACTTCTGCCACAACAGATCCGGGTAACAAACGTCTCAAATCAGTGATACATAATGAATCGTCAGTGGCCCTGGAGGGTGAGAACATGGATGAGAATTACGGTCAACAAGACGCTGGACTGGAGTCGCCGAATATTTTTCTACAAGAAGTATTCAGTAAACATGCTTCAAGGCACAATGGTTCAAAACGCTTGGTATCAGTAGAAAACTCAAGCTCGCCACGATACAGACACATGACTGAGGCAGCAAACGGAAGATGGGGAGACGTGGACACATCAGACTTCGATGACTCTGATTCAGAACGAAAACCGCCGAAGCACGGTTACAATAGCAGTGGACAATGATTGTGCTATTTTGGAACATTCAGGGCATGGGCAATTTGGATTCGCAAAATCTCTTGCGGAGCCACTGCCAAGCCCATTCACCAGATTTTTTGGTGATCGTGGAGCCAAAGATCTGTATTGAAAGCATTCCCACGGTTTTCTGGAATTCACTCAACCTTAATTTCTTTTTACAGAATCAGAGGCACCAAATGCGGCCTAACATTTGGATCTTCTGCAAAACTTTATTATGCGACGTCACCACAGTTTATAGTTCCACTGACCAGATTGTGATCCTCCGCACTACAATTAACAACCATGCCTTCTTTGTGGGCTTGGTGCATGCGGCCTCAGACCATATACGCCGCAGAATCTTGTGGGATGAGGTAGTGAACGGAAACTTGGAACCTCTATGTCTAATTGGTGACTTCAATGCTGTTACGGGAGCTCATGAGCATGTAGGCCTTGCAATGCCAATTCCGATTGCTTGCAGAGAATTCCGTCAATTTATTGCTAACGCAAGGCTTATGGATTTGAAGGTCATGGGACCTAATTTTACATGGGTGGTTAGACGGAAGGATGACAGCCTAGTTGCATCTCGTCTAGACAGAATCTTGTCTACGGAGAATTTCTTGGAGCTCTGGTCTTCAATCTCAGCCTCGGCCCTCCTGCGCTCATCATCCGACCACCACCCTATCTTTCTCAATCCCCTGGAAGTTACGTCCCCTATAGGAGCAAGTCATAAAAGTAGAGATGGCCAGCGCTCAACTCATGGTGACACACATATATCGTGAAGGCAACGCCTCCGCGGACAGACTGGCAGCAACGGAGCCTGATGGCTTCACTTGGTTTGCTGAACCCCCAGAAATTCTGAAACATCACCTAGCACGTGACCTTAACATGAAATTTTATAGATTCACGTAATTAGAGGGGCCTACCTTTTTCCCTTGACTAGAGCTTTATCCCTAAGGAGGGTTTTCTCAAGCAAGGTTTTTAACGGGGCCCCGACCTCTGGAACAACCTGTGTTCTTATGGCTTTTAGGTTTTTTCATTTATATAAGATCTGAGTTATATATGATTAACTATATATCTTAACTACTGATCTGTGAATGTTTAAGTAGTTTTGGCTTCATCAAAAAGGGGGAAATTGTTGGGATATGAATCCTATAAACAATGTTCTAATTGATGATTATATGTTTTGATGGCCAAAATCAACTTTAGAGTTAATGATATGTGTGATTATATGTTGTTCTATGTGAGATATATGGATTAAGTTTACTGATCTTATTGTGATATGAAGTTTAAGTTTACTGATCTTATATTTTATTAATCTGATATATGAACTGTTTAAGAACTAAGCTGATGAATGAATTGTATAGATAGCTTATAGTATAGGACTTAGGTATACTCATCTGTATATAGTTCAGTTGATGTATAGATAGGTTTTATATTTGTAAAGTTGTATTCTATTGTATTTCAGCATTGTAATAGTTAGAACAGTAGATTAGATTGAAGTCAGGAGACTAAAGATGACTAAGAAGACTACTTCAGAATATGAAGAAATCAAGTGAAGCATTTTTTAAGGAAGCTGAACAGTTTTGAAGAACTATGCTGATTGACCAAGAGCAGTAAAACTAAGAAGAGTAGTTTACTGTGCTGAGTTGGTTGTTTGAAGAATAAGTTTGGATGACTTATTTAAGGCGTAACTGAAGATATTGTTGAAGATATGCTGACTTGGAAAGATAAGATAAGTTGGTTACAAACAGAAGGAAGTTACAACAAGAAACGGTTATGAGTTAGTTGAGAGTTAGTTCACAAACTGCTAACTGTCTTACTATTGCTTATAAATACCGTGTGATCTTCTACTTGAAAAGACTACTGACACTACTACTACTCAAAGTATTCAAGAGCAATCAAGAAGTATTCAAGTATTCAAGAACTCACAGAGTTGAAGATCAAGAACTGAAGAAAAGCCACAGATCTGATTTGAAGAAACAAAGGCTATCATCAAGAGAAGTTTTACTTTTCGTTTTAAGTTTGTATTGTGTAAACAAGTGTGCTAGTTACTTGTGAAATTACTAGTAGATCGAAGATATACCTGGTGGTATAATCGACAAGATCAAAGTCTTAATCTTGGGACTCTAAACAACAAGTACTCAAGTGGAAAAGAGTAATAAAACATCGCAACTGGAGTTGTGAGAGTGGATGTAGACATTTGTCGAACCACTATAAAAATCTTGTGTTCTTTACTGTTTTGTTTTGATTAACTGTTGATATATTTGTTGAACAAGAACAGTAAGTTTTCTAAAGAAAAGATTTAAAGAAAAGTTGAGTATAAAAGCTAACTGTTAAAGTACTGAGCTGATTCTAAGAACAGTACTGTACAGAACGTATTTCCGCACTTAAACTCTGATATTTTGATAGAATCTGAAAAATTTATTCACCCCTCCCCTCTAGACTTTTTCTTAGCTTACTCAATCTTAACTCAACTTTTGGGACCAACATTTTATATAATAATAATAGTAATAATAATAATAATAAAACTCATTATTTCTTAATTTTTGGTAATGACCATTCCATTTGGAATTATCATTCCTAATAAATAAACATACCAAGAATGAATTAAGGAATGATCATACCAATCATGCCTTAGTATTACTTTTATTTTTTAATTTTGAGGTTTACTTTTTTTCTCTTTTTTAAGATTAGTGGTAATACATGTGTTGTTATGATATTTTTAAATTTTTTTTACGAAATTCTCTAAATAGGACCAAAAAAATTTGTTAAAACTTTCCGGTCAATCTATTTATTTAAAAGATCCGACCAAATCTAAAAAAAAAAATAGTATGACAGACCATGAATTAGACTTGAAATAAAGCCCAATCTATATGGATCGTATTAAAAAATAATATTCCCTGATTCAATGTTGATAGGTTTGTTTGACTTTTCACAAAAAATTAAAATTGTATTAGAGGTGTTTGCAAACTCTATAAATAGCTTAAAAGCACTTCTTAAAAGTAAAAGCTGTGAGAGGGCAACTTAAAAAAGTGATTCTGAAAGCGCAGTTTCAAAACACCCCTTAAAAAAGAATATTAGACAAGTAAAATTTATATTATAACTCTATTTAAAAAATGTAATTAATGGGGAATTTTTTTGTTTTAGTCCTATAAGTTTGGGATATTCCAAAAAAAATCCTTTAAGTTTCAACTTTACAAAATACGTCTTTTACCTTTCAATTTTAATCCTTTTTTACTTCAATTTTAATCTTTTATGTTTTGAAGAAATTATAATTGACTAATTTAGTGCCACATGTATTAAAAAATGCCACATCATCATGCCACATCACTATTTCTCTTTTATATATATTAAAAAAATAGAGTTAATAACACCAAAAAATACTCTATATACACCCCATAATTTTAAATACAAAAATAAATATATATAAAATGACTAAGTAACCCTTATATTATTTTCCTCTATTAATTGAAAAGTATAACTAAATTTAATGATAATATCATCATTTTATCAAATATTCATGATAAATAAATATATTTCAAATAAATTAATTAATTAGTTTGGAGTAGATGCAATTTTTAATTTTTTTTTCATATATATAGAGGAGCAAAATAATTACTAGATGCAAATAATTTTTTTTTGTGTAAGGCTACTAACATCTAATAAAATGTTATATAAACCTCAAATTTTATACACACCCCACTGAAATTTAAAAATCAATTTTTATTACTAAACACACTCTAATTCTTTCCTATTTACCCTTTATCCCTCAAAATAAATACAAATTGAATAAAAATTAAAAATATAATTTAAAATTCAACTAAACCATTAAAACTATATATAAATTTTAAAAATTAATTAAAAAATATTCAATAATACGAAAAACTAAATAAAATTTAAAAATATTTTAAAAAATCAACTAAATATTAAAAAATATTTAAATGAAAAAATCAATTAAATCCAAATAAAATCTATAAATATTAAATAAATCAAATCAAATTGATAAAATAATTAAATTAAAAATACCAATTAATGATTCAATTAAAAAAAATAATAAGATAAAAAATGAAAGAAAAATCAATTCAATCAAAAATAAATATTAAGAAAATTAAATAAAAAATAAAATCTTACTTTTTATTGATTTTTTTAATTTACCTTTTTTTTACGTTTTATTTAAAAAAATTAATATTTTGCATTTTGTTTTGATGATTTATTTTTTAATTTCAGATTCTATTTAATTTTCTAAGATTTTTTTCAAAAAAATTAATTAATTTATGTAAATTAATTATTTTTAAAGATTTAGTTAGTTTTTTAAAATACTTATAAATTTTAATTACTTTTTTTTCCAGATTTTTTGAAGTTATTTTTTAAAATTATTTTACTCTTTATTATGTAAAGATTATTTAGTTATTTTATATATTTTTTTTTTATTTAAAATTATGGGGTGTGTATAAAATATTTTGGGGGTGTTATTAACTCTATTTTTTTAATATATATAGAGGAGAAATAGTGATGTGGCATTTTTTAATACATGGCACCAAATTAGTTAATTATAATTCCTTCAAAATATAAAGGATTAAAATTGAAGTAAAAAAGGATTAAAATTGAAAGGTAAATAACGTATTTTGTAAAGTTAAACTTAAAGGATTTTTTTTGGAATATTCCAAACTTATAGGATTAAAACAAAAAATTTCTCTAATTAATGTAAGGTTATATTAATAAATGAATTAAAAAATATTACTTCACATATGAAAACAAGTCTACTTTGTAAAAGGAAAACGAACCTATCTAAATTAGATGAGTAACATAATAATGGAACAATGGAATGGAGCCGCAAAATTTTACGGTCTCACACCAAGGGGCAGGGCAGGGACTATATATCTGTTGCTGAACAATCAGTAATTCAGATTCTCACTCCTTTGAAGAAAAAGGTGGCATACACTGCACATTGTTCACTCCGTCGATTCTACTCAATTCTCCGTCGATTCTACTCAATTCTCCAATGTCGGGGCGAAATCGAACCTCGTCATCCGGCTCAAATCATCGCAACAACCACCACCGCTTCCAGGAGTCCGGCTCTCGTCCCCGCCGCGCCGTCACTTTGGCAGAAGCCCGTATACTTGACGAGCGCATCGCCGCCCAGAGCCGGGCGATCGAAGCAATTCTCCTTGAAAATCAACGCCTGGCTGCCTCTCATGTGGCCCTAAAGCATGACATCGCGGATTCCCAGCAGGAACTTCGCCGCCTCTCTGCCGTAGCCTCTACCGCCAAAGCCGAGAGGGACGCCCAAGTGCGGGAGGTCCACCAGCGCTACCTCAAAGTAGACGCTGAGGCTCGGGCGTTAGAAGGACTCCCTAAGGAATTGGAGCGAGTGCGTGCTGGAATTAAACAACACCGGGTTGAGCATGCGGAGCTTTCGAACAAATTAAACGACCTTGAAGGCGAATTATCGAGGAGTAAACCCCAGCTGCAGGAGTTTGCTAACCTCAATGTAGAGATTGAGGCTTGGCAACAGGAAATTCGGAAAGGAAGGTATGCAGAATGATATTTTGTCTTAGGAATTTTTCCATCGTAAATCTCTGTATGTATAATATGGAATGAATTTGGTTGTGATAATTTTTTCATTCTAACCTTGGAACCAGTTGAGAGTAATGTGGTTGAAAGTATGAGAATGGGTTGAACATTTATATATTGAACTTCTGTTGTATGGATGGATGAGGTGAAGTTATGAAACGAAATTCTGTCCAATGTTGAGATTTAGGGCTCTAGTTTAAATTTCAAGAGGTTGAGTTTTTTATTCTTCAAACACTGTGAATGAAATTTACTATTACTGGTATATAGCCCATGGAGTGTGGAAAGTGAAAAAGAAGTTAAATGAATGGATTAGATCAAGCCTATAATGTAGGCACCTCATTGTGTTCCTTTTGGCCGTTTAGGTAATCTTCATTCTGTCTTGTGAAAATCTTGTATTTTTTGTGTTTAGGTAGGCATATTTGTTGTCCTTTTCTGTCGTTCATCCTATAATAATTAATGACCAAGCATCCAGTGACAGTTGTAATCGTAGTTGTTAAAGGTGCGCCTCAGAATCGAGGATATCCACAGCCCGACACGTGTTTGTGTTTAAAATTTTTATTATATTAAACACGTTTTGGACAAAAAAAGAAGTAACGAAAAAAACATAAACAAGGAACAGCTCTGAATTATGGCCTATGGTTTAAGGGAACTTGGGAAATAAAGAACAAAGCTCCTCGCTCTGAATCTCGATTGCCCTATTGATTCCAACAGAGGCCGTCGATTCTTTGGCGTAGCTCTAGCCCCTAGGTGTATTTATTTTTTTGTGTGAATCTTATTTCAGTGTCTGCTATTCCATGACTTACGCCGTATTTCCAACTCTGTAACTCCTTTCATAGCAAGATATTTTACAAATCTTGAATTAGATAAGATTGCTACATTGGGGACTATTCCTCGAATAATAAAGCTGAAGTATTATTTTTCTTCTAAAAAACACATTTGTCCATGTTAGAGGCGTGCCCCACCTCAGGCGCTAGAATGGCCCATGTGCCTCTGTGTGCCTGTCACCTCTTATAACTATGGTTGTAATTGATGCGACTGACAAATATTACCCTTGTTTGAGACCATTCAATATATGGATAAACTTGGAGATTAATGTCTAAAACCCAATCTTTTTGTGCAGGCTTAATATCCATGCATTAGATTGTAATTAATTGTCAGAAGGTCTGTTTATATTGTTGAAAATGTTACCAATGTATGTTTCTGGTTGTGAATTTAAAAAGGGCTGCTATTGAACATGAAAGGAAGATGTCTTCTAATAACTTTAAAGTTAATGAAGCAATGGAGAAGCACAAGAAGACTCTACTTGGTGAAGCAGAAAAGTTGCGTTCTGAACTTGCGGATGCAGAGCGGAAGGCAATGGCAGCTGTTGTGCATCCAGTATTATCTGCTAACCAAGGTAGCCCACAAGGGATCATACCTTAGTTTCTACATTTAGTGTATTATTTTATTTTTATATCATATTTACCAAAACCATGGTTATGTACGTCTTTTCAGGCCCTGAGTATGCTGTCCACCAACCTGGATATGGCGGGAATTCATTATCTGATCCTAATGCTGTTCATCAGGCTGCAGTCTCAGTTGCCAACCAAGGTAACTTATACAATCATGGCATAGTCGCTATGTTGAGTCTATTGTTTTCATTCTTATTTCAAATTAATCAAAACCATGAGTGTGTATGTCTTTTCAGGCCCTGGGTATGCTATCCACCAACCTGGATATGGCGGGAATTCATTATCTGATCCTAATGTTGTTCATCAGGCTGCAGTCTCAGTTTCCAACCAAGGTAACTTATATGGCACAGTCGCTATGTTGAGTCTATTGTTTTCATTTTTATTTCACACTGATCGTAACCATGAGTGTGTACGTCTTTTCAGGCCCTGAGTATGCTATCCACCAACCTGGATATGGTGGGAGTTCATTATCTGATCCTAATGTTGTTCATCAGGCTGCAGTCTCAGTTGCCAACGAAGGTAACTTATACAATCACAGCATAGTGGCTATGTTGAGTCTATTGTTTTCATTTTTATTTCACACTGATCAAAACCATGAGTGTGTACGTCTTTTCAGGCACTGAGTATGCTATCCACCAACCTGGATATGGTGGGAATTCATTATCTGATTCTAATGTTGTTCATCAGGCTGCAGTCTCAGTTGCCGACCAGGGTAACTTATACAATCACGGCATAGTTGCTATGTTGAGTCTATTATTTTCATTTCTATTTCACATTGTTCAAAGCCATGAGTGTGTACGTTTTTTCAGGCCCTGGGTATGCTACCCTCCAACCTGGACATGGTGGGAATTCATTTTCTGATCCTAATGGTTTTCATCAGGCTGCAGTCTCAGTTGCCAACCAAGGTAACTTAAACAATCACAGCATAGTCGCTATGTTGAGTCTATTGTTTTCATTTTTATTTCACATTGATCAAAACCATGAGTGTGTATGTCTTTTCAGGCCCTGGGTATGCTATCCACCAACCTGGATATGGTGGGAATTCATCATCTGTTCCTAATGTTGTTCATCAGGCTGCAGTCTCAGTTCCCAACCAAGGTAACTTATACAATCATGGCACAGTCGCTATGTTGAGTCTATTGTTCTCATTTTTATTTCACATTGATCAAAACCATGAGTGTGTACGTCTTTTCAGGCCCTGAGTATGCTTTCTACCAACCTGGATATGGTGGGAATTCATTATCTGATTCTAATGTTGTTCATCAGGCTGCAGTCTCAGTTCCCAGCCAAGGTAACTTATACAATCATGGCACAGTCGCTATGTTGAGTCTATTGTTCTCATTTTTATTTCACATTGATCAAAACCACGAGTGTGTACGTCTTTTCAGGCCCTGAGTATGCTTTCTACCAACCTGGATATGGTGGGAATTCATTATCTGATTCTAATGTTGTTCATCAGGCTGCAGTCTCAGTTGCCAATCAGGGTAACTTATACAATCACGGCATAGTTGCTATGTTGAGTCTATTGTTTTCATTTTTAAAACACATTGTTCAAAGCCATGAGTGTGTACGTTTTTTCAGGCCCTGGGTATGCTACCCACCATCCTGGACATGGTGGGAATTCATTTTCTGACCCTAATGTTGTTCATCAGGCTGCAGTCTCAGTTGCCAACCAAGGTAACTTAAACAATCACGGCATAGTTGCTATGTTGAGTCTATTTTTTTCATTTTTATTTCACATTGATCAAAACCATGAGTGTGTGCATCTTTTCAGGCCCTGGATATGCTATCCACGAACCTGGATATGGTGGAAATTTGATATCTGATCCTCATACTGTTCATCAGGTTACATTATCAGTTGCCAACCAAGGTATTTCATACAGGATCCTGCTACAGTTGCTATGTTGAGTTTATTGTTTTCCTTATATCATATTGATCAAAACCATGAGTGTGTATGTCTTTTCAGGTCCTGGACATGCTATCAACCAACCTGAATACAATGGGAATCCATTATCTGATCCTCATGTTGTTCATCAGGTTTGATACACCGCCTATTATATTATTCATTTCTAAATGTGCTCCAGTCATTGTTAAACTTGAATTCCATCAAGTCAAACTATAAAGTTATCTTCTCCTTTATTGTCTGTAGCCTAATGGAGTAATATTACTTAATTAAATCTTTTTATTTTTTGGTCTCTGTACATTGGTTGTTTGATGGAGTAGGAATATTTCTTCAATAGGATCGGAAGAAACCTTGTTTAGTGAATACAAGTTGTGGAGCATACCGTAGATGTTTAATGTCTGTCCCTGTGTCCCTTTTTTTTTTTTATCTTTCTACTCGAGTTTTGATGTTTTTTCTGCATCTGTTTAAAATTTAATGGTTTGCATATGGCATGTTTCTATATATTCTGAATTCTCCAGGTACTCCTGTACTCATGTATGGCAAGATTTAGGACCCTTTGCATTAATTTATTGTGTTAGAGGCAATAAATTTTAGAGCTAAAATAACTCAATTTCTTAGATATTATTTATTTATTGCACTTTTTAGTTTATTTCATAATCAAAGCTTCAACAGCCGAACAGCGGATAATAGCTGTTTCTGGAACCTTTTATGCCAGTGGAATATTCAGTGCAACCTTTTCCATTGATACGTAAATAGATCCTTTGCTGCTTTGAAACGGAGGAAAATAAAAATATATTTACTATTAATTAAAAAATTAACTAATTAATAGTATCTGTTAGGAAAGATCTCAAATCATGTCGCGGTCTTCCACACCACTGAAACAATGTTGAGATGAGACTCACTTTAAGTGTAGTTGAGTGCATCATAGAACCTATCATACATGTCTAGGTGAGGCTCATTTCATGTCTTCATGAGCAAATCTAATCAAATCAATTCTCTTTTTATTTGATGGATATAAAATTTCTTAATTGGTTGTTTTGAGTAGAATTTGGGGTTGCCTAATTAAAGGTTCCAAGGGATGAAGGAAGAATATACAACAAAAGGAAGGAACGAAATGGTCAAATAGTGGGCCATAAAATTATCGTCACTTAACCTTGTCAAAAGCTAAAACCTTTTTAATTATAGATGATTAACCTAATGGATATATTTTTTATTAAATAATGAAGATTCGATATATAATGTGAGGTTGTTGTTGGTGGTGGTTACTTGATGTTTTAAATGTTTTGATTTAATATTAATGCTAAACCTTAATATAATACTATATATTTTTTACTATAAAACTATTTGGTCATGATAGTGTGGTATTAGAGAACACTGGCCTGCATCTACTTTTTTATAAACTTGAAAAAAAAAGGGTTAATTGAGTCAATCTCTAAAATGAAGTTGAGTGCTATCCACCATTGTTGTTTATGAATGGAGTTTGTTCCTGGGTACCTTAAAACTGCTTAGTTTCTTAATTTGAAGATGAATGGTATGTGCATGGAACTTTGCTACAATTGGTGCAGTTGAAATGCTATTGTATCCGTTACATGTCAGAAGTATTTCATATCATGAACTACTATGATTAAGTAGAAGTTCTTGAAAGTTAATCTTTTTCATGTTTATTTTCATTGCTTAATTAAGGGTGAATCCCTGAACAAGAAGCAAAAATGGCCGCTGAATGAGTTGGGAGAAAATGAGACTGGTAAGCAAGATAGAAAAGCAAAGTGCCCGAAGTGTAAAAAGAAGCACACTGGAGAATGTTTGCATGGCAAAGGTGTTTGTTTCAGATGCAAGGAGCGAGGACACAAGGTAATTGACTGCCCTTTAACTAAAGGAGAAAACCATGGAAAAGAAGGGAAAGCTCAAGGATTCACATCAAAATAGAATGAACTGAAACAAGAGTCAGATGTGATTATAGGTATGTTTACAGTTTTCAATATACTTTTTCTTGTTTTATTTGTCTTTGGTGCAATAAACAATAGGAGTATTTGTTTTTTTTTTTTCTTCATCGTTTTCTTTTCTAACGTACAATGACAATATTTTTTATCCTTCTGGTGACGTCACTCTCGAAAATGTGGTAGATATAGCCCTACCTTTTCTAAATAACCCCCATTTTCAATAGAATAACTTCCATGGTACACGGTAGATATAAAGGGCTCCATAGGCTTGACCTATCTCAACTGGAGTGACACATTTCATATTTTTGTCTTATTAGTATTATTATTATTATATAGTTAGGCACTTAAGCCTTTTAATTTAAATTGTTGAATAAAGTGTCCGTGGGCTTTATTGCTTGCTTAAGGTTTAACCGTTTAAGTAAGGGTTTAGGTTTAAAAGTCTATTTATATTGATTTGCTTTTCTTAGTTCACATCTTTGGATCATTGGTCGACTTCAGCTTGGGACGAGAGTTTCTCCCGGTGTTCTTGGTTCTTTTTTGTAATTCCATTTCATTTGAGTAGTATTTTGTGTGTGCACTCCCTTGACTCTAACAAATTGGTCCGACCATGCTAGATTTCTATTGTGTTTATAACCGTTACATGAATGTAATTCCGTGTGTAAGCATTAAAGAAGAGAGTGGAGGCGATTCATGGGGAAATCTCAAATCTGTGCAAGGGGTTTGAAGAACTGCAGGCCCTTGTTCACCAGATGGCCCGCGGCAAAGGTGTTTCACATGAGGGGACGTCAGCATTGGCAGCCGCACACAACATTCGGCGACTAGGATCAATGCCCCTCCGATTTCAACACCCACAATGCCCCTTCGATGACTGCCTAGTTGCGATTTTGGTGAAATTGGCCATGTGGCTTCCTGCCTAGAGTGCTCAGGCTGATTAGATCTGGACCCTCTTTTTTTTCCTCGATGAAAATCATAGCCAAAAGTTAACTTTGCCACCATTCGTTGGGTTTCCTAGCTTCTTTTTTGGCCAATACTTGAAAATCAAGAATCCTAACTTCTGATACCCAGTGGGTGAAAATCTTGTCATGAGAATATAATTTTTGGGCTTGGGTTTGACTGTATAGTTTAATGTTAGAAGTTATTGAAGCCCATCTTTCTCACATATAAGGTGCAGTTGCTTTCATTAGTATATATACATTTTAACCTCACTAACTCCCAACTAAATGAAACAAAGTTAAAATATGTCTGATACTAGGAAGAGAAAGAATCTAGGTGTCGCGTAGTCACATCGATCGACACTTAACAATTTCTTCAACATAAGTAAAATATACCATTGAGAATAAAAAGATTGAATTGAATTATAGTAAAACCCCATCAATTGTATATTGAACTAATTTAATACTGTAATTTATACTCTAATATGCAAAATTATTTATAGTTTAGCCTGAACATTAGCCCATGGCTTGCATTGTAGTTTTAGGTGGTAACAGTGGTTAAAGTTCAATTTTCTTTTATATGATCTGTGGACTACATTAAGTTTGTAGCTCCTATGATTGGTGTCTTCTAAGACTCGTAGCCACTTTTTCCTCTGTGGGTTGTGTGTGGCTTATGAAATCTTGTTTCTTCATGAACGCAGTGGCATATTCCAATATATTTCTTCGAACTGTGTTGTAATCATTTTTCACTAATATATGTGCAGGGAGTTTTGATAGGGGAAGGATATCCATGCAACATCCCAAGATTGCAATATAGACTACATTTTATTTAAACATTCCTTGTCTGTAATCGGGTTGTTATTTGCTTGTACTGTTGTACATTAAGCAGGATCATAAAGGGGGCGACCTCTTTAATTCTAGGCCTTTTTTAGAGGCTAAACAGGTTAGGCATGTAAAGCCTTTTTAATTTAAACTCATACCGTTCATTTTTATTTATATAGATTTATAACATATTGTGAAGCTTAAAACCTAAACTATACCCTATTTGATTAGAGTGTGAAAAAGGTTATAGCCCGACTCATTTGTTAAATAGGCAGATCAGATCAAACTTTAAGGTCATGTTTGTTTTGTTAGATTAGGAGAGATGAATACTTTTGTTTTATTTATCCTGTGTTTGGTTCATGTGACCGGTCCTTGATGGATTGAGTCCAATAGCTTTAGTCACTAAGTTAGGTCATTGGTCTCTGTGGGATAGACTTAGTCTATTTTTATATATTGTTAAGGGTTTCCAATCTTAAGAGCCTACAAATTTCATGCTTCTTTCCTGGACCTCAAAACAAACAGAAAGAAAGAAAAACAGCTCAGGTAGTCAATAGAACCTCGCATATCATTGCAACAACAAGAATGCTCACGCACCGTGTTATAAGTTGTGATTTGTAAAATCTAGCAACAGGAGAAACTTGCCCAACTTTTTCGTTTTTATACTTCCTCTACCTATAGTTTGAGCAATAGTGGCAATTGCATCTGATAATTTCATTAAAGTTGAGAGCTTTTATTAGTTTAATGAATTGTGACTTCATGCTTGAATCACTAAATATAAACTCTCTACATATTGTGTCTTTCTAATTGAATGGTTTT
Source organism: Galeopsis tetrahit (assembly GCA_963675135.1). NCBI lineage: Eukaryota > Viridiplantae > Streptophyta > Magnoliopsida > Lamiales > Lamiaceae > Galeopsis > Galeopsis tetrahit. The sequence goes on along the minus strand of OY776129.1, from coordinate 41,340,827 downwards.
TGTTATTTTTCTTTATTTTTTAAAGATATAAATTTAGTTTAACCAAACCAAAAGTTTTAATACAGAAGATGCAAAATTAACAATATTTTTATAGAATTGTAGAATAAATATATAGATAAATATGCATGGGCATAGATGTTTTGTATTAATAAACTGATTGAACTTGACATATAATTGAGAAATGAATATGTTGATGAAATTTGAGGATCATTATTTGTGAGAAAACAAGCATCATAAAGAGACCTCGAAAGAAAAAATGTTGATGAAATAAAATCTAGATTTTAGAGTTGGTTCAAAATAAGACAATCCAGGGCCTCAAATTTTAGATTTTAGGACTGAGATTATCATCCAAGATTAGTTCTAAGAGAATTGTAGCACATTAGCAGAGATTAGAAGAGTCCTCATGCAGCCGCAGCATCAGCTAGGAGCATCTGGTCGAAGTGCCACACACCTTGAAATTACGACAAAAAGTAAAAGTCAGAAAATGATGAAACCCAAGAGTGGTGAAAATAAAAGAGGCGTCCAAGGCAATCATACCATGGCCTAGGCCAACCCTTCTCAACTGAGCAACGTATTCTGATATTTTCTTGATGGATTCAACCTGAATGTTGCAGTTAATTGTCATTGAATATTAAACTGAGTTGTAATGAAAAGAAATACACGTGACTGAAAATTTTGCATCACCTGCTCCTCCAAAAAATCACTTTCGATGAAATCCGCAAGCTGAGGGTCATTGTTCTCATCAGCTATCTGTATAAAAAAAATGGATTAGTAATGCAGCTTCACAAATAACGGGATAATGATTCAACAGTAAAATGAATTTATATAACAGTGGAAAGCTGAAGCACCACCTTGTGTAAGTTAAGAAGTTTTTCATTTGTTAACTTTTCCAGCGACAGAGCAAGTTCCATAGCTGAAAAAGCATAAGCAACTTAGAACTATAGGCATCATATTTTGTTGGCATTCAAGTGTGCTCTCACAGCTAAAAAATAAATGAACTAGTGCAAAACTCAATTTCAGTGAATGAGACTTGGATATTTCAGGTGTGATGTGTGTAGATGTCATTGCTTCTATCAATTCAACTTACTGAATTAACTAGTACAGCGTTCGAATCCAGTAGATACAAACAGCAAAGAATCTCTTGGCAGAGGTTCACTATGCATAGATGCTAATATGTATGTTTGTAATAATTGAGGTAAGTTGTAGCCTGTAGGAGTGAAATTAAGATAAGTCCAATTAAAACTCAAGAATGCAGTCACTGGGGCACCTTCATGCGTCAAAAATATATTTGTGTATACATATATAGAGTGTGGGTATATTCTGGAGAATGGAACACATTAATTCGAAGCAGCCAGTAATCCTATTGTCACATTTTTGGCATAAAACCATATGATGAATACACAGATACAAACAACAGTAGTTATAACTTACTCCATAAATGACAACCTTGGAATAAACTGGTAAAATAATTTAGAAATAGGCTTCCAACCTACCATACAAGGCATCTCCTTTCTCGAGATGATCAAAGTCAGAAATTGGCATCATCAAAGAATACAGCTTAACTTTTCCACCTCTCTTATTCTGCACATATATAATTGGAGGACAAAGAGGCAGAGAGAATCGGATCAAAGCTAAATCAGAGCAAACAACACGTGCATACGCTGAAAATCACCTGATATTCCATAAATTTCTCTGCATGCTCCCTTTCTTCTACACTAGCTGCCTTGAAAAACCTATTCATGACAAAAATGTAAGAAACGTTCAGAAAACTAATAATGAAAAAAAGTAAGCAACATAATGAGAAAACTAAGTTGAGATTTGAGAAAATTACTTGGCAAGTCCCTTAAGAGCAACATTGTCCCGATCGAAGTAGGCATACATTGCGTGATACACATAAGATACACTATATTCCACGCTGCCATTGAACAAGTTGATAAATCAGAAAACCGATCAGCTAGCTAGTAACGTATAGTAGTTTATTATTCAGATGCGTGTTTGAAAGCATAAATTAAAAGCAGTAGCGTTACATTTTCCATAAACTATCAATACCGTTTCACAGTCCACAGAGTATATATTGCGAGATCATCACGTGGTAAGATCTCACAAGAAACCTACTATCTACATATATTAAGCAGATTGCCACTACAAACAAAATTTATAATAAACATAGACAATAAATTAAAAAAATATGTAAAAAGTACGTCCATCAACATACATTACTATATACATTCAAGCAAATAAAAAGGGGACAAAACGATAATAGAAAAACTCGGAAAATACTTGATCTGATCGTTGATGGCGACTTCACATGAATCAGAGTATACATGGCGAGCGAGAGAGGCCTGTGGAAGAATGGGGACAAGGAGGAGTTCCTTCTTCACTTCTTCAAAGGGCTCGAAAACAGTGTTGAGAATGGCCGGGGGGGCGGCTTCAGTAGTCGCCATTCTGATGAGACTGCTTGCGTTCCGGTTGCTCAGAGGTGGAGCACCGCCGCGTGAGAGGCCGAGACGAGGGGGTAGAGATTGAAGAAGGGGATTTGCAGTTACGAGCAACATTGTTGGTGTGATTTGGAGAATCTGTTCTGTTTGGGAGATGAAAAGGACTGATTTAGTATGGGGAGAGGGATTATGGTGGCCGTTGATTGGTGACACGTGGACAGTAAGGATTGAGGGAAGAGAAAGGGCGTGTGCTTGCCTCATGAAAGTTGAAACAGATTTTCATGGGTGGATGACAGCTAGGAGTAGTACGAGTATCCTTTTGAAAAGGGAAAAATAAAACTTTTTAATACATTAATATTTTTTGTCATTATATAGACATAATTTGCTTCACATCGTTTTAACTTCTAAACTACCAAAAATATGCAAATAGCACTATCAACGTGGGGAGCTTAAAGATACTCCTATAAATTAGAATTCATGGATATTATGATCATATTTAATATCTTGTGGTCAAATTTAATCCAATAGAATTATTCTATATTTCTTCATAAATTAAATATCATCAAATCAAATAATTAATTTAGTCAACTTTCATTTGTAAATTAAGACTACTGGTTGTGAGACTCATAAACCCTCACATATTAAGTCATTAGTCAAACTTATGGTCTTACTTGAATCCTAAACAATGAACTAGACAATCTCCTCATGTAAGGTACGTTGCGAAGATATAACAAACTGTAATGTGAAGCTCACTGTGATATTATCCTTTCATTCATGAATACTCCGATTAAATCTATAACATGATGATGTGTTTATTCCAATAATTTAATCACATTATCCCATTCTACTAATTGATCATATTGTCACATTTGAACACCAATTTCAAATGTGACGTACATTGGTCAATAACTAATGATCCAATTAATTATGAGAAGACGAGTATCCTCTTCAAATCTATTTGAGAAATGAATCATATTATTAACTCAACTACAGCGCACATGTACTTTATGATGTGTCCAACACATACTTAATCTACCCCGTTAGGAGTGCAAGTGTCAGTCATGGTCAAAGCCCATCACTCCACACATATCGCGTGTATTGACCTCAAGTCGAAGGACATTACATTGCTCCACATATCGACATTTTCGTAGACACGTAAATAGAATACACCACAGTTTCTCGATTGGGCAAGTCAATATTCTCAAAGTATTTGTGCATCCATCATAGATACCGAGTATCTTCTAGTTGTGAACACCACTACATCCTTTAAAAATATATACTCCCTCCGGTTTTTTTTATAAGATGTTTTAGAGAAATTTATTAGAATTAAGAAATGGTATGTTTTGACAAACATACCCTTAGATAATAAAGAAGATTTTTAATTACATTAATTTCATTCTATAATACACATTAAATTTCAATTCTTTCCAAAGTTAAGGGAGGGCATAATTGGAATAAACATTGTAAAAAATCTAAAACATCTTATATTTATGCACAAGAAAAAAAGTCTAAAACATCTTATAATAAAAAACGGAGGGAGTATGATGCAGATCACACACCAATCTCAATCGCATCATCGATATTCCAATCTCGATAATCCTTGATTGATGCTATTTTAAGAACCATGTTATAATCAATCGAGATCTCACAGCTCAATGACAACATTAGTTCATAGGAACACATATAAGAATAAATGCAAGCAATCAAACATAAAAATTTACAAAATTACTCCTCAAATCCTACTTATTATTACATTTTCTTTAATATATGAAAGTTATTATTAAAATTTATAACATATGTATATACTCAAGGACGGAGCCACATAGGGCCCAGCGGGGGTAGTGGGCCCCCCACCAATATATTTTTTTTTATTATGTATATTTCTTCCATTTTATAATTATTTGTATACTTTTTTTTTTATTTGAGACGCTTCAAAATTATTTGTACACTCATAATATGTAAATAATCTACAAAATTAATATTCACACTACATCATTTTATTTTTAAAATTGTCACTCATTTTAATCTACATTCTTCCCTATATTTCACTAATTTTTTTTAACACCTCATTAAATTTCTTTTATACTTCACTAAATCACCAAAAATACTCCTCATTTATTTGACCCCACACCTCACTAAATTCACATTTCTTAAAAAGTGAACTTATCAATGTATTCAAGTCATTACGGGATGGAGGGAATATATTTTAAGTTATACATTTGTCTAATAATTTTAACACCGTTTCACCTATTATGAGTCGGAACAATCAAAATTATAATAAATTAAATATAATAGTATTATTTTATCTTTATAGTAATGTAAATTGGGCCCCCAATCTAAAATTTCTGGCTCCGTCACTGTATATACTTATCCTAAATTCTTAGTTTTTATATTTTAGGTTTTGCATTGGTAATTTTATATTTTTCAAACTCTGAATAAATAGGGAAAAAAACAGTTGGAGTAATAGTTTTAATACAGTATATTTTAAGCTCTAAATTTATTATGTTAAAAAAAAAAGCTCTAAATTTATAAAATCTATTTTTTATAAAAATATTTTGGAGCCTAGAGACTGAAATTGAATTCTTATTATTGACATGCACATTCAACCCAACCAATACTAATGACTTATAAGTGCTATCCACATAATTTGAAATTAAAATTCACGATCACAAGGACCCCAAAAATTCACACCCAACAAATCACACCACAGCTTTGAGGTTGCACTTGAAGAAAAGATTCATATTTTTTTTTCGAAGTCTCAATATTTAGTCTAAAGATCACCTAAAGAATGAGCTGAAAAAAAAAAGAATATAGTTACTTTAGAATGCAATGTCGGTGTACACTCGTTAGTTTAGATTAAATAAATATAAAGAGATCGATGGAGAGCATAACGAGGAATTTGGTAAATCGATAAATTAATGAATACTCATTAACAAGTTGAGAGTCTAATGTTCTTCTATAACTCAATGTTTAAAATTGTACTATTCAACTTAGTTCGAAAATTAATGAGTTACTACTCTACAATAGCATCACAATTGTTTTTTGGAGAAGACTTGAACAAATATTTTTTAACTTCTACATTGTCAAGTTGCATATTTTTATGTTGTTTTTGATTGAGGACAAACAAGAATTTAAGTATGGAAAATTTTGATTAGTCGGGATTATTACTTTAATTATGTATTCTATGAAAATTAATTTAATATTTTATTGTGTTTTCTTGTATCTGCAATTACTTTGATATTTTATTTATAATTTAATTTAACTATAATTGAAGTATTTTAAAGTTATATGGACGAACCAAGTGTGCGTAGTTGTTAAATGGATGTGAAATAGGTCAATAAAGAAGAGCCTACATTGGGGCACAATGGTAGGCCAATGCCACAAACTTACTGTAATAGAGGCCCATGAATAGTGATAAATTATTTAATGCCCGGCTATATATCCCTCCAGCCTTGTTAAATATACCGCCAATTTTCATACACCTTTAAAATTTTAAATGTTACATATACTCCTCTTAAAAACCCTATTATATCATTTTCTTTCTAAATAAAACTCATTTAATACATATACCTTCAAAAAAAAAAATCCTAATTTATTCATCTTCTTCCTCACCACAACCCCTACCACTCCAACCCCTTTTGCCGCCGTCGTTCAATCTCGCCACCCACGTCGCGCCCTCCACCTTTTTTTTGAGGTTTTGCAACTCTGTGGCCACGGCCAAAGCTGCCCCCTCTCGTCAACACTGATTTGTTGAAAAAAATGTATATATCTTGATATATTTTAGTATTAAATGTAAAATTAGGATTTTTTTTTTTAAATTAGATATTTTACATGAGTATAAAATTAATAAATGAGATGGAAGAGTATACTTGGAGGACATGTTTGCTTCATGGGTTGGGATAAGATGAGTTTAGATGTGGTGGGATATGTAAACCTTGACTTCATAAACCCAAGGGGAGGCTAGGTTGTCTAAACCCATGGAATCTAGTTTATAAAAACCGGGTCAAATTATAAACCCGGATCAAAGTGTTTAAAGTTATGAGAAACCAAACATGAGAGAAGATGAGTTTACATATCAAACCCATCATTAAACCCCCCTAAACCCATGAAGCAAACATGCCTGGAGGGGTATATATAGCCCGGGCCTTATTTAATTTTGAGAAAGTTTACAAGATCAATACATTATACAATATACTTTCAAGCTCACACTCATGATCTTCAAACTAAATAGAAACTCTATGGTATCGCTGCCACCTTCAATCGTGAGGAAGAGGAAAACGAGTGTATCCTTTGTCTCACCATGACGTCCAGGTCTTCAACTTCAATATGAGACAACTTCACACTAAGATGTTCTCCTACGCTAAAAAAATAAAGACAAAAAGATACGAGACAAAAATCCACCAAGTACCACGATCATACAGGCCTTAAGCCCACTCAAAAAAAGGCTCCACAGGGGACACGAGACTCCACATAGGGATACAAAACTCTACATGGGACACGAGGCTCCACATAGGGATACAAACATACAAAGCTCCACATGGGACACGAGTAAAAACTCAACATATTATGGGCCTTATTTAATTGTTGCCCTAACACCCATTAGGAACCGTGAGCAGCAAAGGAAGCATTCTCTCTCTCCCTCTATATTATTCATATAAAAAGAAAATAAAGAATAAAAAAAAAATTAAAGCTATAAGTTTACAAGTCAAATGAGAGATTGGAGCGTCATTAAAACTTTATTTGAAAAAATTCTTCTTAGAATGGCTGAAGAGTAAAGATACATCCGTCTAAATAAATTAAAAAAGAGCATGAAAATAGATTAAATGTAAATAAATAAAAAAATCATGCTTTCCATCGTCTAGTAAACGAAGCGACAACAGGGGCGGACCCAGGATTGACGTTGAGGGGGGCTAAAAAATAATATTGTTCGACATTATTATATGTTTGTTAATGAAATTTAAATATTTTATGTTTATATCAATATATATATATATTCGCTGTTAAAAATATCAAAATGTAAAATTATATATATAATTTATAATCATTTGAGTTGAAAATTAAAAATAATAATAAATGGTAAATAAAAAAATTAAATTTTTAAAGAGAATATAAAATCTAGAAAAATTGTGTATGCATTTCTACTAATTGTGTTGTGATCTTGTTAAGACGAAGAAAAGAAAAACTTAACTAATGAAAAATAAATTATGATCTATAATTATGATCTATAATTCTAATAATTAAAATATAAGAAATTTAAACGAGTCACATTTGCATGAATCCAATTTTATGGTGTAATTAGACCACAATTTGATTTGGTTCTATTGTGACAGGTCCAAAATTCAATTAAATAATTAAGAATATATCAAAATCACTTAAAATCTAATTACCTGATATGACAAGAATTTATCAATTAAAATGTATATTAATATTTGATGTTTGGCTTTTATAAATTAGTATTAATTTATATCATTAATATTAATATTTGGGATAAATTCTGTGTAACTTAAAAAGCGGAAACAATTAAATCTTGGTCAATTAAGAACTATGTCAATGTATAAATCTTTAATTCATCTATTTGTGAGTTTCCATCTCTCCTACGTGGCTCTCTCCCATCTCTTTATTTTGAAATTCTTAATTTTTATGAGTTGATTATTTTTTTCAGTTATTTTTTTTAGTTTTTTCAAAATATTTTTGGTAGTTTTCTTTTAAATGCAACTTTTAATCTTTTATTTAGTTTTCATTCGTTTTCATTTACATTTCCCCCTCTTTTCTTCTTCCTTTTTCATCCGCTTTCATTTGCCCCACCCCTCCTTTTCTTCTTCCTTTTTCTAATTCTTTAATGTCAAATTATGTATTTTATCTCAAACAAAAAGAAAACCAATTCCGCATTAAGCAGAAGCATTAATCTTAAGCAGGTATTGTTCTAATACTTTCTCTACTATATTTAATTCATATACTTCACAATTATCAATCTGATTATGTGGTATCTCTCCAACACTATTATTTCAAAATTCATATATTTGATTATGCTTCATCGTATGAACGTTAGTTTGTTAATTGCCTAATTGAAGGTTAGTTTATTGGCTAATTGCATATTTATCAGTAAATAATTTTTTTAATACTGACAACTGACTCATTTTATTTGTTTGACGAATTGCTCCAATCATTTGGAGAGTTTATTCAAGATATGTGTGTTAATGGGTTTGGGCCAAATTTTGGACAATTGATAAATATATTCAATGGTTGGTCGGTGAACGAAGTAAGACTTAGTCCATCCAAAGTTGAGGGCCGTCACTTTTTTTTTTTGAAAGGGCCGTCATCACATTAAACGTTTTCTTGATCCATCCAGTCGAAAGAATATTAATGTTGAACAAATTATGAATTTCAGTCGACGTAATCTGTGTTTGTCTTTTGGAGTTTTGTTTATTTTTTACCGTTTGATTTATGTTATTCCATATTCTTATTTATTTAAACAATTAAAAATATGTAGGTTAATGTAAATCTTCTTTATCAGTATTTATTCTGTTTATCAAATATTGTACATAATTTTTTTTTAAATTCCCGCGTAATACGCGGGTCGTGCACTAGTTAATTTAATAACAAAATTAATTAACTGATAATCTAATTTAATAACTAATATATATATATAAAAAAAAAAAAAAAAAGTTGAGGGGGGCCATGGCCACCCCCACTCTCAACGTACATCCGCCCCTGAGCGACAAGATGCATAAAAAGGAGGAAGAACACGTGAAGTATTACCCAACAACGGCAATCCAATTTTTGGGAGAGAAGTCAAATTGAGCATGCAGTCGTGGAGATGATGACGTCTTAAGAGTTTTCTTTATATTTTAGTGTTCATCTATTTTGAGAATATTATAAATATTAGTGTAATAATTTTAAAGGTAAATAGACACATATAGTAATAACATGGAATGGTGTGTAAGGTTTCGAAGGATAATTTTATAATCTTATTTATTTATGGGCAGAAGCGCATAGGATTGGCCGGTTGTCACTTTCTCTATAAGTTGATAGTTTATTCCTCCATAAATTAATTATGAAGATTTTATTTTATTATATTTCGTAAATGCTTATGCCACTTGCAATATATGATTAATTTGTTTTGTGGATGTTAATTGAGCAATGACTTTCTTTAATGAAGAAATATATATCCCTCTAGAGTCTAGACTCGTCAGAGCTAGGGGGTGTAGCAATTATTAGTATACTAGCTATTATTAAATAATCTTATCTTATGATTACATCAATAACTTTTTTTTTATTTTGTAATCATATAACATTATTTTATTTTTTTTATTTTAATCGGGTCTTGTCTGTATACAAAGTGATGGGAATGCAATAATTATGTAATTATAATGATTTATTAAATGTTGATGTGTTGGGTCTGATTAGTACTATATATAAGGTTGTTTTAAACTCTACATTTTGAAACGTATAAAATCATATACTTTTAGTAAAACACATGAAGATCGATCTGATTGCGATGACACTGCCTTAGCCAATTTAGAAATTTTCGTGAAAAGTATTACTAATACTTATTACTTTCACATCAAATTTAGCACATACAGTTTTTTAAAATTAAATTATATCAAATCTTTTTTATTTTTTTAATTAAATCTAGCAAGTAATTTTCTTATTATACCTATACTTTTCATTTTTTTATCAAATCTAACACGTCCTTCTATATACTAACACGTCCTTCTATATACTAATAGTGAATTTAGATTGATGATATGTCATTTTATGATTAATTTTGCTTATGTGTCATAATTTAATGAAGTTATTAATTTTTAAAACTATGATGTGTACTTAAGTTAGGTTGAGTAAGATATGTGATCCTCCATTCACTATTTTAAAATATTATACTCTTATCGATCGATGCACAAACCCTAGGGGGAGGGGAGGGGGGGGAGGGGGGGGGTGGGAGTTGAACAAAGCACTCGAGAAAAGAGTTCACAACTTATTCATATGGTGAAAGAGTGATAGACTTGTCCATTGAAAGTTAATCATATGCTTTTAATGATCCTTATATGGTGTTATGTACGCTATGGCATTATTGACATGATACTCCTAATAAGAGATCATATATATAGAATGTAGAAGGGGGGCCGCTTCTATGAGATTATTTGAGGGTTAGATCTCTAGAGCATTCGATGAATGATTTTCAAAGCGCGCAGTCTAGAGCCAAAACGAAACACAACATAAAGATTGATTAGTAGTTAGATGAGTTGTTATGTAAGTGTCATTGACTTGGTACGCTTGGAATGCTAAACAGTTTAAGGCATCACGTTCACTGATCGGTAAGTGTACTATCGTAAGTGTATCCGATAGTACTTCACTAGGGAATGTTAAAGACTTACAACCACTTATCTCGATGTAGCAAATTCTCGTAGAACTCTTGCTTGCATTCTTTAGGCTGCATGTGCATTTATTCATTACAATTCTATCATTCATGTGGGAGATTGTTGAAGAATTGATTGGGTTTAACCCAAGGTTTAATGTGTAAGGCTGACATCTTTGAGCTAATTGTTTTTTTATTCGACACGAAATGGGTTGAACAAGCTTTGTGATGATATATAATACGTGAGGAAATCCAATTCTCGACATGAATGATAAATTTACTCAAAATAGTGAAATTGAATTAAATTTTCATGGAATTTAGGTCGTGTTTGATTTGGGATTGACCAAACTGAATTTGGAGTCATTCTCAATCAAATCTATTTCAATCCCTCCCAATCCAAATACAAATTCATTCATATAATACATTTACACACCTATTTTTATACAATCACATCACCATTTTTTTAATCTCATTTTATCTCCTACTTTTCTTTCACACACTCATTCTCTCTCCTATTATTTTTTCTATACACTAATAAAATATTACAACATCAATTTTGATTTGACATCAGGTACATCCACCTATCCACAATCCACCCATACTTTTCAATCTCTATTCAAACACAATTTAAACATAATTACTATTCATAGATTACTCCAATAAACTTTTTTCAATTTCAATCTTAATCCAATCTACCACAATTTTTAACAAAACACCATCTTAAATAATGAGGCCTAATTTGGAATTAAAACAAAAAAATGAGTTTTATTTTCTTCATTCAACCTTGTTAATTAGTCATGAAATCTCATAATTGTAGAGTAATAGAGACTCTACAAATTCATATTCTCAACTACTATAGTAGAAGAAAAAATCTCTTCTCTTATTTCATACTACATGTTATAGAGTATCAAAGAGTTCGAGCGACGAAAAGTTCAACAAATTACTTCTTGTTGTAAGTAGTGTGATTGGACGTTCCACCTTGGGAACTCATTGTTTGTGAAGTCCTGAAGCGAATTAGGCATACAAATTGAGTTTAAGGCAAGTGGTTAACTATTGCCTCATCTTGATTTAAATCTTGTTGAGACTTGTATTTAAGAGTTTTTTTGGGGGCGAAAGAACCATATAGTCATAGTGTCAAAATGTTCATTTTCTCTCTTTATCATCTAATTTTCTGGTGCCTTCTAATTATATCTTCTCGTTGCGTGAATTGGTATTCCTAGTCGAGATACACTCCTTCGTCATGCCTCCTCCTCGTCAATCTGGTGCAAATCTCGTTTTGGATATGAAAGATGTTAAGATAAGGCTTGAAATTAAAATATTTAATTTTGATTATGTACGAAATCCATGTAAAATCCAAAACAAGTAACCTAAGAATCAACTCAGAAGAGAAAAACAATTAGAGTGTCCACATTGGTGGTTTATTCAAGAGTTATAACTCTTGCCCACCAATGTGGAAAGAAGTTATAACTTCAAATACACTCTCTCTCCACCGCAGAGTTATAATAACATAACCGTCCTTTTTCTTTGTTTGCTGACATATTTTTTACAAATGTGGGCTTGGCCCACATTTTTTTTATATGTTATTTTTTTATTCAATTTTTTTATATTTTTATTGAGTATGACTCTGGTGTACCAGTTACATAACTGGATCCATATTAAAATAGGGATATCAAGATATTACCGTTCATAATGGATATTACTGAAAAATCAATTCATTTTAAGCTGTTAGCCTAGTGGCAAAGGCTATATAAACCTCCGATGAGGTGCTGTGGTCGAAACCCACGCCTTTTGCAATTTTAATTTTTATTTGCAGATTTTTTTATTTGCAATTTTTTTATTTAATTTTTATTTGCAGTTTTATTTAATTTTTTATTTTCAACGGTTAATTTTTATTTGTGCAATTTTTGGATTTAATTTTATTTTTATTTTTTAAGATCCTCTCAAAATTTTACTTCATTTAATTATTTTTTCATTTAAACCTTTAATTTTTTTTTAATTATTAAAACCTATTTTAGTTGCTATGAATATTGCCCTTTGGTTTATATATGTATTATGATATTTGTTGATATGTAAATTGCATTTAATTTTTATTTATAGTTTTATTTAACTTTTTATTTTTTACGATCCTCTCAAAATTTTACTTCATCTAATTATTTTTTCATCTAAACCTTTAATTTTTTTAATCATTAAAACCTATTTTAGTTTCTATGAATATTGCCCTTGGGTTTATATATATTATGATATTTGTTGATATGTATTATGACAGTATTAGTTAAAAAAATTCATATGTCATTACTTTTTCACACTTAATCTATTTTTTACTTTATTTATAAAACTTTACAAAATTATTCCTCTAAACATTACTCAATACACTTTTTCTTACACATTTCTTAAATTGTTTGTCATCCGAGATGTGCTAGTTTCTATATTACGGAGGGAGTACTAGTTTGCATGCAATATAATATTAATTTATATTTTTCTTTCCAATCACAACTCCAATTACTAAATCATTAAAATAAATTTTTTTTTCTACAATTAGAAGCGAATGGACAAAATTATACACAAAAAATGCAAAAGACAATAATTTATTTGTTTGTGAACTAATACTATACTATATATGAACTAATATTATATCATATATGAACTAATACTATATTATATAAACTAAAACACTATTGTATGTGAACTAATATTATATTGTATATATATTATGCGCAAATGGAGAGTGATGTACACGCGTGATGAGAGGGCGATTTGTCTTGGGACTAGGGGCGATCTACACCTTTTGTAGGTGCGATTTCTTATGAGTGAAGTTCTTTGTATCTAGGGTTTTTCCTCTTCCCCAAAATTCTCAATCATTGCACAGTGGAAGGCTATTCCTCCCTCCTATTTACTTGGCGTCTGGAAATTAATTTGTCGGAAGTCCTTAAGAGTTTTTTCTACACGCGTGGGAAGGAGGCGATTTGCCTAGGGCCTAGGGGCATTTCTACACCTGTCGTTGGTGCGATTTCCCAGGAATGAAGGTTCTTTGGCAATTAGGGTTTTAATCCGTTCCGAAAATCTCAATCATTGCTCAGTAGGAGGCTATTCTTCTATCCTAGTTACTTGGCAGATGGAATTTATTGTGTCGGATGTCATTATGAGTTTTTCCCATTTCTCCAAGGAGTAGCGTAACCTCGTGGGATTTTCTTAGGGTCTTTTTTGGATTTCGATGTGGCGATTTGGTTTCTTGATGATCAGACTCAACTTTTTCTGGGTTTGTGTGAGTTGCATTGTAAGAAAGAGGAGGGGATTGGTCGGAGGGACGGTGGAGATGACTATAAAAGGGGAGGAGGCTTGTGTTCGGTTCAACACTTCTGCTTTATTCTTCTTACTAATCTGTGCAAACTTAACCATGGCTGAAAATCTCCATGAGCCTTTGAGAAAGGTTCGTTTATCTGAGACTGAGGAATCTCCCCTCCATGTCTCTGAGGAGGATCTCATCCTTCATAGGAATGCTTTGCTGGGAAGATACACTATCCGAAAACCTACGAGTGCTAAGGAGGTTCTATCTACCTTCCGAAAGATCTGGAGACCGGAGGGTATGATTCGCGTTTCTCAGATGGGGGAGGGCTACTTCATGTTTGAATTTGAGAAAGAGTCGGACTGTAGCAAGGCTTTTTTCAGGCAGCCTTGGTTTGTGAATGGGCCTATGATGATACTGTCAAAGTTGAAGGGGGATGAACAACCCAAGGATTTGTTCATTGACTCCATCCCCCTATGGATGCAGGTCCACGGCCTTCCTATCTACGCGATGACACAGCAAATTGCTTATAAGCTTGGGGAGAGGTTCGGAGACGTGATAGAGTTGGATTGTCCGGAGGGAGCTATTGCGTGGGGAAGGTGTCTCCGTGTTAGGGTGCTCCTTGATCTCCATAAACCCCTACATCGTAACACCCACATTGCTATTAGGGATGAGTTGATAACTCTTCCTCTCATGTATGAAAAATTGGGAGATTTTTGCTATTTTTGTGGAGTACTAACCCATACTGAGAAGGACTGCCCAGAAAGGTATGCTGAAGGTGGGACTGACTCTCCCTTTCTGAAAAACTATCCCCTTTGGTTGAGGGCGAATGGTCAAAGAGGTCTGGACCCGACTCTCTATGAGTTCCTCAAGGCGAACCCCTTGAGCCCTCCTCCGCACGAGGAACAAGCTGCAGCTGCTGAAGGGGGTACCTCCTCTACCCTAGTCATTGTCCCAAATCAGATGATTGGGGGAATGGAGGTTACTCGTGGTCATACTTCAGAATTTTCTTTCCAACAATTGGAGGAGGCTAACTAATTTGTTAACTCAGTTCTTATTGATGAGGATATTCAGGGTTCTGAACAGGGGGATGCACTTAGGAGGGATGTTAACTGTTATGTGTCAAATTTTGGCTATGCTCAGAAGCAGGGTCGACCAAAAGAGGGACTGGGAGCTGGGAAAGGGCTGATGTTGGAGCAGAAACTAAAAGGTAAGCTGAAGGTTCCGGTAGAAATGGAGAGTCATATTGATACCCAGATCCAGATGGGTGTGAAGGGACAGAGAAAAAGAGGACGTCCGAGTAAGGGAATACAGATAGTGGAGAAGATTGATGCTGCGTGCCTTGCTGGGGATAAGACTGGAAAAAGATCGGGAAAGAAGAGGTGCAAGAGCGATGAGGACGCAGCAAGCTCAAATTTGGCGGAGTCGGGGGAATCCCATCTCCGCCACACTGAATGAAGACTATTGCTTGGAATGCGCGAGGCTTGAGGGGGTCGACCGCTTTCCAGAAGTTACGGCGGGTTACCGCTTTAAATAAACCCTCTGTACTTTTTGTTTGTGAATCCAAAGTGTCAAATAGGATAGCCCAATCTTGGAAGGCTTTGCTCCATTTTGACTTCTGTTTTGCTGTAGATGATGTGGGTTCTAAAGGGGGCCTTATCCTTTTTGCTACTAATGAAATGGATCTTCGTGTTATCTCTTTTTCTGTTGATCATATTGATGTGTTGATTCTTTGGAATGGTCTCAGTTGGTATTTTACTGGTTTCCACGGGTGCCCCTTCCAAAGGGGAAAGAATAACTCTTTGATTTTATTAGAAAGAATTCGGGATTTGCATGATGTTCAAAAACCGTGGGTTGTTGGTGGGGATTTTAACCAGTTTCTTGCACATAAAGAGAAAAAAGGAGGCAATATGAATGGAAATATTAGACAAAACATGTATAACTTCCGATCAACGCTCGAGAATTTGGATCTGCATGATTTGGGATATTCTGGTCCCATTTTTACTTGGTCGAATAAGCAAAAGCACCCTCATCGTATTTTGGAACGCCTTGATCGTTTTGTAGCAACTGCAAATTGGTCATCTCTGTTCTCCAAAGTCAAGGTTGAGAACTTACACTGGTTTGGGTCGGATCATAGGGTTATTGCACTATCTTGTAATCTGGTGATCCAAAGATGGAACCGTAAGGCGTGTCCCCCTTTTCGTTTTGAGAATGCCTGGTTCCAAGAAGAATCTTTTAGGGGAGTTTTGGACAAGTTATGGCAGGGGAATGAGGGGGGAATACACATCCCATCCAAATTGAATATTATTGGAGCTCGACTGAGGGAATGGGCTCAGAGGTCGATTGGCTGCATTGATTCTCGAATTAATCATATTATGCAGATGCTTGTAAGAGATGAAGAGCTTATAGCAGATTCTGAGGAGGGGCCAAATAGCTCGGGATACGAGGAGGAGTTGGAACGTTTACTATCCCAACAGGAAGCTAAATGGCACCAGCGGTCTAGGGTAAATTGGATGAGTGAAGGAGATAGAAATACTACATACTTCCATAGACGAGCTTCGGAACGTCGTAAAAAGAACATGATCACGAGAATTTAGAATGAGGACGGCACATGGACATCTACTGAGTCTGGAATTTCGGAAGCACTGTCGGAGTACTTTGGTAAGTTATATTCGTCCACGAACCCTTCGATGAGGCAGGTGGAGGCCGTCACAGGTCATACGCTTCTGGCTATGGATCAGCAGATGGCCTCTTTTTTAAATAAGGACTTTACGGGGGCTGAAGTTCGTAAGACCCTTTTTGATATGGCTCCTAATAAGGCTCCAGGGCCTGATGGATTCAATGCAAATTTCTATCAGGAAATGTGGGAGATTGTGGGGCAAGAGGTTACGAAAGGTGTTTTGGGAATCCTTAATGACAACCATGATATTAAGGAATGGAATAGAACTTTAATCACCCTAATTCCAAAGGGTAAGGATCCATCTGGTATTGCTGACTTCAAACCAATTAGCCTCAGCAACGTGTGTTATAGGATTGTTGCCAAGGTAATTGCGAACCGATTAAAACATGTTTTGCCTACTATAGTGGATGATACGCAGAGTGCTTTTATCAAGAATCGTCTCATTACGGACAACATCCTCCTGAGTTATGAGTGTATGCATTGGCTTCGATAGAACAAAAGCAAAACGGGTTATGCGGTTGCTAAGTTAGATATGAGCAAAGCATACGATCGTATTGAATGGGTTTTTCTGAAGGACCAGATGGTCAAATTAGGGTTTCCATCACGAATTGTGCAGCTTATCATGCAGTGCGTCTCAACAGTTCAGTATTCTTTCCTTATCAACAATTCGGTTTGCGGGGATGTCACACCCTCGAGAGGGTTGAGACAAGGGGACCCCTTGTCCCCGTTTCTTTTTGTTTTAAGTGCACAAGGCTTCTCTTCTTGTCTTCATCGTGAAGTGCATGAGGGACGGTTGGAAGGGATTCGAGTGGCACGTGGGGCACCTATGATCTCACACTTGTTTTTTGCGGACGATAGTGTAGTTTTTTTCAAAGCTAAACCGGAGTATGGGCAGACACTCAGGAATGTGCTTCGACAGTATGAAGAAGCCTCCGGTCAGAAGATAAACTTTCAGAAATCCTCCATTCTTTTTAGTCCAAATACTATGACTCAAAATAGGCAGGAGATTCAACGCACCCTTGGCGTGAGTATTACTCAGGGTCACCACTTGTACCTTGGGCTACCTACTTTCTCTTTGAGGAGTAAGAATGCACAATTCTCGTATTTGGTGGACAGATTGCGGAAAAGGATTGATGATTGGAAATTCAAAAAGTTTTCGGAAGGGGGAAGAGAGGTGCTGATTAAGGCGATTCTTTAGGCTATTCCTACATATGCAATGACGTGCTTTAAAATTCCGAAGCATATTTGTAGGGAGCTGGAGTCGGCGATTGCCAATTTCTGGTGGGGTCAGGATGAACATCGAAATAAGATTCATTGGATGAAGTGGGATAGGTTGTGTACTTCAAAGGAACAAGGAGGCATGGGGTTCAGACGCATGAAGGATTTTAACCAAGCTTTGCTGGCCAAACAAGTGTGGAGATTAATTGAGAACCCTGGCTCTCTTGTGGCGAAGGTTTTTAAAGCCAGATATTACAAACATCAAGATGTGTTGGAGGATGAAGTCGGTGCTAATCCCTCTTTCACTTGGAGATCTCTATGCTCGAGTAGACCGACCCTTGAGAATGGCTTACGATGGCATATTGGTGATGGGAACACCGTATCAGTGCTCAATCATGCGTGGGTTCAAGGTTTGAGTGATGGTAGGATACGGTCAAAGATTGTTTCGGGTCACAAAGTCTCCTTTTTCTTGGATGAGGATAGAAGGTGGAGGGAGGACTTGTTAAATCAGGCCTTCTGGTCTTATGAAGTGGAAGGAATAATGCGCACTGGAGTTGGGTATTCCGATGAGGAAGATAGACGTTTTTGGATGTTTGATTCTAAAGGAAAATACACAGTCAAATCTGGCTATTGGACTTCTCAAAGGTTGGCAAGAATCAAGGATGGGCTAAGAGCGGAGCCGAGCTGTGATGAACCCACAAATCGGTGGTGGACAAAAATATGGCGCCTGAATGTACCTCCTAAAGTGAGGATTTTTGCTTGGAAGATGTGCTGGAACTATGTGGCTACGGAAGGGAACTTGGCAAAGAGAAATGTGGGGGTTAGCCCAAATTGTGGTATGTGTGGAAGTTTTTTACCTTCAACGGTACACGTTATTTTTACCTGTAAAGGGGTGAGGCACATTTGGAAACAGATTGGCTTGTGGGAAATTGTTAAGAGAGGGAAAGGGATGGATATGAGAAGCTTTGGTTTGATGCTTGATTATGAGGCCTACAATATTGATTTGTCGATGGTTTTTATGGTGGCTTGGGGTGTTTGGCGAGATCGATGCACGATTGTCCACGACGAAAACAAGCGGAGACGTATATGCACTCCGAGGGTTAGTGACTCAGTTTTAGCCTACCTTGCCTCTTTTCAAAAATTGCAAAAGCGAGGGGCTGTTCGGAAAACGGAAGGGGAGGAGGGCATAACTGGAGAAGATGATGACATCAGACGGGAAGCGCAATGGACAATATTTGAAGTTGATGGTGCGTTTAATGCCGTGGAGTTTCGGTACGGCATCGGTGGATGTGGGAATCCATGAGGACAACAATGTATTTACAAGCTTCTCAATGAAGGTGGCACCACAAAGCAGCCCTTTGGGGGTGGAGCTGAAAGCCATTGAAATGGCCCTACAAGAAGCAAATCGGCTTAATATCACATGCGTGGAAGTTAGGTCGGATTCTAAGGTGGCTATTCAGCTTTGTTCTGGGGATTCGTTAGGCTATGGTCCGGAGATGAGCATCGCGTATAGAATTAGACAGAGAGCTCGGGAATTTGTAGTGTGCAGATTCTCTTATCTTCGGCGCGCGGACAACTTGAAGGCACATAACCTAGCCCAACGAGCGGTTCACTCTACCAGTTCTCGAGTTTGAGATGGAGTAGTGCGGTTTTTTCTTGATACATAGGATAGCTTTTACTATTTTGAGCTTATGGTCCTAGTTCTATGTATCCTAAAAAAAAAATAAAAAATTATATTGTATATGAATTAATACTACTATACTATTGATCTTAATACCAAAAGAATAAATATTTTTTTTTGTATATATTTGAACAAAGTAAAACTATACAGTATATTAACTAATACTATACAATATACGAACTAATACTATAATATGTTTAATCTAATACTATACTAGCAATTGAAGAAACGTATGATAAACTTAAAGTTGTTCACTCCTGCAGTCATATGAAGAGTCTGGTTTGATAAAACAAAATCAATAATATTAAATAAATTATCATAAAATACTAAACGTAGCATAAATGTTTATTTAATCATAACAAACATATACAGTAGTAGAAAAATTACATAACATAAAGTTCACCATCAAGCTGAGCATCTTCTTCACAATATTGATTGTGTTTTCAACAAACAAAGATTGAAATTCAATTACAAAATATCTAATTGCAACCATTGTATTGAGGAGCTCGTCGCAATCAGATCAATACATTATAGCAATTTGTCATACTTTTATCAACGTCCTCTAAAAAAATTGTAAAAATTAAAAATTAATTTAATTATTATTTTTTTCGATTTTTTTTTCTTGTATTATTTCACAAGTTTTTTTTTTCGAAATTTTGATCATTTAAAAAAAAAAAATTGTGTTTTTAGATTCTTTTTTTTCTGGTAGTAATTTTTTTTCGATATTCATAATTTTTTAAAAAAATTGAAAATAGATAATATGAGACTCAAAGGTAACTAAACCGTGATTCATTGGTGACTCAGGGGTGGGTGTACAATTAGAATTTTAGTGAGTTGTAATTTAATTTAATTTAATTGATAAAAGAGTAATATAATTTTTACAAGTAATTTCATTTAAAAAAAATTGTGGGTGAACTCATAAAAAAAGGGGGGGGGGGGGGGGAATAGTTGTGGCTTATCTTAAAATTCAGCCTATAACACATGGGTATATTATGTAACCCATTTAGAAAAATGGATCAAGTTACATGTATGTAACTAGTACACACAAGTAATTGCCATTTTTATTATACAACAAAATTATACCGTTGGTTTTTTTCCCGTTATACAGTAATTTTTTATTTTTATTTATTTAATATTCAAAATTTAAATTTATACAACAATCATTTTTTCCTCTATAAATACATCACATTCACATTTTTTCTTTCTCACTCTTCCACTAAACTTTTACCTCATACTCTTTTCACTCCACTTTATTTTCTATCTCAGTCCATTCTCATTTTTGTGTTCTTGAAATTTTTGTTTCCATAATAAATGGACAAAAATAATAAAGAATTTCGTAGAAATTTATTCAATCATCCTAATATGACGGATGAAATTCCCCTCTCTCAAAATTCATTAAATTCACAAAATTTTGAATATCCTCAATTTGGCTCGTTCACTCAATTTCCACCCAATTACAGAATTTTTTCCCATACTCCTTCATATTTTCAAAATTTTCAAGGTCACCGAAATTTCGTTGATAACTCGAGCAACTCTTTCCCATCAAATTTTTCCACTCCGACTTCCGAATTTTGGCAACACTCATCGGGGCAACATTTCGGTCAGTCTCCGCCTCAAATATTCTCTAGTCCTATATGACTAGTGAGAAATGAATTTTATATTTGATGACCCGGTCATGACCGGGCATGGATAAACATGGTCTTAGAAAACTAGCCGTTAGAAGACTAGCCGTTAGAAAACTAGCCGTTATAAAACTAGCCGTTAGAAGACTAGTCGTTAGAAACTAGCCGTTATAAAACTAGTCGTTAGAAACTAGCCGTTATAAAACTAGTCGTTACAAGGTAGTAGGTGTATATATGCGTGGCTTATGTTGTGAGGTTCTTCACATCCTACATTTGAAGAATAACCTCTCAAATAGCTTTACTTAAAATGTCTCAATATCCCACGAGTTCCAGCCAATCCGATGAATCCGATGACCAACCCGGTTCACCTGGTGAACAAATGATGTTAACGATTCTTCAACATTTGGAAGACGATGTGCACAGTCAACGAACCAGAATATTCATTGAGAGAAACCGTGAAGAGGGACATGTTAGGCTTTTCAATGATTATTTCTCTCCAAGTCCGGTGTATCCTGATCACATCTTCCGAATAAGATTTCGCATGCGAAGGGAATTATTCATTCGTATTATGAATGAGCTTGAGAATCGATCTCTTTTTTTTCAACAAAGACCCGATGCCGCCAGAAGACAAGGGTTGTTACCACTACAAAAGTGCACTGCAGCGATTCGTCAACTGGCTTATGGAGTTCCTGCTGACAATCTTGACGAGTACCTACGAATGGGTGAATCAACAGTTATAAAATGTCTTTTCAATTTTTGTGAAACTGTGGTTGCAGCATTTGGTGGTCGCTACTTGAGAAGGCCGAATCACAATGACACTCAACGTCTTCTCCAAATGCACGAGTTGAGACATGGCTTTCCAGGCATGTTAGGAAGTCTTGACTGCATGCACTGGGTGTGGCGAAATTGTCCCGTTGCTTGGAAAGGTCAATTTATAAGAGGTCATGGGTCACCTACAATCATCCTTGAAGCAGTCGCGTCTCAAGACCTATGGATATGGCATGCATTTTTTGGAGTCGCAGGATCGCGCAACGATATCAATGTTTTGAATGAGTCTCCTCTATTCAACAACGTCTTGCAAGGCACTACACCAGAAGTTAATTTTACTGTGAATGGAACACAATATACAAAAGGTTACTATCTGACAGATGGTATCTATCCGGAATGGTCAACTTTCGTTAAGGCTTTTCCTACGCCACTAGATCCTAAGAGAAAATTATTTAAGGAAAGACAAGAATCTGCGAGAAAGGATGTCGAACGAGCATTTGGTGTGCTCCAAGCACGTTGGGCAATTGTTAGGGGGCCCGGTCGTTTTTGGTATAGGAAAAAGTTAGAAGCTCATAATGTTAACTTGTGTTATTTTGCATAATATGATCGTTGAAGACGAAGGAGACATGGTTACAAATTGGAGCAACGATGAAGGCGACGAGCCCACACAACCGATACAAGACGCTAATCCAAAATTTAGGGATTATCTCCAAAGAAACACCGAGCTACGTAACAATCAAGTTCATCACCAACTTAGTGGAACATATTTGGGCTCGATTTGACAATAGTTGATATAATGCGTTTATTTGTCGTTTCAAAACATTTAAATTTTTAATTAATTTAGTTGAATTGTTTTCTTAATGTTGAATATGTTGTACTCTATTTTCACTTGATCAAAATAATAATAATCTTTATTAATGAAATGAGTTAGTATTAAATATTTATTTCAATTTGTAAAAGGATTGAGTTATTAATGGAAGAATGATGATGTGGAAGTGAGGTGGAAGAGAGAGGGGAGTTATAACTCCTCCACCACCAATGTGGACACTCTTATAATTGATCATATGAAAATCTGAAGGCTTCCAAGTGATTTGAAATTGATTTGTACCAAAGAAAGTGAACGCTATGGCATGGACTCATGTGGGACAGACTAAAAACAATCTTCATAGGAAAAGTATTCTTTATTATTTTGATCAGTTGAAATGCGGGATGACTCATACTGTGTGGAAGGAGGGAGTGTTACCAATAAGAATATTTTGTGGAAAAACAGAGAAAAAGTTCGAAATTGAAATTTAGTTGTGCTTGATTTGATTGATCTGGAAGTGAAAAAATAAGGTCATGTGATCATGTCACGTGGAGGGGAATATTAGAAGTAATTTACAAGTTTAAACTTTTAGATGAGATAAAATTCGTTCATGGTATTAGAATTTTAACGCATACGTTCATACATGTGAAAATAACTTTATACATTTAAATTATTCACTGGACCTCCTCCCCAAATGACGGAGGTGATAATTCGACCCACGAGTGAGGGGGAGTATTAAAAATTAATACAAGAATTAATTTTTCACCTCTCTACAAGTTCGGACTTTTAAATGAGGTGAAATTCTTTCAAATGAGACGGAATTATTTCATGGTATTAGAGCCATAAGACTCACGTCCACACGTCCTAGATTCGATTCATGGTGAAAGCAACTCCACCCATTTAAATTGTCCACTCAATTGATCTCCTCCTCAAATGGTAGAGGTGATAATTCCATGGTCTACAAGTGAGAATGAGTATTAGGAATTAATATAAACGAATCAATTCCCCACCTCTCTCTAAATTGTTAGATTCAGACTGGAATAACACAAAATTTGTAGATGAGTTAAAATCTAGGTTGATTATGAGGTGTTGATGTTGTACTTTCAACTCTTTTTTTGGGCATACCTTAAACCTCACTTTTTAATGAATTTATTTTCTTCATAAAAAATGAAATTACAAATATGATTATATATGGAATGCCGCACACAAAAAAAAATAAAAAATTGAGTACTATCTAAATTTGTATGTATAAAAAAGAAATGAGTTAAATTGTGAATATGTATAGGCCCAAAATAATGTCATTTTGGTAAATTAATGGTGAATATTGTAAATGTGAAATCTATAAAAGTATAAATACATTATTCAATCGGTTTAAATTAATAATCTTCATTTCTTGTAATACGAATTTTAATAAATATTGATTAGTTTACGTATAAAGTAAATAGATTGAAGGGTATTGTGGAGCTCATTTATGAATAAAATGATTATTTATAAATAAAGTGAATAATAATTTAAATAAATAAGGAATGATTGAAAGATGAAGATAAAGTAATATATATAATTTAAAAAAGAGGAATGAGAATAATGAAATTAAATAGTTAAAAAAAGAAAGTAAAAATAATGAAATTGAATGGAAAAAAAAAAGTATATTAGTACACATTAATACATATTGCACTATTTAACTTGATATAATATTAGGAAAAGAATACAAAATCCACAAGTAAAATTAAGAGTTACTTCCTCTATTTTATAAGGTTTGTCGCATTCGATCTTAAATTTTGTTTTAAATAGTTTATCGTTTTTCTATTTTTACTAATAATCTTTCTAAACTATTCCTATTAATCTCTACAATATTTTTTTTTTTGAAATATATTAATGATTTTTTTTTTTTTAAAAAAAGGTCAAAGAAAGAGTAAAAAATAAATGTGGAAAATTAGAGGAAAAAAAATGAATGAGGGATAAATGTGTTAAAAAAAATATTTCTTAATTGAATACAAAATGAGAAATGCAATAAACTTTATGAAAGAGAGGGAATACTAAGTAGTGACCTCCTATATGTAGTCAAAGTGTCGTATGGTGTCGTATGACAACCGTAGTCAATTAAATTTGAACCATTAAAAATTAAATCTAAAGGCTTAAGCCTGATGACCTATTACCTTTTGTACTTTGTGTTGAAAATATTCATCGTATGTGTCGTATTTATAATTAATTAATTAATTTAATTAATTAAAATATATAATTTAAAACTTACATTTTTATCCTTAATTTAATAAAAAAATATTATATTTATTAATTTAATTAAAATATATAATGGTAAAACTACATATTTACTCTCATATTATTATTAAAATTAACAAAAAATTTTTTTAATTAAATTTTAAAAAAAAAAGTCATATGAACCTAAACCTAGAACACGCACTAAACTAACGCCGCCAAGCCGCTGGCCTATTTGTGGCTCGAGCACGTGAACAAGAAAATAGCTTTTTTTTTTGTTTGCACGGTTTACTGAATATCGACTGTGCACCAGGCACGGCTGTTGGACCGTGAAAGTGAACACTTACAACACATTTTTTTGGATTGCATGGTTTACTGAGTATCGACCGTGCAACCGTGCAAATGAGTACTTCCAGTACATGTTTCGATTTACACGGGTAACTGAGTATCGACCGTGCAACCGTGCACGACTGTTGGACCGTGAAAGTGAGCACTTACAACACATTGTTTGGATTACACGGTTTATTGAGTATCGACCGTGCAACCGTGCACGACTGTTGGACCGTGCAAGTGAGTACTTCCAGTATATTTATTATTTAATTATTTTTTTAATTGATTTATTTAATTTTTATAATAATAATAATATTTGTATAAGAAGGGTAGAATAGTAATTTTATTTATATATGTACATATATTTTTAAAATAATTTTAATAAAAGAAGGGTAATATAGTAAATAATAAAATACAATTTAAAAAATAATTTAATTAATTTAAACTTGTATAATAAGTAGCAGATTCATACGACACATACGATGCCATGTGACGTGTTTCGACGATCTAACTACATAATCATTTTGTACAATTTGACTACCCTAAAAAAAAAAACCAACAAAGTAAGTCATATATACAATCAACTTTTCATATTTAACGACTGACACGAACATAGCACATTACAAATATAGTTGGTCTCCTGTGCATAGGGTGCACGTGCACACTATGCGACCAGTGAACAACTATAACATATATAAACGCGAATGTTTACCAACAAAGTAATTGCTGGTCTGGCGGTTAGGATATTTGAAAATGGGTATAAGGTCACGGGTTCAAGACCTATGTCCTGAAAATTCCTAAACAACACTTTTCACTAATTATAGACACCACTTTTCAGATATCCACCACTTTTCAATAATAAATTTTCCACTTTTCAATAATAAATCAAAACTAACAGAATTACCAAAAATTACAATCTTCTTCTTCAACCTCCTAACACCAAACACCACCGATGTCTTCCACTACTGTTCAGCACTTCTGCCACTCCTTCTCCAGGGCGATATCCATCGTCTTCTCCGGCGAAATCCATTGTCATCTCCATATTCTCCCTCGCTCTAGCCGGAAAACACTCTACCGCGGCGATATCCATCGTCTTCTCCGGCGAAATTTTCAGTTAAATAAGTTGCGCGTCGACATCGCTTAATCGGCTACTTCTGCGGGTCGTCGGCAAGGATCCGACCCGAATTCGTTTAGGGTTTTTAGAAATCTTGATACCCTTTTTCGAATTCGGCGTCGAACAATTACAATTACTCGAAGAAGCTGATGATGCAGAATCTGAAACCAAGATTTGTTTCTTCTTTTTATTCTTTCTTTTAGTAATTTTGTACGAGGATTGTGGAATTGTGGAGGAGCTTGATGGGTCAGAAGGGATCTCGTCCGCCGGGTGAGCGGCGGCGTTGCCGTTCGTATGGCGGTGGAGAGCGGCATCCATGGTGAAATTTGAAAAGGGAGAGAGAAATAAAGATGCGGCAGCGGCGGAGGGTTTGATGGAGGAGACTTTAAAAAAAGTGTGAGAGGAAAGAGAAAGGAGTAGAAAAAGGTTAAAAAAAAGCGTGTAAGTTTGGTGCACAGTGTGCATATGAGAATTTCTCTTACAGATATGGTAGATCTAAACATTAGCTCCTAATGTTTTAGAATTTAAGTTGATTATTTTATGTTATAAAATTTATAAATATCTCTATAACTAGCCCTATACCCATGTTTTGCGCGGGGTCGATTTATTAAAATTAGAGTTAATTTATTAAAATAATAATTTTAAATACTATATTAATTTTGTTAGAGTTTGTGAGAATAAACTTTTTTTTTATTCTAATATATTTATAACATATACATATCTATAAATTTGAATATATATTATTGTATTTATATTTTATATATTATAATGTTTTTTTAATATATTAATAAAATGTCCATTAATAAAATTATAATTTTATTTGTAAAATTAAAAATATTTTTAATAAGAATGGGCATTATAAAATAATTTTATATAGGTTATTATGGGTGTATATATAGAGTTTATAAATATTATGGTTGACTATTGTAGGGTTTATAATTATTTGTAGGATAAGATTTTAAAATTCTAAATCTAAATTTTAAAGTAGAACCATGTTGAATTTTTCATTTCAAAACAAACCTTTCTTTGTGATATTTCTAATAACCTATTTTCATGGCACAAAATATTCTTTAATTTTCCCCGTCAAGTTTTTTTTCTTTCAATTATTAAAAACTATTATTCATAATTTTTTCAACTAAGCCTACAATAAAAAAATTTCAAGTAAAGTTTGTTAAATTATTCTAGAATACACTTACTGATTTTTTAATTGTCAATTACTATAAATTCTCTAAAACCTCAATAATACTCTATATATCTTAAAAAGTTTTTAAAATTATCATAGAATACATTCACACTCTATATATATCTCAAGAAAATTATATATACATTTACATCCAAGCAATGATTCATCTTAAAGTATTATAGTTTTTTTGCGCCTACCTGTTCACTTATAAAAGAAAATAATATGCAATTAATTTTTTTTTTTAACAAAACGCAATTAAAAAATCTTTAACAAAATAAACACATATCCCGTCATGTATATTATAAAAAATTATTTACATAAAATATATAAATTACATTTAAATTAACACAAAATTTTATATTTAATTTAGAGAATTTTTATAAAAACTGAACCTTACACATCAATCCGAAGTCAGTTTCACAAACAGTGTGTATATAGTACTTCCTCATAATTATTCTCCAAATTAAACTTTAAATACTAATTCTAAATATAAATTTATTTTTGACTAAGTTTTCTAGTTCGGTTGAAAATTCATAACCTAAATCTGCAATTTTTTTATAAAAAAAATAAAATATATCAAGAAAATAAAAAAATATTGTAAAAATTAATTTGTTAGTTTGAAAATAATAAAAATATAAATTTATGTATTTAAAAGATATCACAAATTACCTCCTTCTTATCATGGAGAATTTCCAAAATTTGTTTTTAAAATGGAGATTTTTCAAATGTTTATAAAATTCTCTAAAATCCTCCACAATACTTTATACATACTTACAGTAAATTTATTTTTCTCAACAACTCTATTTTATAAAAAAACAAAAAAAATCGATCTTACCATTAATATTGATAAACTTATATTCATTTAAAGTGTATATTTAACCATTTAATATTTCACGTTGTTGCAATGTAGAATTTTTATGTGTATCTATTTATAAATAAATTTAAAAATTAGTACAATAATTTGATATATATATTAAATATGTAAAAAAATATTAATAATAAATCTTATATATACCTCTTTTTAAAATCATTCCCCCTGGAAGATTGTCAACCTATATATTAAATTAGTGAAATGTTACTCTTTCCTATGAGATAAAATTGAAAATAAAAAATGAAAGTAACCAAAAACATAATAAAATTGAATGAAAAAATGAAAGCAAAAAATTATTAAATAGAAAAAGAATGAGAAAAATTGCAGAAAAAAAAAATGAAAGTAAGAGAATTTATCTTTTTGCAGAAATTGCAACAGAAACCTCTTCAATTGAAATTGAGGGGAAATAGAAAAATATATAATAAAAAAATAAACCACCAAATTAATATTCAAATACCACAAACAGATAATATACGCTAATTTAATTAAATACAATAACAAATACATAAAGCAGCAAGTTTACGTTTATTCTTTGTTAATCTTATATAAAGATAAAGATTGTGATACATCATAAAAACGTCTCACTCTTTAAATAATAAGAAAAAATATAAAAAAAATATAAAATATAAGCATAAAAAAGCCACAGAAATACACTCACCTGAGTGAAACTAATTACTATACAATTTACAAATATTGTAATTGATGAAAGAAACTTTGAAGTTTTTTTTATATACTGAGAGAGTGGCCGAAGATAAAATAATGACTTAAAAGTGATTGGATATAAAAAGGATTAGAGATTTAACTGTTCAAATAATCATGGTTATTCAAAATTTAAATTTAAATTTTAAAATAGAAAGAATTGATTTTTTTTTTTTTTTTAAATAAGAATGCAGAATACCGGATTTGAGTAAAAATTGTGTTAAGTATGGGGTATTAAAAAAGGGAGAATAGAGAAATTTTTATTAAAAAATATTTAAAAAAAGAGAGAGAGAGAAAGTGGAGAATAATTATTTATTAATTTTGAATAGAGTGTCATTAAGAATAGAATAATAAAAAAGGAAGAATAGATAATAGAGATTTATTGATTTGATTAAAGTGGAAGAATAGAATAATCGTTATTAAAAAATTTAAAAATAAATAATGTTGTGATTAAAATTTAAAAATAATAATTAGAATTTCAAATTTAAAAATAATAATTATGAGTAGATAATATTTAAATTATTATTCTGAGATTAAAATAAAAAAAAAATATTTTTTTTAATCAGAATGCATGTGAGAATGCAGAGATTTTGAAATAGACGATTTTGGTGAAGAGAGAGATTGTGATAGAGTAATAAAATTGTGACACGTGTCCCATTATATTCTCACAAATATAGAATATAAAGATAAAGTAAAAGATTAAGATAAGATTAAGATTTGAAATGGAAGAATTTGACAAATTAAAAGAATTAATATTTTTTTAATAAGAATGCTTGACAATATTGAGATTTTGAAATGAAAGAATTTGAAGGGGAGAGAGATTAAAAATAATAATTATAATTTAAAATTTTGAATTATAATTTTGAGATTAAAATAGGAAAATTGATTTTTTTAATGAGAATGACTGAGAATGCAGAATTTTGAAATAGACGATTTTAGTGAAGAGAGAGATTGTGTAGAGGGATAGAATTGTGACACGTGTCTCATTATATTCTCACAAATATAGAGTATTAAGATGTTGATAGGGATTTAAAATAGGGTTAAAATTTTAAAGTAAAACGAGACTTTAGATTTCAAAATATTTAACTTAAATTTGATACTAGTTTTTTATTTTTCATTTGTTCAAATAAAAACTTTTTTTAAAACTACTTTCTTTCATATTTTATTATATTATTCTCTTTCCCTCATCACATCACATATACTATAGCTATTTATTTATCATATTTTTTAATTTTTTTATAAAAAAAATGCTCCTAAAATTATTCATTTTCAATATATTCCAATAATTAAATAATAGGGTAAGTTATTAATAAGGTCATTTCACTACTAGTTTTATCTAATAAAACCTACAGCATATTTTCTTGTCTAATAGAGTCAAATTGAAAAATCTAAGACAATTATACCCTTTTACTAATTTGAAACAATTCGAATTTCTTAATTCAAATTAACAGGTCAACTAAATACCATAATTATAGAATAAGAGAGGATCTCGAAAATGCGAAATTTAAACAGCTTCCAAAAATTTAAAATTTTCCTAAAAAGTAGGTATCCTCATTAATTCGTTTCACTTGCTTGATTTTCGAGATTTCTGCACTCTGCATTTACTTCCCGCGATTGTTTCATCCTTATTTGCGTTTTCCGGCGACGAGAAAGACGATTCGCCGCATCAGGTATGCGATCATCTGCATGTTTGATTTGAATGGTTTTCTGGTCAATAATGGTTTTGAGATATTGAAAATCAAACTCCAGTTCAAAGTATTTGTTGTAGACAATACTGGAAAAGATGGATTTCATAGTGGGTAAATTAATGTACATAAAGAGACATGTGGACAGGTGTCAAACATAAGATGCAGATTGAATATGCATTTGCAGTCTACAATACAGATAGGTATGCATGTTATATATGCACCGAAATGTGCATAAACACCTTGTACATACAATTGATAAGTAAAAAAAAAGGGTTGAAAAGTAAATAGTCATCCAAGTTTACACAAGAAAACTCAATAAAATATAACATTACCCTTAATTTTATATGAAGTTCTCCATCACCCCAAACTTCTCTAGCCCAATTCAAAAAATGCAGAGCGATTTGCATGAATGGCTGTATGCAGGTAAGTATGCACAACTATATATGCACTAACGTATGCTTAAAAAAAAAAGAATGAACACATCCAATGAAGTTCATAATGCATATATCAGTGAAGTGAGTGTTGAATAAGTAAATAGAGTTAATAATGCATAAGAAGATCATGTTAAAGCTTCTTTCCCTTGATGAACCATTCACAATTGCAGCCTCGTTGCATACTGCATATACATACCTGGGTCCATTTTTTCTATACTTGTACTTAAAATTGAGTTTTGAAACCTTGACGATATCGACAGCCTGTTCAACGCAAATATATTGGAAAACCGATTAATGGATGCACTAAAATACGTAATATACATAAGTGAAAATAAATCAAAAATTGAATTTACGATATGAATATTGCTGGTTGAACAAGAACTGCATATATCCGATGAAATCAATGATCGGTTTGATGAGATAAACATTAATCGAAAGATAAACAACAAAAGATAAGAATTGAATACGTACTTTGCAGGCGATTCTTGATATAATATGAATATGACCGATCTAATTCTAATCTCAGGTGAATCGGAGAAATTGAATCAGGCTCATCGAAAATTGGAATGCGAATTCGGGAAACAAATTACGGTGCATAACAAGAGTCTTTTGGAAAACTTTTTGAATATCAAAATTGGAAAGTGGTTGAATTATGGGAAAACATATCCTAAATTTTAGGATTTTGACTCTACAATTTTTTTGAAATTTAAAATATGCAGTTATTTTTTTATTGGCAAAAATAGTTTAAATAATTAGATTAAGAGTATAAAGATATTTTTAGCTTTATTTTGACTCTATTAGAAAAATATACATGTTGGGGATTTTATTAGCTTAATGGGTTCTAATAGTGGACTTATTAGGCAATAATCTCTAAATAATATATTAATATATTTATCTTGATATTTAAATTAATTTATATAACTAAATATTCAATTATAAAATTAAATATTATTAGTTTTATCAAAATTATAAAATGTCAATAAATTTATAATTTTCAAATATTACTTTTATTTAAATATAAATTTACGAAACACATAATGACGTAAAACGAACGAGAAAATTGCAGATTTGGTCCCATTAACCATGGGTTGGTTGGGTTTTGGTCCCATTATATTTGGATTTAGTCCCATACGATATAAATCTTGCAAACTTGGTCCCATACGATATAAATCTTGCAAACTTGGTCTCATACGATATAAATCTTGCAAATATGGTCCCATACGAAATAAATCTTGCAAATTTAGTCCCATATGAAATAAATCTTGCAAACTTGGTCCCAAACATTACAAAAAATGCAAAATTGGTCCCAAACATTACAAAAAATGCAAAATTGATCTCAAACATTAACAAAAAAATGCAAAATTAGTCCAAAAAGTAAAAAAAAAACTCATTAATTAATAATTATTATTCAAATTATATAATAATGAACTATTAATTAATATATAATAACATTTATATAATAATAAATATTAATAAATATATAAAATCTAAATAGACTTTATAATATTTAAATTTTATAAAAAATACGAAATAGACTTTATAATATTAATAAATATATAAAATTTAAATAAACTTGAAAATTTATATAATAATCAGTGTTAATTTATATAATAATCAATATATTACTAATAACATATGAGATACATACATTTTATTTAAAATTAATTATTATTTATTTTATTTTTCTTCTCTTATGTATTCTAATAAATTTGTATTGTAAGTTTAATTTTTTTTTTTAATTCTACTATATGATTTTTATTTAATAAATAAAAAAAAGTAAGTGTTTGTAACTATTGAAAATTTTGATAAATTACTCATCGCCCTTATTTAAATATCAATAGGAAGGGCTAGAGCTATTATTAATTTATCATCACTAGCTATAATCATTTTGTCGATGTGTAATTTAATTATTAATGTAGTTATTAATTTGATATTTATTCATTGAGGAAGACATGTCTCAATTATTGTATTGACAAGTTTGATATAACTTCCATTATTATTATTATTTCTAAATTTTACATTTAAAAAAGCATACATTGATGAGAAAATTAAGTTACACTTTAATTTAATAAAAGTATAAAAAAAAATACAAATTTGATCCCAAAAGTGAAAAAAAAAAAACACACATTAATTAATTATTATTCAAATTGATATAATAATTAACTATTAATAATATATAATAAAATTTATATAATAATCAATATTAATAAATATATAAAATCTAATCAATCTAAATTTTATAAAAAAGAGTATAACTTAATTTTCTCTGTATACTTTTTTAATTGTAAAATTTATAAAAAATACTAATAACAATAATAAAAGTTATATCAAACTTGTCAATACAATAATTGAGACATGTATTCCTCAATGAATACATATCAAATTAATAACTATACAACAAAATGATTATAGCTAGTGATAATAAATTAACAATAGCTAACCCTTCCTATTGATATTTAAATAAGGTTGATGAGTAATTTATTAAAATCTTCAATAGTTACAAACAATTAATTTTATTTATTTATTAAATCAAAATCATATAGTAGAATTTAAAAAAAAAATTTACAATACAAATTTATTAGAATACATAAGAGAAGAAAAATAAAATAAATAATAATTAATTTTAAATAAAATGTATGTATCTCATATGTTAAGTTATTAGTAATATATTATTTATTATATAAATTTTATTAATATTGATTATTATATAAATTTTCAAGTTTATTTAAATTTTATATATTTATTAATATTATAAAGTCTATTTCGTATTCTTTATAAAATTTAAATATTATAAAGTCTATTTAGATTTTATATATTTATTAATATTTATTATTATATAAATGTTATTATATATTAATTAATATTTCATTATTATATAATTTGAATAATAATTATTAATTAATGAGTTTTTTTTTTTCACTTTTTGGACTAATTTTGCATTTTTTGGGTAATGTTGTGACCAATTTTACATTTTTTGTAATGTTTGGGACCAATTTTGCATTTTTAGTAATGTTTGGGACCAAGTTTGCAAGATTTATTTCATATGGGACTAAATTTGCAAGATTTATTTCGTATGGGACCATATTTGCAAGATTTATATTGTATGGGACCAAGTTTGCAAGATTTATATCGTATGGGACCAAATTTGCAAGATTTATATCGTATGGGACCAAGTTTGCAAAATTTATATGGTATGAGACTAAATCCAAATACAATGGGACCAAAACCCAACCAACGCATGGTTAATGGGACCAAATCTGCAATTTTCTCTAAAACGAACATTTGAGTGTAATCTAATACAATAAAATTGCACTCATTACATTTAAAATAGACTAAATAACACTAACAATATTGTGGATCCAACATTCTGCCGTACTAGCATATCATTTTTTATTATTTGTATTTGTATTTCTTTTCAATTTGTGTTCATTTATTTTAATATGTCGGTGTTATGTGTAACTAGGTAATTGATTCACGCGTTATGCAACACTAAATAAACAACCGCAAGTATACGGTGTCTATTGTAGCGTGATAAGCACGAGGTCGATCCCACGAGAAGGTTAAAGCGTAAAAGGGTAGTTTGCTAGTCGAATTCTAAGTAGACGTGATCGATAATTTGAATATGGTGTTTTACTCTAAAATTACCTACCAAGTGTCACAAATAAGTAACAAAGAGCAAAGATGAAATCGATCAAATGACATACAAATCAAGAAACGAAAGTGAAACTGGTGAAAACTCAATGAAAGAAAGTGGATCCTAAAGCACATGCAACACTAATGTATCCATCTATGATTAATTATCTACCTAAGTGGTGTTCATGCTTTGTCTATAAGATTGATCACGTAATAATGAATTAAAAGTCCTTTCGATCCAAGTAATTCAAAGGAAATACTACACAACCTAGTATCTCTACCTAAGTTGCACAATAAGTCCCAATCAAGCTCCTAAGATCATCACACATCTTCCTAATCATTGTTTATCTTTCAATCTCACAATAAAATTAGGTTAGATGCTTGCAATCAATTAATCAAAGTAGATTTCTCAACCTAATTCAATTAATTAAGGTTAACATATCATCATTGTACACTAATGATATGCTTTGCAATGAAAATCAAGCATCCAAATAGAATTAAGCCACACAAACACCAAATAAGCAAAACATTAATTCATAAACTTCAACAAAAGTATTTACATGGCTTTAGAATCACAAAGTGTTTAGCTAACTACAAACATAATCAAATTAAAAATTCCAAATGAAATAATTAAATAAAAAGAGAAAGAAAGAGAAAGCTTAGTCTAAGATGTGGTAGGGAATGGAATTTGCAAG
Organism: Galeopsis tetrahit; assembly: GCA_963675135.1. Taxonomy (NCBI): domain Eukaryota; kingdom Viridiplantae; phylum Streptophyta; class Magnoliopsida; order Lamiales; family Lamiaceae; genus Galeopsis; species Galeopsis tetrahit. Next base: position 41,305,115 of record OY776129.1, on the reverse strand, counting down.
CTATTGCATCCTCTCTTGCTTGATTTGATGAAGAATTGAGGAAGATATGACCAAAACACCTCCAAGTATGTGTAAATGTGTGAAGAGTGGGGGAAAAGTGTCTTGGGTTTCAAGAATGAGGTCTTATATAGTGTTGGGGAAGGGTTTGGGTGCCAAAATTGCAAGTTGGTCCCTCAAAAATGGAGAAAATGGCTAAAAACCCCCGAGAATGAGGTCACCCGGCCGGGTGGCTCCCACCCGGGCATGCCACCCGGCCAAAATACGAAGCTACACATTGTTGGGCCTTTCCCGGGTCGAAACCACCCGGCCGGGTGGGTTTCACCCGGGCACAATTCGAATGTCCCTAAAAATCAGCCTTGCCCGGGTGGTTTTGACCCGCCCGGGTCGTTTTTGACCCGGGCATGTTTTTTCGTCTCTTCGTATCTCGAGCTTCCGACCTCCGATTGACTCGATTCTTTTTTTCATTCCACTCCATTTTTCGAGACGAATCCAACGGTGCACTCCTCTTCCTGATCCAGTAAAGTATGGTTGGTGTTTTGCTCCAAATTCCATCGTATTTCCTATAAAATCGACAAAACACAACCTTTCTCTCATTTTGGCTTAAACAATCATATTCCATGCATAATTCAATGAAATCCACATCAAAACATGCTTCACATGTGCCTCTAAAACGTGTAAATTCCACCCGAATCAAACCCCCCTAAACTTAAAATGTTGTTTGTCCTCAAACAACTAAGCACTTAAAGCAATGAGGGTGGAATGATCACAATGGAATATTCAATGTAATTCACACATACAAAGTAAGATGTAATGATATCTCTTTCTCAAAGTGCATTTCTCAATGAAGGTCATGGGCTCATTATTGCAATTCACACTCATGGATCAAAGAATGCATAAACACACAACACATTGTGAATGGGAAACATAATCCAAATGCTCAAGTCCTCTACTCACATGACAAAGTGTTTCTCTCAAACACACAAACAAATTGAGGATATTAATGCACTCATCAACCAAGTTATGCTATGCAATCACCATATGCTTGCCCAACTTCTACTTTTCACAACACTCAAATGCTCAACAATGTGATCAATAGGACTTAATTAAGGATGTAATATTGGCTCTTTGGACAAGGTGGGATGAATTTGGGAATTGTGACTCTTCTAGTGGAGGACAAAGCTTGTTGTTATACAATTTGTGCTTTCACTTTCAAATTTTTACAAACTCCATCCTCACTTTTCATTTTCTTTTCTTTTTCAAGCATTCATCACCTCATCTTTTGAACCATTTTTCTTTTCAAGCTTTTGGGGCTCTTTGTCCCTCTTTTCTTTTTCCTTGATTTTCTTTTCATCTTTTTCAACTTCTTTCAACTTTTCCACTTTCTCCTTTCACCCAAGATATTCATTCAAGCACATGTTTTCCACTTTGTCTTTTATCCCCCACTAGATATAGGAATCAAAAGGCTCAAAAAGGCTAAGTGGTTAACATTGTAGTTTGCCAAGAAAATGAGGAATTAAGCTCAAAGGGCTATCTACGGAAAATTACTTCGGTTTTGGGAAATTTTGGCTAAGTGACTCTTTTTAGAACAAGATGGCCTATATCACATCACATCATCTCACACAATCATGCTTTCAAACAAGAATTTGGGCAAGTTCTAGGATCACTAGCAATAACATAGTCCACTCTCAAATGAACTAAACTGGATTACATGCTCGATTTAAGGCTCAATTCTCACCGGCTTATTCAATAGGACTCTCACATTCATCAAATGTCCCCAAACAACAACATATCATGCATCCATGCTATCAAAGATTACAAATATGAACACAATCATGATACTATATCCAACATCAATCATGCTTACATTCAAAGCAAATTGACATCACCACAACCACTCAACAATGGATTCTAATGACTATTCATGCTCACATTTCACCAATTGTCCACTACCAAACATATGCTCAAAACCAACTTAAACAATCTAAGCATGCGAAAGCCAAGTGTGCGCCGGTGCAAAATGTGACACAAGTAGAATGACGAACCGGTGCAAGGGTAACAATTAGTAGAAAAATAAAAGAAAAATAACTCCCCCAAACTTAGAATTTTACTATGTAAAAATTCTAAGTTTGGGGCTACAAATTGTTACCTCCCTCCTTGTACATCCAATGCTCTTTAAGAGTCACCATTGCATCACTTGCTTTCTTTTTCCAAAGTTGGCTTTGCTTCTTCTTCATTCTCCATGACAAGGTATCCACAATTCTCTTCATCCACACCTACAAAGAAACTAAGCTATCAACACTACTAAAGCAATAAAATCACAAAGCAATAAAACCTTGGGTTGCCTCCCAAGAAGCGCTATTTTTAACGTCCTATGCCGGACGGTTCCTCTTGAGGGGAATATCAAGTCACCCCATCATCATCCTTGCTCTTAAACTTCTTTCCCCATCCAACCTTCTTAAACCCATTGAAACATCCACAAGCTAGCCCATCCGGCTCTTCAATCATGTCATAGGAGGTTGATGCCTCATTCATCCCCAAGCTTGCACAAGTAGCTTTTCTTGATTTGGGGGAGTTTTTGAAGAAAACTCCCCCAAACTTGGCCTTCTTGCCTATCTTCAATTCATTCTCTTCCACTTGGGGGTCCTCCTTCACAAAGTTGATCTTGAGATCTTCTTCCACCTCCTCTTTCATTGGCATTGGAGGGTGATCTCTTCTAGAGTACCCATACTCTCCTTCCTCATCATTCCGGATTTTGATAGCTCTATAAATGTTGAACGTGACTTTCTCATCGTTCACTTGAAGTTTTAGCACTCCTTTCTTTACATCAATTTTAGCCCCACCGGTTGCCAAGAATGGCCTTCCCAAAATCAATGGAACATACTTATCTTCCTCCATATCCAACACTACAAAGTCCACCGGGAATATAAACTTATCAACCTTAACCAACACATCTTCTACTATACCCAAAGGGTATGTTACGGACCTATCCGCCAGTATAAGACTCATTGTGGTTTGTGTAAGCTTTCCCAAACCAAGTGACTTGAATATGGAGAAGGGCATGAGATTAATGCTTGCTCCCAAATCACACAAAGCTCGAAATGTACCTCCATCTCCAATAACACATGGTAAAGTGAAAGATCCGGGATCTCTAAGCTTTTGAGGTAGCTTTGCTTGAATGATTGAGCTACATTCCTCGGTCAAATGCACCGTTTCGTACTCCACCATCTTCCTCTTGTTGGACATAATTTCTTTCAAGAACTTGGAGTAATGGGGCATTTGTTCTAGAGCTTCGGCAAAGGGGATGTTGATGTGGATCTTCTTGAACATCTCCACAAACTTGGCAAATTTGTTGTCCAAGCCCTTCTTCTTCAACCTTTGAGGGTATGGGAGAGGTACCACATTCTTGCCTTTGTCTTGAGGAGGGATTGCCTCCTCACTCTTTTTCTCCTCTACTTTCTCCTCTTACCTCACTATCTCCTCTTGCCTTTCTTTCTCTTGTCCATCTTCTTTGTCGACATCCTCGGGTGCCATTACCATTTCCTCCTCTTGTGGCATCTTTGGCCCATCGTAACTCATCCCACTTCTTAGCTTAATAGCTTTGCAATGCTCCTTGGGGTTGAGCTCCGTGTTTGAAGGAAATTGCCCCGGAGTGTGTTGACTACCGATGACATTAGAGAGTTGGCTCATTTGCTTTTCCATGGCTTTCATATTGTTTGCCATATTCTTGATCATTTCTCCTTGTTCCTCAAATCTTTGCCGAGTTATGTTTGCATTCTCTCTAGTCTCTCTCATAAATTTCGTGGTTTCCCCCATAAAAGTACCAAACATATCCTCCATTGATGGTTTTGATGAAGACTCCACAATAGCTCCATCTCTCACATTAAAATTTGGAGGTGGGATAATGGCATTTCTTGTGTTGGCATAAGAGAAATTCTCATGTTGCCTCAATCCGGGATGGTAGTGATTTGGGTTAGGAGTGTTTTGCCTCTCGTTCCAACCTCTTTCTCGAAATTGACGGTCCCTTTGATTGTTCATATAATGGGTCTCTTCATATTGTTCATCACTAGGTCCCATTAATGACTTGGCCGCCATCATCGAAGTCAACTTGTCCATCTTGTTGGATAAAGTAGCAAAATCATCCGACTCCTTAGTGGAAGCAACTTTCCGGGCTTGCCTTCTCTCGGATGGCCATTGATGTCCGTTCTTTGCCATCTCCTCTAGAAGCACATAACCTTCATCCGTCGTCTTTCCCAATAAAGAACCTCCACCGGCCGAGGCATCCACCATCCCTCTTGTTCTATGGTCCATCCCGTTGTAGAAATAGCAAATCAATTGGTCTCTTGAGAAACCATGTTGAGGGCAACTCCTTATCAAATCTTTAAAACGCTCCCAAGCCTCCGCTAACGACTCATCGTCATCTTGCATAAAGGAGGAAATTTCTCCTCTTATCTTGATGGTCTTGCTTGGAGGAAAGTACTTCATAAGGAAGGCATCAACAAGGTCGGCCCAATTCTCAATGGTTCTTAGATCAAGGGACATGTACCATTGCTTTGCACGATCACGGAGTGAGAATGGGAACAATTGGAGACGAATATAATCTTGAGGAACTCGGTTGATCTTAACCGTTCCACTTATCTCTAAGAATTGAGATAAATGGAGGTTAGGATCCTCCTTTGACAACCCTCCAAATTGGTTGTTTTGGACCATCATGATTAAGGCCGGCTTGAGCTCAAAGTTATGAGCGTCAACGGGTTCCCGACCCGCTCCTCCATAGGGCCTTGGGATAGGGCGGAAGTGGTCTCTCAAAACTCTTTGATTTCCATTGTCCTCCCGTTGCTCTCCATCTCTTTCAACATTGACATTCCCTTCCATCCTCCGGTTGAGGTTATCTCTTATACCTCCTTGTGGTCGATTACCACCATTCCCATTTGGCTCCACTATGCCTCCAATATCCTCTTGGTTCCTTTCTTCTTCCACTATTGGATTCTCTCTTCTATCCATGGCTTCCAATTCAAACCTTCTTCTTTCGGCGTTTTGTCTTCGACAATGAGCTTCGATTTCCGGGTCTAGAGGTAGCAACTCTTGTCGATTTCTCCTAGCTCGGGTGATCATATGCCATGTCTAGACAAAAGTTCAAAAGAAAGTAAGAATCACAAATGAAATCAAAGTAAAACAAACAAATATTTTTGGATTTTTGCAAATAAGGAAAGCAAGTAAAGTGTCTAAACTAAAACTCTCCTAGCCTACACTCTAGAGCTTATAAAAACCTCCCCTGCAGCGGCGCCATAAACTTGATTCACGCGTTATGCAACACTAAATAAACAACCGCAAGTATACGGTGTCTATTGTAGCGTGATAAGCACGAGGTCGATCCCACGAGAAGGTTAAAGCGTAAAAGGGTAGTTTGCTAGTCGAATTCTAAGTAGACGTGATCGATAATTTGAATATGGTGTTTTACTCTAAAATTACCTACCAAGTGTCACAAATAAGTAACAAAGAGCAAAGATGAAATCGATCAAATGACATACAAATCAAGAAACGAAAGTGAAACTGGTGAAAACTCAATGAAAGAAAGTGGATCCTAAAGCACATGCAACACTAATGTATCCATCTATGATTAATTATCTACCTAAGTGGTGTTCATGCTTTGTCTATAAGATTGATCACGTAATAATGAATTAAAAGTCCTTTCGATCCAAGTAATTCAAAGGAAATACTACACAACCTAGTATCTCTACCTAAGTTGCACAATAAGTCCCAATCAAGCTCCTAAGATCATCACACATCTTCCTAATCATTGTTTATCTTTCAATCTCACAATAAAATTAGGTTAGATGCTTGCAATCAATTAATCAAAGTAGATTTCTCAACCTAATTCAATTAATTAAGGTTAACATATCATCATTGTACACTAATGATATGCTTTGCAATGAAAATCAAGCATCCAAATAGAATTAAGCCACACAAACACCAAATAAGCAAAACATTAATTCATAAACTTCAACAAAAGTATTTACATGGCTTTAGAATCACAAAGTGTTTAGCTAACTACAAACATAATCAAATTACAAATTCCAAATGAAATAATTAAATAAAAAGAGAAAGAAAGAGAAAGCTTAGTCTAAGATGTGGTAGGGAATGGAATTTGCAAGCTATTGCATCCTCTCTTGCTTGATTTGATGAAGAATTGAGGAAGATATGACCAAAACACCTCCAAGTATGTGTAAATGTGTGAAGAGTGGGGGAAAAGTGTCTTGGGTTTCAAGAATGAGGTCTTATATAGTGTTGGGGAAGGGTTTGGGTGCCAAAATTGCAAGTTGGTCCCTAAAAAATGGAGAAAATGGCTAAAAACCCCCGAGAATGAGGTCACCCGGCCGGGTGGCTCCCACTCGGGCATGCCACCCGGCCAAAATACGAAGCTACACATTGTTGGGCCTTGCCCGGGTCGAAACCACCCGGCCGGGTGGGTTTCACCCGGGCACAATTCGAATGTCCCTAAAAATCAGCCTTGCCCGGGTGGTTTTGACCCGCCCGGGTCGTTTTTGACCCGGGCATGTTTTTTCGTCTCTTCGTATCTCGAGCTTCCGACCTCCGATTGACTCGATTCTTTTTTTCATTCCACTCCATTTTTCGAGACGAATCCAACGGTGCACTCCTCTTCCTGATCCAGTAAAGTATGGTTGGTGTTTTGCTCCAAATTCCATCGTATTTCCTATAAAATCGACAAAACACAACCTTTCTCTCATTTTGGCTTAAACAATCATATTCCATGCATAATTCAATGAAATCCACATCAAAACATGCTTCACATGTGCCTCTAAAACGTGTAAATTCCACCCGAATCAGTAATGCATGTATGTCCGTTTTAATATGTAATGTATTTCATATTTAATATGTAATGTATGTTTTATTGTATTTTATGTTATTTTTTTGTTGGTAATAATAATACACACACAATAAATATTAAATTAAACAACTAAAATTATATTATAAATTAGTAAAATAATAGAATTGTAATTATTTAACAATTGAACTCTAATTAATAATATAAAATTATAAATATAAAATTGTAAATATTAATAAAATAATAAATATAGAATACGATCAAAGTAAGACGGAACTCCATTTTTTAAGTTTAACTCCATTTTAGCTTATTGTTGGAGTTGCTCTTAATTAACAAAAAAATAAATAGATATGTACTCTTAGTCCTACTTTTTTTTTTTTTTTTTAAGGTAGAATTACAAGATAGGAATATTGAAATTATCTCTCTGCTCACCTATCTATTGCAGAGAAACTCTATCAAAGACTCATATTCCAAACTCAATCTTGAGAGGGTGGAGAGTCACACAAGCAATCCATCAGGTTCATCAATCAAGGAAGATAGCAGATCTGCTTCAAAAAAGAAACAAATTGTCGCCCACTACGACTCGCGCTGTAAATTTCCAAAATCATAGAAGACAATCTCAGAACAACTAGTGTCAAACCGAGCACAACATCAGTGCAACAAAGAACCCACAAAGGGGCAACAAGGGACCCACAAAGGGGCAACAAAAGACCCACAACAGGAGAAGAGGACCCATAAAGGGGTGAAAATAACAGCAATAAAAAAACAGGAAATAAAGCAGGGACGAAATAAAACTAAAATAAAGTAGACAACAAAAGTAAAACGAGAATCTAAAATGGGATCAACGGAAGAAACTCAAACCATACGGTCACCGTAGCTCCGTCGGAGAGGATCTACACATTGATCCCAACTGAACTTTGAGGAAAAATCCCTAAACCCACTGAGAGATCTGAAAAGGAGGGTCGACAAGGCGGCTCTTCTGCGTTCCGGCGGCGGTGGTCCGGCGGTGGCGAACGGCGATCTGGCGGGGGATCTACTCTATATTAAATAACTTTATCAGATCTACCTATTTTTCTAACTATTTTGTAGATCTAAAACTAATAGATGAAAAATCTGAAAAAGCAAAAAGATGAAGAAGAAGGAGAGAGGTTGGGCGGTGCCGGAGGGCTTCGGCTGTGGTGGGCACCCCCACTACGGAAACTGGTGTCAAATCTACATTAAAAGGAGAAGAGGAGTGACCTTGTGTTATTGTTGGGGATTGTTGCCGTAAAAGAGGGAGGGAGAAGGGTAGGAGCTACTCTTAGTCCTACTTAGTTACTAGCCGTATTGAAAGCGGGCCTAAAATAGGCGAAAAGTGTCTTGAAAACGATAAATGAAGAGGCAACACGTGTGGAATTAGAAGCAGACTCTCAATTGTATGCCCCTCGGCGGGGAGTAAGGCCACAAATTCCCACTGCGGGGACCAGAATTCATTTATGTCTAATGTATTTTTTTTCTTTTTTAAGAATATACTTCCTCAATCCCTGGTTTACTAGTTTACATTTTTTTATATCCTTTATTTACATCCTTAATTACTCATTTTATCATTTTTTATGTCTTTTATTTATTCTTTCAAAATATCTCAGTGTTACATTAAGTATCATTACTTTATTTACACTGACAAAGTGGGATAGCTCAAATGGTTAGAACACCACTATCTAGGCCTTAGATCCTGGGTTCGGTTCGAGGGGGAGGGGAAAAGGGATGGGTATTTAATGTAATTCAAAAAAAAAAAATTACTTTATTCACACTAAAAAACATACTATTACTTTTAAAGTTGAAAAATCTAATTGATACGTTAAAACACGTGATCAAAAGTTATAGATTCTTAAATAAGGGACGAAGGAAGTTCAATTTCTTATTTGGTAAAATTCACTATTTTTTTTCAATTTTATCTATTTCTACCTTTTATCATTCTTACTCCTCTCTACATTTATGAAGAAGAAAATGTAAATCATCCCAGATTCCCAATAGTTGATCTTCCATCAAATTCACAATAAATTGGGTGAAATGTTTAAGTACAATGAATGAAAAAAAAAATCTCATTTCAATTTCAATTAATAATAAATAAAACATATTATCATTAACAACATACCTTGCAAAAAAAATTAAGCATTCAAATAGAAATAGATAACACACCAAATAAACAATAAATAAATTAATAAATATCATTCAAATTGTTAGCATAGCTCTTGAATCAAATTGGTTCTAGCCAAATACCAAAATATTTTAAACTATTACTCCGTACAAAATTAAATAAACAAAAAGATAAAGGAAATAAGAATTTAGTTTAGTAGATGATGCAGACTAGAATTCCAATATCAATGGTCGAACTCTTCCTCCAAAACAATGAAAATATGGAGAAATATATAAATAAAGAACACCTCCAAGTGTGTGTTTGTGGATAGATTTTCCTTGCAAAGTGGGTGAAGAATGAAAAAAAATCTAAAAAATAGAGTATTTAATTTATACTAGATTTTGGGGGTGTGTTTTGCATTTAAATCCTTCAAAAATTGAAGAAATTTCACAAAAAACCTAAAAAATGAGTCAATTGGGGCGAGTTGGGTGAGTCGCCGAGTATGACTGGCGGGCCATGCCGGGTTGCTCTCGACCAAAATACGTGGACAGGGATGTGCAGACGGGTCGAGTTGCCTTTCCAAAAGTCGTGGCAAGGGTGGGTGGCCGGGTCGACTCGCTTGTCCTGTTTACGTGGGCGCTGCATGTTGGTCGAGTGGGGTGGCCGGGTTGGCTCGCTTAGCCCATTTTTTGGCATTTTTCTTTATTTCTTCATATCTCGAGCTTTTGACCTCCGATTGACTCGATTCGTTTTTTCACTCCACTCCATTTTTTGAGACGAATCTAATCGTGCAATCCTCTTTCCTACACAAATTAATAAAACACTACCTTTCTCTCAATTAAGTCAAAGTATATATATCCGTAATTGATCAATAAATTATAAAAAAGATAAGTTCTAAATGTGCACTAAAATCATGCAAATTTCACCCGAATCAATACCAAATCAAATTGATTTTTCAAAAATAAAAACATTACAACAAAATATTAACAAAAAAATTTGTTTCAGGTTTGTGTTATTATAAAGGTAATTATATGTTAGCAAATGTGTATTATTAGAAGAACACGTAATACATACTTGTCTTTTGATTAACAAATATTTATTTTTACAAACATGTAAAATATTGAAAATTGTGTTACTATATGAACTAAAATGTGTTAGTGCATGAATAGAAAGTCATTATTAAACATTATATATATTTTTTTGACGGTAAAAAGATTATTGAGCATGAATGAAATATTCAGATTAAAAATATGAAAAACAATTATTGATAACACGAAAAAAATAAATCATATTGTTAATCCTCAAAGCTATATCGCTCAATAGTTCATTTAAAAAAAAAAAAAAAACTAAAATTAGAATCAGTTGAATAGTTTATCATTAGAATTTCAAAGGTATACACCATATATAACTTCTACCGAAGAGTCCAACCAACTCAATGACTTATTAATAACGTCATTTTATAAAAATAATGAGCAATATTATTAAATAACACTTTTAATCTATGCGAAAATTAACAAACTACCGTTAAAATTGAAACATGGGAGTAATAAATGTTGAGTGTTTTGTAAAATAATTGAATAGAGCAAAATATAAATTAAAAATTAGAATGAGGTAGGGAAAGGTATAATTCTCTCATCTTTTAAATAATGAATTTTGAAATGAATAATTTACGTTGAAAGAATTTAAAGACACTCAAATTTAGTTTTATAGGTAATTTTAGATAATTATATTAATTTTCTATCATTTAGTGAAAACACCCCTGTATTATATACAGCTCCTACATAATTAAATGCGACGTACTGTATAATGTGAATATATAATAAGTCAGCATTAATTAGCACAATAGTACATAAGAAAAACAATGTCGGTAAATAGTATGTACACACTATACACTTAAATCTTATTTGTTTATCCACCATTCTTATTTCTAATAATTTGTACACTTTTATTATCCATCGATTTCACAATTATTTGTAAATTTTCACTTTCACAATATTCACATATTTACCCAAAATGTCATTACTTTTATATACTCCATAATCTAATAATTTTATTTATTTTATTAATAAAAGTTTACAAAATTAGACATCAAACCCTCATCTTATAGAACTTTTTACTTAATTTGTCAGCTACAAATATAAATATAGTGAAAACAATTGTGAAACGAATGAGGAGGTATAAAATCATACCTGATGTGTGCACCCATAGAGCAATTATAAAAATTCAATTAAAAATTTGAAAATATAGTTGATTCAATTATTGGAGTATAAACTATAATAATCCATTGATTCCATTCCATTTATTTTATGGATTAAAGAGTAGTAATAATTTAATAAAATGACAATGTGGAGGCCTAGCTAATTCATGGGTATATATAACCATATATAATTAAGTAGGAAAACACTGTAAGAAATCTCACTGTTTCTACTTATTTATTGGAGTAAATATAATATTTTACAATTAAGCTAGAGAATATATATGTTTAAATATAATATACTATAAAGAATTGGAGTGTGATGATCATATACTAATTAAGTTTTACTGCTTCGATCATCAGTAGCTCCTAACTGATCAGAATATCTCACGGTCAACTCCCATTGCCTCCACCGTCAGCGGCTGCAGGCGTAGCAGATGAAGAAGAGGGTCTCTTACGCTTCTTTTTCTCATAGTTAATACCTCTGGCCTTCGCTTGACTTTCTCTGACTTCTCTCAGATAAATCCTAACGGCTTTTGCTCCAAATGGATTCGATTCAGCCTTGCCGCCGTTCTCCTCGTAGGCGGCTCTCAGCCGTCCGATCAGCGCGTCCAGGCTGCCCCACGCCTGCCTTGACGGGCACCCGCACGGGGCAGCCGGATTCGGCTGTCCGAAGTAGGGGCAGCCCGTCACGTGCACCTTCGTTTTGCCGAACTGGTCGAGGTATTTGAGGAACTCGATCACGTGGGCGCCGCTGCAACGGGCCAGCGTGAGCGGCGGCTTGTGGTTTCTGAGGTACTGTTGGAAGGTGTTCCAGTCCCTCCGCTTCTGCGATTCGTAGCGGCTGAGTGGCGCCTCCGCCGTTGACCCGACGGCGGGGCCCTGATCCCCTCCTCCTCCTCCTCCTCCAGAAGGTGAATCCATATTCTTGAAAAGGGTTTATTTTCTCTCTCTCTTAATTTGGGAAAGATATATGATGATTGGTAGTGTGAAAGGGCCGGGGGGGAAATAAGACGTAAACGTAACTGGGAGAAAGAAGGAGACTTGTGTAGTGTTGTAGAGATAGAGAGAGAGAGAGAGAGAGAGAATTCACGTGGTGGCCCCTTTGGGATAAAAGACAAGTTTGTTTACTATTCAACACCACGGCGGCCCCCTCCCCTCCTTTCACCATTTCCCTTCCTACAATTATTTATGTATATATAACACCTTCAGTCTTTTCAGGTTTTGACTGGAGGTGGATCAAACACGTTTGTTTCAATTAATTATGGACAAATCTAGTAAATACTTTTTTCCAACATTTACTGTTTTCTACAAATTTTAATTTCATAATTATTATTTAGTAAAAGGGATAAAGTTACTTGTAGAAGTATTTCTACTTTATTAAAGAGTTTTATTTAAGTGTATAAAATAGGTATTTAAGGGAGATTTATAAAGGAATAAAAAGTAGGTGGGAAATGTTCAAATAATAATGGAATGAAGTAATAACTTTCATATATAGGTGTACATACATATTTAAAATTTTGTAATATTGATTTGGGTTTTAAAGGATAATTTCATAATTATTAGGCAGAAAGTAAATAAAAAAATGAGTTATTGTGAGAATGGATATGGAGTTTAAAAATAATTTTTCATTTTAAGTATACGAAAGTTGTAAAAATTATTATGCAAAAGTGACTATTTTGCACATCCAAATCCACATTTAAATATTCATTTACTCTTGAAATTTATTTATACATTATTTTATACCATCACATTGCTAATTTTTTTTTATCCTACTTTCTCTCTTTTACTTTTCTTCCCCTCATTCATTATCTCATTAAC